>CM049435.1:83795595-84995595 GCA_026929855.1 Poa annua
GCCAAAATGATCAGGTGCGATAGTAACAAAAATTTGACCACTTGAAGCATTCGCTTTCCCAGCCTTCTTTGCCCTGTCAGTTGTAAAAGCCTTGTCGGGTCTAGCATCATTTCGAATGTAGTGATATGCATTTGCCGAGCCAGCTGAATTAACATTTTTTGCAGTCCTAGCCATACGGATAGCTCTAACTAATCCTTCGTTAATCCTCGGCAGTTCCGCCATCTTGGATGGGATCAGTCCCCGACATTTTCCACATGTCCTTTTTCCACTCTTAACCCACTTCTCAAAACATTTCAAGCAGAAGTTATGGCCACATGGTGTCTGCATGAGAAGTCATGATTAGAAACAGTACCAAAAAAATCCAAGATATGATTAGAAACAACAAATGCAAGCACCACTCATACGGACTGGAATAGCATGTCCTTAGCCATCATTCAGAACAGAAGAACAAGGCTTGAACAAGTGTAAAAAACGGGATGATCAACTAATCTTACAGACTGATATTTTTAGGCATGCTCTTAAATTTGCAGGTTATTGGACTAAAAGAGACAGACAGGCTATGATCCTTTACTACAAACAATCAGGCCAAAATAGATGGTTCAGCGATTTCTGAAAAAAAATAGAATCGACCACACAGGTGGGGCACACAATTTGATTACTACAGTTAAAGCGCATTTCAGTCAATTGGAATAAATAAATCTTGCGCAGAACTGAAGTGAGTGGGATGAACGGGGATATATTGATTATGCGAAGAGAAATGGAAGCAGTCAAAGACATCGATGGTTACAGATTACACTACTCGGGATAGCACTGTCTAAATAATAATGCACCGAAGGCAATACACTGAAACAACAAATGCAAGGAGCACTTATAAGGACCATGATTCGGAACAGAAGAGCGAGGCTACACCGATTGTAAAAAAATGGATGATCAATTGGACATACAGTCTAAAGATTGAAGCGTGCAGGTGATTGGCCTGAAGGAGACAGACAGGGAGTGACCCCTTACTCATATCTTTGCTACAGACAAGCACGCCAAAATAAATGTTGCAGCGACTGAAGCTACGACATGAATGGGGATAGTTTGATTATGCGAAACAGAAATGGAAGCGGCGGCCCAGACGAACTGCCCCACCAGGCGGATCTAATGATCGGATTTAACACACCAACCATTGTGACCATTCATACAGAAACAGATGATGATGAAGCCACAAAAACACGATCCATGCCATGACCAAGGTATAATTATGAATTAATACTACTATCAGTCTATGCCCGACAGGGAGGGGAGGGGAACGAACGAATGTCTTACGGTGACGGGGCGGTCGGGGAGCTTCATGCAGAAGGCGCAGCTGAAGTTCCTGACCGCTTCGTCCTCCTCCTCCTCCTCCTCGTCCTCGTCATCGCCGTCGGCGGCCGCCGCCTTGTGCGCGGCGCCCCCGAGGAGCTCCTGGCGGCGGCGCGCCTTGTCCAGGTCGGAGAGCGTGGCGTCGGCCTCGATCCTGCGGATGGCGGCGAGCAGGTCCCCGCCGCCTCCGGCCCCGGCGGCGGTGGCGGTGGGCGCTGGCGGCGCGGAGGCGGAGGCGGAGGCGGAGGCGTCGCCGGAGCAGTCGCAGTCGGGGCAGGACCATGCGGCGGCGTCGGCGAGCTCGGGCGGGCTGGAGAGGCACGGCGAGTGCCAGGGCGTGGCGCAGGTGGCGCAGAGCAGCAGCTCCACCTCCGGCGGCGCCGCCGCGCCGCACACCATGCACACCCCGTCCCCGTCGCACGGCAGGTCCGCCGCCATCTAGTCTAGGGTTTCGGGAGGGATGGACGGAGGGGTTCGAAGTTTCTGATCTGGGAGGACGGCGGTGCTGACTCCGGTATTTCTAGCCGGCGGTGCGGCGTGACGGCCGTGGGTGGTGGGGCCCGCCGTGGGAGTGGTAACGGAAGTGGTGGTGCTGGCGAGGAGCTCGCTTCGTTTTCCTACGTGTGGAAGCTCACACACGCCGTACCTGTGTAACTGGCAAGTGGGACCGTGGTGGATCCGGGCCCGCCTGGCGGTGGCTGTGGGTTGGGAAATGATGGGTGGAGGAGACGGACGGTGGGGGTTTGGGGTTTCGGAGGGAGGGCGGGGGATGAGCGCGCCAAGGCGAAAGCGGGGCGAAATGACCGTCGTGCCCCTCCGTTTCATCGCCGCTTGAAATTTTTTCTACTGTGATTGATTGACTGCTTGATTGGATGGTTGACATGCTCTCTGGTCGGCAGTAGGTCAAAGTTACCCGTGGTAAAAAGTAAAAACCCAATGGAAATCTTGGGTGTGTTCTTTGGTCTTGGCTCGGATCTGCCTGCTAAAAAAATTATATAAGTACTGTAAATATTTTTGTTTGGTGGTGATGAATTGGTAAGCGTTGGTGGAAAGGAATAAACAAACTTAGAGGGAAACATATGTGCATGCTAAACATAGGTCCGGTGCATAAGGAAAGAAAAATAATATGATGCCGGAAAACATGTAAATTGATGTCACCTCACCTTGGAGAAGTCTGGAATTTTCTGTAGCTTGTCGGTAAAATTGTATCTCTATGAAGTTGTATACTTCACAACTTATACGAAGTTATCCATCTTTATCAGATCTCGCTCTCGGCTTTTACAAGGTTGTCCATCCTACCTCGGTCAGATCTGGATCAGATTCTACGAAGTTGTCTATCCATCCTCGCTCGGATCTCGCTCGGCTTCCACACTGTTTTTCATGCTCCCTCGGCCAGATCTGGATCAGGTTCTAAACAGTTGTTCATTCCTCTTCGACTTGTTCATCCTCCCTTGGCCAGATCTCGATTCGCTTGTACAGAGTTGTTTATCCCTCGTCGGATCTGGCTCTCCTTTTACAAACTTGGTCATCCCTTCTCGATCAAATATGGTCTCGCCCAAAGGGCGGTTTGGCATCTCGAACGGGCAGCTGCGAAAGAAGGGAAAAGTTAATCATGACACCAAATAGGCAGAAAAAAAATGACATGTTGAGAATAGGATTGACATCAAAACAAAAAAGAAAGGTATGAGTTCCCATGGCCGTTGGTAGGACCACTTGAATGTTCTCTTCGAACCTGGCAATGAGCTTTCTACAAAATTTATCGACCTTCCTCGATCCGATCTGGCTCGGCGGCGGAGAATATTGAACATTGGCAAGGACACATGTAACACCCCGGCCAACCCCAGGACCAGGCTTGTCACCCCTGGCAGCTCTCTAGATCTCCAGACTGGCCCCACAGATCAACACTGGTCTTTTCTGCGCACCTTGTGCTCACTCGTGCGCATCCGGGAAGGACTTCCCGGTCGGTCACCCATCATCAAATCGCTCCGGGCCAAGCACGCTTAACCTCGGAGTTCTTTTCAGATGAGCTTCCGGAAAAGAAGTTGCAACTTGTTGATATGAGTATTCTATCAATCCTATTAAGCCCTGAGCCAGGATCTCACAACACATAATGCATGCGCCATCGTTGCCAAAAAAAAATTTGGCATCTCCTTTGCGGCGGCGACGGGGAGAAGGGAGTCTAGTTTAGGGTTTGTGTTTGGGGAAGGGGTAGGATGGAAGGGGATTTTCGGATTTGAGATGTTCTCCTTCATTTCTTTATGACTTTATCCTATTTATAGCCTCTTCGCGGCCATTGTGATGCGGAGGGGGCCATCCAACAGGCTAGCGGGGACCAAAGTAGGAACATGCTTGTGCCACTATGCGTCTAGAACCTTTTATTCCTATCACCGATATTGATGTCTCAAGTTTATATAGAGATATTTTAGGTACTTTTAATTTGTTTCACTATTCGTCCCGCCTCTACACTAAACCAATATATTTAGAAAAAACAAACCTTGTTCTCTATAAGAATTTGAAGAACAACACATATTAGAATAAATTGGAAGCTATAAATGGATGATTTAGACCAAAACAAGCAACTCCCTAACTCGAGGCATTCCAATCAGGTGTGACGGGACAGTTAATCACCGGTGGCGAACGTACCGCGTCGCCGTACCGTGTGCCACCGCCTTCATCCCGTGAAAAGAAGCAACTTTCGTGAAGGAAGCAGTGATGAAAAATATCCACAACACCGCAAAATAGAGCCAAAATAGAAAAGAGCCACTTCCAAATCTGGTCCAAAATCATCTTCTTCGATTCTTCGAGATTCTTAATCCACCATCACCAGCACATATGGCAGGGCCTATCTTGTTGCCTCCATCAAATTAAACATTAGACATGCCTCTCGATGGCCAGATTTTACAGATAGGTGGGTTTTGAATTTAATTTGTATTTGGGTCATAGTTAGTTTTTTGGAAAATTTTGGGACATAGTTGATGTATACCGTATATACATGTGACACTTTTTTCATGGAATTTTATGTGAGGATTCGAGGGCCGGAGTGCCCGTCCATTCATGGCACCATGGCAGTACCTGACCCTAGCTCGGACGCCAACTCAGCAGCTCCATGTCATCGCTATCTCCCCCACTCAGCATCTCCTAGCTGGCCAAACGTGCCGCACGGCACGGCACGTCGCGTGTCCAGCTCGGCACGGCCCGCGAACGGCACGGCACGCAAGCGGCACGGTTGTATTCGTGCCGTGCCGGCACACGGGCTTCGTCTCGACTTCGGGCACGAGCACGCCGGCACGCGACGGGCACGACGCCCCGGCACGGCACGGTCGGCGTCCGGTGGCGTAGGGAGCGGAGGCCGGTGGCGGGGTCGGAGACGAGCACGAACTCATTGCTGGAGGGAGCGGAGGCCGGCGTCCGGTGGCGGAGGGAGCGGAGGCCGGCGGCGAGGGGGTTGGGGGGCAGGGACGGGGGGGGGGGGGGGGGAGGGGTTGGACATGGGGGCGGCGGCGAGTCGCGACTCGCGAGTGGGAGGGAAGGTAAGATGGTGAAGACGGGGCGTGCTTCGCGGGCCCTGCGCGTGCCTAGCGTGCCGCACGACTCTGGCGTGCCGTGCTGGGCCGGCCCACGTGCCCCAGATCGGAGCTGGGCACGAGCACGGACGGGCCTCGTGCCGGCACGGCACGTTTGGTCGCGGGCCGGGCCGTGCCAAAAAAATCGCGCCTCGGGCCGGCCCGATTGGCACGGCCCGTTTGGCCATCTATACTCCATGTCAGCGCTCTCTCCATGTCACCATGCCTAGTCAGCAGCCAGGGTCTTTAACACTCTCCCGGCGCCGACCCGCTCTTCCCTGACCGTCGCCGACGAGCCCGCGAACCAGCGTCCCCGCCTCCGTCCGCCGCCCCGACCTCTGCCTCCCGCCGGTGCCCCCTCCCTGCTCCCGGGGCTTTCACCCGCGGGATCCGAGGCTAGGGTTTACGGGAGCCGGGGAAGCGACGAGGAGGGAGGGATGAGCATCCTTCCCAAGGAGACGATCGAGGTGATTGCGCAGAGCGTCGGCATTGCCACTGTCCGCGCCGATGTCTCCGCCGCCCTCGCCTCCGACGCCGAGTACCGCCTCCGGGAGATCATGCAGGTCCGCCGCCCTGCCCTCGCCCTTCTGATTATTCCGAACAGATTATACGGAATTTGGATTTGAATGTGATGTGGGGATATCGGCGCATAGCGTGGTAGGAGCTAAAATTTCGAGATAAAACAGTATACTGAGACTGGCAGTCGATCAATCTTGTCAACATGACCATGGCCATAGTAATCAGCTACCCTGAATGTGCAAAATACACCGCAATCCGAATATCCTGCGTCAGTCCAGAGCTGAAAGGCCATCTTTATCCACAGCATGAAACAATCCCAAAAGAAACCGGGTATGTATCAATCATGCTATTTCAACCTTAATTAATTACTCACAGTTTTTTTTTGAAACGAATTAATTACTCACAGTTGTAGATGGTCAGCTTCGTGGTACTTGAATTGCATCATGGTAAGGCAGTCTATAGCTTAAATCATATCTTCACACTGAACTCGCTAGCAACGTAAGAAGTAGCTGGAAGACAACGAAAAGATGGGCTAACTAAAGAAGAAATGAATAAGGTTTGACATGGGTGAAGAGAGGGAAGAGGAGGTTGGAAGAGCAGCTTAGGCAGGAGGACAGGTTGGGACTGGGTAAGTGCAGCAATGCAGCATATAACGGTTGGAGACAAACTAGCCGCACAGTGCCGCCAAATCCAATGTTTCTGTAGTGAAAGCCGATACGAAAGACGAACTGTGAGGATGTATTTGATGACGTGGCTGAGTTAGGATGCTGGAGAAAATTGCAGTAATGTGGAACTATCTGTTTAGATACACTGAATTGTATAGTTCGCTCCTGTCCACAGCAGTAATTTCACTACATGTTCAAGACATATCTTTTGCTCATCGGTATAATTATATTATATTAATTTCAGTGTTCTGTGCATTGTTCCAGGAGGCCATCAAGTGTATGCGGCATGCGAAGAGGGCAGTTCTGACTGGGGACGATGTTGACAGTGCTCTCAGCCTCAGGAATGTTGAGGTGCTTTCCTTTCCACTTCCAGGAATAAATACTTAGGGTGATAAGAATGCAGAGCTTTGTAGATAACTAGATATAGTATCACTCAGTTGAATACGTGACTTGCGTAGTTAAATTATCTTGGTACATTTACCCTCAATTCCTTTCTGGAATCTTGTTCAGTATTTTTCTAACAGTGTAGCTGATGCAAGCATGAGTAATAAGTATAGAAGTTTTCAAACAGCCTAACTGACACCGTGTGCTTTTATTGCTTTGGATTAACATTCAGCCTGTATATGGATTTGCTTCTGGTGACCCCTTGCGGTTTAAGAGAGCTTTGGGCCATAAGGATCTGTTCTATATTGATGACATGGAGGTAGACTTCAACGAGGTAATGACATCATTGATGAATGGATCAAATAAACATAGATTTACTTTATGTCCATAATCAATTGGAGCTGCTTTACTGCCGGCACACAGATTATTGAAGCTCCTCCACCGAAAGCTCCTCTCGACACAGCAGTTGTAGCTCATTGGCTAGCTATTGAGGGCATCCAGCCTGCAATTCCAGAGAATCCTCCTTTCGATGGTTAGCTCTTATATTATCCATAATGCCTAGTTCTCACTTCTTTAACATCTGCACAAGTTTTCTTCATATTTTGGTCTGCTATCGAATATATTTATTCTTTTCACACTTTTGGGGAGAGGATGAGAGACGGGCTTCTGGATTTTCGTTTTCTTTGACAACTAGTATTTTGCCTCGGCAATTTCAGCGCCAACAGAAAATAAAAGTGCTGATCATGTGAAGGATGCTGGACTACCAGTTGTCGTCAAGCTTCCTGTTAAGCATATATTATCTAGAGAACTCCACGTATCGTTTATGATATGTATATACCTATCTATAGATTTAGATCTTCACGAGAAATTTACATTCCTCTTTCCTTTTTGATTTTTCAGGTGTACTTTGAAAAAATAGCGGAGCTTACTATGAGTAGATCAAACACCCCATTTTTTAGAGAAGCATTAGTGAGCTTGTCAAAAGACTCAGGACTTCATCCGCTGGTTCCTTACTTATCGTACTTCATTGCAAATGAGGTTGTTATCTTACTTTCATAGCCACGTGGCTGAACTGGCATTACCTTAATGTGCACATCTCTATAAACTTCAGGTTACCAGGAGTTTGGCTAACCTTCCTGTTCTATTTGCTCTCACGCGTGTTTTCCAAAGCCTTCTCCGCAATCCACATGTTCATATTGAACCATATGTAAGTGCTTGCCCGTCAAGTTTTGATGCTTTTCCTGGCATTTGTTCCGCTAAAGCATTTCATAATTCTGTTTCCAGCATATTACTTCTAAAAGCAATACTTGTTTTTGCTGCCAGTTGTCTCAGTTGATGCCAGCAATGGTCACTTGCATCGTTTCGAAAAGGCTAGGACAGAGGCTTTCAGACAACCATTGGGAGCTTCGAGATTTATCTGCCAATGTAGTTGCTTCAGTATGTCGGAGGTGAGTGTATACTGTGATTTTCAAGATTATAAGTATAACGATTTTATTATATTATATGTGAATTCTTTAGTCACATCTACCGGACTATGATCTTTAGGACCATGCATACAAATTCAATATAGTTTCTTTTATGAAATTGTGTATGCTTTATGAAGTATGCTATAGTATTTTTTGTATTAACTTAAGGATGAGCACCAACTTGGTAATAAGTCAGTATAGGTTCGATCTCTCCATTCCCTACTAGTCCTCTGTTGATCTTTTATTTGTTCTTCATGGGGCGATCTTAGGTTTGTGTTATGTTCAACGAGACACAAACAGTTACTGTTTGTTTATTTCCTACTTAAATGGTAAAAGTTAAACCACTTTCTCATTGCATGATTCCTCTACACAGGACTACGGTTGTAGTCATTAGTCATTACGTATATTCACTAAATCAACTGCTATATTGTTCACACATTTCCGTAGGCTCTGTGTAGGGAAAGGTTCTACTTGCTTTAATATTGGTGCATTTTCTGTTCCTCTTAATTAACTCATAATGATTTAGTGTAGATGTGGCCATGGGTAACGAAATCTCCAAATCCGTAGCAACGACATTGATCCATGCACTTCTTGATTTTCATAAATCATTGACACAAAATTACGGTGCTGTTCAAGGGATATCCGCATTGGGGCCCAGCGCGGTAAGTCTTGTTCATTCTTTAGTTAGGTTAAACTTTAGTGAAACACTAAAATATTTGCTGACATTTTTTTTTGATCACCAGATTAGGCTTCTGCTTCTGCCGAACCTCAAGACATACATGCGACACTTGGATCCGGAACTGCAACCTGAGAAACAGAGGAATGAACAGAAAAGAAAGGAAGCATGGCGTGTTTACGGTGCCCTGCTGGTCAGTTTCGTAGTTCTGGATCAATATAGAGTGCATTTCAGAAACATATTTTGATTTTTTTTTTGCACCGATCCACGTTTACTTAGAAAAAAGCGTTAACACACAGCCACAGGTCTCCCTTATCTTACTCCATCGGTCCATCCAACAGAGACAAGGTTCTAAGTTATATGTAGGATCAGTACATGTGGGCTAGCAAAGAAGAAAACTTTCTATTTTGCTGTCTGTTACCTGTGCCCCAACACCAGGTTTTTGAATTGCTTATGAGTGTATACACTGCCTTTCAGTGTGCACAAGGCAATGGCTATTGTTTGTTGCTTACTGTTAGATCCATTCTTTCAGTGTGCTGCAGGCAAATGCTTGTATGAGCGGCTCAAGTTATGTCCTGATTTGCTCTCTGCGTCAACTCAGCCACCTTTGAGTAGCAATAAAAGAGTTGCAACTAACAACCTAAGTAAGTGCTCATTGTATTTACCATAAATCCAATAATAAAATTCGTCCTCATGCAGTGTAGTCTTCAATTCCTTCGATGTCTGTACTTTTTCATCTCAGATGCATGATGCGAGAAAGGTTGAAATCATTAAAAATAATGGCTTGCTCTCGTGCAAATTTCAGATAAACGGAAGTCTAGTACAGACCTCTCCGCATCCCAGCCACCTCTGAAGATGGCATCGGACGCTTCGATGAATCCCATAGGTTCAGGAGCTCCTCCAGTGGCAGGAGGAAGCATGGATGGATTCCCTGCACAGCTGCCCAACCCCAGCAAGTTGCAAGCATCATCCTCCGGACAAATGGCAGACGGCACAGCAGCAGCAGGCGCGATCCGAAGAGACCAGGGAGGCAACCACCACACGCAAAGAGTTTCCGCAGTGCTGAGGCAGGCCTGGAAGGAGGAGCAAGAAGCCGGGCATCTCCTGGAGTCGCTGCACGAGGTGTTCGGTGAAGCCATCTTCTCGTTTATCCAACCGCCAGAGATGTCCATATTCCTGTAGAAAGGAAATGCATACATAACCTTCATTCTTGTGAATTCCTACCGATGCAATTGCATCATCAACTGTGACATATGAAAATAGGAAAAAATAGTATAATGGAAACCAAATAGGGCACTCACCTACCTAGTCATCATCTATCTTTCCTTTGTCTGTATTTTTCCATGGAGTTCATATCAGCACAATGATGTATATAATCAAAGTGAAGCATGATGTTCCTATCTGCACAGTAATTAGAGTTCTTATAATAAACCAGCTAACCAGAGATTGTGAATATCTGTTGCTATCCTTCTCTTATACTTCCTCCGTTCGGATTTATATAGATTAGATGACTCACTATAGGTAGAAACGGATGCCTGTCATTAACAAGCGATGGCGGTGGGGAATTTTCAGAAAGTTGCAATAATGGACTAGGATGTATTTATAATTTTTCTCAGAATAATTTTCTGTAATTGCGGGGAGAACTGTTTTAGATGTGTAGTTTGTAATCCTTGCTATTTCTTCCATATATTGTTAGCCAGAAAATCCATCCACTGCTTTCGGTGGTCAAAGCACAGGAAAAGCAAGGAATCTGGCAGGCCAGCGCGCCACGTCGCGGCGTCGCTACACATGTAGTCTGCCTGTGATTCCTTCAGTACGTAGAGTGAAATGTAGAAATGCCAATATGTTGGCGCACAAAAATATGAACATTTATTCTGAATGTTGATGCACACAGATCTTCAACACCTGAATAATTTTATGAACTAGCAGATTCTAAATTACTAAGTAAGCTGAAACAATCAGTAGCCCTTGGTAAACAGCATGCACAACAACAGTCACGACAATCACATATTTTACAAAATGGAAATATAACTCAGCAACAAAATTATTGGCAATAAAGAGGCAACATTATATCGCCAGAAATCTCTTTAGCTCTATTGGAGGGTCAGGTTGTTACACAAGAAAGATATCTACCAGGCACCAAACTAATTCCTTCTGTTGCCCCTCTCTTACAGTCAGTCTATTTGCTATACAAAAATACACAGACGGTAATAGTCTTAGTGATCTGCGTGAGTGATGCGAAGGCGCACATCAGAGAAAATCCCACACCGGTATCGACGGTTCACCCTGATCCCCGTTCTCATGGTCAATTTGGGGGTTCGCCCCCATAAATTGCAACACATGCATGTCACCAGGATAGGCCTGCAAGAGTGTACAACCACTTCAGTAACTATGGCATCAAGAATTGTATGCACAATACCTGCACAACATGACTGCAGATACCGTAGCTTACAGTCCAGACTTGAGAATTTAAGCTATTACTTTTTTTATTAAGTGGACAAGAAAGGTGAAGTGCCTCGAGAAGGCATTAAGCATATATAGGCTTCTCTATAGAAGCAGAGGCTACAAACGACTCACTTGAGTCAGTTGACCATTCGCCTGGAATGGCTGCTGTTGCAGGGTAGGAACCACGGAAGTCTGCAGCATGAAACAAGAACCACCAGAGAAACCTGAGAACTAATCAACATGACCATAAATTAATTGTTACCAAAAGATGAACACAGACCTGACCAAACTGGTTCAGATTGTCATGAAGGTTCTGTGAGGTACTAAGACCAAAGTTGTGGCCAAGTACGTAATGTCCCTGCAGCACAAAGAAATAAGGGACAAGGTAAGATAAATAGTAACTCCACATTCAAAAGGACTACATGAAAATAGTAGGTATTCATGCTGAAAAATTCACCTGCATTAGTTGGTCCGGGAGGAATTGATCCGTAGAAGTCGTCGGCTCTGTTTGCATACTGTCAGGTGCAATGTTCAGTTCCCTATCCCTTGGTCCAGCCGCTGCTTCATCAGGATAGCCTGTGTTCATAGCATGTAAACGGAAATGTTTGAATTTACTCGTACAAGTATATAAGAAATGTTCATAGCTATAAAGAAACCATGAAGTTACCTTTTCTTCGTTTCTGCCTTTTATTGGTCCCCACACCATTTCCACGGCGGGCAACTTCACTCTTCTTCTTTCCAATAGATTTCTGAGCTTCATTGCTATTACCAAGGGGATAATCATTCTGAACCATATGAGTTAATTGATGATTCCTAATGGAGTGGACAACAGACGACTTATCAGCCAGTGCAGATTGCAAAGCACGTTCAACTCCTTCAACAAGTTGATCCGACTGGCTTGCCACCAGCGCAAATGTCTCGACGTTTGTGGCAGCCTTAGCAGCAATCTTATAGAATAAACGACAAAGAGCTGCATAACGATCTGGAACAGAAGATCCTGTATCACTGTCAAAATTAAATCCATCATCAATACTCCTCGACTTTGCATCTTTACTCCATCTCTTAAGAAAATACTGTGGGGGGATCTCTTTAACATTTCTCAGTTCATATACCTTTAATATATGGCAGCATAAAATTCCAGCAGTTTCAACTTTTTTACAGGTACATGCAGCTGTGCCATCTGATGAGTCGAACTGCACAAGTTGTTCTTTAGTTTTGCTTTTAACCCTAATCATATAGTCAGAATGAGAGCCGTACTCGCCACAACTGTAAGGCATACAGTCCATGCATTTTTCATATTCTTTCCTAAATAACTCAAAAGTTATTGGTGCATACAAATTTGCAGCCTGCCAGAGCAGTGGCAGAGGTGTTCTTGGTGCCCCTTGACTGGCTTGGTAATCAGCCTGTATCTCTTCTTGCCTCCTCTTCTCAACTGAATTTTCAAAGAACTTCAAAAAAGGAGACAGCTCTTTCTCGCAACCCAAGTATTCTTTGATCCCGATGCCAAAGGTTTCTGCTCGTACCATGTTTTTGATGTCCCCGGAGAATATTTCCCGGCTATATGGCAAGGCCCAATTTTCTCGATCTCCATAAAGCTCATTTAACAATTCATTTTCCTTAAGGTTGTATTTCTCAATTATCGCATTCCACGTGTCAACGAACTCTTGGTCATCCTCGACATCAAATACACAGTGGCTAAAATCATACGCAAATTCTTCTGAAATACTGAAAACATGCGCTAATGACTTAACTGCATTATGGTATATTTGCCACACGCAGTAATGGTGAATTGTACCCGGCCAAGTGAGAGCTAGTGCTTCCTTCAAAACAGCAGATCGATCTGTCAATATTGTCTTTGGCTGTTTCCCACACATGGCACTCTTAAAGGTCTCAAGAAGCCACTTGAAAGATTCAGCAGTTTCATCATACAGGAAAGCAGCACCAAATATGACCATTTGCCTATGGTGGTTCATACCTAGAAACAAAGCTAGTCGCCTGCTGTAGTCATTCGTTTTGTAGGTCATATCAAAGCAGATGACATCGCTGAAATAATGGTAGTCCGAGATTGATCTTGCATCAGCCCAGAAGACATTAGCGGCTTTGTCATTTTGATCCACCTGGATGGCATAATAAAAAGATGGATTATCGCTCTTCATACTTCGAAAATAATCCGCAAGAGCTCTGAAATCCCCTGGGCTCATATGCTTTGTAGACTTGCTCCGAAGGTAGTTCTTGTACCCTGGAGGGATGTTGATGGCATTCCCACTTCCAGACTGAACCTTGGACGAGACTCTTCGCGACCTGAGCATCCCAATATCAAACGGACTGGCAAGCTGGTGATTATGATCCTGAACAAACTCAGTCACCCGGTATTTTCCACTGGACGTTAGTTTGACGGATAAACGTGCAGGGCAACCCGTCCTCGTGTCCGGATAATGTCTCATGGCCTCATTCTTCGAGCGAAAACCCTCTCTGGAACAGACATAGAACCTTGACCTGCTGCCACTTTTCGCTGTTTTATCCCACAATCCTTTCCGGACACTGAACCCCACATCTCCCGCGTAGCTGACGTAATACTTGTATGCTTTTTCTTCATTCTCGAAATCCATTCCAACTATAGGTACTCCTCCCGCGTTGGCAACGACATCCGGTGGCAGCTCTGGCTCTTCCTCCGCCTTCTCTTCATCAGGTTTATCTGCAGCCTGGGAGAGACGAGCACAGTTGCTGAACTCGGATGATGGGAAAGCAGAGCGCATCGCTACATTTTACCATGCCTGCAATGTGCAATCCCCCCAGAAATGTACAGGCTTTACCTACCTGCGCCTCCTCCTCCTTGCTGAGGAACTTCCCTCCGGCGCCTCTCCGGCGCCGCTCCGCCAGGGCCTGCCTGGACGGGACCTTGGAGGCGGCGGCGGCGCGGCTGACGCCCTGGCCGCGGTCGCTCCGCTTCTGCATGTAGCGGGTGATGACGTCGCGGCGCTCCTCGTGCGTGTAGCGGCAGACCCGGACGCCCAGCTCCCGGAGCAGCCGCGACGGCTGGAGCGAGGCGGACCCGGAGGGGCCGCACCCCTTGTTTTCCCCGGCGGCGGGAGCGGGCCTGGGCTTGGGCTGGCTCCTTTTAGGGGCGGCGGGCTCGCCGGCGGCGGTGGCCATGGTGTGGATCGGAAGGGTGGGGAAATGGAGTCGGGCTATTACAGAGCGGAGACTATGACATGTGGGACCATACTTTCAGTGTCCGATTGAACAGCTAGTTAAATCTCAGCCATCGGATTTTGTCACCATAGCTGCAAAAAAACAATAATGCTATATATACTACGGAATGAATTCTATGGAATGCTTGGGTTGGGCATAACCGTGTCTGTAGATTGATTCCGTAGGTGTAGCATTAATAGTAAAGATAATGAATTCTATGGAATGCTACCGACATGAAAGAGCATTAATCGGAACAGGTGATGAATTCCTTTTGGTCACGGAGTGAAACCCTACGTAAAATCAAAAATAAGGACTAGATCTAGTCTAGTGAAAACCAACTTATCTATTTTATCATGCCTTACTTATAAATCACCAACCAAGAGCAATCGCCATAGCAAGTTCATCCCTAATTTCACGAGCATTTGGGGTCGAGTAAAATGCTCTCTGCAATACGAGAGTTTGCCCAGTTGTAAGGAAGCTAGTGAGAAAAATAGCACCAACTATTAATCACTCACTGAAAATTATATGTGGAATATTCAGAATTTGTTATGCATTAGTGACACATGACTACATATAGAATCTATATGTAATGTTCATGCCAGTTTTTTTACGAGGCACTTTCAATGGTTATATTGCATTTCATATTTTCAACCAGACGTGGTATTCTGGCTTTCGATTGGTAAGCAGAGACCTCACATCTATCTATTTATCATAATCCATTTTATATATGAGGTCAGAAATGCATGTGATCTCATTAGATTACCACAAAAACTACAGTTATTGTGTTGCGGACTGTAAAAGCCCATTAGCAAATAGACGTAGTCAGTTCATCCCTTTTTATCTTGCCGCCAATTAGTGTGATAGTACTTTTTTTTGCAAAGATCATACTCCCTCCGTCCAATAAATGATGTCTCAACTTGATCAAAAATTGGATGTATCTAGACATGATTTAGTGTATGAGAAGATACATCCAAATCTGATAGAAAGTGTGACATCTTTTGTTGGACAGAGCGAGTAGTAAGTTACTCTGATGCAGAGTCGTCATAGGGGAAAATCGATGCACTAAAACTACACTGTGTATACAAAGAACATGGAGCTACAAAGGAGAATAACTGAAACTACCTTCCACCTGGAAGAAATTCTGTAGGGCGTTCATCTTAGCTTCCATTTAGTCAACACAAAATAGCAGATCACAATCCCTGCTAGTTGCTTTTCCTTGACGAAGCTTCTCGGGTGCTGCATGGTAATTTCATCGCAGGCAGGCAGATGCTCGAGCTGCTCAAGGCCAGGTGTGATAGAAGGCAAAGCTTGGACGTTCCCAGAGCTCCTGGAGTTGGGGGAGGCGATGTATGGACGAAGGTTGAGTTCGTGCCTGTCGCTGAACATATTAAATCACGTAACACGATTTTTTTTAAATGGACCGTTCAACAGATATAGATGCTTATTCAGAACGATCCCAATGGCATGGATCACAAAAAAATATCCATTTGTCCCAAATAATTTGGCGAAAACCCAACACAGAAAGTCCCCGTCTTTCCACCCTGAAACCACTCTGTGATACCAACAAAAACAATAACATCATAGAGCTATCAATGCATGGAAACCCAAAGCTTTTGCGGTTTCGAAAAAAAATGCACCCCTCCTGTTATGCTTTGCAAGACTTGTAGCCCGCTCCTCCAACAAACCAGTCTACCTAAAAGAGTTGTAGTTGTATGTTTTCACAACTAAATTAATGAAAACTGGCTCTTGCATAAGAGCCCACTCCCCTTGTCTCTCCTCTTCTCTCTGCTCCATGTCATCTAATAAATAATATTTTAATCCTTATAGCCTGCTTACATAAGCTTATTGTACGTGCTGTGATGGAGGTTTGACCTTTAGGGGGTTGTATATTATAAAATTAAGTTGATTTTTTGGTACTGGTGAAGTGCATGTTGTATTTGTCTTCGTTGTTGCTTTCAGCTCATCGATAAAAGTTTTTTTTTCTATGGTTGATGTCTTGATGCTGGTTTACCAAAAAAGTTCCCTTTGGCTTCTATGTAAGTTATGTTAGTTAGAAGTTGGAACAAACCTTGCTACAACCTACAACGACATGCAATTAGGGCTATCATTATCATTTCCCATTCAACCATGTCCTCTGCTGCAGCATTTCATTTTGCTGCACAACATTTATTCCATGATATGAATTAATACTCCCTCCGTTTAGGTGTATTAGGCCCCTCATGAAAAACTATTTGTTCGATTGAATAAGGCCACTTTCTCTAGTTAATGCTCAATTAATTGCTTTGTGTCATTATTTCTCCCCAAAATTACTCCTCACCCAATCATCCTCCTCTCTCTACTCTATGCATGCAAAGTTTAAAACGTCTTGACAAATGCATGTACATAGAAGCCAAAGGGAACTTAGGATTTTTCTCCCCTCCAATTAATTTAGTGACCGGATTGGAGGAGACATCGCCCAATCTATGTATGCCTTGGTCGTGATGTTTTTTTCCAGAGGCCTATAATACACCTAAACGGAGGGAGTGCTATTTCTGGAAACTAATAAGTGATGCACGGAAAAAACATATCTTTGAAAGATCTTTTCTACCCCTTGACAATTAGTGTTTTGCACCACAATAATTTGTAGCCAAGTGTACTGTTTTTGGAAATATCCAAAGTAACGCAGTTATGTTTAAAGGAATTATTTTGCTTCTAGCTAATTTTTCGCGGGTGATTAACCTGCATGTGTCCTGTATTTTTGGGTTCAAATGTAGCAACAATTATTATATCTACCTTCTCTTTCTGTAATGTAATTTATTGAAGTCATTTTCAGCTGGGCCATAAATTTAGGATCAACCTAGAGTACAGCTTGGAGCCTCTTGCCTCACACTTGTCTATGCTCCTTGACGTTCATGTATGCTAAGATTTAACTTTAACTTATTTTTGTATCTTCTGTCTTTTAGTTATTCTAAGGGCTAGAATATGTGCATAAATAGGTTGAGTTTGCAAATGAAACCACTGATGAGGAAGTTATGAAATGTGTTGGTGCTTTGTCAGAAGGTGGAGTTCTGCTCTTACAGAATGTTAGGTTCTACAGGGAGGAAAAGGAGAACAACGTTAAGCTTGCTGACAAGCTTGCATCTCTTACTGACATTTATGAGAATGATGATTTCGGCACGACACACAAAGCTCATGCTTCAACTGAAGGAGTTACCAAGTTTTTCAAGCATAATGTTAAGCCTGCTTTTGCTGGTTTCCGCCCGCATGCGACATGTAATAAAATGTGACCCCCGTTAACATTATGCTTGAAAAACTTGGTAACTCCTTCAGTTGAAGCATGAGTTTTTTGTGCCGTGCTGAAATCATCATTCACATAAATGTCAGCAAGATATGCAAACTTGTCAGGAATCTTATCGTTTTTCTTCTTTTCCTCCCTGTAGCACCTAACATTCTATAGGAGCAGAACTCCACCTTCTAACAAAGCACCAACACATTTCATAACTTCCTTACCAATCGTTTCATTTGCAAACTCAACCTATTTATGCACATATTCTATCCCTTACAATAACTAAAAGATAGAAGATATACAAAAATAAGCTAAACTTAAATCTTAGCATACATGAACGTCAAGGAGCATAGACAAGTGTGAGACAAGAGTCTCTTGTGGTGGAATTGAAATAAGAGCTAGCAAAGCATTCAGGTTAGTGGTACCTAGCGAGGTCGCTAGTGGATGTCATGCTCTTTCCTACGAAATCCACCTCCACTCGTTTGTTGGGATCTGGACGACCACCACAAGAGGCAAAGATTGCCCATGGATGGAGATGGTGCAACAGCTCGAACAACTGGCATCGTCATCCTGCTCCTGCCACCGCTAGAGCTCGCCGCGAGCCAGCCTCCAGGGTGTCCCTGTAAGGCATGAAATAAATCAGAAAAAGAAACCTTGTGAAAGACTTCAAATATGTGACCATAAAAAGAACCGAGAAAAGAAACTTATTAAACCAGAATTTATCTTATTGCGATGTAGATATAATATTAGGGGAAAGAAAAAGACGCACTATCAAACAGAAGTACTAAATCACCACACACCACAAACCGTTTAGGATCTAGCATATTTGCCGCAAACCCATTTTTTCATGCAAAGGCTTCAAACATTTAGGTATGCACTTATAGTCAGGGGTTGTATCCTGGCAGAAGTTACCAGTTGCATTCCAGGTAATAAAGCTAGACTTCAAATGACAAACATGATTGGTGATGATCTAAGTAACAACCGTTGGTATACAATATCTAACCAAGTTAACTTTCAGAAAGCAATGACAATATGAATTGCAGCCTTTGATATGTTATCTATGTAATAACATAAGAATTTAAGACATAATAACCCTTTCATGTAGAACCACCTAAGAAGATGATTGGTAAATGCTAAGCTGAATGCAAAGCGGACAATGTTGACCTTGTGAGAGCTAAAGAGTGAATACCACGTGGCCTTTTTGTTTGAATGTCAAAGGAATAATATTCATGTAAGACATAGTTTAATCAGCACCTAATTTTGGAGAGTGTTCAGTCTTAGGTGACAAATGAAATTCAAAGAAAGGAATCAATTCAATCCAACGATGCCATCAACAAGTTGGGGTAGGCCGCACAAAATCTCAAAAATTATACCGTACTAATTTTTGAATAAAGTTTTCCAAATCACACGCATCTTTATTGGTAATAGAACTATATGAAAGACATTATATAGCACTATAAAATATGAAAGTAATATTACGTAAGAAGTCACTGAAGTTCTTTTATAAATTCATTCATATGATACCTAATAAGGATAGAAATAAAAAATCCACAATTGCTTGGCCATAAATGGACCAAATTCCAGAAGTAAACACAGGGTCGTCGTTGAGGACCAAATCCAACTTGATACGTGAGTGTATCGATAAATCATTAGCACAATTTTTATGGCCATAATCAGATATGTATCCCTGCTTACTCTGTACTTATAATTCTTGAGCAGCAGTAGCAGTTTAGTGCAGCGGTACCCATGTGGTTGTCAAGGAGGTAACGGGGTGCTCAAGGATGTAGGCGGAGCCGCAAAGGCCCGTAGCTTGCAGCCACCCTTCGAGCTCTGAAGCGGTTTCAAAAGCCAAGCCTAACTGCCTAAGGAGCAGGAAGGTCAGTACAATTCGGATTTAGGGTCCGGGCTGCCGTATTCGTGGATCAAGGGTGGTTGTATTGTACTGTACCATACCATAGTAGGAGGATCCGATGAAGGATGTGTAGAAGAATGGTTTCTGTAATCGGCGTGCGCCTGCTCGGTGATGAGAGACTGGGCGTGTGTAGGGGAGAACCGGCCGGCTGCGCTGGACCTCGACATCGACACCTACAATCTGAACCAATACATGCTAGCTACAGAAGTGTTCACGATTAACGAATTTAAGTAAATTTGCATCATTGATGAAAAAAAATGGGAACAGCAACCAAACCTTGAGCAGAGGTCCCCGAGGATTCAGAGGAGTAGGCGGCCGGCCGGCAGGTCCTACGCTGATGGGACGAGGATGGCGCCGTCGCGTGATATGGTCGCCGAGCGCCGGGGCGGTAGCGGTAGCGATGGCGACGGCGCTCGCTCGGTGGTCAGTCTAGCACGGCGGCGGCGGCGTGATGGCAGAGGCCGGCCGGCGGAAAGATTTACGAGTAAGGGCTTGGAGGATTACACCGAAAGGAAGATTTGTAGCTAGGGTTGCGTCTCGTTCATAGAACCGGCATATGATCGACCGTGTCGTTGGTTACTGCGCAGGGTCAGATCTTGATATAAGAATAGGGAGCTGGGAGGGAATGTTCCAGAGGCCTAGCTAGGCTTTCTTGCTCTAGGGTTCAAGAAAATACTGTATGATCCGTTCGTGGAGTCCAAGGATTGCGCCGTAGTTCGTTCAGGCTTCGGATTGACTAGCGGACGTTAGTTTTCTCAAGAAAAAAAAAAGACTAGCGGACGTTAGTTGGTTTAGGCATAGGATATAGGACAGGACATTGAGTTCGAGTCCGACCCTCACAAACGCGTCGCCTGCACACGTTCTATATATAAGCACCTCATCGATCGATCCTAAGCAGCAGCAGCCAGCAGCCGCCATGAAGATATAGAGGACAACGACATACCAAGCTTTCCAGCTTGATTAGAGCGATCTCCGTCCATCCAAGAAAAGCAAGCATGCTGCGCACCCAGAACAGCGCCGCCTCCACCGTCACGACCACCGACGGCACCACCACCGCGGTCTTCAAGATCAAGGGCTATGCGGCCACCAAGACGCTGGGATGCTTAGTGCCGGTCAAGTCCGGCAGCTTTCAGGCGGCGGACGGACACACCTGGCGCATCCTCTTCTTCCCCAACGTAGCGCATCCGGGCGTCGTCGCTTTTCAGCTCAGGTTCGTCTGCGGCAACCGCAGGCCGCCCGCCCGCGCCATTGCCCGCTTCACCCTGCTCCCTCGTGGCGGCGGCGGCGGCGACGGCGAGCCTCTCAGCTTCGCTCGCAGCTTCCGACCGTATTGGGGCGAGCCCATGCACTACATGACCAGGGAGAAGCTGGACAAATACGTCGGGGACGACGATTCTCTGAACGTCCTGTGTGATGTCTCTGTCGTCGAGACATCGGCTGTGAAAGTAGGGAGCGACAACAAGCGCAAGAAAGTACACCATGGCCAGGGCTCCTCCTCCTCTCGTCGTCTTCAGGATCACCGGCCCGTCTCAGCGGCCGGATTAGAACCGCGTGGCTAGGCTTCACAAGGAGGCTGCTAGCTGCTGCATGCATCATGCATGAAGATGCCCGTCCGCCGCTACTTACATAGATTTTACATCATAGTACTATTATCTTTTTGCCAAAATGTAATACACTAGTTTTACTTAAAATCAAACTTTACCCGAGTATGTTACTATGTTTCATCGCACCCCTGCTTGATGATCAAAGTTGTCCATGCTTGATGATTAAAGTTAAAACACGAAAAACTAGGATGCAACTTACATTCGGACATAGGCAGAGATAGCATGGTTAGTCATGAAGGAGTTGAAAAATTAGAGATCGCCCTTTTTGGGAATACACTTTTGAAATATATGAAACTATTTTCATCATCACAATGCCAGGCTTCGATTTTCCCACGGGAGAAAATGCTAGCCATGCCACTTCTTTGTTCTCGTCAAACTGTGTGATGATATATATACTTTTGGGTTGGTACAGCCAAGTGTCAACAAAATACATTGTTAAAAATAACTCTAGTTTGTTCTGAGTAGATATAAAAATATGATAGTGCATACAGATTTGTAAGGTCGAAGAGAGGTGAGATCTTCGTGCTATTAAGAAGAATTAGAGTATCGTATGAATTTCTTAATAGTAGCAAAGTGCTAGGCCTCCTCAAATATAACATATAGAGATTGAGATTTTCAAAATGGCACTGAAATTCAAATAAAGTGATTGCAGAATTTACCTATATTATACCATTACTAGCAAAATGCCCGTGCGTTGCTACGGGCTACTCATTTTTTTCGACTGTAAACAAAATACACATGAAAATTCACATGATAGAAAGGATAGACATATAGCTTACAATAAAATTCGAGTAAAACATATTGTTCGACATCACATATATATAGAAAGAAACAACCCGCCAATTAAGATTGTTCTTGGGAGACAACTTTAAGAAATAGCTTAATGTCAGTGCTTTGCTACGGAGTAAACACAAATCTTCTTCCCACATATAACAATTCAGGATAAGAATTTTCAGTAAAGAACAAAGCAGCTATATAAGTAGAAAAAAGCTTCGTTGGTTGAAAAGATTTGACGATGGTTGAAAAGAATTGACGACTCATGCCAATGCCAATTATAAAATGTGAATCTGCATTTTTTTACAGAAAAACAGTAAGTGGCATGGCATAATCCAAGAGCCATACCTATATTGATTGGGAAAAGCCAGCATGGAGCACAGTAACACTGAAAAAATGAAACATGTGGTGTACTTCAACTTCTTTACTTGGACTTTGACTGATCATCATTGCTCGTGACACAGATACGATATCAAGATTCCAGCAAACTTCGATATAGTTACACTGTAAATCTACTAAGTATTTCCTTACACCAAAGTTATGTTGGACTGAAATTCGTAGTAGAGGAGCGCATGAAGAACCATATACGCACACCTTCGAGTGGGATCTCAATGATATGCACGTGATAACCAAACAGAATTTATAGAGTTTCCAAAGTCTCTTCAGCAAGGTTTTTTCTCCTATAAATTACTGTAGAATATATGTAACACCTATACTGAAGAAAATCACATGGGATATTTGTGCAAGCATATACAGAACTGTGGTTTAAAACCGTCCTTTAACTAAGACATTTCCTCATTGGTGAAAAAACGCTAACTGCAGTTGTTTCTTACGACAAGCTATGAAAAGTTGGTACTATGCTAAATGTCTTCATAAACATCCACACCGGGAGTACATATTTAACAGAGAGATACTACATTTTTAATAAAGTAGCGCATATTTTCTTGATACGGTTCAGAGCAGATTAGTAGTACACATCAGTTGCTGTGATTTGCATCAAAAGTATTATAAGGAAGCAGTACATGAGTTTGATTCCAGAAGAAATGTACCTGAATCCTGCCAACGAAATCGAACACAGTCGGCATGGAATACTTGCCATGAAATCTGATAGTCACCCACACAGCGGCGATGCTCGTGATCGGCAAAGGAGCCATAATGCTTTCCGGCGTTCTTGCTCCTGAAGCATGTACCCAACATTGATGTGGAGAGTCGCGCTTGACATCAATGGGGAAGATTGGAAGTCGGGGACGCGTGGTCGAGGCTGCGCTCGTCGGAGCTGGCCGGCGGCAGTTCGCTCAACGCTACTACGCCGAGTTCACGGCTGGGGGCGCCGCGAAGCCGAGCCAGCGTTGGGAAAAGGGTACGCCCGGGGAGCAGGATCAGCGGCGGTTGCGGGGCATTTCGGGTGAGCCGGACCGGCGGCAGGCGCGGGGCGCGCAGGAGAGCTGGTTCGGCGGCCGGGGCAGTGCGTTATGGGTAGAACGGGTGGGTGGCGGGGCGGTGCGTGCCGTGGAGTTGTCCGGAGGCGGGGCAGGGGCGTGCTGGATCGGCAACCACGCCTCCACCACCGATTCCAGCCGCCACGCCGCCCGATCCCCTCCAGCCGCCGCCGGGATCACGCTCTCCTCCCCGAATTTTCGGCTCGCTCCAGCCGCCGCCGGGATCGTGCTCTCCTCCCCGACTTCGCCTCCACCCAAGCAAGAAACCTGGACGGCGTGAGCCTCCTCTCCCCTCGGACTCGCTCGAGACGCCGCCGCCTTCTCCCGTCGAGAGAGAGCTGAGAGACGATGGTTTTGTGACTGGATAGGGTTGAGGGGCTGAAACGCAAAACTATCGATTTTGTGGACTGCGGGTTGATTCCCATATTTTTCAGGGGGCAAATTGCAAAACGATCACGACGTACGACGCCTCACAGTTATCAATATTATATAGTAGAGATTACACTTGATAAAATTGATCACTTAATATTGTTTGGTGACTAGCTGACAGATGATGACTGACAGCCCAGGTGATGCAGTAGTGGACAGAAAAAACACGCAGTTTCGTGTCCCGCAATGTTCCCAAGGTTATGTTTCGACGGCGGATCGTCTGCACTGCACTAGATGATCGTCCGTACATGTCATCTGGCTGGAGTAAAAATATATGCCACGACGGTTCGTTGCCGTGTTGGATCACAGAGCACACGAGGACACAGCCATGTATATACAGATAATAAATATAGCTGATTGATATTCTATCGCACAGCATCAGTACACGCTGCTTTAGTCTAAATAAAATCACAAGATGAGAACCATGTGCTCTCAACACAGAATGTTAAATAATAAATCGCGGTGTGAATCAATCAGCTAACAGCATGTACAAGACAAAATCTCAGCGAAATAGATACCACCAATGGACGACAAGCTATACAAAAAAAGAAACCCACACCCACCAGTACCATGAGCGAGATGATGTGCGCAATCTCAATCCGTCTATAAACACTAAGTACACAGCGCCAGTCAGCAACAACAACAATAACCGCCAACCCGGGGAAATGCCTTAATAATGTACACTACAAAAAGTTATGGTGAGATCATCATCATCTCCTTGCCGAGCTCCCATGTCTTTGGCTGCGGAAATAGCTCAGAAGAGCCTGCGCCTGCAAAAGATTCATGAAATTCTTAGCGGCCTGAACATTTTTTTCCTTCTAGCTGTAATGATTGTTTTATACAAGTGGAAGACAAACCTTTTCTCTTGCTCGCGGTGTTCCCGATTGCGACAGCGCGACTAGAGGGGGCACAGCACCCTCTTGAAGAACTATGCTGCAGAACCTGTTGCTGTTTGTGCATAGCTGAAGCAACGCCGCGGCGGCATTTTCCTTCCCTCTCGCTGAACCCAGCTCAACAACCTCAACGAGGGCCGGAATACCACGTGCCTGCCCGATGGCAGTCCTCCCTTCTGGTATCGTAGCGAGATTCGCCAAGACAGCTACGGCTTTGTCGACCATTCCGGCGGCAGGATCCATAAGGTCAACAAGGTGCCTTACCGCATCGGCTTGCACAATGCGGCCCTTGTTCTCGTGGAGTATGGATAGATTGAACAGTGCGGTGGCTGCGTCTTTCTTTCCTCGTGGGGTCCCGTTTCCCAGCAAGTCCACCAGAGGCTTGACAGCACCAGATCGTCCAATCCTCACCTTGTTTTCTTCAATAACTGAAAGACTAAATAAGGTAGCTGCTGCATTCTCTTTAGCTTCAGGGTTCCCTGTTTCCAGGACATGGATCAGAGGTTCAACAGCACCTGCATTTGCAATGGCGATCTTATTGTTGTCATTGATCGATAAGTTGAGGAGGGCTGTCACTGCATTTTCTTGGACTTTCGCATCTGGTGAATGAAGAAGACCAACTAACAGGTTTATAGCCCCGCAATTTGCAATGACAATCCTGTTCTCCATGTTGTGCTTAGCTAGAAGGCGGATCTCTGACGTTGCTGATCTCAGAATTTCTATGGAGTCACTTCTCAAGTCATCAATAAGCTTCCGTACCTGATTCTCGATGGCAGAAAGATCACCCCGAGCATCCATGGATGAGGAAGATATTATTCTGGGGAATCCCCTGTCAGATGCTTGCCGCCGAACAAATTGCCCTCTGAGTCTTGGCAGGATTACATTTTCCCTTTGAGGGGCAGCAGAGGCAGAAGGTCCACCGTCAGCAACCTCCCCAGATGCATCACTACTGTAAGTTGTCCTATCACTTGAAACTCGCATCATCCCATTGTTCATGTCACCTTCTCCATCAAGCTGGCCACTATTAGGAAGACTACCATTAACTGAAGAGGCGCCTAGATGGTCCTGTGAATCACTGTTCATATGAGATGCTTCCTCCCTTGACTGCTCTGAAGTTTGCGCATTAGAACCAGCATGTCTTTCTTCCAAACTAGATTCTCTTGATTCAGAACTTGCAAGAGTTAGCCTTGCAATGTCTGGCGCAGAGCCATTTGCATAATCTATAGACTGATTAGTGGAGGCCTCATGACCAGGACGGTTCACATGTGCATCAGAGTTCTGATTGACCACACTGTGGGGAGGAGATGCTCTGTTCAAGCTTCTCATATACAGGTCAGCTTCTGGGGACCCGGGAACATTGCCCCTACCCGCAATACTAGGATGTAGAGGGCTGTTGCCTGTGGCAGTCAAATCTTGAAGGGAGGAGGCTGCTGAAGGAAAGTTCAACTTCAAGGATTTCACAGGATCAGGTAGCTTAATGTCATGTGACTCACACCAGTTAGATATCAAAGCTTTCACAGTATAGTTAGGAATTAAATTAGAATGAGCAAGTCTTTGGCGTGTCTTCGGACAGATGGTAAAACCCTCATCAAGCCACAACTTGATATAAACCCGCTCATAGGTCTGACCAGATGCTAAAATAACAGGATCAGACATCAGCTCCAGGGAAAGTGGGCAACAAAAATCAGCAGGAATGGGCACCCCGTTGATGTTAAGCAATTGTGTATCCCTGAGAAGGCGATCATGCATATTGTTGACCAGTGGAATCATCTGCTCAACTAGATCGAGTTCTTTACGGTTATCACTTCGCATTGCCCTTGCTCTGAGATTCTCGAGGGAAACAGCTTCCATGTATAATTCAAGGTTAGTTGACAAACTTAATGAACTTGATACTACTGACAGGTTCGCAGGACTTCGTGTCCCCTGCCCAGTTAGCTCCACTGCGACCTCCTTCGCCAAATCAAACATATGCTCATAATTTATGTCCTCGAGTTTCTACAAGAAATCAAAAAGCATAAATGACAAGCATGAGCTGGATGCGGAAGAGATCAATGCCAAAAATAGGAATAAACAGTAACCATTAACCAACTATATGTTAGATAAAGGCTCGAGCGGATTCTCCATTACCTGAATACAGATGCACGCGCATCCGGTCAGAGAAGGTAATAAAGAATTAGCAAGCTGGCACAACTGAAGGGAGCATCCCTGAATATCTGAGATCACTGATTCAATTTGCCAAACCTGTTTATTGAAACATGCTAAATCAGAAGAGCAACGTTTGATGAGCAGCATTAGCCATTAGCTATACATGATAGGCAAGGAAAGAAAATACGATGCCAATAAAATAAGTCCATGAAGCAGTAACCAATCAGAAATGGCGTAAATCAACATGAAGAACAAAAAGACTCAAACTATTTGCATTGACTTCAAGACTAAAGAGATATCCTGTAGAAAAAGGACAAGTACTGGGCCAAGCACAGAAAAATGAGAGATAAAAAAAAAACAGGATAAGATAACACCAGAAGAGTCAAAACAAAAGCCACAGAAAATACCTTGTGCAAGTAGCCCCATAAAAATACCGCTTAGGATTTAGTATTGATATGTTTTTTATTTGGGTTGATATGCGATCTCACTTAGACAATACTGCTTACTGGAGAATAATGACATGCACTGCTCAAAATGTCAAATATTGCTGGTTAGCCTTCTCAGTGAAGTTCAGCTAAGGTATTTGCTTGGATGTTTACAAAGGACAAATATCAATGCCTTCCGCGACCTTTGAAGGTTATTTTCACAAGAACAAGAAATCTATTCAACATTTGGAACTTGACCATCACATTTGAGGTCAGTTTACAAGTGAGCCACAGAAACCTTACAGAAATACTTTTAACTAATGTAATTGCATATTATTGATTCAGCCTAGAAGGGAATAGGACACTCGCCTCATCTAGCCACTGCAGGCCAAATTCTGGACATGGTAGCGATACACTGAGGCTCAGTTGAATGAATGAATTACTAATTGGTTGAAAAAAAAAACAGTTAAACGACAGCCCTTGTATAGGTAACAGACTTGACAACTAACCAGATCATAATACAACCAACCATAATTATAACTTCATAATTTAATAGGAAATGTTCCTAGTTTGAAAGGTCTTACTGTATCCAACACAACTACATCTCTTAAGCCTCTTTCTATCGCTAAGCCTGCATTATTCTACGCCTGCACAGTGCAGCTGTGCGCACATGAGGCTACTACCGCAGATGGCTGCTGCGCATAGGATGCACCCTGTAACACATTTGTTGTTCCAACAGCTACGGTTTCAATTCAATGATCAATGCCAGCTGAACCTGAGTTCAACACTGTAACATCCCATCAACTTTAATTTCAATTAATGTTATCCGAGGGACATGCCATTTTGTTGATGCAAATGGTAGCCAGCAAAGAAGATTAAATTGTGACACTGGAAAACATTTGTCACCAGCAAATGTATGTGCGCAAAAATTATCAAATATGTACTTACAAAATATATTTTGCTGGTCGTTTGGTGCCAGTTCCCAATAAGCCCTGAAGCTTCGTTAATAGCAGTGTCAAGCTCCCTTAACACGTCATTGAGTTGCTCGTCAGGAGACTTGCATATATCTTCTATGAGAGGGCTCACAATGCTAGAGACATGGCATACATTTTGGCAGTACTTCTGAATAGGCTTGGGCCTTGCAGTAGAGCCATCAGAAGTTAAGACACTAAGATCTGAGATACTATTGAGCAGAGTCCTCGGAGAGAAATTTTCCATCAACCCTGTGAAAGGATCCATATGTTTAAGAGTATAAGACTACATGAATCCGTAACTCACGAATACCCAAAAATCATCCATATATGTTAGTGAATATGCAGTAGGTTGGTGTGGTTTTATAGAGCTTCCCATAGAAACAAAATATTATGCACATACTTACGATCCTAAGTACCTGATTAGCTAGGCTCTTAAAAACAAGAAACATAAGCTGTGTATTGCCCGATTATCGTCCATATATGTTGGCGAATATGCAGTAGGTTAGTGTGGTTTTATGAAGCATTAGAGCTTCACATAGAAACAAAATATTATGCACATAGTTAAGATTGCTGATCCTAATTACCGGATTAGTTAGGTTATTAAAAACAAGAAACATAAGCGGCGTATTGCCCGATTTTCGTCTGCACTTTGATCTATCATTTTAATCTATGTATCTGATTGGGGGATTTGATTAAATGTATTTTGGTACAACAGTGACAGTTCAGGGTAGACTCGGTGAAATCACAAAGCAGGGAGGGGTGCCATTTGGCCGAGTAGATATTTCAGATGCAGATAGTTGCATGCCATGGTGAAGGAATGTTACAAGGGCCAACAACCCGACAGAGAATTAGCAAGTGGTAAATACGCAATGAAGGATTTCTAGACTTTCCGCTTCAGTGTGGTGACCCATCTTCACCTTATGTATTGCTCAACTCAAGTACACACAGTTACCATCCAGCATGGCATTAACTGTGTGATGGTATAGCCTACTACTACCACTTAACATCCAGATAATCAAAACACGGACATGAGATCAACTGTAGTCCATGACTGCAACAATAACAGAAAACAAACTAGGAAGTGGGCTGGGGTAGCTACTTAACTGAAACACGAGCTAGTTTTTTTTTCCCAGTTTAATCAAGAATGTAATCATCTAAACGACGGCGGCACATGTCAACAGAGCATGAAGGGCCGAAGTTTGATTAAAGGGGTGTATTACTAGAACAAAAGGTGGGTGGGTAGGTAGATAGCTGGGTCAATTGCGCTGGGAACATGAGCTGTTTGTCCAGTTAAATTTTAAAAAAAAAATGCACTGGTAATCTGAGATACACCATGTAACGCCAGCACGCGGTAGATGAAATGTTCCTACTTGAGAGCGCAGTGAATTGTCGGTCTCACCGGGAATGCGGGCGTGCCCCGAAATTGGCACATCAAGGATCCATCGCGAGTTGCAACAGGAACCACCGGGGGCACCAGGGGCGGATCTAGGGCGCGGATCTCGACGGGTGACGTGCCGCGTGCGTGCGCAGGGGGTGCAGTCGGAGGAATTTTACGGAGTTCGGTGGGGATTTAGACCTAATCGGCCGCTGGATGGAGACGAGGTCTTACCTGAGGGAACCAATGGCCGCCGAAGGGTGCGGAGACAGCTGGGGCGCGATCCCGCGACGAGGGGATCGGCGCTGGCGGAGACGCGCGTGATGGGCGCGGAATACGGGGGCGAGGAGAGGGCCGGGCGGGGGCTTGAGGCGTCGGCGGTGGGTGGCTGGCTGGCGAGGCACGGCGGGAGCTCTAGGGCAGGGGGGCGGTGGTCGACTGGAGAAGAGAAGAGACCGCGTGCGTTTGGTAGAGGAGGAGGAAAGAAATGTCGTAGGGGAAGACGAGAGAGGAAGGAGATGGCAGGCTTTGACCGTTTCAACTCTCAAGTGATGAGATGAGAGAAACCATACCCGCGACTTTGCTCTCGCCCGTGTTGCGGTGTTGGCGTCATTCCTGAGTAAATGTTTGTTTGTTTTTTGAAACTTTCCTGAGTAAAATGTTACTCCCCGTCGTCACCGTACATTTATATAAGTAGATCATTAAATATAATGTGTACATGTCATCGAAGGTCATTCGGACCAGCAGGGTTAGGCGCGCTTTGCTGCGCCCGTTTTGTGTCAAAACGGTTGTTTGTTCTTTCTAGTTTGGGTGGTTGCATAACACGTAGCGATGCCTATTTTAATTAGTTACAATACCATACTGAAACATCAATAACCTCGGCAATTCCAAAAACTCATATCAAAGTATCATACTCCCTCCGTCCAACAAAGTATGTCTCAACTTGATCAAAAATTGAATGTATCTAGACATGATTTAGTGTATAGATACATCCAAATTTGATAGAAAGTGTGACATCTTTTGTTGGACAGAGGGAGTAGATAGTGATTACAGACTATCAAATGAAACAATAGTTGTAATACGGTGGGCCATTCATGTTTATTCGTATCATCTCACATTTGCTATTGCTACCAAATGACATGAGGAATTATCTTGGCCCATTCAACTATAATTTAGGGACAAAATTATCTCATTGGCATCACATGATAGGCTTCGGTTGAAGAAAATTCTCTGATCATTCACGCTTCATCTGGCAGGCTTCGTTTGAAGAAATCATCCTAGTCCCTAGACCACATTACAGTCAGCGTGAGCTGTTTGTGAGATATTTCATGAGCAGTGAGAAACAGAGTTTCTAGCCAAATCAGAAATAAGGATTATCTGCTACAATATATGTCATAAAAACTATTAGTACTATTCAATAGTGGTTTGTAGCATTAGCTATTGAAAGGGGATTTTTGAATATAAAGTGGAAAAGGAAATCAGCACAATAGATTCAACTGAGATGAAGTATATGATAAATGTTACACCTAACAGAAAATACACATGATGTAAAAAACGGGAAGATGGCGACGATGGCCTCCATCTTGTTGCTAAACTTGTATCAATAAATCTCCAGCAACATATACCTGGACGCAAGCAACAAATAAGCACCCTCCTGGACCTCAAAACAACAACTAATATGGACGCTTAGGAACATATTAGTTGCCTCACATGAGCAAGTAGCTTATATGTTCTTTTTTCTATGAGAAATTAACCATAATTATCCAGAAGAGTCAAGAGTGTGACTTCTCAAATGGGGTTGATGTTCTAAATTGAGCTTCAAAACAGGAAAATCAAAATAAGTATGAAGAGCAGGTGTAGCAGGAGTAACACGAGGACATCCTTGCATATCAACAGCCAAATTTCAGAATGATACAGTTCGTTAATTTTTGGTAAGTCTATGTTATTTTAAAAATGTATCAGCTTTTCTTGATTACGTACTTGAATGAGAAGTTCTAGGGCAAAGTTAGTACTCATGTCTGCATAACACTGAGAATGAGCAACATTACCCAAGAACAATCCTTGCCTAGGGAATACTTCAGACCTAAGATCCGAACTATACTGCTCCAGAATAAGGACAATAGGGTAGTGCTCATTTGTTTTAGGAACACCACATATACAACACAGAACAAATGTTTTTATGGAATATTCAACATATTTGTATATTTCACAAGAGACAAAGGGATGGATATTCCATATTAGAAAGAAGGTGTCAACATTATTCTGAAATCATCATAATCTTACATATACATTTAGATAATGAGATAGCTGAGAGTAAATGGAACTTTGGTAAGAGGAGACTCGGTTAAGTGTTCATCATAGGACATCAAGGAAATCTTAGAATCCATTCTTACCTTATTATAGTGATCCAAAATAGGTGCAATATTTTCAAGTTGAAACAACCAGCTTCCTATTAGAGAAATAGAGCTAACATTTTAGCAAGGGAACAAAGTTCGTGATAAGAAGTATAGTACTCGCAAAGTCACCAAGTATAATTACATATTCATATGTGTTTCATAGTGGTTATGAACTGAAATGTTAATTTGCACAAATGTGTGAAGACTAAATCACACGTGTGGCTATGCGTCAAGCTCGTTGTGCAGGTATATATGTACTCGGCAATAAGAAATATATGTAGCAGACCAAAAGCTCTTCTTATGCACGACCTGTTATGCTTAACTAAAGAAATGGTCAACATATTGTTGTTTTAATCAAGGTAGGCATAGAGCTGGTAAAACATAGTTGATCATTCATATTCATCCAATATATTCTGCATTACATGCTCTTTTGTTCTAACTGCAAAAAGGTGAGGAAAATGTATGATCTCACCGCAGGTCTTCGACAAGTTATGGATGTGTGTTGTTTGGGCATATGTATCACCCCTTATCCTCTATTCTCAACAATCTGATCAGATCTGTACAACCTCACCCGGTCGACCTTCTGTTTTCTTTTATAGGTATTCCCTGCAAACGTAGTTTAAATTAGGCAGCTTACAAATTCTGTTTGCATTATTGTTTTTTACTACCACCATGAAAAAAAAAACATTCTCGGAATATAGACTTACCGTGCAGCCGCAGATGATTTCCTGCATGCACTTTACCATGTTAATGTTTAGCGTGCTCTTGGCGAATCGAATGCCAAATCCAACCTCCCAGGAATACAAATAGTAGAATTTGTACGCTTCTTCCAACGAATCAAATGATGTTCCAACTAATGGACCTTTTTTTCGTTCAGCATATGATCACAGAGACAACTGAAGTGCTGACTTGAGATCAGGTTCCGTCGCTATTTCCCTTGGTGCTTTACCTATACGAACCCTAGTTCAACATAAAAAGTATACATTTTTATTTTCTTCGCAATGCACAAGCACGGTCTGTTAAAACACTAAATCCATGTAACCAAAAGCAGTCATATAGATCAGTAATATCAATGGTGTTTCATTTATATTACTAATAAGCATTAAGGTAATGAGTTGATTAAATCTACCTCGTACCTTCTTGTCCATCCAGATGTAGCTTCAGAATGAAGAGTATCGCCGCCATTCGGAATTTCAGAATGATCCAGATTCATGGTGCAGGCATCTTCACCCCCCCCCCCCCCCCCCCCCCCCTTAACTTGGTAAAAGCTGGAGAATCCGACATAACTACTGCCCGCTGTGCTCCGTCGCATCGCAATCGCTCCCCCGTACGTAGCTGCCAGGAGAACAAGCATAGAAGATAAGAAGGCCGCCTTCTGCAACCATGGAACATAATGGCATCTAACTTTGTTTACCTTGCTGCATCATTGAACGTCGTCTCCATTATATCCGCCTGCGAATCACCGGTCATCGTTTTTAGACCAATTGAGCTGCAATAGTTTCCCATAAAAATAGATCACAACTTTGATATAAGATTAAAATTTCAGAATTATAATCAGAAGATATGAAACACGTGCTATGAACTTAAAGTGAAGTGAATTAAGGCCTTCTGAAGTCACAAATTACATTAATGCATGTAAATGGACAGAAGTTTAGCAAATTATTGGCTTTTCTAAAGCTTTTACTCAACTGAGGAAGCAGCGTTAGTGTAATAGCAGTTTATCAATTGGAACAATCATGAACACAGTTGTAAGACAATATCAAACTCAACTATATTTCACAATCTAGGTTGTCTATCATAACCGGTAATGATGATAAAATATATACATAAAGCGTTTAGGAACAAGGCAAATTAATTCACTGGATATTTATGCTACATCCGCCATACCCAAATAAGATTTGGTTCTCAAGTAGTAACAATTAATTTGGTAGGATGCACTAAACTATTTTAGAAATTGAAGATTTCAGAGAGAGGTTGCAGGTAGTGACGCCTATTCGTGCCAGCTTCATCTCGTATTTTAGTAGTACTGCTTTCTGCTCACACCATGGAAGGAAGTCCCCCCAAGCACAATTGTTCATCTCGCACCCCCTGGTGCGGCCGCTCTGGCCTGGTGAATTCAGGGTGAATACAAATCAGAGCAAGAAGAGGCATCTTCAACATAAACGAATCTATTTCTGCAAAAGCGAACATTCACTGCCGCCGCTACTCCTCCTCCTCCAGCTTCGCCTGTGACTGGTCGTGAAGAGGGGAGTGCGGGAAAGCGCTGCCCTTTCTCTTCGTCCAGAGAGAGAGAGAGAGAGAGAGAGAGGATTTGGGACTCACCGACAGGGATTTGAGCACTCATTCCATGGCGGCGTCCCTCCTTTGCTGCCATCCGTGACCAAAAGGGGTGGAGGTGGATTGGACTCGGACCAGAGCTCTACTGGTTGCCGTGTGGGAAGAACATGGGTGGGGGATAGAAGGTGGAGCAAATTCCAGTCGCCGTGGCCACCCGTTGGTGCCACCCGAAGAACTGTCACCGCCGTGCTTCAACCCCAACGGAGCGGGGGGGTTGATGATGGGAGAGTTAGCCAGTGAGGAATATGGAAGCGAAGGAGTCTATGCGGTGCTGTTGGATTGGTTGTTGGCGGCGACAAAAGAGGATTGGGGGAGGAGGAAGGAAGTGTCGCTTCAGTCAAAGGCGGTATGCCTGACGCAGCTCGCAGCGACACGAGGAGATGGGCGGAGGCACGAGAAGGCACGGAATTCTTCTGCCGCCGACAAAAGGGACCCACAAGACAATCCAACAGCCAAAAGCGTTTCACCACGTGGAGTGCTCCTCTGCTTGGTATTTCCAGGGAGCTTAGGTTTGAGAAGGATGTTGTATAGCATCATGTTTGCTGATATGACACTACATTTATCAGTTTCAGTTGTGATATTTTTGTAGAAAAACACCTCTCAATTCTTTAATATGTAGAGACACACTAATGAGCCGATGGTGCCTACTTGTCGGTCACCAACACACCTTTCTTCTACCCTCTGTCTTCCTCCCATGACACGACTTCTCTCAAATCCTACCATACCGGCAGCCCCATGTCTCCGAGTGCATCTCTGCCTCACCGTGCCGCCTCCTCCCTCCAGAGGGAGGGATCAAGACCGTGATAAAAAAAGGTATCCCACGATACAAAATGCAACAATGTCATTTCTAAAATCTCAATCCATACACTTCGGTATCATTACCGGTAAATATGTGAAATTAAATGCAGAAAATCCATGTGCACCATACTTTTTTCAGAACAGAGAGAGTCTCTTAACACGATAAAATGGTTAATTTGATAAATCAGATGCACCACGGGACTCTTCATATGTGAGAACAAACCACTGTGATAAGTGGCAACAAGTTCAGCTATATCTCTTTCGGGCGAGCCTTATATGTTTAAGTTTTATGGGAATGTACGTAACTAGATTCTAGCCTAAAATTTCATGCAAACAAAACTATTTTTGTCACGGCACTTGTGTAACCAATATGATAACAAGCATATTGCATAAGAGCATATCAAATAATAAAATTTACACACGCAAACATACTATAATCCACACTATTTTTCACCGGTGATTATTATAGACAATGTTGTTTTAATACCAAGTAAAAAACATGAACATTTAATTAAATTTTGACTTGCTAGACAATTTTAACCATAAAAAGTTAGTGCAGTCGGTTTAGCCTATACTCTACAAGTTTCTATAAACATTCTTAATCCTAACCTAGAAACTGCTATTGAGACATTTGTTAGCTCATACTCTTTAAGGGTCTCTATCATAAATCGGTATGAAATTATATAGATTATGTATTATAAAAACATAGGTATATAAAAAACATTGTTATACAAAATATAGTTTATTATCTTTCAATTAATTCACTATAACAAATAAACAAAAACTAATGTCTAGTAGTTGGTAGTTATGTGGTTAAAGTGGGTGAACAAACTTAAAATTGATTTTACAATACTATAACATGTTAGAAAATTTATATATAGAAAATTTAAAGTTCAGTATAAATTGTATTCATACATGGCTTAATTTCTTATTGCACTAACCCTGAGGCCCGCATGAGGTAGAGCAAAAAATGAAGAAAATAGACAAAATCGAAAGAAACGTCTCGCCAGACTTGCCGGACGTATATATAATAGAACCTTACGTTTTGTGATTAAAAAGTGTAGAAAATAATTTGGTCATATATAAGTGCAAAAAAGGAATTACCTGATCAAGTTTATACCTTTCAGTGATAATGTTCGGATAAGAATTAATACATGTGGAATCATGTGGACATACTTCAAAGATGGTAGAGACGGAACATTGGCTGTCAATGCTATAGTAGCAACTAATTAAATTCCTTGATATATCAAGATGCAAAATTTTGCCCTCTTGTGAGCCGGAATTTCTTGTCACAACTTGTTTTGATCTCTCTTGTCATTTTTTGCTACAGATTGAAGTGTTGGACGTAGATGGTTATGATCCTGTCATGTGTACATGACATGACTGTAGCTTGCCTAATATTGTTGTGCTGTGACATATCTTGAGAGCATCACTAGGAGCACGAGATCATCATCGGAGATCGCACGAGCAACCACATGTCAGGCGTGATCCACGTGTCAGGTAGGTTTGGCGGGTCCCACTTGTCAGGTATGGTTGGACCCACACGTCAGGCAGGGCTGGGGGGCATATGTCAAGTAGGGGTTGGTGTGGCCCACATGTCCGGTAGGGTGGGGCTGGGGCCCACATATCAGAGTAGGGTTGGTAGTGTACCACTTGTCAGGTAGGGAGGGGCAGACCCACATGTCAGGATGGGTGGGGACGGGTCATGTACAATAGGATGACGTCAATGTTTCACATAGATATTTATCTAATTGGAGAGAATAATTAAAGTGGAGCCCGCCTTCACTTAGCTAATAGATGATTTCTTACGAAACAAGAGATGGTTAATTGAACCATTATGCCATTTAGCTTCCCTTAAAAATATTTTTTCTACTAAAATATATTCAATTCTCACTAAAGATGACAATAAAAGACAATACATTGTATAACTTAGAATTTTGCATTGTCCGTATAATGTGGATACATGGCTTTATGTATAAAAGTTTCCTTAGACGTACGACTTGGCATGCTGCTATGAAGTTTGTGCTCAGTAAAGCTAGAGTTGACTGCATTTCAGGAGTCTCGGCAGTAAATATGAGAGCCATTTTAACCCAACAACTCTACTACAGTGTTGAGTACCCCAGTTGCTCCGCGGGTGATTATGCCCTAAATTCTCAGGAGACCTTACTTTGTAACTTTAGCCTACCTTTCTGTATAAAATGTTCTACTAAGATTATGAAATTACAGAGTACAAAGAAATTTTTTCATACATCCATTGGCAGTACAAGCAATGCAAGATTTTACCAGTCACACTCTTGCAATAAAATTATTAAAACACCGTACGAGCCACGAGCTACAGAGGGCATTTAACCAATAAAACTACGTGGAAGCCTTGCCAATCAGTCCAATGTACTCTGCAACTTTTAGCTTCTTGCTGGCGTAATGTTCATATCCCCGAGTCAACGCCAACTGAAAATAGATCATAATAAGTAAAAGCAAAACCTCATGACCACCAGTGCCAAATATACATCATGGTCATGCATTCAAACATACCTTATGCTTAACTTGCTGTGCAATCAACTGACGGGCTTTAGGTTCCGGAACCTAGACAGATAAATTGGTGTGACATAAGATACGGGAATACATTTAAAACATTACACCACTAGATGCAAGACCACACCATACTATACTTACTTCAGCGGTGATGCCAACTGTGCACCGTTTAAACTACAAAAGAAGATCAAATTATTAAACACTACAACACATAATAAGTTAACAATAAACATCTGCGAACAAAACTAACCTACTTGTCTCGCCATTTCCTGCTCACGCCTCATAGATCGTTCGCGTAAAGGGAACATCTTCAGGTCATAAACTTCCTTCAGAGCTTTTGCAAAACAATCCTTAACATTCTGCAAGGAAGATATATAAAAACATAACTAAGCATAAATATATACAAGTGTAGAGAGATAGACAGAGAGCATTCACAGAAAGTAAGAACTATGTCCTCAAGTCAGAATAAGACTGATGTACAGAGCTAACCTTTTCCTTAATGACACTCTTCCAAATCTCAAAAAAGACACCGTCAAGATCCTTCCGATTATAAACATCAAGGCGTGTGCTCCATAGGAACTCCTGATCAGGATCAAAAGAATAAAATCTTTAAATACAACAATAACCTAAGCTGTCCATCTAAATGAGCATGTGACAAGGGAAACGTACCTCAATCCCAAGACAAGCCAGATCAAAATGAATATTTTTAAAATCTGTTGCGATCCTGATTGCTTGGTAGCTAGCTTTCCTCTGGATGTCAGACCACTAAACAGTAGAGTAAAACAGAAAAGTTATCTTGGTGCTAAAATGTGATCTTTATGGTTTTGTGGGGTCTTTCTTTTCCATGTGTAGTCCATGCTCTAGGTTCCTTAACCAAACTAATAGAGAAAATTGTGTGTGTGGGATTATATATGTTTACCTCAAGCGAAGACGTTTCAGGATACATGTTATCTTCAACCCACTGTGAAGAACAAAAAGCTGCCAGTTAAAAAATATACAAGAGATAGTAAACAATGATTTGGAAGCTGATTGCGGCAACATGCATACTTTGATTTTCTGTATAATTGTTTTCCAGTAAAGTAGATATTCCCTATCAGTTTCAGGGCTGTTATAATGCGACCGGTAACGGCTCCAATTTAGATACTGATCACCACCCTGCACAAAATAGGCGGAATGCAACATATTATATCTCTCTTAAGAATAACAAATCCTGGACATAATAACATGGATTTGAGCTTGTAGGATAATATACGGGGACATGATATTGATTCAAATACTCCTGCACTTTTAAGAAATTTCAAAAAAAAAAGAAGTATAGAACGTGTCAAAGTAAATGGGAACTCGGGGCAAATCTATTTGTATGTACAACCTAGAAATAAAAAGATAGCACTTCTATGGGAGAAGTCTGCACGTGTACCCCTTGGGATTTATAGGGTTTGCTCTTTTTTTTATTGAAAGGACATACCCAGCAGTCTAGGAAAAGGAATCTGTTTTTTGTGCTTCTCTTGTACACAGCCCAATATTATCACAAATCTTTGTAAGCATGCATTCTAAACTGTGCCTAACCTCCACAGGCGAAGCTGTATTGCTCATAAAAGTTGCAGAACTTGGGAGGTTGTAATTCATATGAAGCCGTGGTAAAAGAAGAAGAAATTACATTCATACTTACCTAATTGTCCAAGTTTAAGACAGGTTATAATAGTATATTTGACATCAACCATTAAGGGTGCAGACAGAGGAAACTGGCTACTAGACTGGAAATTACTTAACTGAAAGTAGCCAGCGAGTACTTACATAATTAAGAATGACTAGCCGCTGGTAGTCGGTCAAGGAAGCAACTTGACAGAGCTCGGGATCAAAATACCAACCAAAGGCTTCAGGCTTGTTTAGGTTGAGAAAGTAAGAGTTCTTGACTATAAGGGTTGGAGGGAAGTTGCTCTCCAAAGCAGCATTGTCCAGCTAGCTTATCAACTGATGCCTTTCCTTTTAACAACTATATATACAGATAGATCAATAGTAGGTGAGTAAGATCGAGGGCATATAATAATCATGTATACATGACTGATCAATACACGGATGACAGGGACTCACCAGGCAAGCTTTGATGCGATACAATGCGCGCTTCAGTTCGTGCTCCTCGATCTCCTCTGGATCCAGTACGTACATTGTCTGTGTCAACGGTGGTTGTACGAGATATCGTCAGCTTCTCGGCGTCTTGTGCAAACTCCTCGTAGGTGAGATCATCATCCACCGAGTACATTGCAGCACCGGGTGGAACAACATCGGCGGAATGAAATTCTCTCCAAGATTTGGTGGTTTGTTGTCAGCTAGATCGTAACGGTGGATCAAAGTTTGATCACGCAAGTATTTGTAGACTTGGTATTCCAGCAGGGCGTCTCCTATTTCGCCCTCTAGGAAGGAGGGACACGTGAGGGCTTCGAGGACTTCACCACAAGGGACGACTTCACAAGGGATGTCGGCGAGATCTGTGATGTCGACGCCGTCGTCGCCTAGGTCGAACACGAAGCGGACACGGTCGGCGATGAGTGATCGGTACCTCGACACAGCTGAGTGCATCGCCGCCGGCCGCTGCTGCTGGAAAGAGCTTTACACAACACGTTTCTTCACGAAGACGCCTGTGCTGTGCCTCTTCGTTGGCGTCAGCGGCATCTGATCCAAAGGTTTGGGGAATTCGGGAGGGACTGGGATTCAGAATTGCCTCTGGCCAGTCACGCCTCATATCCACCCTCCAATACACAACCAACGGCTGCAGCAGAGGAAAGACAAAACCTGAAGCCGGCGAGGAACGGGGTGGCCTCCGCGCCGCCGCAGAGGAGAGCCCGCGATGATCTCCAGCACGGAGCCCTCAAGCACCACTAGGATCGATTAGGGCATTGAAGGCGAAGTGAGCCTAGCTCAACTGGTTTGGTTCCTTGCGGTGGAACCAGCCCACCCAGGTTCAAGTCACAGACTGGTCATGGGTGCTCGCATTTTTCTGGATTTTCCAGTATTTAACCGGCGCTATGCTTTCAGTGGTAGGTGACGTGCCCGTCAACAGCGAGGCGCCTGTGGTGACTTCGTCAACCTCAAGATTTGCCGGACCAGTCTCTCGGAGGTGCTCATAGGGGTAGCGTTTGCGTGCGTGCGGTCATAGGGGTGTCTGTACGTACGTGTTTGTGAGCGTCTGCGTCTGTACTGTGTGTCTCAAGAAAAAAAGATTAGGGCATTGAAGCTGATGACCACCGAGGCAACAATCCTCCCCGCAATTAATGTTTGGATTGTCTGTTGTTAGTGATGTATATTGGTTATTGATGCCCGATCTTTCGATTTTTTGAGTCACCAACGAGTAATTTGTTTTTTTTTTGAAATTAACGAGTAATTTGTTTTTTTAATATGATTAACGAGTAATTTGTTAACCACACTGAACAGTTACCTGATCTATACAAAAAGAACTCGAAAAGGTATGCAAGAAAGCCTCCTAAATGCAAAAAATTCCTTCCCACTTACATTTGGCTTATCCCTTTGATCCAAGACCGCGATCTGATCTATTGGTTCAACCTTGACCCTAGGGGTCTCATCTCCCCAACTACACTAGGCTCAAGGTGGAATAACGAAAGAAGGCTATATAAGAGTTTATTGTGGTCAAAATCACATGGTAACGTCTATCCTTATGTGCGTAAAATATGTTAGCTATGTTTGAATACCATGCTCAGCATTTGCATGTTAGCTATCAATCTATTTCCTTTTATTAATTTGTCCAAAATAAGTTTGAAATAATTTTGTGTTATTTTTTAAGAGAGGATGCACACTTTATATCTTAACACTGCTAAACTCTCCTTGCCTCCCAACACGGCCAAACTCTTACCGCCCAAGCCTTTTTAATTGGCCTAGCTTCAACCTATCTGGTGAATTTGTCAACTGTGATGAGAAGGTGATGAGTCATGCCGCCTCATGCCTTCTAGAAAGTCCACTCAGATGTCTCTTGAACATCTTCTTTCTTCTCGATTTCTGGAAGACTGGAATGAAATGAGTCATAGTTAATTTCTTCTAAGATCCATGAACCCGCTGACCAAACGCTTTCGTGGGATTAAGGTTAAGGGCCATTCTTAAGTATCCACTTTGTATGATCACACGATTCATCCATGATAAAAACTTGAATGTGCCCCGTAACAAATGATGAAAGCACACCCCCTTTTCCGACCTTCCGAGATAATGGGACGATCCAAGACTTTAGTGGTCTAATCATCATGTACCATCTTCAGACAAACATATTCCGCAAAATCAAATTCTCGACGAGAAAATCGTAAGAATTCGTAGACTTAGGAATTAATGTTCTTACTCGAAAAAATATGGACACTAAAATAAAGTATTAAGAGAAATTTGTGTTTACCTCATAACAAAATTAGTTTGACGATGCACGTAAAGTGATCCTCATCGGTAAACAAAGAAGATTCAGCTGTATGAATACACAAGACTCGTCGAAACGGTCCCAGCCGCACCACCTACTGGAACAAAAGATCTCTGTTCCCAACGACATGTCCTTTACTACAAGAAAGCTTTGTGAGAATACATGCAAGATGTGACGCAGATAGAGAATCCGAAACACAATACAGTTGGAAGAAAGCCATGGGATCAAAGGCTAGATGATACCTATCGATAGAAGAATTACAAACGGCCGTCGTGTTCCTGCTGTTCCATCTGGTTGTAGTCGCTTCTGATCGGCAACCAGGCTAACACCAAACGCAAGCACGCACGCCTAACATTTACATGAATAGCCCTCTCGATGATGAGATGTTATACCACAGCGATGGCAGGTGGTCTGAAGTTACGTCGCTGCACCTCGGTATGCCTTGCCCATCGTACCCCAGTTTGGTTGCATCTCCGTATTAGTTTTATATATGTCCCCGTTTTCTGTAATTAGCCAATTATAGTTCATATAGCACTGTACTTCGTGCCTCTAGACGTGATGAACCTCCTTATGCTGGTTACATCATTGATTCCCTGTGGCATCTAATGTAGATTAAATTACTGCCCGAGATATCAACCATCTTCCCCTATCCAATTTTATCTATGTGTACAATAGATGCCGGTTACAATCAGAATATTTTGAGAATCTAGAGTTGACACGCGCAAATCAGGGCAACCTAAACTAGTAATTATTAAAGCTTAATATTGGTACTAGCAACATACAACTACCCAAAGGAAAAAGCGAGTATATGCTTCAATGCTTGAGATGAGCGTCTAGATCATTTCACTATTTCGGGGATCTCTTCAATCCAACAACATGGCGTGTATGGAAAAGCTTCGATATCCCGCTTTTCGTTAGGTAGGCCGGAGTCAAAATCTTCATAAACTTTTGGGTATATGCTACCTAAGCATTCAACCTTGAAGCTATTCAAATGATAAGCGAATCCTGTCGCATTTGACTTACAAATACTCGAACTACACAAGAATAGAATCTCTTTGTATGGGTGAAAGCCGAGTATGTCAATTTCCGGATATCCATAAGGGCACGCTTCAACCACATCTCTGCTGTCATCAAAATCGTCGTTGTCGGAGTTCCATTCGTATGACTCTTGAACTAATTCTTTCTTCTCAATTTCTGGAGGACTAGAATGATACAGGTCATAGTTGATGTCTTCTAAGATCCAGGGTCCCTGAACTTGCTGACCAAATGCTCTCACGTGACTGAGTTTATAGTCATTCTTAAATATCCACCTCATATGAATATGATCACATGATTCGTCTAGGATAAAAATCTGAATGTGTCCCGCAACAAATGATGCAAAGTACACCCCCTTTTCCGACCTTCCGAGATAAGGGGACGAGCCGAGATTTCTTGGTGGCCTAATCATCATGTACTTATCTTCAGACAAATATATTCTGAAAAAATCAAATTCTCGACAAGTAAACCTTAAGAATCCGTACGCTTGAGAATATATGTTCTTACTGGAAAAAAATATGAACACTTTGAGTAACTCGTGTTTACCTCATAACAAAATTAGTTTGACAATGGACGTAAAGTGATCCTTGCCAATAGACAGAGAAGAGCCGGTTGTGGGAATGCACACGGCTCGTTGTAACCGTGCCAACGACATCGCCTACTCGAACAAAAGATCTCTCCTCCCACTGACGTGTCCTTTGGGAGAGTACACGCAAGACATATGGAGACGGTGGCCATTCGGTAGTCTTCTCTATGGGGTCAAATTCTTCTCCGACTTGCCGTAATAAATAGGGAATCTGAAACACCAAATAGTTGGAAGAAGCCATGGGGTCAAAGGCTAGATAATAGTTATTGATAGAATTAGCATCACAGACGGTCCCTGTGGCATGGTTGGGTGGGCATAAGGGCAAAATATCCCAATGTCGTGTGGCAGGGTTAACCACGGCGTAGTAGTCTTCCACATTAGGGTTATCCAGGTAGACGCTGGTCAAGATGAGCCCATTGCACAGATCCATGATGTAGTAGCTGGCACCTTTGGAATGAACTCTACTGGCAGGTGGCAGGAAGTCGAGCTTGCCGCTGATGGCGGCAGGCCGGCGTGGCGAGGGGGGCCGGGAGAAGAACTCCGGAAACGGGAGCACGTCGTAGTAGATGAACATGCCGGTGAACGGGAGCTCCGTGCGCAGGAGGGACTCGCCGTCGACGGTGGCGCGCCACGCCTTGCACACGCAGCGAGAGACGGCGAGCCAGCGTGGCGTGGCTACACGTCGGAGAACGTCGGCGAGCACGTGCTCCGGCAGGAGCGCCGCCAGGTCGCCGTGTTCCTGCTGCTGTTCCATCTAGTTTTATCGGCTTCCGATTGGCAACACAGCACGCCTGCCTATTATATATCTGGGCGAGAAGTTGATGGAAGGAGGAAAGCTGTAGGGACAGGAATAGAAAGAACCCTTATCAGTACGTACGTATGTCCAACACCTATTCAAACACTAACTTGGATTCGGATCGTGCAAGTTTCAGAGTATTGTGCGTAGGGATGCCAGTTGCGTGAGCTGTTAGTAGTATAATTTTGGGATTCGAAGTTTCGAACACGCGTATGGATTTTGGGATTCATATGAAGTTTCGAACAATTCAGGTGGGGATCTCCCCCACCCCCCCGTGACCACTCACAAAAATTGTACCGAGCTGTATGTTTTTGTTGTTGCTGTTGTTGCTGTAGCTTGAGCCTGCTGTGTGCGCATGTGCGGTCCGTATGTTCATGAAATCTTCAATTACTTCATGAGCGTTGCAAATCAAATTGCGGATGCAGCCGTAGATAAACCTTTGCAGCTCATGTAGCTTTATTTGGGGCTACACATCCAAACCATCCTGCTTCCAGGCGTACATGAGATATCTCAGTCAAACAAGCTAGCTAGATGCTTGAGATTCAAATACATATTTTTGTTCAAACGGAAAATCTAGCAATAACTATTTAGCTACTTGACAACACAATGATCACAGTTATTTCAAAAAATTGATAACAAGATATACAGCTAACAATTTCACTAAAGCATAATAGTGGCACTAGAAACACGAAACAAAGAGAACTTGCCTGTGACAAGATGGTTAGGTGGGTGGTTGTACCCCCAGCCCATCAGAGTTCAAATCTCAGATTTGACGCTGGTGTTTCTCATTTAGGTGGAATATTTTTCAGTGGGAGGCGACGTTCCCGTCGACAGCGAGGCGCCTGTGGTGACTTCGTCAATCTAAAGACCTGACCCGCCGGCTCAGTCTCTCGGAGGTGCTCATAGGGGTAGGGTGTGCATGCGTGCGTTCATAGGGGGTGAGTGTGTGCGTGTGTATATGAGCGCTTGCGTTGTACTGTGTTTCTAAAAAAAAACACGAAATAAACAAAATAAAAACACACTATATATATGACATGCTTGAGTCCATCAATCCATAGTTTTCGGGGTCTCTTCAATCCAACAACATGGCGTGTATGGAAAAGCTTGAATATGCCGTCTTTCATTAGCTATGCCGAAATCAAAATAGGGGTAAACCATTGGATATATGTTACCTAAGCATTCAACCCTGATTTTTTAAAATGATAAGCAAATCCCGTCGCATTTGACTTACAAGTCGTCGAACTGCACAAGAAGAGAATCTCTCTATATGGATGAAATCCAAGTAGGTCAATGCCGCTATTTACATAAGGAATTCTTGGTTATCCTCAAAATCATCATTGTCGGAGTTCCATTCAAATTTTCTGTTGAACTAATTTATTCTTCTGGAAGACTAGAATGAAAGAAGCCATAATTGATGTCTTCTAAGATCTAGGGTCCATGAACTTGTTGAACAAACACTTTCACAAGTTGAAGTTCATAGTCATTTTAGATATCCACTCCGCCTGATCGCACGATTCAGTTAGGATAAAAATCTGAATGTGTCCCATAACGAATGATACAAAGTACACCACCTTTTCTGAACTTCTGAGATAAGGAGACGATCCAAGACCTGTTGGTACCTTAATCACGTTGTAATTATATTCATACGAATATATTTGCACAATTAAATTATTGGCAAAAAAATCTAATAATCATACATTTGAAAATTAATTAGACGATCCAAGAGTTGTATCCCATGCAAAATTCCCATGGTATTCACCATTCTCTGTAAGGTATTTTAATCCATCAAGACTTCTTTTAGTGCCATGAAGCTTAAAAGAAAATTCTCTACGGTTTCTCTTCTTTCTTTCTCAGGCACTTGATTGGTTGTTACTCGTTAAGCTTCAGTCTAAAATAGTAAATTAACAACACATAAGCAATAATAAGATATTGTGCTAAACTTTTATACTTTTCTAAATTTTATTATTAGCCTCCGTATTACAAGTATTATTTTATGTGTTTTACATAGTTGAACCTGGCAGAATATTACTGAATATTAGTTGATGTGTTTTTTCTTTAAACTGAATATTAGTTAAAAGAGATTAAAGTGTATTTTGTATTAGTAGTCTGATATGTAAATATTTCTTACAATGCCTAATTTATACATATTTTTTGTGAAGATGTGTAAGGATATGATCTAATAAGTATCTCTATAGGGATTTCTGGTGCATCATTAAATGTGCATACTTATAAATACTGGTAGAGTATAAACTAGACCAATGAAACAAATTTTTATGGTCAAAATTGTCTAGCTGGTCAAAATTTAAAAACACCATTGATCAAGGTAATCACCAATAAAATAAAATAGTGTTCATTCTAATATGTTCGCATATGTGAATTTATTACTGACAAGTTCTAAGGAATGTACTTATTATTATCTTGTTGTAGAGTTAGAAGATGAGAAATCAAGACAATACAGTTGAAGAAACTTCGTTGGGGGGTTCAAAGGCGTCATTTGTGCCTATGCAGAACCTGAGGATGTCATGAACGATTAAACAAGTTGCTTATGTGAGTTTTTGGGAAGGAGGTTACCAACTTGCTTGGATATAATTTGATGGTCGACGAATCACACACACACCCGACCAGATGAAACATAAGGCGCTTACCTATCGATCTCATGTCCTCTTATGTAGATATAATGTCCACTATAAGAAATGTTTCATCAAATGTCCAACAAGTGAAGCTAGCGATGACATCCTTGGAAAAGCAGAAAGCAATAAAAAACTGTGGCAAGATGGCAATAGAACAAACCAAGAACAAAAACTCTTACTTGAAAGCAATGAAAAGATTCAAGAAGTAAAATGAATGAAGATGCATAAATAAAATTACGACATAAGGTTTCGATATGACCTAATAAGGCTGAGCCGATACCGTTGATGCATATCAAAATGCATTGCACGTCAACTGCACGGGAAGGCTACACAACACCGATGTTTTTTCTTCATGGGTCCAAGTTTCTTTCAAATTAGTTCGCTGGAGAACAAGCCACGTGACAGTACATCCGACTACCCATGAGATTTCTTCTAAATTCATTTTAAAGTATGATAACTCAAGAGAATTATCAGGATTTACTACTTGGCTAGCTTGTTTATTTCAGATTAACTTTCAAAGTACTCCCTCCGTTTCGGTTATTAGTATTGCACATGTACCTAGGTCATCAATTTGACTAACTTAATTTGGATTATATATATTATAAAAAATAAAATGGAAAACTTTAGATGTTATATTTTCCAATGATATAATTTTTTGTTATATAATTTATTTTATATAGGTAAAATTGACGACCTAGTTATACGCGGAGGAGTTATAAACCGGAACAGAGGGAGTAACACCTAGTACTACTTATCTAGCCTTTTGTACAATTCGGAGTCATACTGCTGCGTATGATCACATTATAGGACCAAGCTCATGTGACCAAATATTATGGGGATCATTTCAAAAGCGAGAAGGTTTGGCTGGAGTATAAGTGAATTAATTTTATGCAGTTACATATGGCAAGTTAAGCCATATCTAAGGATAATTCTTATCCTTTCTCTTTTCTCCCCTAACTACGGTATTTTGAGAGTAAAATTTGGTGAACTAGATTGCTTTGAAGCTCTCCTTGACAGTGAAGCCAGCTGGAGATGGATAAGAGGTGACGTCAGAGCTCTTGTATATAGTAGACATAGTAATAGATCTGGATTTGTGCTGCGGCTTTATGTTGCAATTTGGCACTATGCTGGCCGGCGGTGCTTCTGTTCATGGCAGCACTCTCATGATGAGATCTGAAGGTGACAAGGATCAAGACTGTTGAGCACTCTTTCAACGAGGCTTTTACAAGCAGCTTGATTACTCTGGTGTCTGGTTGTCCTGGAGCTACGATACCGACGTGGCTATGAAAACTTCCCCATCCAGCGGCGGTGGCGATGGGGGTAGAGGAAGAGCAACATTGCTTACTCTGGTGTCTGGCTGTCTAGGGCTACGATACCGATGTGTGGATTACAATTTTAATGGCTTGTTGCCCGTTAACTCAGACTGACACTAGGGGACATTTTTCTTCAACAGCCAAGTGGATATGCCCTGTGTGGAATTAGTAGTGGCGTTCCATGTTTTTACAGAGCCATGTAGGTATGGATATGGGTAGAATTTCATACATATTGAGTATAAGGATATGAGTATATTATTGCTCCACTTGTCCCGTACCCTACTCATTACCATCCTTAGACTGTCCTAGAGCTACGATAGCGATGCGTTAACTACAATCTTACTGGCCATTGTTTACCCGTCGACTCAGCTTCACACCACTGGCGGTGACCTTTTTCTTCACCAGCCAAGCGGATGCCATGTGTGGAAATTCCACGTCTTACCGGAGCCAAAGTGGTTTCATCCTTGGTTGCGGCGGGGGACCCGATTGTTTTTCCGAATCATTGAGATATGTCTCCTGTATTAAAGTCAGGGACCACTTTGTAATAGTTCTATATTCTCCGGTCCCTATGTGATATATACTTGCCGCTGCTATTAATGTTCCTTGCTCAACAACAAAAATTAAGCATACCTTTTTTTCGTTTGGGTATTGATTTTTTTTAAAGTAGTATATAAGCCAAACGAAAAGTAGAGGTTGTATTGCAAATCTTGCCCGTCATAACCTATCAAGATATTGGTCAACTACCAAACCAACTTGGTCTGCAATGCTGTGTTTTTTTTTTGCACGGTGATGCTGTGTTTCCCCGTCATGTTAGCCCCGCTGTCCTATTCAACAATAAATCCAAATGAAATGAAACACTAGTACTATGTCATACTACTATTTGTTCATTTCAGTTCGGGATAGATTATTCTTTTGGCCCAAAGACTGGATCCAAATAAAATAAAATGTTGACACGGTGATACCAGACAGTAGCAGCACTGAAGTTTGTTTTGCCGAAAGCATTGATCTAAAAAAGAAGTACCTGCTTGCTTGGGTTCCTTTTTGCCGAAAGCTTTACAACGAGGCCTGACGTTCGAGCCTTCGAGGTGTAGGGGGTGCAATCTTGCTCCGTTTCTGCTGTCTGCGTCAGGTCCGGCACAAGTAACAGTGCAGCCTACGGCTAAACTCACCGAACAATGCAAGATAATATCTTCCTTTACGGAAAACACTTCCAAGTACATACATATATACATCTTCTATATTTTACGTACAAATTTTCGGAGACATATCTTTTCATACTTGATCTGCGCAAAAAAGACAAATCTACTAAGTAAAATGAGTTTTTTTTCACCTTTTTTAGATCCATGGTTTTGTGAATTTTGTGTAGGCTACAATACAACGTATTATTAAGCGAAACTATTCAAATATGTAGATAATATGTATATGTATCCACGATATTATGTCAAGATTATTTAAAACTTTGGAATACCATTTTCGAAATTTGTTTAGATGGCAAAAGTTGTAGCATGATCATTTCATCATTTGCATGCACAAGCAGGCGTGACATGCATATTTTTGTGTTTAGTATGCAGGGAAAGCAAGTCATTTGATTTATTTTTCAATCTAAAAAGAGAGAAAAAGGCTGCAAAAGATTGTCAAGGGGTTGAAAGGACAAATTAACACTAATAGTCAACTAGCAAGCGTGCACAAGAAAAAGGTGACTTGAGTAGAATGAACACTAGCTAAGTTTGTACGGAGTATGATCTTGAAGGATCTGCTGCTTCTACGTTGGGGAACAGGTGCAGTTGATTGCTTGCTTCGAGAGAGAGGTATAAAAGAACTCCTCCCATCATCTCTGCTCACTAACACTTCGTGTCTGCTGTTGTATTGCCCAGGTAAATGCCACCGAGATTTTTTTTTTAATGTTGATCCAGTCGCGTGTTCCTGATCTGATAGAGCAGCATAGCACGAGTGTAATGTTAATCTTGGCAACAATCGTTGGCAGCCAGGCATCAGAACCGGCACAAGGAACAGTGCAGCTAGCCAAACTAGCCGAACAAACAACGCAAGATACTAGTATCTTCCTTTATTCGTCAGTTTGGACGGTTGATCAATGTGCAACTGAAAATTTTGGGTAAGAATACTGTAGCCAGGTATAAGTGATTATGTGATAAAATAAGTTGGAGCATGAGTGATCATTTCCATGCACAAGCAGGCGTGGCAGATTTTTTGTGTGTTTAGTGTGCAGAAAAGCAAATCGGTTGATTTATTTTTCAATCTAAAAGAGAACACGACTGTAAAAGGGTGTTAAGGGGTTGAGATGATAAATTAACACTAACAATCAACTAACAAGCGTGCACAAAGGGTGATGTATCTTGGGACCGTGGATCAATATGCAACTGAAATGTTCGGTACGAACACTATAGCCAGCCATGGTACATACATGTGATAAAATAAGTTGGAGCACGAGTGACCCCTTCCAGAGCTTCTTGCGGGAGTTCACCGAAAGTTCGCCACCTCGTGGTGGTGGTGCGTCGGCAGCGGTGTCCAGACGGCCGGCGATGGAGGCTCAGCCATGGTGGAGAGGACCAAGGACTCAACTGCTTTTCCTATTTTAGTTTTAGGGTCCTTTACGCAAACACTCAGGACTTTGTTGTAAATTTTCTTTTCTTTTAGTGTCATGTATGTAAAATGTACCCACCAACGATGTAATATATGTAGCTCTCGGGGTCCTTCTGGACCCCTATCCCTTTAAAAAAACGGTTGATTCCCAAAGAAAATTTCAAAACAAACTTAAAGAAAATTTCAAAAACAAACTTAATAACCGTTAGGAGTAGTTGGCTGGCTTGTTTGTTTAGATCTAATTTCCAAAGCGCAACCTACTTATCTAGCCTTTTCTCCCCATTATTTTAGTCCTAATTCTCAGTAAAATCATTTTTTTATATAAACACAGTACAAACGCAGATGCTCACAACACGTGAGCACACTCACCACTATGAACACAGACGCACAACCTACTCATATGAGCACCTCCGAAATACTGAGCCGGTGGATCGAGTCTTGAGATTGACGAAATCACACCACGGGCGCCTCACTATCAACGGGAACGTCGCCTCCCACTGAAAGAATATTCCGTCTAAATGGAACACACAGACGTCAAACCTGGGGTTTCAACTCTGGTGGACTGAGAATACAACAATCCTGCTAGCCATCCAACTACAAGTAGTAGTTGATTATTTCTCAATGTGGAAAAAGGCCAGCAAGAGGTTGCTTAAGATTGAGGGAAGAAAACATTAACTCAAAGGATCCGTTCCTTGGAAATGGGTGAACGGAAGAGAGAAAAACAAAAGGAGAAATCTGCTCGCCTATTGTCAGAGTCATAATTTATCTAGAAGCACTACTAATACTCTTCCTGCCGCACTAGTTTGACAATCATTCCTGACGTCTTGCATTTACTCGGGCAAAGACAAACTACTTCGTCTCAAAATGTAAAGGATATAATTTGCTTGGTTAATACTATTGACTTTGATCAATTTTTCTTAATAAAGGCCAAAGGGTGATGTATCATACAAATTGCAATCATGCATAATTAACCTATTTGTAACATGGATATAGTAATATCCTCTTTTACGACTCAAAGTCCTAGTTTACAAAATCAAAACACCTCTCACGTCACATCTTAGGATTGCTGGCAGATGGTTATTAAAAAAAAACAATAATAATGCCTACTATATATAACAGATCGCAGAAACTGCGGCCTCTCAGCGCCCCTGCCACTGTTCATCGTATTTTCTTCCAATAGGAACGCGCCACGTCACGGTTTTTACAGAAAAGCGCCTCGAAGGTTTGCGCACCAACCCGCAGTCCACGTCCTAACGCACGGAGGGAACTGAATGCAATTTCTCAGAAAGTCGCAGACTTTAAAACTGCCCGCAGAATTCCCCTCACCTTCTTCCCTCTCCCACGATTTCGCCGCCGCCGCCGCTCCGGTGCTCCCCCGTCAGATCGAGAGCTCCCACGGACTCCGCCGCCACCTCCTCTCCCCCTCCGGCGACTCTCGCCTGCTGGGACAGCCGGGACACGCCGGAATCGCCGCGCCCGTGAGCTCGCTTCCGCCGCCGCGGCCGCTTGCCGTCGCGGGCGCTCCGGCGACCAAGATGGAGCGGCGCCGCCGCTTTCGGCTAGCGCGCGTCCACGCGCGTCCGCAGTGACCGGCCGCGTGGTCCGCCTCGCGCGGATGCGCCGCCGGCGTCCTCAGCGCTGCCGCGCTGTCGGTGGCAGATCCCGCCCTGGGTGACGTCATCGCGACGTCATCGTGGGCCCGGGCTGTCAGCGTCTTTCCCAAGAAAAAAAAGCAAAAAAAATAGATAATTCTGTAAAATTGATATCTTTAAATATATCCATCAGAAAAATATAAAAAACATACCAAAATGATCACAAAGAAAAAACCTAATTACTTATGGCACAAATGCAAAAATATTTGAATGTTTTCATACAGTGTAAATTTGGACAAAATTCAAATTAATTCCCTATAATTATAGATTTAATTTCACAAATACGCACATGATATGTTACATCTTATTACAAAAAATAAGTTACATTTTTAAGACGAAATACAAAATTACTATAATATTTTACGCCACGATATTTCTTCTTCTAATGACACAGACATATTTCAAAATTTGAATCTGAGAACCGCTCCAAATTAAACAATTTCTAAAATCTAAATAGTTTCTTTTAATTTCACTAAATTTTGAAACCTACATAGTTTTAAAATGTATACACTACCAAATTTAAATTCACGGGGCGCGGCATGGCCGCGCATTGATCCACTAGTAATTCAATTAAGCTACACAAGATGGTTATTTTTTTTAACCTGCAATCATGCATAATTAACCTATTTTGTAACACGGATATAGTAATATCCTCTTTTACGACTCAGAGTCCTAGTTTACAAAATCAAAACACCTCTCACGTCACATCTTTTTTTTTTGAAATTAAAACCACAATATATTAAGCAAGCAAGCCGCCTCATTAAAAACCTTCCAGTTCCTTTCGGTACCCTGGTAAGGAAAAGAGTGCGTAAAAAACTTGCTGCCTTAGGCGTTTAGAGTTACATCGTTCACCAAGAGAGGCGATATAAAATCAGGGGGGACATCACACCACAAAGTCGATGGATTATCCCTTCCAAACATCGCAATCTCATGTGCTACTGTGTTGGACTCTCTATTACAAAACTGAATTACAAATTTTCCAAAGTCCTGTGCTAGTTCATGACACTCATTAAGGATCGGACCAATAACCGAAGAGGGAGAAGCTCCAGTTTTGAATTCATCAACCAAAGATTGGCAATCTGACTGTGCAATCAGCTTATGACACGCTAATCTTTTAGCTAGTTTGAGTCCCTCTCTGAGTCCAATAGCTTCCGCCATCTCCACATTAATGACATGGGATATCTTTGAACAAGATGCTCCAAGGAAGACACCCAAATCATCTCGCACCACGGCGCCAATAGCTCCACAAAAACCTGATGCTTGGACAGCAGCATCTACATTAAGAATCTGATAATCAGGAGGAGGTTTTTTCCACGTACCTTGCTTTAACTTCAATGGTCCCTTTTTATTTGCTCTAACAAAATTGAGTGCAATTGCTTGGATGGCCAGGGTTGTTCGTTTACTGTCCTGTACATTCTCATCATTTAGGATCTTTCTCCGCTGCCACCACAAATACCAACAGGTTATAGCAAAAATGTCTCTGTAGGTTACCGGATCCATATAGGAATCCCTCATCTTATCATCGCACAAAACCGCCTCAATCATAGCCGAACCCAACCTGTCAACATGCCTAGCTTTGTCTATGATTGCATGTAGACCAAGCTCTTGCCAAATCAACCTCACGCGCTTACACTCAAATAACAAGTGTCTTATATCTTCAGGCCCAGCTTTACATATATCACATTGTCCACTTTTCTTCATATGTCGATCCGCAAGGATACAAAAGCATGGGATGGACCCATTCATACATCTCCACATGAAAATCTTGACCTTCGAAGGAACCCTTAAAGACCATAAACTTTTCCATACCGGATTAACAACAGACGATCCTTGCCCTCTAGATGATGCCATTTTCACCCCATATTGGGATTCCCATTCAATATGATAACCTGACTCAACTGAATATCTGCCATTTTTGTTAAAACACCAAGCAACAAAATCAGATAAGTCATTATGCGGTAAGGGAATTTGTAAAATCCTCTCAACATCAACGCTCAAAAAGCTTGCGCGAATAAGCTCCTCATCCCATAATCCAGTGATGGGATCAATTAAATCATTTACTCTAGTTAGGACAGTATTACCTCGGGGTGTAATGATCTTTCGGTTTGGGCTGCCAGGAACCCAACAATCCTCCCAAATGTTGATGTCCACACCATCCCCAACTCTCCAAATACTTCCTTTCTTAAACGTCTGCAGACCAGCCCAAATACTTTGCCAAACATATGAAGAACCTTTCTTTAAACTCACCTTCAATATATCACTCTCAGAATAATATTTTGCTTTCAAAACTCTAGCACACAGGGAATCACTAAACTCAATTAGTCGCCAAGCTTGTTTTGCTAGCAGCGCTAAATTAAAGCAGTGTATATCACGGAATCCCATTCCTCCTTGACCCTTAGGCACACACATTTTCCACCAAGCAAACCAATGCATTCTCCTTTGGTTTTCCTCATCACCCCACAAAAAATGCGAAATTGCGTCAGTGATTCCCTTACAAATTTGTTTTGAGAATTTAAACACACTCATCGCATATGTTGGGATACTTTGGGCCACCGCTCTGAGAAGAACCTCCTTTCCACCCAAGCTCAAAATCCTCTCCTTCGAACCATTTACTAATTTAGCAATTCTATCAATAATATGTCGGAAACAATCTGTTCTATCCATGCCAATCATAGCTGGGAGTCCAAGATATTTATCCGATATAGATTCAGTCATGATATTTAAAAGTTGGCAAACATCTACCTTGTCCTCCACTTTTGTATTCGGGCTAAAGAAAATTGAAGATTTGGCCTCGCTCACCAGTTGCCCAGAAGCTCACATCTTAGGATTGCTGGCAGATGGTTATTTTAAAAAACCAATAACAATAATTCAATTAAGCTACACAAGTAGTACTACTAATACTACTAATTGCTGGCAGATGGTTATTTTTTTTAATGTGCTACTAGAAGATGGGCCCGTGAGACTAACGGTGGCCCCAGCCTGCACTGGACGGTCAACCACCCAACAGAAAGGAACGTATGTCAAGACGTTTTCTTTCGTTGGCAGTTTGGAGCGGTCAAAGGCGACAAAATTAGCTAGAGAACGAGTCACGTGACATCCCACCCGCCTCTATTAATTCTTTAAGCACTCACTTGTCTACTGCTAGGCTTGTTTATTTACAATACTTAATTCAGTTCCCAAGTCTTAAGATTTCATATGGGATCGTCGATGAAATACAGTACTTTTTTTCATAAAGGATCAACAAGGCGTCTCAGTCTTGGAATATAGTTACAATGTGAAATTTTAGTAATATGCTGAAAATTCATGGATTATTTATTACTCCCCCTGTCTTAAAATAATTGTCTCAAGTTTACCTAAAATTGGATACATTTAGACATCCACTTTTAGCCAAATCAAGATAATCATTAAAGAATAGGCCAGTTACTCGAGAAATAAGGTTAAAGAGTCGCCACCTATGACATTAGGCTTTCCCTTCGAGACTTGTTGAAATTTTGTTCTCTCTCCCTCTTCAAAGTATTCATCGCTTGTCGCTCTCACCAAGTTTTGGCTGCGATAATTTTGTTTACTTAATAGAAAACAAGCTTACATTAGTTGACCCATCGAACATGAAAACAAATTAGTTAAAATGCATTTGAAAACTTTGAAGATAGAAAGGGTGCAAAAATAATGAAAAACGACACACGATTTTCTACATACACCGAGCTCAACGGCGGCGTCCAACTCCATCGCCTCCGAGGCACAAACCGAAAGAGACATGAAATTCAGAGCTGTTACCGGATCCAAAAAAAAGTATCATCGCCAATAATACTTTGTGAGTCTATGACTATGACACGTCCACCAGGATGTTCTCTTGCTACTTTGAATCCATATCCGTCGATGAAATCGGAGAAAAATAACAGACCAACCAACTTCGGTCAACATCTGTCTCGCAGTGTCTGTCAACGCTGTCACGAATAACGACAAAGTAATTTCGCTAAATCTGAAGGAAGGCGCACGCTATCGCCGATTCCGATGCAGGAGGGGGAAAGAATTTGAAGAAATATATCGTACCAATAGACTCGCGACTTTTGGATGAGTGTTGACCCGAGCATTTAGAATCGTGACCAATGTTTTATTCAAAAACTCATGGTGATTATTATTTATTAGTATTAGTACACTATTTAACAGAAAAGGAAAATATAAAAACGGTGCGATTTTTCTTAAAGAAGACCGGCACAAAACGGAGAAAAATAAGGAGAAGAAGAGGACAGAGAGAGAGCAAAGGCAAGCCAGGAAGCCTCGTGCAAGACGACCGACCACCGAGCTAGAGCGAGAGAAGAGAAGCCGCAGCAGCAGCGCAACCGCGGCCCCCCTCTCTTCCTCTCCCCTACTCCGGCCACCGCCGTGCCCCGCCTCCCGGAGAAGAGAGTCCGCGGCTCCCGGCGAGCTCCCTCCGCCGCCGCCGCCGCCGCCGGCGACCGGGTCGAGGCTTGCTCTCCTCCTTCCTTCCTTCCCCAGTTCGGCCGGATCTTGGAGGAGCCAAGCCTCTAGGGTTCCGGGCGGTCTCGGCTTCCCCGCGCTTCCTGCTCCCCCCCCACCGCCTCAGGTACCGCGAAAAATCTGTTCTTGTTTTGCGTACTCTCCTCCCGGGCAGGGGCTGCCGAAATGGCCGTCGAGGAGGAAGCTCCCGCCTGTAGCCGTGCTTAATTGCTTGCGCCGGGGAACTGACGGGGAGACTAGTAGCGGTTCCGTTCGTGGGGCACGCGAGGGACGGAGAGCTTCTGGGGCGGCGGCGCCGGTTAGGTTGGTTGGTGGGGAACGATTCTGCGGTTGACGAAATGTTCCCTGCCCGCCCTTCTTGCCATATGAAGAGAGTCTGCTGATGGATGTCTCGGTTGCTTCCGCAACTAGCTGCTGGAGAGTGGAGACACGCTTTCATGTGAGAATGCGTTGTGCTCTTCACTGCAAAAATTGTAGATGCAAGCTCTGTACTGTAGTTGGCAAGGCCTAGGGGCTCCTAGGGCAGCTTGATTTCGTGCATTATATTGCTAAAGGTTGATTTTGTGCACAACTAGATTGACTTCTCTAGAGTGGCCCGAGTCCTTATGCGAGTGTGTGCATGCCGACAGCTACAAGTAAGCGAATTTAAGCCTTTCGGAAACACAATCTGCAACCAGTCAATTTTCATCGCTTCATGAACATAGCGATGCGGAGACGAGTCCACGATGCACGATTTTTAATTTTGGGTTGTTTGGTGCACCTGGCATTGCAAACCTGTTCTACTTAAGTCCCGTTGTCATGGCCATTGGACAACACTGTACACTGAGCTTCTCAGTCATTTCTTCTTGTTTGCGTTAAACGTAGTTTGCATCTGCCTTCACGTAAAACCTCATTTTAGCCATTGGGCCTCGTTTGGGTTTGTTGTTTTGTTCTGCATAAACCTGCCCATTCTGACAGTAGCATCAGAATTTCCACTTCTCTCTCTTCCCATAATTTTATTTGTACTTTTGTTGTATCAAGTTGAGCTTATCATGAATTCTGGTCAGCTCATTGTTACTCAATATGTACGCCGATATGACCGTCCTATGTCTCTTATGACCTAGGAGTGTACATATTTAGAGACATAGGGAACACAAAGTGACAAACCAGAGCTAGTCAATTGCATTTCTTCATAATCGCAGGGCTACCCCGACGAGTCTACAATGCAGAACACAGAAAGATAATTTTAAGTTGTTTGCTGCACCTGGCATTGCAAACCTGTTTTAGTTAAGTCCTGCTCCCATGGCCATGGGACAACACTGTACATCGACCATAATCATATTTTCTTGTTGATATTGAATGTAGATTGCATTTGCCTACACAATAAACCTCATTTGTGCCACTCAGCCTCGTTTCGTGATGCTGTTTGTCCCCCATAAACCTCCCACTGTGACCGCAGCATGCAAAAATTCCACCCATTTCTTCCCATAAATTTTTATTTGTATTTACATTATTGTATTATACTAATTTATGGTTATATAATGAGTTTTAGTCACCTAATTATCCTTAAATATTTACGTGCAGGTCGTTTAAAGTTTGAACAATCCATTTAGTACTGTATGATAGCAGTCCACATGTGTCGGTACTGTTCTTAGAACCATAGTTTGATCACATGTGACAAATGCCCACTAAAGGGGTTTCTTCAGATGTTATCAGAGTGAGCACTTCAAGTGCGCCCAGTACATCGAGTCACGGCTCTGCACAGGATGACTGTGATTCTTCAGGCGACGTGTATGTGTGGGGTGAAGTCATCTGTGAAAACTCCGTGAGAGCTGGTTCTGACGCAGTAATCAGGTCAACTGTGAGGCATGATGTCCTACTACCGAAGCCCTTGGAATCCAATTTAGTTCTTGATGTGTATCATGTGGATTGTGGGGTCAAACATGCTGCCTTGGTCACCAAAAATGGAGAAGTTTTCACATGGGGTGAAGAATCTGGAGGACGCCTTGGCCATGGGTCACGAGAAGATCATATTCACCCCAGGCTAGTCAGTTCATTAGCAGTTTGCAATGTGGATTTTGTTGCTTGTGGGGAGTTTCATACTTGTGCCGTGACAACAGCTGGGGAACTTTATACCTGGGGAGATGGAACACACAATATTGGACTTCTAGGCCATGGTGCCGACATAAGCCACTGGATTCCTAAAAGGATTTCAGGAGCACTGGATGGTCTCCAAGTTGCTTATGTTTCTTGTGGAACCTGGCATACAGCCTTGATTACAACTGCTGGCCAGTTATTTACCTTCGGTGATGGTACTTTTGGAGTTTTAGGCCATGGAGACCGAGAAAGCATTTCATGTCCAAGGGAGGTCGAGTCTCTATCGGGGTTGAAAACAATTTCTGTTGCATGTGGTGTATGGCACACTGCAGCTGTTGTAGAAGTTATAGTCACTCAGTCAAGTTCAAGTATATCTTCTGGAAAACTATTCACATGGGGTGATGGCGACAAACATCGACTTGGTCATGGTGATAAGGAACCGCGAGTTAAGCCGACATGTGTGGCTTCACTTATTGATTATGATTTTCACAGGATAGCATGTGGTCATAGTCTTACTGTGGGCCTCACAACATCTGGACAAGTTTGGAGCATGGGTAACACTGTTTATGGCCAGCTTGGAAATCCTCGCTCAGATGGTAAGCTCCCATGTTTAGTTGAAGAGATTATGGGTGAACATGTTATCCAAGTTGCTTGTGGTTCCTACCACGTTGCAGTTTTAACGGTTAAGAGTGAGGTGTTTACATGGGGTAAAGGAGCCAACGGAAGATTGGGCCATGGAGATGTAGAGGACAGGAAAATACCTACACTTGTTGAAGCCTTGCGAGACAGAGCTAGGCAAATATCTTGTGGCGCCAACTTCACTGCTGCCATATGCCAACATAAGTTGATGTCAGGAGCGGAGCAATCGCAATGCACATCATGTCGGCAGCCATTTGGGTTCACCAGGAAGAGGCATAATTGCCATAACTGTGGACATGTCCATTGCAACGCATGCACCTCTCGGAAGGTAACGAGGGCGGCGTTGGCTCCCAATCCTGCAAAACCTTACCGTGTTTGTGATTCCTGTTTCTTGAAGCTGAACAATGCTACAGACCCTAGTGTAACCAATAAGAGGAAAGATTATGTACCTCGCTACTCAGGTGAAAGCCATTCCGATGCTAAATTAGCCAAAGCAATTGTCCCTACTAATATGGATATGATTAGAAGTTTGGATAGCAAGGCAGCAAAACAAGGGAAGAAAACAGACGCGTTATCATTTCTTCGATCCCCTCAAATGAGTACACTTCATCAGTTGAGAGATATTGCTTTAGTTGGTGGGCTTGATTTGAACAGGCCAGCTCCAAGACCAGTCCGCACACCGGCAGTTCGATCGGTAAACAACTCCAGGGCAGTTTCCCCTTTCTCTCGTAAGCCCAGTCCACCACGTTCTACCACACCAGTTCCAACAACTCATGGCCTTTCCATCGCGAAAAGTACTGCTGACAATCTTACGAAGAAAAATGAGATGTTAAATCAGGAAGTTGAAAGACTCCGTGGGCAGGTATCTCATTTTATTTATCTGCATGTATGTAGCTTTGGTTTTTATTCTGTTAGCAAAAAATTTGATTTATGCACCTGGTTAGGTCGATAATCTGAGGCACCGTTGTGAGGTTCAAGAACTTGAGTTACAGAAGTCCGCTAAGAAAGTACAAGAGGCAATGACGCTGGTTGGAGAGGAATCTGCTAAGTCCAAAGCTGCAAAGGAAGTCATAAAAGCCCTAACAGCACAGGTAATGTTGCTTGGCTTGGTGCTCAATTGCTCATCTCCTTGGAAACCCAAAAAATAACAGTCCCGTACCAGCAATATTCCCTGCCAATACAATCCTTCATTGTTAATGATGCCAAGTAATAGTGTAATACATGTTAATCTTTTCGCGGTGGAAGTTTGACTATTTCACGAGAAACAAAAGGCACATTTTTCACATTGAGGGAGCAGTAATGACCTAGTGTTGTTGGATTATTACAATGAACCGAAATATCCAGTACCCAAATACTCATTTAATCAAAAAAACATCTTCATTTTTAGCCAACCTGTCAATCTCCACTGATTATTTTGTATGCTTTTGTCGGTGGCTTGTGCAGCTCAAGGATATGGCTGAGAGACTGCCTCCAGATCAGGGAGCCTATGATGTCAATGATGCAAAACAGTCACAGTTTCCAAATGGAATTGAGTCTCTTGCTTCCGTTTACTCTAGCATGAACGGGATTCACCAGCCACTGAATGAGCCTATGAATGCTTCAAACATGGCTAGCCTGAACACTGGGCGATCGTTGCACCCAAACGGAATCTCAGGTCAACATAAGTCACCAGGTAGCATTCGTGAAAGTAGCGAAGTGAGTGCTCACAGACATAGGGTTTCAAGTCCCCATGATTCTGAGCATTCAGATCGAAGAGCACATAGCAGTGGCGATGAATTGTTGACTCCAAGCCGTAGAGCAGCGAGTGATAGTGGTAGCTTGGAGACTATGTCCCTTCAAAGTAGTGAGGACGGCTACAGATCTCGTGGGACGATATCACTCTCGCGCGACCAAGTTCAGGCTGAATGGATTGAACAGTATGAACCAGGTGTATACATCACTCTGACAACACTTGGTGATGGGACTCGGGATCTGAAGAGGGTACGCTTCAGGTAATTTGACATTCTATTTGTCTTCCCTCTTAAATACTACCATGGTCTTGTTTCGTTCATTACTAAATATATGGATGGTAGGTTTTAGCACTTCACTTAATCTGACATTCCAGAATAGCTGGCTGATAGCGGGATGCTCCAAAGCATAAAAACAGAGGGCTGTTTTATGCCCTGACACCAGCAGACTTAGATTGAATGTTTTCAGCTAAATCAATTGGTTTTGCCCTCTGTATTGCTATTAATCAGCACGTCGCAGTTGCTGCCAACCTACTCTATCTACTGGCACAAGCCCTGTGCTGGGATCTTACTGAGAGCCATGAGATGTTGCTTGGTCTCATGTCTACATTTCTTAAGCTTCATCTAACCTGCCTGTATCGTCTCCCTTTTTGAACCTCTCTCCAGCCGAAGACGGTTCGGCGAGCATCAAGCGGAGAAATGGTGGAACGAGAACCACAGCAAGGTCTACGAGCGGTATGACGTGAGGAGCTCCGAGCGGGTATCGTCGGCCGCATCTACCCGGTCAGCCCGATGACCTGAGGATTGCCGACCTCGGCATTCACCTAGGACTGCGAAACGAGGCCCCTGACAGAGACGGTTCTTCCCTGAGAGGGCCTCTGAGAGATTCAGTTTTGCTCCCATATAATTGTTTCGCGATCCTGGCGGGCATACATGATATCTGCCATGTTGTAATGTAAATATAGAGCTGAGAAACGAGCTAGTCTGGGAAAAGAGTGGATGGTGTGTTGAGAGCCTGGAATCCCTCTTTCCCCCAACTTTGTAGCCGATTCAGGTGTGAAATTCATAAATACTTTTCAGTCACCTTCCAATGTGAACGTGCGTCTGATACCACCATTTCCGAGTAATAGTTTAGCTGTTCATGCAAATATTGTTTATGATCTGATATGATGGAGAGAAATTCAACAAAAAACAAATGTGGATGAAAGTTAAACAAAACTGATTTTTTTTAATGAATAATGCATTCTATCTGGAATATTTTTAGTAGTCCCTCTGATCCGGAATTGGTGTCACAAGTTTGCACAGCAGTTTTTTAAAATACGATTTGAAATTTACAGCATGATATGACTGTATTTATATTCAAAAGGAGTTCCACAATATTCATGGCCGGTTAAACCATTATTTGGGAGTTTGTATGAATCTCTATTCGGTGCAATTTTCGGGCTTTCTGATTTCCAATTTTCAGTTGAGCTGTCGCTAAATTAAAACATAAACATTTTTATGTACACTATTGATATCGTTGTAGTAATTTATGATGTCTTTAAAAACTTCGTTTGTTGAGCACAGCCGTATTCATCATCATAGATAGAAGATTCGAATGGGAATTCATAATTTTCCGGCGAAGGGTTCGAATTCAAATGAATTTTTCGAAACGGAATATCCGTTTAGACTCGTGCTGCTAGTTTAAACGGAGTCTCGAGACTCGAGCTGGCGCAGCGCATTATCCTCCCGTCCCAAATCTCTCTCCTCCATCTCAGATCCCCTCCACGTCACCTCGCGGCGGCGCCGGCGCCGGCGCGGCGAGACCGGAGATGCCGTCGTCGAACCCGAGGCAGCCGCTCTCGCTCACCGTCCCGGCCTCCGGCCACTCGCAGGACTTCCCCTCCCTCTTCTCCGACCTCACCTCGCTCCTCCTCCACCACGCACCCTCCCCTTCCTCCGCCGCCGCCCACGGCCGCGCCCCCGTCTTCTCCTCCTCCACGCTCTCCATCCCCGCCCCTGTCCCCGCCGCTTCGGCGCCGGCCCAGGCGAACGCGCAGATGCAGCCCACCCCGCTCGCCCGCGCCGCCATCGGGGCCTGCGCGGGCGCCGCCGCGGGGGCCTTCACCTACGCGGCGCTGCTCCCGCTCGACGCCGTCAAGACGCGCCTCCAGGCCGGCGCCGCCTCGCGCGGCTCCTGGCAGGTCCTCTCCGACATCCTCCGCACCGACGGGCCGCTCGGCCTCTACCGCGGCCTCTCCGCGGTCATCCTCGGCTCCGCCACCTCCTCCGCCATCTACTTCGGCACCTGCGAGCTCGCCAAGTCGCTGCTCCGCCCGCACCTCCCGCCCTTCCTCGTGCCCCCGCTCGCCGGCGCCAGCGGCAACATCTCCTCCTCGGCCATCATGGTGCCCAAGGAGCTCATCACGCAGCGCCTCCAGTCGGGCGCCGCCACGGGACGCTCCTGGCAGGTGCTGCTCCAGATCCTCCACACCGACGGGTTCTTCGGCCTCTACGCCGGGTACGCCGCCACCCTCCTCCGCAACCTTCCCGCCGGGGTGCTCAGCTACTCGTCGTTCGAATACCTCAAGGCGTTTGCCCTGAGCAAGAGCAACGGCGCCAACCTGACGCCGGGGGAGAGTGTGATGTGTGGCGCCCTCGCCGGTGCGATATCTGCCGCGCTCACCACACCGCTCGACGTCGTGAAGACGCGGCTGATGACCAGGGTGGGCGCCGAGGGGAGCCGCACCGTGGTGGGGACAATGCAGGAGGTTATCGCCGAGGAAGGCCTCATGGGCCTGTCCCGGGGGATCGGACCGAGGGTCCTGCACAGCGCGTGCTTCGCCGCGATAGGCTACTGCGCCTTTGAGACGGCCAGGCTCGCCATCCTCAAGTCATACCTTGAAGGGTGCGAGAGGAAAGCTGCAGAAGAGATGAAGGCTGGAGTTGCCGCTGCTTGAGTGTGCATGCATCATTTCCTTCTGTCAGGAAGGTAATTGCTGGTTTTGGGACAGTGGAGCTATATTGTAGCCACCTACCTAGCTATGGTGTGGTGCAGATGAGGTGCCTGCTATATGTATCGACTCTAGCATCATCTAAATTTCAGTTATAGAGTTGTTTGAAGGATACAACAAGTGATAATATAAAGCAGTTGTGAGCTTGTCAATGGTTTTGGTCAGTAATTGGTTATTTTGTGCCATATATTTTTAAGCTGTTGTTATGAAGCAATGCTCCATCCGTTACTCTTTTTTATTCTGTGTGTATGTGTGTGTGTGTGTTCGTGCGATTACAATGAAAGCTCACAAACCTGAATGTTGGTGTTTGCTGTTAACTCAACGCATATTGTTGCTTGTTGTTGGAATAAAACTTTCCACTACAGGACCAGCCACAAGAAAATAACAAACATGCAAATATTCAATACGCTGTTTTTGATTGCTACTGCTCAGAAACAATTTTTCAGTAATAGATTGTTTTCAAGCATACCCGCTTGTGGTCACTGAGACCACATAAATCATGTATGCCAGAATTTGTTTCCTAATGTTCATAAATAGCATCTCAGTTACAGAATGTTTTCCAGCATACCCATTTATATAAGTTTGTGGACATCTGAGACCACATAAATCATGTATGCGGCCAGTTTAGGGTTTTAGAGGTACCACTACTACAAGCAAACACGGTTCAAGGCAAATGAACACGCGGTTCATCATTGGAAGTACTTTCTGCAGAATGAATTTGCAGCATGTGGTGGGTACTCATGCCTGATGAAGTTCTCTAGGCACTTCTTGTAAGAGAAATCCGAGGAGCCGTCTGAGGACACGACATACAAGCACCTGCTGCTATGGTATTTTTTATGATTATCAACCTGCAAGCAGGGCAAGAATTTTCATCGCATTTCCAGTTTAATTCTTCTGATGCATCAGAAGATAGAAAGGCAAGCTGATTACCATAATGTAATTGTTATATCCTGCCATCTTCTTTTCCTTCTCTGGGTGGTACTTGAGAATATTTTCAACGATGTACATCTCATCTTTTTCAGAAAGCTTAATGCCATTGCTGCAAAGTATTGAAAGAGATGGACTGTGAGTAAGGGATACAAACACGGAAAGAGCCACTTGGCGTCTAAACAAGGGCAGAACAGGTGCATGTTTTTAACCGTTGCAGTTACTTAGACTTTGTGACATTCAAACTTAAACCCAACACTCATCTTATCATCTACTCCCTCCGTTCCAAATTAGATGACTTGCATTGCTAAAAGTGGATGCATCTAGATATGTGCATCCACTTTTAGCAATGCAAGTCATCTAATTTGGAACGGAGGGAGTATATGCCAGTTTAGTACGTGAAGAATTGTAGCTCTTTTTTTGTAGTTCTTAATTAAATAAATTCAAGTCGATTGGGCTAGAAACTATACCTTGATTCACGGATAATCCTCTTTACTTCTTTCTGGATTGGATCAACGTTTGCATGTATCTGCTGTTCCTCTGGTGTATAGTTAGAACTCCCTCTTTGTCCAATATTGCTGTTCCTCTGGGTTTTCTGGTTCCTACTATTCCTACCTCCCCGGTTTGGGCCGCTTGATTTCCATGCTGCCCCTCTGCCACCACCTGGACCAAGATTACTAGTCCTCATGTTCCATCCCCCAGAGTTAGGTGGTCCTGAAATGGGGAAGTTCTGTGTGCCTGTTGTGTTTGCTGTCTGGGCTTTCCACCTACTGTTAGTACCTCCAAGATTTGATCCCTCCGATTTCCACACTGCACCTCTACCACCACCTCGACCAACATTACCAGCCCTCCTGTTCCATCCACCAGAGCTAGATGGCCCTGTAATGTCAAAGTTCTGCGGCCCTGTGACATTTTCTTGGTTCCAACTTGGGTTACCATCTTGCTGCGTTGCATCTGAGCTCCGATTAATTTTAGGCTGCCTTCTCTTATAGACTTTACCTGCAAATCCTGCAGCAGTATGTTGCCACTTTGCACCTGGGCTCCAGTTAGTCTGCCTTGTTGCATGCTGTTGTTCAGTCCTCCAACCCTGAAGATCATGTAACAGGAGGTTCACTTTTGGCTTGTCTGTCCGAGAAATCAGACTGTTTCCTCCAAAAATTAATACTTCATCCTCCTCAGTTGTATCATCTTGAAGATTATCAACATCATACAAGTTGGAATCGAGGGGAACAATTCTGTCATCTTCAGTGGCTGCTGTTGGTTCTACAACTGCGAGGAAGTCATACAAGCCATACCCTCCAAGATTTCCTGACTGTAAAAGATTAAGAACTTCAGAGCAGGGATGAGAATATAATAGCTCGCTACACAGATAACAGTGACATAGGCAAGTAAAATGGTCAATGTACCTGGTTCTGATCATTCCAGTGGATATCGAAAGCTGAACCAGTCCCTATTGCTGCACGGTTGCCCCAGGAGCAGGTGGACACAACATTATTCAGCTGATCAGAGTGGACCTTCTCTGCACCCTCCTCAAAGCATTGCATTGGTTTCTGTGACATGTTTTTTATCATTTATTAACCGTGACTTAACAATTGCGCATCAAAATGGGGAATTCAAAGTAAAATGGAACCGGGGACTTACAGAGAGCGTAGCCTTCATGAAGGGTGCCTGAATCTTCAGGGACTTGAATGTGGCCTTGTAACCATAGCTGTTGAAGCCGTGCAAGTTACCTGTGAAGGTCATGCTGCTTGCCACAGTTGTCAGGTGCTCATTAAGAACTGATTTTGTAACCATTCCAACTGCCTTGGAAAGGTGCTGGACGGATGGCCGACAAGACAAAATGAAGAAGAGCAAAGCATGAGTAATTCTTCAATATAAGCTATAGTTGATCTTAATTCCTCGCAAAGGTAAAAAGGCAAGAACTTGCTGGACCTGTGTTAGTCGACCGAAGGCGTAGGAAATTCCACACACTTGCTTAACTTGTTGGATGCTGGAAGGCACAGACCTGGTAGTGTCGATCAGATGCATCACAGGGATGCATGCATCCATTGCTGTTCCCCAGGCATCACCACTCTCTCTAATTGAGGTTATATCCATTGTGATTTCCAGAGCCAGTTCACCCTCCTGCTCTGTATCAGGGTTCTGGACCCAACATGTAGCTTGTGGTTCAACCCATATTATGTTGGCCTCCTGGACTCGAGAATCACCTGGGAGAAGATGCAAGAATGTCTCTTTAGTAAGGAGAACCACATAAGCCATGACTGTCTGCATAATCATCTGGATTTCTATATGCATGATACATATGTATGAATGTGAATTCTTGCTTTACCTTTTATAACAGTGTCCAAGAGTATAGGAGAAATACTGTTGACCATCAAATGGACAATTCGTTCAGAAGATTTAGAATTCTGTGTGGTGACACTTTCAGTTACGAAAAACTGCAAGCAGCAGGGTTTCTCAACATCTGCATCGCATAGACAATCACTGCAAGGAGAAATGTCAGATTGTGTTCAGTTGAGTATAGACCATTTAGAATTGATGCTTGATTTTCTCAATATAGCATGGTGGAAACTCCCTATGCCTGAATACCCAATGGAAGACATTATTTAACTTAAGTCACTGAACAAAGAACTCAGATTGTAGTGTATCTGAACAGTAAATCCAAATATTTGAATATTCTTTCCGGAGAATCGGAACATAATGTATCCTGTGCTAATGCAAGGTTAAAAACAGAAAGATACGAAGTACCTTGAAGTCAGTGCAACTCTCTTCAAAACTTGATTCTCCTGACCCTTTTTCTTTCTGCGTTTACAGATAGCTTCCTGGCATTTGTGTAGAATATCTTCCATGCTTATGTGCATCTTATCCAGTTGCTTCTGTAAGGGCAAAGTACAATCTCTTTAACATATAATCTTGATCATAATGCTGAAACAAAACTCCATTCAGAAGTAAGAGATAATACCTTGTCAAAGTGAATATGACCAACTAGACGAATTTTTGCTTGAATTATCTGCTGCTGGTACCTGAAACAAGATAATGCTTCTGAGCCTAGCACAATATACATTGAAATGTGTAGGAAATAGTTACTTGTGAATTGTGATTTAGTTATGGCTTCTAACTGTATAGTGCAGCATAGAGCTGGATTGGACTGGTCTAAGTTCAATACGAAGCTACTGAAAGCATTCATGATAACTATAGGTTGCTAATCTTGTTCAGGTTTCAGTGACATGAAATAAATACTAAAACACATAGACAGGCTAATAGCATTTCACTTAAAGCATAACACTGAAACATTAATGGTACTCCCTCCGATCCAGAATTAATGTCGTTGGAAATGATCGGTTCACGTACAAGGTCTACATACAAGCCGCGACACATTTTACGGATCAGAGGGAGTACATGATTTAATAAAGCATTAATGATACATACTGGATTGAAAACTCAGTAGCACAATCTTCCACTTTGATCCTCTTTAAGCAGGCTTGAACTGCGAGTGATGCTCTTTCCATGCAAAAATTCTCCCTGCAAGGGCATTTGCTCAAATACAAAAGTATCTTCCGGTCATTCTCATGAGTTCTAGAGCTGGCCCTTGTAAGTAGCACTTCCTGCAAATGTAGCAAACAGAAGTTAAAAATATGTGAACTGAAGTCTTGGATGGAACTGATCAAGTGATCCTCTCACCTTCATCGAGACCCATGAAGCCATATTGTTTTGACTTGGATCTAACACTACCTTGTATGCAGCATTTGTAACTGCAGTGGCTGCCGAAATGCCAATAGGATCTCCTGGTGCCACAGAACTTAATGAATTTTCCATGCCAAACGTAACAACCGAGTTTCCACACAGATTTCTTATGGTTCCATCATAGCATGCTACTACATCTCGGAGCATTGCCATCATATTCTTGAAAAGATTGCCTGGCTCCACAAGTCCTGTAGATGCTCGTATTATCTTCTCCCTTGCAGATATTGAATGGAGCAGTTCCTCGTATGGGTTCAGTCCATTGTAAAATGAGCTCCTGACAAAACCATGTGCCTCCAAAGGATTGGAACCATTGGTGCTGCTTCCACACTTGCTCAGAGACTTCGCTAAGCAATCCTCCATTAAGCTGCTAGAGTATAGCCTTCCGTGTCGCTGCAGCTGGTGGCCCAAGAAACCAATCTGTTCCACTACTTTGTTCATGGCATTATCACTCTTTGGATCAACCAACAAAGAAAGGTCTGAAGAACAATTGATGAAGTCCACAATTGGTCCTCTGAACTTGTCAACATCAAGTGAGCTGTTCTGAACTGTCTTTGGTATTGGATTTTGGATGTAGAAGTCTTTCAGGCTTATGCTGAAATCATCAATAGAAATTAATTCCATTAGCAGGGGCTGTAGAAGATCCAGGAATTCTATTGCTTCATTTGGATTCTTCGTAGACAGAACTGAAGAGAGGGTAACAGTGCCAGCAACTAAGTCTCTCACTGACAACTTGTCTTCCTCTGGTAGTAAAATCTCCAGAATCTTACTGAAACTCCAGCTCGGTCCACCTGATAGTCGCTTCTTGGGAACCATCCCTCCCGCGGACATTGCATTTATAATGTTGTTGGCCTCCCTTCTGGAATACTCTCTACATGGCATTTTCTTTATAGCTAATAAACAATCATTCTTGAGCTGAAAATTCAGCTTTCCATTGTGCGAGCTCACCAACTGCTTCTCCACAGTAAAGAGCTGTGTAGCTTCAGCCCTCGCTGACAGTGACCTTGGGAAGAAGATGTGGACACAATCGCCGTCAAAATCTGCTCCGAGCGGGCCACAGATGAGCGGGTTGATCTTTATGGTGTGATCAGCATGTACATGGACATACAACGCCTGGACCGAGTGCTTGTCGGTGCTGGGTGGCCTGTTGAGAAATACGATGTCTCCATCTACAATTCTTCGGTTGACAGTTTCACCAACCTTCAGTATAATTTGTTTCTTGTTCGCTTTCGCCACATCCAAGGAGTATCTGATGGAATCAGCATCTTCATATGTCAGGCAGAGACCTCTATCCATCATCCATTGCAGCTGAACAACATTATGGTCTGTCACACGCTCTTGTACTGACATTCTTGTTGCTACTCCATCCGGCAGTCCTACTACATTGAGTGGAATGTAGGGGTCGCCAGTGATCACACCACGGCATGAAAAACTTGAGCTCTTACTGATGAAGAGTGACTTCATCTTTTGCTGCCATTGTTTTGCTGCAGGCTGACTTCCAAAGGTGACATCTTGAGGACCCTTCAAAAGATACACGGCGGGCCATATTATGAAAATACAGTTGATCACTTGGATGGTGTATGGTTCATTGACATATCAACTAGGGAGATACCTTTGCTGTTCCTGTAAGCTTGATGTAGTCGGCAATAGCTGCCTGAAGATCATCTGCTTCCACCTCATGTTCTTTAAAGGTCGGAGGGCCAACCCTTGAGCTGTTTATTTCGTGTACCTTACGCAGGACTTTCCTTAGCAAGCTTGTGTAGGCATCCTAGAGGAAGACAAAGTCAGGAGTGAGGCTGAAACTTCTTTCCAAAGAAAGTATTTTCTCACGAGGTACTTACGGGAGAGCACAGTAGCGTTTCATCTAGAACATTGGAAGCCCGAAGGCAGTTTGGTGGAACAGAGAGGTTGCTCATCACAAATCCATCTTGAGGAATGTATCCCCTAACAGCAAGTTGTCTTCTTGTTTCTCGAGGGATCTTTGTCATTATTTTCTGAACCTAAGAAACAGAAGAACAAAATGTGGTCATCTCTGGTACCTATTTTTGAAGATTTTTTTTAAATTATCTTACTGTAACCATTTCCAATGCCAAGTACAGCAACAAAGTTCTAATTTTTTTGTTCTATATCCTCCTCTCTGTTGCTTTGGCTACAGGTGGAACAAGTCTCTGTCTAGTACTAGTACCTCTTCTGGGAATAAACGGCGGCGGTGAGAAATGCCCTTGGTTTGAAAGCCAAATCCATCGAGGAAGCTCCAAAATCCTTCTTCCAGTTCTTCCCTGGCTGTCACTCTCAGTTCCAAGCTTACGGCTCCATTGGCTTTCTTGACATCTTCAACATGTAGTGGTGGGAGATCCTGGAAGGCGGATGCAGAATTTGTCAAAGGAAACAATTGGTGTGTTCGAAAAACTTTAAGGTAAATAATACTCCAGATTAAAAAAAGTCAAATTGATTTTTTTTAATTAATTAGTGCTTTTTTGTACACATGACATGCTCCTCATAAACCTACAACTGAGAATGCAATACCAACCATTAATAACTTGATTACTAGTCTTAATTGAGTGGACATCCTACTGAGTGTTCAGGTAATGTGGTGGAATTTTTGCATAGCAAATGTCTAGGCTACTGAACTATACGTGTCAAACAAAGCATGTCATCATCTTCTTCGCAGAAAAAATATTATTGTAGTTGCTGGCTTGCTGCACATATTTTAACTGCTACACCCGGTTTGTTCCCCAATTGGATCATGCAACTTTCTGGGAACATCCAAGTTATGCTAGTGTCACACGCAAAATTTAGCTCATCATCTTCTATGCTGATCAAGAGTTTAAGCTTAAATTCTTGCACTTTTTTTTTGTATTGAACTGCTTAATTCGATCTCTACTGCAGCAACTTTTCTCAAAAAGTTGATTTCTCTGCATCACCGTTTCATTTATCGATGTATCTATCAATGGATTCGGTGGTACTACAGGATTCTCTTGCGGAATCAGAGGGTGCTACATGTGGAAGTGCATAGTTATGCACGTAACTTAATTACCTGACAGTGTGGACACGTGCTAAAGCTGCTCTTCTTTCCCGCCCTTCTCTTCTGCTGTTGCGAAGGTACAGAAATTTCTGTGTTAATAAATGGCGCTAGATCGTCAACTAAAGTATGCTTGTTCAGGGTTTGATTTCTGTTTATACCTTGCAGTTCTTGAACTGGAGGCAGCGCAAGCATATCATGTTGAGTATCTTAGTTAGCTTGTCGACATGGCTCGGGTGGTAGACGGACACCGGCAGCCTGATGAACCCGAAATGACCTTGAGCCAGCAACAAGAAGATGCATTTGTCAGAAAATTTGAAGAAGATACAGTATGCATTATGGGCACTGTCTCTGAATCAGAATCTTAGATGCAGGGGCTGACATGGATATGCATGCCACATTTTCCATGGTGGCAGAGTAGCTCAGGATCTTTTGAAAGAAAAGGAACACAATCTGTCTCAGCTAAGACAAATGCTGCAGTTCTTACAAATGACGCAGAGTTGGTTTTACCAGGAACGTCTCTGACAGTATTCAGCACTGAACTGAGCAGTCAGGTGTGACCATATCATATCCAACAGTAAACTGACTTATGTTATCTTCCAATAAGATGATCTAACTGAGTTGTCAGTTAGACTTGGATATAACTGACTACTTATGTTCCAGTAAACTAATTAAGCTGAGTTTTTTTCAGGTGGGCAGAAAAGCTGTAATCACAGTCATTTTTGTTTGTCTGAGTATTTCTGAAATTTTAGGAACACGAAATATCTCTCAGTCGAGGTAAATGCTGGAGAATTTATTTTGCCTAGAATAATTGCGACAATGTTATAACACCCGAGTGAGTAGTCAGCTGTGACCATCTGTATTATGTCCCAACAAAGTGAACTTGCCAAGTTAACTAATTACGCTCCAATAAACTGAACTCAGTTGAATAGTACTAAATTTCAGTATGGTTTTATCTAGTTCCAGGAACCTTGAAACAGAACGAAGAGAATGCATATTGTCACCCAAATTTGGTTTCGAACATTTCTTCAATCACACACAGAAAAAAAACTAGCTAGCAAGCAGCTATTAAGTAGTACCATGCTCTTATTTTCTTCTCTTTTTTAACTGAAGCACCATAATATCCATCATCAAGCTGATTAACGAGACTTTCTCTCAACCAAAATGGCAGATCGGATCATAGTAGCGACAGAGATGAGGATCAATTTACCTTCGCATTTGGCCAGGTCTGTGGCGCCGCAGGAGTCGCAGCGGCCGAGCTGCAGCGGCAGGCCCAGCGCCGGGTTCCCGGCGAGCTGGCTCGGGTGCTCCAGCGGGTGCTCCTCCATCATCGGCTGCGCCTTCACCTGCGTGCCACCATTTGACAATGCCGTCATGAACTTTTTTCGTTGGGTGCAACAGCAACAGCAGGAGGAAGACTCCGCATGGTGGATGAGGGTGTTGAGTGAATTACGATCTCCTCGTTGGAGGCGACGGTGAGCCTGATGCCGATGATGGAGCCCTCCGCGACGAAGGCGGGATCGTTGGCGGCCTCCATCTGCGCCGATGCGCGAGCTGGGCGCTTGAACCGACTGATCGATCAGTGCGTGTGATGGAGCGGGCGGCAGGAAGAAAGAAACCAAGTTGAGTGGGAGCTGATTAAGCTAGCTTAGTAGTAGTACCGTCTGTCACTCACTCACTCACTCACTGACCAGCACCCAACCACGCAACACGACAGAAAGGCAAATGCACAGACTTGTATATATCTTTGCCGAGAGAATATTACAATCGAATTAACGTGGACGTGCAGTGGTACGTACTTGACGTAACATGAGCATGCGTGGAAGCATAGCGTTGTTATTACGCACCTAATGTACCGACAACCTACTCCGTTCTACATTTGCCCAGGCTCAAACTTTGTCTCGGATTCATCACAAGAATCTTGTCTCCATGATTGGTTACTGTAAAGATGGAGAGGACATGGCACTTGTCTATGAGTACATATCAGAAGGATCACTACAAGAGCATATTGCAGGTATATGCATACTGTATTTTTTTAGCAGTGCATCTTTAAATTCGGCACTAGCAAAGAGACTGCTCGCTGCAGTGCAGTCTGGCTTGATATCACTTCAAACTTTCAAGTACAAATTGTGAAGTCGACATAGATAAATAGAACTATTTCTCAGTTCACAATCACATATAGTATACATGATATAAAGATATTCTCATGTATTTGATCTTATTACACGAATCTCAATCTTTAGATCTCAGCTCATGCATGACCCTTAAAGTCAATTTGTAAATAGTTATTTCTCCATCGCTTGAGTAATATAATAAAAATGATTGGCAAAATGTTACTGCTATTCATCCTTAGAATCATCGCAACTGATGATGGTCCAAATTCACAATGTCCATCCATATATTTGTAGGAAAAGGTGAGAACGGCGGGAACTGTTTACTTTGGAGACAGAGGCTTCACATTGCACTTGAATCTGCCCGAGGTACTACCTTAATGCAGCATCGCCTGCTGCACCTGAGTGTTTATAGATGGTTTGCTGATTTTGTGATGTACTACAGGATTGGAGTATCTGCACAAGGGGTGTAGCCCACCCCTTATCCACAGAGATGTAAAGGCCACCAACATCCTCCTGAACTCAAGGCTGGAGGCCAAGATCGCTGACTTCGGCTTGTCCAAAGCCTTAAACCACGACAACGACACCCACGTATCCACAAACACGCTTGTTGGCACACCTGGATACGTCGATCCAGAGTGCCTGGCGACAATGCAGCCGACGACTAAGAGTGATGTGTATAGTTTCGGGGTAGTCCTACTGGAGCTGGTGACCGGGAAACCGGCCATACTGCAGGAGTCGACACCCATCAGCATCATCGAATGGGTGAGGCTTCGGCTAGCAAGGGGCAACATAGAAAGTGTGGTGGATGAGCGCATGCACGGCGATTATGAGGTGAACGGCGTGTGGAAAGTCGCGGACATTGCACTCAAGTGCACTGCACCGGTGTCGGTGCAGAGGCCTACCATCACCGATGTGGTGGCGCAGCTGCAAGAGTCCCTCGAGCTTGAGGATTCCCGCTCAAGCAGCAATGCGAACGGTGGTGGCTTCTACACTGGCAGCAGCGGCAACGATCCGAATTTGAGTTACGATGCTTATGCTGCTTACCAGTCCACTGATGTGAGCCAAGAAAGTGCTTCATTTGAGATGGAGCAGGATCCTAAAAGGATGCCAAGAGTTACTGATGGTCCTATTGCACGTTGAAAATTTCTTATTATGCTTACACTGGCTTACCAGGGTTTTAGTGCGTAGGCTTTTCAGAGTGTTCTCAGTTGTTTTTGTTTCTTTATTTTTAGTGTTCGAAACTTTGCAATAATTAATGAGATTTTGTGCATCATTGGATATAGAAAGAGTAGGCAAGCGGGCATCCCGCAAAATCTACATAACACGAGGTTAGTTCAAAAAGTACTAAATCTGAGGGGAGCCATTACAAACTAAGATAGCCTATTTTAACTCTGGAGCGGGGCAGATTTGAGTGCCGCCCTGCATCCGTAATAGTAAATGGGTTCTGATAAATAATCCTAGTATTTGGTACATAATATAAAATGTTTTAGCTACTTTTTTTCATTTATATAAGTACATATATATCTAGACATATTTTAATATACACGTATACTCATTTTAGTATGAATCTAAACATCCATTATACCTAAGAGCATCTCCACCGGGGGCCTCTAAAGGAACCCCCAAAGGCCCTTTGGGGGGGGCGGACACCAAAAACACCCACCAGCGGCACCCCCCAAAGTCTCGCCCCGAGCGATTTTGTGTCCGGCACCCCCTATAGGGCCTCCAAATTTGGAGTCCCTCCTGGGGGTGCCGGACATCGCCTCGGCCATGGCCCTGACAGAGATGGCCCGCCTGTCATACACAAGACGCGTCGCTGCCCTAAGTCATTCGTCCCCCACAGTCCTCTCGCCGGCGATTCGCACCATCGCCGCCACTCTCGACGCCGCCTGCTTGATTTGCACCTAGGGGACCTTGGCGCAGCGCTAGGGACCGTCTCGCGCCGCTGGTATCCGACCCCGTCTAGCGCCGGCGCATCTAGTTCGAGCCCGGGTACGGCTCCTCTTCCCTCCCGCCCCGCACGCAAGCTGTTAGACCATTGGTTGATAGGCTGAATTCGTTGATTCGTCAAACAGGCAATCGACAGCGACGACAAGGTCATGTTTTTTGAAATGATGGCGGAGGATGCCGCTCTTGGGGCCGACCCAAAGGAGAATGAGATGATGATGGCCGCACTTCTAGATGCCGCAGTTGAGGCAGACGCGGCGCCGAAATTTGGAGGATCATCGAAGGGGGCGGCGGCCCAACAAGAACCGCAAAAGAGCAACTCGCTCTGTTTGTCCAGGACTACTTTGCCGAAAAAACGAGGAACTTGCCTCATGAATTTCGCCGGCGCTTTAGGATGAGCAGGAACTTGTTTTGGAAGATCTTGCACAGCGTTCCGGACTACGACGACTACTTTGAGCTGAAGAGAGACTGCACCGGCATGATTGGGTTCTCGTCTATTCAGAAATTCACGGCGGCCATACGGTGCCTTGCTTACGGGTTACCCGTGGATGCTCTGAATGACTATCTCCGTATGTCTGAGTCCACAGCCGTTGAAGCCACCTACAGATTCTGTAGGGCAGTTGTGAAGGTGTTCGGCGAACACTATCTGAGAACACCAAATGAGGAAGACACGGCGTGTATTTTGGCATAAGGAGCAACAAGAGGATTTTCCGGCATGCTTGGAAGTATAGATTGCATGCACTGGAACTGGAAGAACTGCCCCTACTCGTGGCAAGGGATGTACAAGTCAGGGTATCACGGGAAGTGCAGTGTTATACTTGAAGCCGTGCCGGATCATGAATTTGGATATGGCATGCCTACTTCGGCACCGCCGGTGCCGCCAATGACATCAACGTGCTCTACAATTCCACTGTGTTTAAGAAACTTTTGGATGGCCTAGCTCCACCATGCAACTATGTGATCGGCGGCCATGAGTACAGGAAGGGGTACTATCTTGCTGACGGTATCTATTCCAGTTGGACTACATTTGTGAATTCAATCCGCAACCCTGTCGGCGAGGCAGATTGCCATTTTGCAAAGAGACAAGAGGTTGTTCGCAAAGATGTGGAGCGTGCTTTTGGTGTGCTCCAGGCCAGGTGGACTGTTGTCCGCTACCCTTGTCTTTCATGGTCGACTGAACAAATGGATGCAATCATGAATGCTTGTATCATCATGCACAACATGATCATCGAGCACGAGCGTCCTATAAGAAGGCAACAGGTCGGCGAACGGAGAGAGTATGTCCTAGGCATATTGTTAGCTTTTCTCATGTTCTGAGTCCTGACGAGCCTAGTCTAGTGAGGCCTGTGAAAACAATTAAAGATTACGTTCCGTAGGTACAAGAGCCCAAGAAAAAGAGAATATGTGATCGAGAGAATGAGAAGGATTGCTCATGTGACGTCTGCCACTCGACTGAGAATAAGGCGCACCCTGTTAATATATGTAATCACAAGGATCAGGTTGATTTATATAAAATTTGTATGTCATTTTTTTTTGACAGGAACACATTTATTCCATTAAAGCACAGCAATATCGCTGGCTACAAGACTGGTTACAGCATTTGGAAAATCAGACAGCCACACCTGGTGTTCGGACTGTGGATCCCTCATACCCATAGCTGCTAGGGAATGAGCAGAATTATTACAAGCACTTGGGCAAAACAGAACGTTGTAATCGATAAATTCAGTTCTAAGGTGGAACTTGATGTCTAGGAAGAGATGTCCTAGCTTGGACTGGTCGAAAGATGACGACAGAATAGCTTGCTTCAACGTTTGGGAGTCGGTTTCCAGCACGATGCGTCCAATACCCATCTGATCAGCAATGTTTATTCCTTGCTTCAGTGCAAACGCCTCAGCATGTAAAGCATCAGAAGCATGTGGAATATGTCCAGTAGCAGCAAATATAATGCCTCCGCTGTGATCCCTTGCAATGGCGCCCCAACCACCTGATCTGTCAGTTTCAGAAAAAGCACCATCCGTGTTGATCTTGACAAAATCATTCATGGGACACTCCCAACGCTGATTTTTCGTGGTTGATTTGGCCTTTGGCTTATGAAACCGCGACCATTCGCCCGTGAAACGTAGTATCGGAGAGATGAACGCATCAATGGATAGTCGTGCTTCCTTATGTTTCTCTTTGTTGCGTTCAGTCCACCAAGCCCAAAGGAGAGCTACCGTACGTCTTCATCTTGTTTTCGTACGGCAGCTGCAGAATTTTGTCCAGAACCTCAAGCGGCCCATGGCACTCCATCAGCTTCAGTCTAGTTTCTTCTAGTTGCAGAGCTCTCCATAATGGTTTTACACATTTGCATCTGAAGAACAAGTGACCCCCATCTTCAAAAAGATTTTGACAGAGACCACACATTCAGTGTCAAGCTCCACACCACGCCTCGCAATGTTCATATGCAGTGGGTGGCTATTGTGGCAAAACCTCCACAGAAAATGGTGCACCCTTGCCGGACAGTGTAGTTTCCACAACCCCTTCCATGTTTCAGTTTTCCATGCACTCCCACTCGACGGCATCCCCGTAGGGCTAGAGGATTCAACGATGGAACTTGTTAGTTGAACCCGATAGGCAGATTTAACAGAAAACAACCCTTTCATGTCGTAGTGCCAAGCGATCCAGTCCTCCCCATCTGCACAGATTGGAATAGACAAAATAATCTCTACATCTCCTCAGGACAAAAGGTGGCTCTGACTAGCTCTTCATTCCAGCATATTGAGAGAAGTAAAAGAATACACGCGACAAGCGCTCGGCTAACATTTAGTGCCTGGGTGCCGTTGCGCCCCAGTAATGCTAGACCTACGGACCTGATGCGTTACGGAAACTCTACGCGATAACTGGTCTCCACACGTGGCGCCTGCGTGGAGTTAAAATAGAAACAATTCGGTGAGAGGGAAAAGAAAAGTAGAAATCCCCCAAACTTGGTCGCATGCGGCGTCGGCCGCGGCGGAGGGACTATATTGAAGAAGCCAAAGCATGCCTTTCGGGTCTGAATCTTGTTGTGAAACACCTTAAGAGAAGCCAACAGTTCTGGAGTCGGATAGCAGTTGTAAATAACAAGAGTTGGATTTTCCGAAGAATTTGGTACATTCTACAAAAAGATGAAAAATCTGAAGACATAACAGTAATCCATAGCTTAGCAGTTCTGGAAGAACTTATAGGTCCCATTTGTGTGGATTCTTACTGTGAAATGTATGAGAAATTGATTGGCAAAATGCTGCATTTGGTAGCTTTGTTCCGCATAAGAAAAGTGAGACAATGTATGGTGTAATTATCAATAATGTGAGATAATGTATATCTTGATTGGCGAATGTGAGATAATGCATATCTGTTGGAGTCCAAAAGTTTTTCTAATGCTTCTCACTATAGTAGGATCCTTTTTGTTGCGTAATTAGCGGCAGGTGCGTGGATTTGATGGACCGATAGCTGATTTATTTTTTCTTTCTTTTCCTTCGTTTTCCACGTCAGAAGTTGTAGCATTTCCGCCGCTGAACTGAATCAGTCGTGGTTAGGTGGCTACGATCCAGGGGAACAAAGAGCAGCATGATCCCCAGCTGTTAGCTCCATGTTCAAGTCATGTGTGCTGTTAGTTCAATTCTAGTATTATATACAGGGTATATAGTATTATGCAGAAGACTTCCTCCTTGGGTTGACTTGGAGCTCTAGCTGTGAAGTACAGCCAGTGGATCTAATTGCTTTATATATTTTGATGTTGATGAAATGGAACGAAGCATGCATGAACGAGTGCTACCAATAGAGAATAAACGGGCTGTTGGACTTGCGACACACGAGGAACCAATTAATGGATGCAATTTTCCCCGGAACCTATTAATGGATGCAATTTTCCCCGGAACCTATCTATATATTTGCAGCATCAGTCTGAAACTCTAGGTAGCTCATACCCACCAGGCCACCACCAATGGCGCTAATAAGCAGCTCGGTAGCAGCGGTGTTGTTGCTGCTGCTGCTGCTGGCGTTGCAGGTCCCTGCAGCATCAGCAGCTGCCGTGGTGTCTCCGCCGCCACACAACTGCCCCACCAAATGCGGCACCGTGATCGTGCACTACCCGTTCGGCATCACCGGCTCGTCTCCCGACTGCTACTGGCCGGGCTTCAACCTCACCTGCGCCGACGACGGGAGGCCGCTGCTCGGGGACGGCTCGCTCCAGGTCCGGGAGATCTTCATCAACAACGGGACGGTCCGCGTGGAGCACGCCGGCGGCGACATAGAGATCGACGACAAAGGCTACGGCGCCTTCGGCGGCGGCCTCAGGGACCACGGCCCCTACACGCTGTCGGGCGGCAACGAGCTGGTCGTGGTGGGGTGCAACGTGTACGCCACGCTGCGGGAGAAGAACAACGACAACATCATCGGCGGCTGCGCCTCCTTCTGCCCCAACGACCTGCGTGCTGGCAAGAACACCTACTGCGACGGCATGGGCTGCTGCCGGGCGCCCATCGTCAGGACCCGCGACGACGTGGCAGGTAACGTGGTGTTCAAATGGCTCGACGAGGCCGAGGACGCCGCGGGGACGGCGCTGCGGCGCGTGTTCGTCGCCGAGGAAGGGTGGTTCGAGAAGAACACGGCGGCGAACCTCACGTCCACGCAAGACGCAGTGCCCGTCCTCCTGCACTGGGCGGTCGTCCTTGAGGAAGACCATGCCCCGGTAGCCGGCGAGTTGAGTTGCACCGACGAGGCGGCAGCCCGCCGCGTCTGCAAGAGCAGCAACAGCAACTGCAAGACGAGAGGCAGAGGTTATACCTGCTCCTGCAACCAGGGTTACCAAGGCAATCCTTATACTATCACCGACGGATGCATCCCAGGTAATATATCTTTTTTTTTCTCAGCAACTTCGATTTAATTTGGCAAGTGCGTGCAGCATGAAGTTTACAATTTTTTTTGACTTATCCGAATAATTTCAATCTGTATAATCTAACTTGTAATGCGTGTTGTCTTGATATGTGTAGTTCCCGACGACGAGTGCGACAGCTGCGACCAGGACCGTCAAAACAGTGTAGTCACACGTGAGTGTCCTTGCTTAACTTACCAATTACCGGCTCGTCTGCTCATGGTTTTTTAGCGAAATACAATGAGCGAACTTGAGATTTCTAGATGCCTGTCACGGCGTTCCATTTTCTTTGATCGAAGGTCGATAGCAAAATAATAGAATCTCTCCTACTAGGAGAAAACAAGGCTTTGGTGAGGCCACATTTGGCACCGGATTGACTGGAACCGGTACTCTTTAGTACCGGTTCCAGAGGCGAGACAGCCGGCCGGCAACAGCACCGGTTGCGTTGGACCCTTTAGTACCGGTTGGTAATACAAACCGGTACTAAAGGGTTGCCTCAGTCGGCCCCCACGGTCAGACCCTTTAGTACCGGTTTGTATTACAAACCGGTACTAAAGGTTCGGCCTGCGGCGCCCGGCCCCACGGCCAGACCCTTTAGTACCGGTTTGTAAGGTTCGGCCTATATTGCCTTCTTCCACCCGAGGCACAGCTCCATTGCTTTCATTCAAGCTCCATTTTCTTCTCTCTTTGCTCTCCCAAGCTCTAGCACTACTTGATCTCTACAACATTTGGTAAGATTGGTAGCACTTACTTATATAAGGGGTTAGCAACTTCATCTTCTCTTCCGGCATTTCAATTTTAGCTCATTTTGCTAGTTTAACTCATTTGATTTTTCTAGTGCAAGCAAGGTGTTTGATGAAATGCCTAAGTTAGGGATTTTATTTGTTTTATATGCATTTTGAGCTCAATTTAAAATAAAATTTGTGCCTTTTTATAGTGTCGTCCCCACTTCCTCACCGCCGCCGATCGCCCGCATTTGTTTTATATGCCTTTATATGTATTAATGAATTTAGTCATATGATATAGCTGTGGTGTAATGGTGTTAGATATATTTATATAATGCAACGTTGACCGACGCTCTCCGGAGTCCCTTACCCTTGTTCATTTCAGTGTGCCCACACCTTCTTCCCAAAAATTGTACAAGGCAATCTAAAGAAATAGCATGTTAGAAAACATGCATCGGACATTGTGAGTCTAGTACCCAAAAGACATGCCCCCCCCCCCCCCCCCCCCCCCCCCCCCGGCAATGGATCCAGTCTCTTCTCGTGAACATGTGTACTAAGATTTGTTTTTTGACACTGCCCTAGGTTTTGCAGTTAAATATACATTGGCCGACCTATCATGCTCTCCCTTATCACACCCAAGAACAAAGACCTCACTCTTGTGATATATAATTGATTTTTACTCCTATAATGCTGCCAAATAAAATACAAGGAACAGATGGTATGGAGGATATGACTAGCAACATCAGCTAGATTCGGTGAGGTGTAGAAGGTGTGAGATGTCTGTTTCTTCTCTCCCCCAAGCTCGAACTAAAAATTCTTGGTTGGACAACAATATATATCTATACAATCCTCGTGAGGATACCATTTTTTGCTACTATGTATAGTGGAAGGTAGGGTACGAAAAAGTTTCTTGTAAATGCTCTAACTAATTGAAACCCCCCGAAGCATGAAAACATTTACCTGAAAGTTCCAAAACAAATATGGCGTCATAACATAGCCAGAAATTCGAGGTGTGGTTACGCTCCCCCCAAGTTCTCAAAAGTTGGAAATTATTTCTTTGGAAAGGGGAAGTTATTAAAAGGTAAACTATAAACATCACAAAAGAGGTACATATGATAAAGGTGTGACATAAAAGGAATCTTGCTGCTTGGTGAAAATAGTGCAAGTGAAATTTTGGTTATATAGTGTGCTAGATTAAGTGTTGTTGCATATGATCAAAATGACGATTTAGGAGGATCAAGACCTAAAAAATCAGGAATGATTTCATATGATTCTTATATCCAACACTACACGTTATAAACATATATATCACGTGGCATTAGCACCTTGTAGACCGAATAGATGCATATAATTGACAAGCTCAACTTTAATCATCATTCAGAGTATGTACTTCAATATGGGACAAGCCTCCCACTATTTGAACATATACACAAACCCATGAGGCCACGATACTAAATGTGTGTAGATTTTGTTTTTCAGGTGTAGCTATCGGATTAGGAGTTGGCAGTGGGTTGGGAATTATTGTCCTCATTCTCACGGTATTTTTCTTGGTGAGAAGGTTTAAACATCAGAGGGCGAGAAAGTTGAAACATAATTTTTTTCAGCAAAATCGTGGACAGTTGTTGCAACAGTTGGTGTCTCAAAGAGCAGATATTGCAGAAAGAATGATCATAACTTTAGAAGAGCTAGAGAAAGCAACGAACAATTTTGACAAATCTCGTGAGCTTGGTCGTGGAGGGCATGGTACCGTCTACAAAGGAATTTTATCAGATCTCCATGCCGTAGCCATCAAGAAACCAAAATTGGTGGTACAAAAGGAGATTGATGATTTCATCAACGAGGTTGCTATCTTATCACAAGTCAACCATAAAAATGTGGTAAAACTCTATGGTTGTTGCCTTGAAACAGAAGTCCCAATGTTGGTCTACGAGTTCGTATCCAATGGGACTCTATATGACCATCTTCATCTTGGGTCGTTGTCGTGGAATGACCGTCTACGTATAGCCATTGAAACAGCCAAATCCCTTGCTTATCTTCATTGTGCAGTTTCAATACCTATTATCCATAGGGATATCAAGTCTGTTAATATACTTATGGATGATACTCTAACAGCGAAGGTAGCAGACTTTGGAGCTTCCAGGTACATTCCAATGGAAAAGTCAGGGGTCACAACAATGGTGCAAGGTACAATAGGATATTTGGACCCTATGTACTTCTACACATCGCGTCTCACAGACAAGAGTGATGTTTATAGCTTCGGGGTCGTTCTTGTAGAATTGTTAACTCGAAGAAAACCATTTTCATACATGACTTCTGAAGGTGATAGTCTTGTTGCAAACTTCGTTACACTGCTTGCAGAAGGCAAGCTGTCACAAATATTAGATCCAAGAGTTATCGAAGAGGGGGGAAAAGAAGTTGAAGAATTTGCTACGCTTGCGGTAGCATGTGTGAAATTAAAAGGAGAAGACCGTCCAACAATGAGGCAAGTTGAATTGACACTAGAAGGCCTGCAAACTTCCATGTGCACTGCTCCTGTTAGCCTAGTGGTCGAGAATTCTGATGAGGATGACCGTGCAATGAATTTCCAATCAGCTAATGACGGAAGAAACAATGATGATTTAACCAGACAATATAGCTTGGAAGAGGAATTCATGTTATCAGCAAACTACCCTCGGTAGAACATGTGTTTAATGTCTTCTATTACAGTAATTTGTTTTCATGGATTCATGTCACCTAGTTACAATATGAGAAAAAGGTTTCCACATCTGTCTTTGCTCCGGTGTGATGTTTTTTAAATTTTAACTAGTACGGGTGGTTTACCATTCTGTGTCACTATATGTACCATATACATATTAGTATTTATCTACGGGTTTGTTATCTGACCTCATTGTCATCTGAGATTTTGATTTGATTCTTCACCACATTAGCATGATATATTAATTGATATGTATGAAATGTTATCGTAAATAGTATGTGTTCATAAAGATGTTGAACTTTGCTATAAATCACAATGTTGAGTGTATGTTGTTAATGAATATTTACATATGTAACTAGAAACTAAAAACGCACTTTTTGTTTGTGGCCCACTATGCAAGCCATAGACTATCTAGAATTAGCTTTTCCTATTTAACTGCTAAAGTGGTACGACAACCATTGGAAGTATGCCCTAGAGATAATAAAAAAGTTATATTTTTTCATTTTATTTGTGAATGATTAATTTATATTTTATGATATAGGTGTTTCTGGATATGTGATTCAGATGAAAACATATTGATATGTGTAGAACTATGAACACCACCATAAAATCCCTAGCTAGGTGTCTAAGTAAGATCATGTGTGATTAGATGGTTCAATTGTCCTAACCATTGGCATAAGTTAAGAGCTACTAGGATGCCAATAATCGTTACGACATAATGTTAGTGCAATGGAGTTATGATGAACATGTTGATATACTGGAAGAAACATTAACAATTCGTTGTCAGACATTACTCATTGAAATAGTTCACATTTTCTTGATGCTACCTTCGATCCATATTATCGGGTATGTAGAGTTTTCCCATATGAGATTTAGGGTTTATCGAACTAGGAAGTATTTGCTTGGCAAGGAAATATGATTGTGTTGAGTTTCTTCAAAGGTTTTTGTTCTGACCAACCTTGTTTGCTTGTTGTTCTAGTAACTATGATTAAAAATATGCCTCGGCTTAAGGTTTCACCTTCAGCAGTGTATGTTATGTATGGGATGAATACCATAAGATGAAGTTAAGTTAGTATAAGTAGTGCGAAATTGTATATGAGAAATGCATCCATACACCAATGTTTCACAAATCAGGACAACAACGGATCTTTTGTCCGTACACTGGCCCTAAATCGCCCCATGATGTTGCCTTCGGTACTTAAATCTTCTTTTATGAAGATAGACAAAGGCAAGTTTTTTGACATCATTCTTGTTCAAGGAAGTTGCTTTCAGGTGTTGTACAACTCTTACTGTCACCGAGCTTCTCGCATAGGTTTCCACTTTTCCCTTCCCTTACCTCTCGCTTGATCACTCTTCGGGGTCTTGGGTACCTGACAAGTCCTGGGAGCGAGGCATTGACAAGATATATACACATGCATCATATCCTACTCTTTATGCTAATATCCAAATGGTTTGTATGTACATAGCTGTTAGGCCAGGACTCAGCCCCTAGCCCGAGTGGACTACTCACACATCGCAATCATATCAACAACAGAAAACATTGCAGGAAACAATAGATGAATGATTTATAATAGTTCTTACAATGTTGCCAATCGTGACGGCGGCATGGAGGAACAAGATGAAAACAGTAGGTGATCGACGTTTTCTCGTGGTGATCTTCTCTCCTTATTGAAGTCAGATAGGGTTGTGAGGCGGTTCCGAGGCGATTTCACCAACGTCCCCTTCACAGAAGTTGCTTGGATTGACGGTGGCAATCTACCGACGGTCGGTGGTACGATTGGCACCGGACGTTATAGTGACTCGTTATGTATTCTTTTCGTTTGATTTTGGATCTTCTGAATTTTGGCAACTCCCAATCCGACATATAACTTCATAAATGCATTATCACGGTGTCCATCATCGCCTACGCAGGTATGTGACTATGTGATTAGTCACGAGGACATCAGATTATAGAGTACGCGTAAAATTGCACACCGGGAAGCGAGGTTAAACAAGTACATTAATTAAAGTGTCGATTACGGGAGGCCGAAAACGTCTCACCTCTAGTTGTGCAAAGTATCGTGGAGTAAAGGGACTACCGCAAGTAGCTAAAAGATTCATATGATAAAAAAGCTTTGTTGATGGCCTGGGAGCAGTCAAGGGTCCCAAGATCCCACAGTTTTTACCGGAATAGTTTCTAATGCATGTCTGCATCATTTATACCTTAAGGACACACGCTTAAAAGTTTAGCAACATTTAGGAACACAATTGTGACACATATAGTACGACAGAATGGTGAAGTCTTTTGAATGATTTCAGAATGGCACCCATTGTTTCGAAAGTATCCGGAATATGCCATGGACATGTATGGAAGGTCATGAAAAGTTTTGGAAGGTTCTAGAATGTTGTGGAATATTCAGAAACATAAGTACATTACATGGTATTTCTAGTTTGAAAGTTGTCTGAAGTATTAAAAAATTCAGAATTCTTATATGTATGTCAAATATTTACCAAATACTAGGATTATGTCTGAGAACCCATTTACTATTAGGGATGCAGGGCGGCGCCTAGATTCGTCCAGCTCGAAAGTTAAAATAGGCTAACTTAGTTTGTAATGGTTCCCCTAGGATTTAGTACTTCTTAAACTAACCTCATATTATGCGGGATTTCGAGCAAATGCTCGCTTGCTTACTCCTTTATTATCCAAGGATGCACAGAATCTCATTAATTATTGCAAAGTTTCAAAAACCAAAAGGAAAGAAAAAACAACTGAGAACTCTCTGAAAAGCCTATGTACTAAAACCCTGGTAAGCCAGTATAAGCATCATAAGTGTGTACATGTTATGTATCAGAATTCAGAAGTGATCCATGCTATCCAAACTTATTGTAAAGGAAAATAACATCTTGCTCACTGATCTTTTGTACTCAAGGATGCAGACTCTTATTACGAAGTTTCATTCACTGAAAAGAAAGAAACAAAAAACAACCGAGAACACTCTCAAAAGCCTATGCACTAAAACCCTGGAAAGCCGGTGTAAGCATCATAAGAAATTTTCAACGTGCAATAGGACCGTCGGTAACTCTTTGCATCCTTTTAGGATCCATCTCCATCTCAAATGAAGCACTTTCTTGGCTCACGTCAGTCGACTGGTTAGCAGCATAAGCATCATAACTCAAACTCGGATCGTTGCCACTGCTGCCGGTGTAGAAGCCACAATTCGGATTGCTGCTTGTTGAGCGGGAATCCTCAAGCTCGAGGGACTCTTGCAGCTGTGCCACCACTTCGGTGATGGTGGGCCGTTGCACTGACACATGTGATGTGCACTTGAGTGCAATGTCTGCGACTTTCCACACGCCGTTCACCTCATAATCCCCGTGCATGCGCTCATCCACCACACTTTCTATGTTGCCCCTTTCTAGCCGACACCTCGCCCATTCGATGATGCTGATGGGTGTCGACTCCTGCAGTATGGCCGGTTTCCCGGTTACCAGCTCCAGTAGCACGACACCGAAACTGTACACATCACTCTTAGTCGTCGGCTGCATTGTCGCCATGCACTCTGGATCGACGTATCCAGGTGTGCCAACAAGCGTGTTTGTGGATACGTGGGTGTCGTTGTCGTGGTTTAAGGCTTTCGACAAGCCGAAGTCAGCGATCTTGGCCTCCAGCCTCGAGTTCAAGAGGATGTTGGTGGCCTTTACATCTCTGTGGATAAGGGGCGGGCTACACCCCTTGTGCAGGTACTCCAGTCCTGTAGTACATCACCATATAATCAGCAAACCATCTGTATCGCTCATGTTTCTGAAACATATAAAAGTACGAAGGAGCAAGAGACGATAGTGCATTAAGGTAGTACCTCGGGCAGATTCAAGTGCAATTTGAAGCCTCTGTCTCCAGAGTAAACAGTTGTTCCCGCCGTTCTCACCTGTTCCTACAAATATATGTATGGACATTGTGAATTTGGACCATCATCCAGATGTGATGATTCTAAGGATGAATAGCAGTAACATTTCGCCAATCATTTTTATTATATTGCTCAAGCGATGGAGAAATAATAACTATTTTAAAATTGACTCTAAGGGTCATAAGCTGAGATCTAAATATTGAGATTCTTGTAAGATCAAAGACATGAGAATATCTTTATATCATGTATACTATATGTGATTTTGAACTGATAAATAGTTCTTTCTTTGTCGACTTCACAATTTGTATTTTGAAGTGATATGAAGCCAGACTGCACTGCAGCGAGCGGTAACACGTACGAGACGAATTTAAAGCTGCACTGTTCAAAAAATACAGTATGCATATACCTGCAATATGCTCTTGTAGTGATCCTTCTGACATGTACTCATAGACAAGTGCCATGTCCTCTCCATCTTTACAGTAACCAATCATGGAGACAAGATTCTTGTGATGAATCCGAGACAAAGTTTGAGCCTGGGCAAATGCACATGACTCATCAAATCATACAGGATGAGACAAAATAAATAGAAAGTAGTAGTAGTACAGTACTAGTTTGGTTCTGTAGTGTGCGCATGCGCTTAATGGAATGAAGAAGTGCATCCAAGACGAACTCATGCACATTTATGAAAAATAAAGCTCACTTCAAATTCCGAGGTCCACATACCTCTGCGAGAAACACACTGACGCCTTGATTGGAAGAACGAGACCGCAACTTAACGGCCACCTGAGTGCCATCCTCCAGGAAACCATGGTAGACGTATCCGAACCCTCCCCGGCCAAGAATTCTCTGGAATCCATTTGTTATCGTACCGAGTTCATCATAGGTGAACCGGCGGTTCTCAAGTCGCAACAAACTGTCCCCAAGGCTCTCGTTTTGCGGCTTCACGGAGCTATTCATTGATCCTTCATAGTAGACGAATGGCACTAGCATCAGTAGTATACAGGATGGAGACAATGATTAATTGGATAACTGTTATGCTCATGCTGATGCCTCACCTTGCTTTCTTGCTCTTAGCAAGCAAAAAATCAGTAGCGCCATAGATGTAATCACCACAACCACAGGGGCAACAATATAGATAACCAACTTGCTTGTCTTCCTTTTAGCAGTTTGACATGAATTGCCGCTCGTGCAAAGGTTTGGATTGTTGTCGTATCTAACGAAGATATGGAAGGAGTATATTCTATCAAACTTATCTGGTACCAAGTTGCATATATAGAGCCGGAAGAACCGGGAAACCGACCTTAGATGGAGGGAGCCATCTTGAACTCTTTTAAGAAGTCTGGAAGGAATTGAACCACTGAGCATGTTGCCTGACAAATCTCTATGGAAAAAAAATAAAATCTACCTGAGTTAAAGTTATATTGCCATATATATGGTAATGCATATCAAAAAAAGTTGGGAAGTTTCTGGACTTACATAGTTGTCAATGAAGGTAACTGTGATAGGCCGTCTGGAATTGAGCCTGTCAAGTAGTTGTTTGATAAATTCCTGAGGGGTGGACCAATTACATTTAGATTTAACCACTTCTTTTTTGGGGAAACAATTTAACCACTTGATGATGCACAAGGAACTACATACAAAAGTAGCTAGGAAAAAGATGCGCAACAGCAGACTTACAAGTACCGGACAGCCTCGAGACTTGCGAAAGAGGATGATATATCACCACGGAGACCACTAAAGGACAGATCTCTACAATGTGAATATACATCCATCGGGGTTCAGTTTATACAACCGTCCATTTGATATTCTCATCTTGAAATGATGTTATCGGTATATATGAATCTGATCTACTTACACAGTTGTGATCCTGCGGGGGCTTTCGGCGTCATAACTGCAGACCAACCTATCCCACGACATACTCTCAGGCTCGCATGGGTCACCCATCCAATTACTCTGCACCTGATACTCCACCTTGATCGCCGTGATGGCGGATACTGTTAATTTCCAGCAAGTGATCAGTAGCACACATGATGCGCTTATGCAACAACCAGCTCATGTATATATAGATATGTCGTACTATATATGGGTTATATTGACCTAGCCTAGAAGAGTATACACATGATTGACATCTCGTAAAATTCTTTGAAAAGTTGAGAGAACATTGACACAGCTAGCATGTATCTATCATGAATCCATAACAAAAAGTATTGAATACAAATTCGATCGTACACAAACCTGCATGCGGAAGATGGTAAATAATATTGTTAAGGAGCCCGCAAAGGTTTAAAATATAAGTAATTTTCTTGGATCTCATCGAAATATCTATAATTTCAAAATTATATTGGATTTTGATCTATTGTAATTCACTTCATTTTAACGAATTTTGACCAGGTTAAATTTGATTTCAAATTTGTTTGAAACTGTCCTGAAGTCTGGTTTGTGTAAATAATTTCCAAAATAAGTTATGTTGTGTAAATGATGTGGGTCGACCGCATTTTTTCAAAGTTTTGAGTACAATTTCGATACACAACCTACGTGACAAAGATGATAAATAATATTGTGTATGATCATGCAATGGTTAAAAAAAATAGGAATTTTTGTTGGATCTGATCTAAATATATAAAATTAGAAAAATTCACTCGAGTTTAACAAATTTTGACTAGGTTAAATTCTATGTTTTATTAATATGTCGTGGAGTCTGATTTTAAATTCGTGTAAACGATTCCCAAAGAAATCCATGTTCTAAAACTATTTGATTGTTTCCATAACATCTGAAGTTTCTAATCAAGCATCCAATACACATACATATGTTAAAATGTGTTTGAGCACGCCGTATAGCTCTTGTGAATAATTAAACTGAAATGCGCAAGAACACTGTTTATTTTTATTTGTTACCGTTAGTGCAAAACAATATAAAGGACACCCCCATGACAAGAGTCCCACATTGGACATGGTGGAAACAAAGCGACAACGTTGAGGTGCGCCAGCAAGGGGCTGTTGTTGGGCTTCCAAAATCGATTTCATATGGCATGTTGCTTCTGATGTGGGTCGACCACATTGTGAACATGTAGTTTGTATGATCAATTTCTGATGTGAACAACATCAACAACACACATTTATATTTTCAGTTATGATGTGGACAATCGGAATCCCACCAACTTAGTCCATATATACATGACCACTCCCCTCGCTCTCATACACCCACTGTAATCCTACACACCGATCTCATGCCCCACTCCATCTAAACCCTATATGTTACTCCCACTCCCAATGATATCCTGATGATTCAAGGGAGGTTCGTGTCACCCAGCGCCCTACGTACCCGCAACACCATCTTGTTGTTGGAGGATGTTGCCACCTCCTTTGTACATCACCTCTATCAGCATGTGCCCACACCTTTAAACCAAAGGAGGCCATACCCCTATATTAGAGAAGAATAGGAGAGAGCACTAACAAGTGGCACATTAGGTGGAGCATATGATGCCCATCTTCCTCTAGTTGGCCGTAGCAAAAGATCATGTTTCCACGCATGAGGCATTGCCCACATGTTTATAGGAGGGCTACCATGGACCTCTCTTTGGCCCCCACAGAGGGCCTAGGGGTGGATATGGCAACAAAAGGACGAAGAGGAGGATGAGTAAAACTCTGACTTCTCCTTATCTTAGGGCTCCACCTCCAAGACTCTTCTAATTTGAGAGTTATGTATACCTGGGGTTCTAATTAGAATAATTCTGTTTAGTTCACAAGTTGTTTAGTTTAGTTCGTATGTTGCTCTTCTTCACACTATATGCATTTGACTATGTATGCTACTTTATGTATATTTGTTTTGTTTAGGTGATATGTTGCTCTCTATAGATTAATCATGTTTAGTTCATGTGTTTTTATGTTTAGTTAATATCCATTTATGTTTAGTTCATCTGAATCATTAGGTTAGTTATATTTAATATATATTCATTTTCTAGGAAATTTATGTTTAGTTTCTACAAAGTTTTTTAATAAAGATTCAATACACAAAATGTGTGAAATCCATAAGATATATATTGTGAATGTGCCCACAATGGTTTAAATTTCAGGATTTGTTTTGGATCACACCAAAATATCTAAAATTTTAAAATTATATTAGATTTTGATTTATTGCAATCCATAATACACACAATCACGATTATTGCCACCCATTTATATAATTATTAGGTGTAGCGACAGTTGTCGCCAGGAAGTTTGATTCGGTTGATCGATATATTTCTTTATAATATTTTGTTGAATAATACTAATGAAAAAGTTGTGTGCATCATTATGTTAAGCAGAGGTCGGGGGTTTCAACCTCATTTTCAAAAAAAAAAAATCTGGCATGACTTCCACTCTTTTTACTCCTCGTGTCTCTCTATTAGGATGGATAATATTACACATACGCAATTTTAAGTAAATATTCCATCAATGTGATATACTTCCCCAATTCGGGATTATAATACTAGCACTAGTTGGGGTATCATAGGTAGTATCATGCATGCCATGTTGGCTAAAAGATGACCTATCACTTCAACTAATGATGAAAAAGATGGTAGTGGTATCATAGGTAGATACTGCAACATATATATTTTAAAACAAGATGAGTCTACAAGCTAATAAATGCATTGTGATATGATACCACACAGACGTTACTACCCATTTATGAAAGAGTAACATAGGAGTAGCATAGTATTATATGCATGATACTATTGTATGATACTCCCCACTAAGGGTGGAGGGCCAAACCTGCAGATTAATGCAACCATTAACTCTTCCTTGAAAACCTCACATCCTCCCTTTAATTTCTCCAATTTTATAAATATCATGCATCCATTAGCAAGGTTCAAGAAAGCGGAAAGCGTAAGCGGAGCGTTTTGCTCTCGCTTAGAGTTTTGTTCGCTTAAGCGACGTTTAAGCGTGCTTAAGCGTTTCTAAAATTCACTGAATTTGGTGGTGGACTTACATCTGAGAGCAGAGGAGAAGTTGAGGGGAGCAGAACAGAGTGATACTTGCTGCGGGGAAGGACATGCCTGGGAGGCAGGGAAGGGGTTGTACCTTGCAAGGCTACCATTGTTGACGTGAATTTGTACGTAGAATTGTAAAAGGTGAGAGAAAGAGATGAGTAGTGTAGATGGATGGCTCGGATTAGAATAGACGAATGGCTCAGATCGGGTTAACAAACTATGATTTCATAATGGTCCTTATTGGGCCAATCTATTGCACAAAGGACACTGTGAGCAGGAGTCTCTCACGCCCTATTATGTTAATGGACCTTATCATCGCTTAAGTAGTCGTTTATGGCCTAAGCGAAGCGTTTTGCCATCGCTTAGCGCTTAAGCGAGCTTAATCGTACTATTAATTACGCTTTCTTGAACCACCATTAGCTAGTTGGACTCAACCCATTAATCTCCCTAAAAATAGGGAAGAGAGCGACGCATGCATTGACCGATAGGGAGATAAAAGCATTCCATGCTCACAAATTTAGGAATAATTAATACTCCATCCTTATATTTCGAAATATCAGAATAATCTTTCCACTCCTACATTTCAAAACGGAGGAAGTACTTGCAAATCCCATTCATTGGGTAGGAAAGGTTACCAATGGGATCATATTTATATATTCTCTATGTTGACTAGTGACATCTTGTGTAAGTGATCGCTACCTAGTGCCACTTAATGAAGGGTTTGGTGTTTTGCATTGGGGTTAACTGACCCAACCACTAAGAGCAAGTTCAGTAGTAGAGTTAAGTATTGACTATAAGGTAGTGACATGTCATCTATAGCTACCATGTATAATAGTTAGATATTAAATTGTGCTATTTTATAATTTATGACCCACCTCACACTCTCACAAAGTGACTAGGAGCACGTGCTAGAGTTGCCTCTTAATTGCATGAGAGCTCATTCCCCTCACTTTTTCATACTTCTCTCCTCTATATAGGCTATAATGTCGCGTAGGGGGCTATAAATGCTTTATTGTACTTGCTCACAGTAGTAAATTGTACTTCTAAAATCTCTGCAGTAAATGTGGAAGTTGACATACCGTCCTGTGGGTCCGTGCTAAGGTTGGTAACGGAGATGACGGAGAATATCTCAGCAGCGTTGATGAACGGTGGCAGCGTCGAGTTGGTTGTGGCTCTGATGGAGACACTGTACTGGTTGTATCTCATGGGGTCATTGTTGTAGGCGGCGCCGTTGCGCAGGTAAACTGGCGTGAAGCCATTTGTATACCACGGTTTTCCATTGAGGAAAACATTCATCAGACGGACGGCGTTGTTAGGAAGGATCTGGAGCTCGGTGAAGTACAGGATGGCAATGTAGCCCGGTGACGGGTCGTTGGGTTCGGGCTCAGAGACCCATGAGAACTCTATGTCCCTGAACAATGTGTCATTGGAAGCAGCTCTTGGTGTGATCGCCGTTTGCATCACAGCCGTCGGAGCCTCAAAGATGTCAGGGTTCATGTTAACCCCCATACTCGTTGTATATATGTTCGTCCATTCTGTCCTATTGATCATTGGGTACCAGATTCTGTCATATGGATCATTCGGATACCTGATGAAATAACAATTGTGGTTAATTAGCAACATGGAACAAAACTGGGGTATCTAATTTTTTTATTAGGTTCGACAATATATAAACACAAAAAATGACTCAGATAATATCCCAAATTTAATTACCTCTTAGTTGTAAAATCCCGTTTTATCATTTTCCTCAACTGACAAGCTTGGCTCACATATTACGATTGTGTGATAGGTGGTGTGCGGTGAACTTGGACGTGTTATTGTTTGGGCGTACAATGCTCTTATATTCTACTGCTCGAATACATGAATCTTGTCACATTTTTCCAATGTGAGTCTTCCATGTCGGCTTAAAAATTATGTGAAATATCTCTGTATTCATTATTATAAGTTTTTAAATATATATCAGACTACATCTGGATGAAGAGTGAATCTACCCACTAAATGCGTCTAAATACATTCATTTGCAAGAAAAACTAAAATGTCTTACAATAGTGATCAGAGGCCGTATAATAACATTGTTCCCATTAAAGTTCTGTTAAGATCACAACTTTCCTTGAGGTAAGAAGTTTACTAATCCCTCCGGTACAGTTTACAGGGTATGCATGTAGTTTAAGAAAACATTGTGGCCATTAATATGGTCAACAAAATATAAATTATACATCATAAAAATTGTAACATTGGACATTTCCTTTGAATATAAATCCAAGGGTATACTTGATAGGTCACATTCTTATATTGCTTTTGGAGATGCGTTTCATTGGTTTTGCTCCGACTTTTAATGAACATTTGCCTTTAAACATACCCCAAAACCCCTAAGTATGGAAAACTGTATTTTCTATGTGACTTTCAGAACATTACACACTTTAAGAAAGAAATGAATTCATAATAAGAAAATTCATCTAGAAGCAACTTAACGAGAACCAGCACGGTCGGGCATGACCGTACCGTGCTGCTGTACCTAGGGACCCCGCCTCTGTCTTCAAAAAAGGAACAACTTTTCGTGAACGGGAGGCATGCGGAAAACATTAAGAGCACCGACGAAATAGACCAGAACCTAAGAAGAAAAATATCTGAAGCAGAGAACATAGCTAGAGACACACACACACAGAGAGAGAGAGAGAGAGAGAAGCATCCTTGTAAGGCCAGGTTGTGTACATTCTATTTTATAACAAACTTTTGTGACATTGTTTTGGTTGATCTCCATCTAGTGTGGAACCCTATGTTAATATCGACTGTCGAGATGAACCTTGTTCATATTACCATCGTGTTTATGATTTTTTCTCTCATGACTGAGTAAATCACCATAAGCGTGGAACATGTAAGTGATTCTCGAGGTGTATTTGTGCCTATCCATTTCAATATATTTGTGAGAGTCTTTTGATTATTGCTTATCTATGGTATGCTGAATGCTTGCCAAATTTAAGGGTCCAGAGAACATGATCTAATGACCTAAATAGGCATTCACTTATTGTTTAGCGAATCCACAACCTCCAGAGTGACATGGTCACATGAAAACGCAAGAGAGGAGTGAAGATGACTCGAGTATAATTAACGGGAAGCCATTAAACGTAAAGCATGGTCTAGTCTTACAGTATTACTACCTCTGTTTTTTAATATGAGATGTTTTAGACTTTTTCCACATTCATATGGCCAAACTTGTATCTAGACATGTTTTAGTGTTCATATCCACTCATTCTAACGTGTATCTAGACAACATGTAAAATAGCTAAAACATCTTATATTAAAAAACGGAGGGAGTAATTGATAAATGGACCATGATCGGTTTACACAGTTAGCAGGACAATAGCATCCAACAATTCCGTTGGAAGGAGCTTGGTTATTCAAGAGTGAATCAAATTCATTTTAGTCGTCGCACATTCCTTAACCTTGCTACTAAATAAGAAGAATACATATCAATTTTCATCCGTGCACAGTCCCTATTACCAGGAATCGTATTATGTTGCTTACTTTTGGTTTAAAACTCTACTTCCTTTTAACCATCACACACACATTTTCCATTGTTTATTACCATAAACCCTTTCAGTCAATTAGTCAAGTCTCACACCTTTTGTGTGACAGAGACCGACATAAGGAACACTCGCCAATAGCTCTGGTGGGACGATTTCAATCAGGAATTTACTTCTGCGAAATTTGTTGGAGATAAGCCATTGAGACAATAATATTAAGCTATTATTTATCTCCATATTCATTATTAAATTTATACCTTCAGGCTCTAACTGTTGCGGTACTTCAGTAGTGAGTATTCAGAGGAAGTACCTTCATGCACATCTACGGATATGAACAAACCAAGTGTTCCTAATATTTTATCTCCAAAGTTCGATGTTGTTGAATGATCATGTTTCCTGATCGTCATGGACTTTGTAATATAAGGTATATTCTTAGGATAACAATAGTCCCGAACCGGCCTAAGTATATGATCTTGCTAAGAGACAAACTGAAGTTAATGATTTAGCAAAGTGATTATAAATTTTTCATTAGCTATGTCCACATGTCATGAGAACATCTAGTGACCGCGCACTTGACAATTATGTTTTGATTGTTATCAACCATCTTGTCGTTACATGGGATTATAATGGTGGGTTTTGAATGTAACCTAAAGTGTATAATGGAAGAGATCATTCAAGAATGAATGAACGATACTTACTCCTCAAGGAGATTAAGAGATACATCCTCTAGGCCCTCTCGGTACCAGCGATATCAACCAATCATATGGTCAGACACAATGTGATTTATCACAAGGATATCAGGGATATGAATGACAAAAAGAGAATGATATCGGTATGAGTTTTATGTGTAGTGATCGAATGGTTTGATCACACAGTGCACACTGTCTCACCGCGTGATATGATTGGTGTCGTAGCTAACAATATTAGTGTAATCTATACACAAAAGGTTCCTTCGTTATTCATAATACACACGAGTCATCTGGGCGTCCATGGACCCACCGTTGTTTATTTCTCGGTAAGCATTCCGGGCATGTCTATGTATTGTCGAACCTTCCAGGTGGCACACTTAACCCGTGTCAATCTTTTATTGAGAGCACTTTATTATTATATTGGTTATGAGTAGTGGTCGGATTCGTTGTCTCAGGAACGGCTCTGATGAGAATTGAAGGTGTTCCGGAGAAGTTATCATGAGAGGCATATTATGCCGGTGAATGCTGAAAGGTTTTTGAGAGATTGAGCAGCGCATATGAGATGTCCTGGGATGTTAGAAAGTGTATCGATTTATCAAAAGGGTTTATTTGGTTCCGGAAGAATTTCAGAGGAAAACCCCCCACCCCCATGGGATTGAACACAACAATTACTCCATGGTTTGGAGGTGTCCTCTACTGGAACTCGCTCTTTTTCTATATCTCATGGGTTGAGAAACCTCTTTATTGTCTTATATAACACTACTAATACGTCGAAAGGTTGTCTCTCATCGTCAGCGCATCCTGAGTGACAGAGCGCGGACGGGTTGGCAGAAGTGGATGCGTGTATACTAGAATAGAGTGATTACACGTATGATCCTTAGCGAGGGAATCATCAAGATTCTCACCTCTAGACGTGAGGAGAGTCTTTCACAGGCTTCACTGACAACGTCAACCTGGAATGTCATATTTTGCAACGGTGTTTGTAAGTACTAGCTCTACTTTGTACGGATCATATATTCATAGTTAGATCTCGGTGGTTATGTAAGATGGAATTTTGTTAATTTCTTGCACGTGCACTTGCAGTTATCAATAATTTTTGGCACATGTACTTTATATATTTTCTTTTGAACCTTATATATGTTGCGTTGACTAAATTTAATGGTTAAAATTTACTTAAACTACGGTCATGTCATATAAACGGTATCGGAGGGAGTACCTTTGTCCGCAGTCACAATGCGCTCAATTTAAACAATAATACATGAAAAAAATGTCAAAATATTCTATGATTGCAAACTTTATTCAAATATATGGTTGTAATATTGATAACGCATATAACCAATGTTTCGTTGGCCCAATTGTAGTCAAATTGACCCTTAAAATAAGGACGGCTGGATTAATATGATTTTTCTAATTGCATTGATCTATATGTGGTAACAAACTATATATATACACATATATACTACCTTTGTTCTATAGTATAACATTGTTTAGCTAGCTAGTTTAGCTTGCTAAAACATGTTACATTACGGAAGCGGAGGGAGCACTTATTTTCAAAACAGAATTCTACAGGTTTAAATGAGGCCAAGACATGGGGCTGATCTTCCACTCACCTGACAATGGAGATTTCGTCAGCGGCACCGAAGTTGATCCTTCCTGTCAGCACAAGGCCCTGAGTCGCCGTCACCTGCGGGTAGATGGTCTTTTTGAGCGGCCTGAGGTCCAGGCCGGAGATGAACGGTGTCCCGGCACCCGTGTTCACTAGGCAAACCTGCATATGAGTAGACTTCAGTAGTTACTTTATGTTTATGTTGTTTTTCCGCTGGTTGATCCTTGTCTTAACCTTTTGTGATAGTTGAGATGTAATGATTTGATACTTGCTACTTGATACTTTCTGTTAATAAGAGCCGTATACATCACTCGATGCATAGGCTGGGAGTATCCGTTTCGGAAAAAAAAAAACCAGGCAAACCTGCATGAAGTTGTCCGGTACCAGGACGATGGCCTCCAGCTGCACCGCGTGGTCGAGAGTCGAGACGTTCACCACCGTCCAGAAATTGACGCCAATGTGGAGGTGAAACATGACGGGCTTCGCATCGAGGCCGTCGTAGTTGCCGTAGTAAAACGTGGCGCGGACGAGATACTTGAGCCCGGACACGAGCGACCGGAGTGTGTAGCAGTTGCGCACGCCCTCAGGGAAGCTGCGCACGTTGAGGTAGCGCTTCGAGAGCATCTGCTGAGGCTTCATGTACTCGACGGAGACGTTGTGGTTGGTGCCAGTGTCGATGAAATCGGCTTCCGGGGCGTACGACAGCCCGGTCACGTCGTCCACGTAGCTTTTCGACTCCACCGGGAGGCCGCAGTCTATGCTTATGAAACCTGTGATATGGATGTAAGTCACGGACAGGAACCTAAAAGTTTTAGGGCCTCTTTCGTTTGTGGGATTCTAAAAAAGCACGATCGAACACGAAAATCTCATGATCGAAATGCTATATGTCCACTCCAATCTTATAAGTTTTCCTATGCACCAATGTTCTTTTGATTCCATCGCATGAAAAGTGAAGGGTTCTAAGATGTTAGATTTCCTATAAAATTCTAGTGCAGATGATTACTTAGAAAAATTTGCCAGTTGTGTATTCAGTCCTAAGAATCAAACCTACTAACATAAAAAAAAAAGTTCTAAGATTTTGAATCCTCTGAAATTTCTACATAAAATTGTTTGAACCAAAGAGGCCCTTATACACGTCACTAATCTAGAAGTTGGATTGCTATTGAGCATGCAATGTACCTTTACTGTCAGGCTGTGCGCGAGTTTGGAGTACACCGCTGCCGGCGTACGCAGCGGCAAGGCAGAGAAGCAGCAGCCATGGCTTGGTGGGCGCCATTGCTCGATTCTCGGCGTGAGTACTCCAATATTGCATATGCAAGAAGTTAACGGAGCCTCATCTCTTAACATATATACGATTTGCTGGCCCTCTAGGCGATTATAAGCTACATCTGTGTCCTCCTGTGATGCGCAGCCTCAACTTCGTTTGCCAATATAAAAGGACGAACATGCGCAGCCTCAATCCAGATTATTCCAACTTTCAATTCTCATTGCGGTACCCACGATACGATTATTGCAGTTGACAACCAAGCTTCCAAGAGGAAGTACAGAGAACCTAGGCGGAGAGTTGACATTTCTTGGAACTGGGCCAACCCCCTTGCTGGCAGGAAATTCTATATTTTTCTTGGCAGCTTTTATAGTACCTTTTACTAGTACTCAAAAAGGACTAGTATGGTTTCATCCAACGGTTGGAGAAGATTTGGCCCAGCTGGGCCAACAGTGATATTCGATTGAAAAAACAGTAACCAGTTTACATCCAATTCTGTCCGCACTCGACGCGGCCTCGCTGCCGCTGCTCCGACCTCTCCGCACTTGACGCAGCCGCCGCTCCAAGCCTCTACGCACTCCACGCCGGCATCCGTGGCACGCTTCGGTGGACATCCATCCGCGTGGACGGCTCCGCTCTCCGGCGCTTGCTGCTCGCCGCCGTCCGCAAGGGGGGTCACTCCCGCCGTCGCAGCCGCACCTCCTCCTTGACATGCTCAGCGACTTCATTGTTAGCACTAATCATGAGATACGGCAGCTGCAGCTCCGTCCGTGCGGAGTGGCGCGAGTGGAGTCTGGGTCATATGAGCGGCGGGCGCAGCGACTGCGGAGGCGCGGCACGACGGCCATGGTGCAGCGACCATGGAGGCGCAGTCGCGCGTTGAGGCGCGCGGTGACGTCGGATGGAGGCGGACGCTCGGCTTCATGGCCGGGTGTGATGTGCTCATCGACGCCAAGGTCTCGCGGATGAGCAGGTGGCTCCCGTACGAGAAGATTGGATCCCCATGCGTACGTGCATGGGACGATCGTGAAGAAGATGGTGTATGTCGCCGGAACGCCGGGCGTGTATCTGTGTTTGGCTCAGGTATAAAACCACTCCAGCGCTCAATCTCTGAGCTAGCCGAATAGAGAAAACCAGGGCGTATATGCGCAGGAAAATTCTCTGTTGTGTCTCCTTTCTTCCACCTCCGTTTGTGTGAGAGAGAAGAGAGCTAGAGAGGCAGCTCCTTCATTCATGGCTACCGGAGAAGGCAGGTGCTAGCTCCGGATGCTCGTTAGACCCGATTTAGGTTTCGTTTCGAGGAATGGGAAATTTTCTGACCGTGTACTGGACTAAACACGAGGCTTCTGTTGGGCTAGCACACTTCTGCATTATTGGGCCAAAGCCCATCTACGTGGAATCTATGATTGAGCACTAGTATGACTTATACTACTGCTCGTTTTGACACTAGTATGAAACGATATTAGCCATTAGATTGACGGAAATAAATGGCTCTGGTTGATTTTAGGGTACCATAAAAGGGCTCATTTTTCTTAGAGGGCATATGCGTTGACGTCCGTGGCTGTGCCCCCATATTCTTCTGACTTTGCTATGGATTGTAGGCACCAGTTTGACCGACGGGATAAAATTACAGTAACAGAGCCAACGGAAAGTAATGTCTAGTAGCATGACAAGGGTTGCGGTGGCACACCCTGCGCCCAGGGTTCGATTCCCGTCGGGAGCGAGTTTCTGTTGTCTCACCCGGGTGGGTTTCGACTATACCAAAATTCAATTTTTTGGTGTAGGTGCCTATGAATTTCATTTTTCTAAACCAGGGGCGGAGCCAGGAAATTTGGTCAAGGCTTCACTCAACATTTGATCATGAAGTAACTACTGTATTGTAAATCTTAGACCACCTCAATACATGGCCATACTGATACGTCTCAAACGTATCTATAATTTCTTATGTTCCATGCTTATATTATACCACTTGACTACATGTTTTATATACATTTTATATAGTTTTATGAATTTTCTGGAACTAACCTATTAACAAGATGGCATAGTGATTTTGCTCGAGATTCAACATTTAGAGCACTTTTGGCATCACGCTACGTCTAGGGTTAGGGTTCTGGCGACTCCGAGGCGATCGGGCGCCGCCACCCCTACCATGGACGGGAGCGATCTCCGTCTACGAGTATCTGAAGTCTACGAGTCTGAGAGGAAGTCCTACTCGCCTATGCTGGATCCGCGAGGTGTTGGAGTGCATCACGATTGGAAACCGGAGGTAGATCGCATCAGGAAGGAGGGCCATAAAACCCCGTGAGGGGGCGGCGTGGTTAAACACCTCATCAAAGCTTTCGACCAGCGTACGGCGACGTACGATCCCGGCGAGTTCTTCGATCCCGAGCAGACGCAAGCGATGTCTGGTGCCGGTGGTGGGGGCGAAAAAGGGGACGCCGCTGAGGCATCTACCCGCCCGAAGCCGCCTGGTACTGGTGCGATTGTGCCTGCGGACAAGAACCGCCAGTTTGCGATCACGGATGTAACAGAGAGCTATGATGGGAACTGGGATGGAGCGGTGGATGAAGGCACCAACGTAGGACCTGAGGAGCGGATCGCGGGAGAGGTGGATCTGGAAGACGACATATGTGTGGAGGAACCGGAGGATGTGGCGCCAGAACCTGTAACAGCGGTGTGGCGTCTTTTTGCAAGATACTATTCGCTGAAGGCAGTGAATTACAAAGATCTGCACAAGCACTTCATGAAGGTTTGGAGGATAAGAGGTACCATGGTTTTTGCTCCTTTAAAAGATAATTTTTTCATCATCAACTTCAAGTCTGAAGGGGACTACAAATTTGTTGCTCGTGGAGGACCATGGATCCAAGATGGGGTTGCTTGTTTGATTGCACCGTTTGTGGGGAATGCGAGACCCTCTGCAACAGTTCTTAACTCAATTCATATTTGGGTTCGGTTCTATGATGTGCCGTGGAATAAACAAACAGTGGCATATGGCAAATATGTTGGATCGTTCCTGGGGAAGGCTTGGGAGGTTGATGTTGATCCGGCAGGTCTGGAATTTAGTGATTATCTTCGGGTTCGGATTGAGTTGCCCCTAAACAAGAGACTGCAGACTAGGTTCATGACAAAGCTGAAAGGGCAAGCTGAACCGATGGTGTATCCGCTGCGGTATGAGCGTGTGCCACACTTTTGCTTCCACTGTGGCTTCATTGGACACCGAAAGGAGGAGTGCGAGAAGATGCTCAAGGGGATTCCGTCTCTTATGTATGACGCCTCGCTGAGGTGCTCTCCTAAACGGAAGTACGATAGCCGGATTGTGTCTGGAACTGCCAACCCGGCTATGAAAAAGACACTGAACTTCAACTCGCCATCTGGGAGTGTCAGCTCATCATCGCTAGGGAAGCCGAATTAGACACGAGATCAAGCGGAACCGAAGCAACCAGGGTACACTGTGGAGATCCCAGATACAGTAGATGCTAGAGATGGATTTGAGGAGCACGAACTTAGAACAACTGAAGAAGCTGAGCATGCGCTGGTTACTAATGTGGAAGGCCTGAACCTGAAGCGCAATGCCAATATGCAGGAGGTGCAGGAGAGCTCTGAGCCACCACTACAACCTATGGACATGGAACATTATGGATCTGATACGGCGTTTGACCAAGCTGGGAAGGTCCGACCGTTGACACCACTAGAGGATATTATACAGAGGCAACCTACCTTTAGTGATATGATCCCCCCCCTGCAGAATCTATCACAGTTGACTATGTCGCTTAGTAGTGCCACTGATGTCTATATGGTGGCAGCTGACTCTGTGTTGGGCCGAAAGCGTGGAGCTGATGAAGAGGTTCAGGGGAACCGGCTGGAGCTTTCACTTGCTCTGCATGGGACTGCTCTTGAGGACGGCGCGGTTGATGCAAGAAAGGTGGACGGATCAAGCAGCAGCAAAATAGCTTGGGAGGAGGAGAAGTATGGAGGTGGTCCGAGGAAGGCACTGAAGATGGTAGCAACCGGTCATAGGGCTTCCGGTAAACTGACGAGACCTAATGTGTGGTCTCGTCAGGAGCAATGAATTGCCTATCTCTCAACTGTCGAGGAGCCGGGAATGCCTCGACAGGACGTGAGCTGGTTTCTATTTCCCAAGTTTGGTGTCCTCGTTTATTTTTTCTTTGTGAGACTAGGCAACATAAAAATAAGATGCGTCGTTTGCGTCATAGGTTAGGTCTTAAAGGTTTTGCTGGTCATAGTAGTGATGGTCTGAGTGGTGGTCTAGCTTTATTTTGGCATGAGCAATTATCAGTTGATATTCAATGTGTTAATGAGAGATATATTGATGCTTACGTGCGTGTGTCCCCGAGTGCTCCTCAATGGCATTTAACTTGTGTGTATGGTGAACCACGTGTTGAGAACCGTCATCGCATGTGGGACACTATCCGAACTCTTAAAACGCAATCAGATTTACCTTGGCTAGTTATTGGCGACTTTAATGAAGCTCTCTGGCCGGAGGAGCATTTATCAGTTACTCCCAGATCGGTTAATCAAATGGAGGCTTTTCGTGAGGTGTTATTTGATTGTAATCTCTCTGATCTTGGCTTTTCAGGTTTACCCTTCACATACGATAATAGGAGGCGAGGAAGAGCAAATGTGAAGGTACGCCTGGATAGGGCAGTGGCATGCCCGGCCTGGCGTGATCTCTTTGCCGATTCCCATGTGCAGCATCTTGATACATCGGTGTCGGATCACTGTCCGGTGTTGCTTAACATTGTCAAGGAGGAGAGGATCAGACAAGCCCCAAGACGTCAATATGAAATTGCGTGGGAAAGAGAAGCAGAACTTTCAGAGCGAATTGATATGGCGTGGAAGGAAGCAGGCCACAAACAAGATCTCACTGACATCATGAAAGGGCTAGATTGTGTGATGAGCTCTTTGCAAGACTGGAGCAAGAGAAAATTCGGCAATATCCTTCACGAGCTGGGCAAGGCTAGGAAGCATCTTGAGACACTTTTAATGAATAATGCGGACCAGAGAGAAGTGAGACAAGCCAGTGATCATATGAATGAATTGCTGTATAGGGAAGAGATGATGTGGCTGCAGCGTTCAAGAGTTAATTGGTTGAAAGAGGGTGATAGAAATACTAAATTGTTCCACCAAACAGCAAAATGGAGAGCTAGGAAAAATAAAATTAAAAAGCTGAAGGATGCGGAAGGTAACTGGAAGGATGATCCGCCTGACATGGAGAGGATGGCGACTGAATATTTTCAGGAGCTGTTCTCGAAGGATCCGACGCTAAATTCGGATGATTTAGTTGGCCTAATGCAGCAGAAGGTTACTTTGGAGATGAATGAGGGCTTATGTCAGGATTTCTCCGAGGAGGAGATTAGTGACGCATTGTTTCAAATTGGACCTCTAAAGGCTCCAGGTGTAGATGGTTTCCCGGCCAGATTTTATCAACGGAATTGGGGTACTATAAAGCATGAGGTGATGAATGCGGTGAAGTTGTTCTTTGCTACAGGGAGAATGCCTGATGGCGTTAATGAGACTGCAATTGTTCTAATCCCGAAGATCGACCAGCCGGAGACCCTAAAAGATTTCCGCCCCATCAGCCTATGTACTGTAATTTACAAAGTCATCTCGAAGTGCTTGGTTAACAGATTAAGGCCAATTCTGGGGGAGCTAGTTTCGGCTAACCTAAGCGCATTTATTCCTGGGAGATTAATTACGGATAATGCAATGGTAGCGTTTGAGTGTTTACACTATATTGAGCACAATGTGAATAAAGATAAGAATTTTTGTGCCTACAAGCTCGATTTGTCCAAAGCCTGCGATAGGGTGGATTGGGATTTTTTGAGGAAAGTGATGCAAAGGATGGGGTTCTCGTACCGATGGATTGACTGGATTATGGCATGTGTCACATCGGTGCAGTACAAGGTTAAGTTCAATGGGACCCTCCTAGATTCATTTTCGCCTTCTCGGGGCCTCCGACAAGGTGATCCCTTATCCCCCTTTTTGTTTCTCTTTGTGGCGGATGGGCTGTCTTCTCTCTTACAGAATGCAGTGGATACAAGCGCAATTGAGCCGGTTAAGATTTGTCGTCGTGCACCGGGAGTATCTCATCTTTTGTTTGCAGATGATAGTTTGTTGTTCTTTAAAGCTAGGGAGGACCAAGCACACCGGGTGAAGGAGATTCTGAATGTCTATGCAAAGGGAACCGGCCAACTCATAAATCCTAGCAAGTGCTCTATTTATTTTGGTGAATCGTGTGAGCAACAAATCCGAGATGAGGTGAAGAGGGTTTTGCAAATATCACAAGAGTCTTTTGAAGCCAAATATCTAGGGCTGCCAACACCTGAAGGCAGAATGAGTAAGGACAAGTTTGAGAGTTTACAATTAAAACTAGCTAAATGCTTGGTTGAATGGGATGACAATCATAAATCCCAAGCAGCAAAGGAGATCTTAATTAAATCCATTGCGCAGGCTATCCCGGTATATGTAATGAGTGTTTTCAAGTTGCCGTTTAGCCTCTGTGATGAACTGACAAAAATGATTCGCAGATATTGGTGGGGCGCAGAACAGGGTAAGAGGAAAACTCATTGGGTTGCCTGGGATATCCTACTCCGGCCAAAGAACTTTGGTGGAGTAGGGTTTAGGGACTTGCGCCTCTTTAACCAATCTTTGTTAGCTCGACAGGCTTGGCGTCTCATCCAACAACCTGATACCATATGTCACTACACCACGGACCAAATTTGGGGGCACCCAATCTGCCGGGAAAGGTCACATTTCGGGGTAGCAAAACTGCCGGCAAAAGTTTTTTCCCGGCAGACCTGCCTGCCCGCTATAACCCTGCCGGCAAAGCTCTTTGCCGGCAGTTTTCCTGTTGCCGGCAGTTTTTCTGCCCTCTCATCTCACTTTTTTGCCGGCAGTTCCGTTTTTCCCTGGCAGACAGATTTGTCTGCCGGCAATAATTGTCCCGGCTGTTTAGAGTATTGCCGGCAGTTAGATTGCCTGGAAATGTAAATAGTTTTGCCGGCTGATGAACTGCCCCCAGACTTAATGCCGGCAGTTTCTTAGTACTGGCAGCAATAACATCATTTATGATTCAAACAAAATACAGTAATACATTTTAGCACAAACAATGTAACAAGCTCTTCCAGAAGTGAACATCAACTCACTACGCCATTCAGTTCTTCCACATTTGATCATGGACAGTTGGACACAAATACATGATTGATATCGATCCAAGATACAAATATCAGGTCAAGTGAACAAAAGAGCATATTTAAGCATACATATCCTAGTTTGCAGCTTAAATATGTTTCTAAGTCAGGTCGTAGTTTGCAGCTTAAATATGTTTGTAACGCTGTAGTCTACATCAAAGTGAGCAAAAAGGGCACATATATCTAGCAAGTGCTCAGAGGTCCACGATCTTCAACATCTCCACTAGTTTCATCCAGCAAAGACCGTCCTCACCATGTAGTAACGTCCCTGAGTGGAAAAAGAACAAATATCACAAATTCCGACACTTGAGCTATATTTGAAATTTGAAAATAGCTAACAGCTAGCTATTCAGACAACAAGTGGAAATTCGAAAATAGCTAACAGCTAGCTATTCAGACAACAAGTAGAAATTCGAAAATAGCTAACAGCTAGCTATATTTAACAGGTATGGATCAGTGAGTTATTTATGGAACTGGTGTAAGCTAACAACTTAAACTATGGATCAGTGTGACGAAAAATTGCTAATAGCTAGCTATATTTAAGACTACAAGTGGAAATGCACGCACAGGCTAGCAAACAAGCCCACGCATGCATGCATGAGGAGTTCATAGGGCTTATCATCCAAAAACAATTATATTCAGTCTAGCATTGATCCAAAATAGAACATTAGGTACCTCTCATTCTGCTTGTGGAGGTGAGGCTTCTTTTCTCATTGGTTTCTGAACCTCCAGCTGCACATAAATGAAATGTTGGTAAGGAACTTGACTTAACCATTTCAGCAAAAAAAAAAAGAACTAAAGAAATATAGGCCTACATGCTTATACAGCCAGGCGATAGTTCTTCCTTGAGCTTGTCCCATGGTGGTAACATTCCCAACAGGACGAAACAATATGGCGTCTTTTTTCATTATATAGTCAACCACCACTTCACAACATTCAGTGCCAAGCTCCCGCCCCCCTACTATCTTCTTTCGATCGGTTGACAAAATCGTACCTTTTGCAACAGGGGAACGATGGTCCCTGATAACATTGTACGATGGTCCCTAGGTGCATATCAAAACTCTTATCAGTCCAATGTCCAAGAGCTTTGTTCTGGAGCATCCTAACAACAAATCGCAGCTTTGAAAAAGATGTGCTCCCTGGATAGAGTTCTTCAGCTGCAGCACCTAATAATTGCTTAAAAGGGTTATTTGCATCGTCCTTGTCACTAGGATCGGCCTCATCATCACTACCACTCAAATCGGCAAACTCATGTCTCATATCTCTAATTAGTTCGGCCATCTCATCTAACTCTTCTAACTCATCCACCTCCTCCACCTCATCAATTTCCACATCAGCATCACTATTTAGTGGATACGAGTATGATGCCTCCCCATGATATTCCCATCTTGTATAGTCAGTGGCAAACCCTTCACACACTAAGTGCTCCTGGACCTCACTAGCTTCAAGCCAAGAACAATTCACACAATTTCTACAAGGGCATAAGATAGTGTTCCCTTTTGCCGAATGGATAAAGGCAAATTGAATAAATCCTTTAACCCCATTAATGAATGTTTCGGTGTGCCTATCTTCATCCATCCAGCTCTTATCCATTTCTATAACAGTTTTTAAAAACCCTAGGACAAATAAGATATTAATTACTTGAAGTAAACACACAACAACAATCAAAAAATACTGAAGTGCATGCAACCAAGCTAGTACAATTGCCATAAGACACAACAATTTACACATGATCAAATAGAAGTGCATAGAACCAAGCAACCAGAGAGCTACCATCACGAGTAGCTTACTTGTCTCAGTAGAAGCTCAGGCCAACAATGTACAGTCCAATTAGATCCCCTCTCCACTAAGTGCCCTTGGTGTTCAACAATTAACCTATGAAGTGAATCAATTAGCATGGCAATATTCAAAATATACAGAAAAAACTAACACTAAACCATAAGTGAAGTTATTCTTATGCAAGCAATTTCGGACAGCCATCACAACCAACATTTTAACACGAACACTATATACAATAGAAAGACATGTCAGAATGTATATGAATCACATGACTGAAACAAATTATGTGTTTTTGACAAAACCGTTCACCTTAGAAGTGTGAGGTGTTGTTGACTCTGCTCAGCCTCGCCGGATTCCTCGAGCACTTGCGGACGGAGCTGGGGAAGAAGGGGCACGCTCGATTCTGGGCAGCCTCGCCGGATTCTTGACATGGCACAAGCACAAAACAGGTCAAGCATCAGAAAGAAGATTCATAGAGGGCAAGGGAGGTACGGACGCGGCCATGGCGACGGTCACCACATACGGACAGATTGGAGAGGCCAGGATGTGACAGCGAAGGAGGGTGGGGGAGGCGCGAGCGAGAAGAAGAAGGGGAAGGAGATGCGGCGGCTGCTCACCGAGGTTGTGGGTCGACGAGTTCGTCCGGCCGACCCTTGCTCCGTCTGCGCGGATGCGGTCCGGCGGCGCGGTTCGGGACAGCTACGGGCGGCGGCGCGGAGAAGCAGTACGGCGGCGCGGAGAAGCAGTGTGGCGGCGCGGAGCGGGCGGCGGAGTCTGCCGGCGCCGGCACCGGTGCGGCGGGGTGCAGGAGCTTCGGTGCGTCTGTGCGGCGGGTGAGGGAGACGAGATGGGGATTTTTCAGATTTGGACTTTAGGTTAGGGATTTGGGTTGTTGTGTTATGCCCCGCGCGCCACGCGCCAACGAGTCTGGAATTTTCGCTCCGCGCGCCGCGCCAATCTGCAAAAATTTCGCTCCATGCGCCAAAAATTTCGCTACCTTAGTGCCGGCAGTTTTAGGTGCCGGGATAGATATGTGCCGGCAGTTTAGCTGCCTCCGTATTCTTGTATTATTGCCGGCTGTTGACAGCCGGGATAGATAGATTTTTGCTGGCCGTAGAACTGCCCTCTCCGATTTTTGCCGGCAGTTTATTTTTCCCGGCAATTGCACTGCCTTCTAAACTCGACTTTTCCCGGCTGTTCTTTGCCCCCAATTTTGGTCCGTGGTGTAGTGTGTGCACGGTTATTTAAAGCCAAGTATTATCCTAATGGCCTCGTGATTGACACTGTTTTCACAGGTAATGCGTCACCGGTTTGGCGTGCAATTGAATATGGTCTGCAACTTCTGAAACAAGGGGTTGTTTGGAGAATCGGCAATGGATCGAACATTCGCATCTGGCGCGACCCATGGATCCCGAGAGATGGTAACCACCGGCCTAAATCCAAGCAAGGACGATGTAGGTATCGGTGGGTCGCCGACTTCCTTACACCAGAGGGTACTTGGAACGTGCAGAGGTTGGAACAGTATTTCTTGAGTGAGGATATTGCTGAAATCCTGAAGATTAAACCCTCGCGAAGGAATGACAATGACTTCATTGCCTGGCACCCGGAGAAGACGGGTAATTTTACTGTTAAAAGTGCTTATAACTTAGCCCTTGCTCAGTCAATGCAGGAACAGGATCGAGGGGCGACAAGTGCTAGACCAGATGGAGAGTGTCCTTGCTGGAGTCTAATTTGGAAGTGCCCTGTACCTCCGAAGGTCAAGATCCTGGCTTGGAAGCTCTGCCGAAATGCCTTGGCAACAAACGCAAGCATGTTTAGGAGAGGCATCGCTACGTCGGCCACCTGTGGCATTTGCGGAAGAGAAGAGGAGGACACCTTCCACGCCTTTATAAGATGTCCGCATGCAAGAAGCCTGTGGCAAGCGATGAGAGAGGTGTGGGATTTGCCATCGGACGATCTGTTGAAGGCGACGGGACAGGAGTGGTTACTGCTATTGCTAACCTCTGTCAATGAGGATCAGCGTGCTCGCACCCTAATGGTAATCTGGAGAATTTGGCATGCTCACAATGAAATAACCCATGATAAACCCTGTCCACCGATTGAGGGCTCCCGCCGGTTTTTGGTTAGCTATCTAAACTCCTTGCTTTTGGTTAAACATTTTCCTGCTGCTGATGTTGTGAAGGGGAAGATGGTTATTGATGTTGATCAGGGGTTCAGAAGACCTCAACAACAAGATGGAAGACAAAAGGTGAGGAAGCGTTGGGTACCACCGGAGCAGGGAGTGGCAAAGCTTAACGTTGATGGCGCCTTCTCTGATGATGGACGGGCTGGAGCAGGCATGGTGTTACGTAATAGCGCAGGAGTTGTCCTTTTCGCGGCCTGTCGGAAGCTCGAGCACTGTCGAGGACCTTTGGAGGCGGAGCTATGTGCGATTGAAGAAGGAGCTCGGTTAGCCGTACAGTGGCATCCTGGACCGCTGTTGATGGAAACGGATTGCAGCGACGCGATCAATCTAATTCATGGGAAGGATCCGAACTCCTCGAGCTTTGCTTTCCAGATCAATGAGATTCGTGAACTTTTAAGGGAAAGAGATACAAGACTAGCTAAGGTTGATCATCAGGCTAATGGAGTTAGCCACGAACTAGCTAAGTTAGGAAGGGTTTAGAGCTTAACTGAGTTCTGGCTCGGTAATTACCCCCAGGTGATTATCACAGCTGTAGATGAGGATGTAAACCCTCCTGATATGTAATTCCTTCTCTTCCCCCCCGCAAAAAAAAAACAAGATGGCACAGTGCCAGTTCCCTGTTTTCTGCTGTTTTTTGTTTCAGAAATCCACTTAAGGAAATATTCTCAGAATTGGACGAAACAAAAACCAAAGATCTTAAATCTCCGACACGTTCCAGAAGTCCGAGGGAGAGAAGGAGACGGGGCCCGAGGCGCCCACCTGATAGGGTGGCGCGGCCCCCCTCCCTGCCGCGCCAGGACCTGAGGTGGGGCCCTCGGGGCTCCACCGCCTTCGCCCTTTCGCCTATATATTCTCCCCGAAAACCTAAGACGAGGCACCCGAACATTTTTCCACTTTTCATCATGGAGCCGCCGCCGTCGTCAACCCTAGTTCGGGAGGGTTCAGAAGTTCCTCCCGACAGCCTGCCGGAGAGGGGAATCATCACCGGAGGGCTCTACATCACCATGCCCGCCTCCGGACTGATGCGTGAGTAGTTCATCCTTGGACTACGGGTACATAGAAGTAGCTAGATGGTTGTCTTCTCCTATTGTGCTATCATGTTTAGATCTTGTGAGCTGCCTATCATGATCAAGATCATCTTTATGTAATGCTACATGTTGTGTTTGCTGGGATCCGATGAATATTGAATACTATATCATTGCTTCATAATATATCATGTTGTGTGTTGTTTATGATCTTGCATGCTCTCCGTTGCTAGTAGATGCTCTGGCCAAGTAGATGCTTGTGACTCCAAGAGGGGGTATTTATGCTCGATAGTGGGTTCATGTCTCTATTTAATCTGGGGCAGTGACAAAAAGCTCTAAGGTTGTAGATGTACTGTTGCTACTAGGGATAAAACAGTAGTACTTTATCTAAGGATGATGTTACTTACTTACTTTACACACATTGCTTAATATGATTATCTGTTGCTTGCAACTTAATACTGAAAGGGGTGCGGACGCTAACCGAAATGTGGATTATTAGTCATAGATGCGGTTGGAACGGTCTATGTATATTGTTGTAATGCCCAAATGAATATCACACTAGACATCATGTCATTAGTATATGCATCATTATGCAGCTCTTTATTCTATCAATTGCCCAGCTGTAATTTGTTTACCCGCATGTATGCTATTATTATTATTATGGAGAGACACCACTAGTGAACTGTGGACCCCGGTCCTTTTCTTTAAACTGATAATACAATCAACTGCAAACTGTTACTTTCACTCTCTGTAAACAAACATCATTTTCCACACCATACGTTTAATCTCTTTGTTACAGCAAGCCGGTGAGATTGACAACCTCACTGTTGAGTTGGGGCAAAGTTTCTTGATTGTGTTGTGCAGGTTCCATCTCCACCAAGCAATTGCTGGCGCCATTGGAAGGAGGAGACCTTCAGACGTGTTCTTCATCTCCTACTGGTTCGATAACCTTGGTTTCACAACTGAGTGAAATTTGCTGCTGCACTACTTCACACCTTCCTCTTGGGGTTTTCCAACTACACCGTGAGTGCATCACATACTACTAAAAAACATAAGAGGAAACCGAAATATCTTAAAATGTACAAAGTTTTAAATAGCGGGCTAAGCCATTTAGCGACAACCTGCTAAAAAATCTACGCCGCTATAGCCCGCTTTTGGTACCTTTAGCGCCCTAATTCACTTAGCGACATGGTGCAGAAAATGTTAAAGCGCTGTTATAGCTTTGCTATAGCCCCCTATTTAAAACTTTGAACATGTATATCTGTAATATATTAAAACTAATGGTGGAGACATACCTGGTATTTAAAATCCTAAAACCACTTGACCCAAAGCTGCAACTACCATACCTGGAAGATTTTAAGAAAAATAATTCTATGAAATATAATCCTCCAAAAAGCTTCAACTACATATCTAAAGCCCAAGTCTAAACAAAACTAGACCCAAGAATTAATGATGGAATAAGAAATATAATCCTTCAAATTAAGCTGCTACAAATTTGCTCTAGAAATCAAATGCTTCCTGATTCCTAAATGAGAATTGCTAACCGGCCCGAAAGAGCAAGGGTAGGAGAGTCAGCCTCTTGAGGATCACTGCATGCATCATAAGCTTTAAGATTTCTCTCTATTTATTATTGTGTTGGCTCGTGTGTGGATCGATCCATCCAGATGGGCAGTGCATTGTGGTGGGCACGGAGACGGCCGTTTCTTTGATGATCTCTCTTGCATTGAGTAGCATGTAGGAAGGCAAGATTGGATAGTTCTTCTTGGTCATGGTGTTGTGGCAAGGACGTGGAACCAAACTCAAGACGAGGCGAGGGCGAGGCTAGGCTGGGACGGTAACCCCCGTAGAAACTCCTGCTTTGGTCCCGTGATTCAAGAGATATCGCCGGTAGCTGGATTTGTTGGTCCCAATTAATAATCCAAGGAGTTATTGAGACAATCACTCACCCGTCCTCCTCGCTCTCGTCGTCGTTTCTGCTTTGGTCTCTTCTCACTGCAGGTGTCGTACTTGTAGAGACAATCACCCAGCCTATAGAAGAGCATTGTCCCATCGGCGTCGTTGAGCCAGGCGCCATTGGGCATGTCGCCGTCGTCATGGATATGGTCTGCTTTGACTCTGAAGGTGTAGCGCCGCTCCCAGCCAAGCAGTAGCGTCGTCTTGCCGTTAATATCGTCGTCGAGCAGCCGGCCGTGCATGGAGGGCATGACCCAGAGACAGAGCCGCCTCCGTCCGGGGATGCGCAGTGCCAGTGCGACGCGCAGCTCGAAAGTGTGTACTTCCGCCGGTGCGACCTCCGCGGCCTCTGCAACCTCCATCGTGAACTCCTCCGGGAGGCGGTACATGCAATGCTTCTCGCTCGCCGTGACGTCGATCACTAGTATCCTGTCAGGAGCGCCGTAATTCTCCAGGCGCTGCGTCACCACGTACAACCTGCCATCCACGAGCACCGGAGGCGTCGAGTACGTACATCGTGCAACCTCGTGGGAGCATGTATGGGCTCCGGCGCCATGCACCCCGGACCATTGCAGCCGGTGCCCCTAAGGTGTAAATGTCTATGTAGCCGGCTAGGATCGATCACCAGTCCGACTGGTGAGAAGGAGAGCCGGAAGAGCTTGTGCTGGCATGCATGTGGACGGGCTGAAACCCATGGCGTAGGAGCGCTTGTACATGAACCGGGTGGTTCTGGACCTCTGGTCTCCGACGGTACGGTGGCGGCGTAATCTTCAACTTTTTTTTTTTTTGTTGATGTGGTGATCTTCAACTTCTCGCTGGTGATAGGGTTGCACACGGGGTCCTCTTGGATGCCGGTCGCGAAGAGGATAAAGCCGTTGCAGGCGTTGGCGGGGGCATACGCTCTGTGAAGGTCGGTAACGCGGCACAGGGGCTTCGCCAAGGAGGCGTTGAGGACGGTCATCCTGAGACCATCGAGTCACGACGGGTCTCGGTGACGCTCAAGGAGTCAAGGTCTCCATGGCGCCGCCGCCGAAGCCGGAGACGACGTGGGCGGCCTTGCCATGGAGGCTGCGGAAGACCGGGTCGCCGATGATGATGCTCCATAGCCTGCAAACGTAGATGGATCGGGTGACGTCCCTTGAAGGCAGCTTCACCAGGATCTCACGCAGAATTTCCTCTCCGACGGTTTCCATCGTCGACAAATGACGATGTCGATCTACTATTTTTCTACGGTTTTGCTAGTTTTAAGTCGCCTGTGCGCTAAGATGCGTGCGTTTTTCTTTTTTCTTTTCTTTTTCACGTTTTTTCTAGTTGCATGCGACCTGTAACTGAGATTTTTTTGATTACAAGCGGTTTGCAACTGAATTTTTTCCAGTTGCATGCGACCTGTAACTGAGATTTTCTGATTACAAGCGGTTTGCAACTGAATTTTTTCCAGTTGCATGCGACCTGTAACTGAGATTTTCTGATTACAAGCGGTTTGCAACTGAATTTTTTCCAGTTACAAGTTGGTCGAAACTGATTTTTTTTAAGTTATAAGTGGGTTGTAACTGGATTTTTCGGTTGCAAGTGGGTTGCAATTGATTTTTTTCGGAATAATTTTCGAATTTGTACATTTTTTGGTCAGAACTCATGCTTAAATCATGCTTACGTCAGCCGACTGAGAACTCACGAGTTCTCAGTCGACTGAGCTCTAGGCGCACTCATTTTTCTAGGTCACCAGGCCTAAGGATGCAAAAAGGGTCCCGTTTCTCTTACTTTTTTTTTCTCCATTTTACATATTTGTAGTAGTACAAAATTTTAATATAAAATTTTATACTACACAGACACAAAATGAGCAAAAAGTGGGATAAACGGTCCCGTCTTCACATATCCCTCGCGTCATAATACGTACACGGTAGCATTGCATAAAATCCCGACCAATCATATAGTCGTATATCTTGCAGAAACATGCCTAGCGACAGGAAAAGCAATCGTGGTACAGCTATATAGTATAGGAAAGGGAAGTACTAAATGAGGAATGAAAACTGGTTGAACCTCGCTTCGAATGGAAGCTTGGATCGTGGATAGCAAAGATCATACGAGATCGTCTTGTGTCAATTAAATCGGTTTTGACGACTTTACCAATTAATGATCTTATTTGTCTTTTTTATATTCCTAAGGGGATACAAAAGAGGCTAGATTTTTATTCATCAAGATTTTTTTAGCAACGTAATTAAAAAAAGGAAGAAATACGACCTTACTTGAACAGGATCTGTTCTATAGTATCGTACCGCTGCATCCTTTACCAAAAAAGAAAGAACAAATACAGTCTCATAAAGTGGAACATCGTTTGTATACCGAAGGACTAAGGGAGACTCGGCATTGAAGTTTGTACTTGATAAAAAAATGTCTTTTAAGAAAATGATTATTTAAATTAATTAATGAGAAAGGGGTGTGGCAGGAGCTCTTAAGAAATAAATATTTGTGTGATAAAACGTTATCACAAGTTGAAGTCAAGCCAAATGATTCACCTTTTTAGAAGGGATAAATGAGAGTTCAAGATGATTTTTTTTTAACTATGGGTATTTTGCTATTGGAGATGGTCAGCAAACCCGATTATGAGAAGATGTGTGAGTGGGTAACACATTATTAATGGATGAGTATCCGTCTTTATATGCTATTGCGTCTGGAAAACTATTTGAGAGTACTCTTTAATCTTTAGTTTAAAAGAAACTTCATGGACAATAATATAGAACGTTGGTTTCATGTAGTTGAGAGACTCATGCGGATACAGTTATAGATGAATTGGATCGGTTTACCAGGAAGTTAATACCATTAGGTGTTTTTTTGTTGAATCTTACTATGCTGAATCGCTCGATGAACATATAAGATATTTGAGGAAATATTTGTGGAAGTTGAAAGTACCCTTAAGGATTAGAATTTTCTTGTGGTTTTTGCATAGAAAAGAATTACCAATTATATTTAATTAAGCGAAAATGGATTGGGTGTAATGTGTTTTCTATGATTCAGATGAGTCCGCGGAGCACCTATTCATATCTTGCTCGTTGCACGTGATATTTAGGGTTTGTGCATTTTACTTTCAACATTTCATCGCCTTCTAGTATAGCAAATTTGTTCGGTAACTCGTTAAATGGGGTGGATAAAAAGTCTAAACAGCTTATTAGAATTGGCGTTGCGGCTATTTTATGGGCGATTTGGAATTGACGTAATGACATTGTATTTAACAAAACAAACATCTACTCCTTATTTGCACTTTATCAATAAGACGACCTACTGGATCCCCACGTGGTCATTTCTTCTCCTTGCGGAGCGACGTGATGTTCTCGAATGATGATGGTGTATGGATAAAGCTTTTTTTAAGTGGTTGATTTTTGTATCACTTTGAGTGACCCATGAATTGTAAACTTTGACATACTACATTTTTAATAATTGCGATGGTTGTGTGCATCATTTTGATGCTGAGTCTGAAATCCGGAATCCGCACGTTATCTTTAAAAAAAAATATCTTGATGCACCAAATCCAATGGCCGACGAGGAGCCTGAGAATTTTGCCATAATTCACATTTTTTGTGTAGTCAAGTATACAAACTATTCCTGGTTGAAAAATTACAAAACAGTATAATATATTATTGTGAATTTTCTTAAACATTAAAATGTCGATTTAAAAAATAAAAAAGAGTGCACCGTGGAGCCCGTGTTCCAAATGGACTTTCCGCGTAGGACCAAGACTAAGAACGTAATATTGTCAATCTTAATCAGACAACACCAACTAATAGACTTACCAAAAAAGCTGACCGACCAATTTTCAACAATAAAACTGACCGACTTGTACATAGACTATACTATGTACTACAGACATACATGCACCGTCATGTACTAGTCCTAAATAAACTCAACCTTTTCCCTTTCCAATTATGGCAGCTAGCTCTCCCTGATTGACTCGGAGTTGAACCCTCCAGCGAGACTATATATTCCCGCTCTGTTTACAAGTTTGTCCTCACCGCCATATTCTGAGATATCGCCATGGATATGTCGCCAGCAGCAGTAGCAGCGATTTCATAATGGTCCGAGCTCCTGGGAAAGCTTCTAGGTTGCGTCTTCACACACCTCACAAGCGCCAACGAGTGTGCGTACGTCCGCCTTATCTGCCGATCGTGGCACTCGGCAATGCGCCACCATGCCAGCCCAACACGACAGCTGCCACCCTGGTCGCCCTTCTGGACGGCTCTTTCCTGACTAGTCCTCAAGGTGATTCACACTTCCGCCCTTCCACCAGTTATCCCGAGGAGGCCGTGTGCATTGGCTCTACAGATGGTTGGCTCGCCCTTTCACGCGTCAACGGCAGGCCGGTCTAAAATATTTTTAGACCCGCAGCGAGTTAATTAATAAATGTAATTATAAGAAATTGTTATACTTAAATATAACATAGTTTTATGATATGTTAAAATTTTATAGCACATATGTTCTCTTTTTTGGCACATATTATATCTTCTCAGTATTTTAGTCACAGTTAACTTAACTAAATATAAATCTTACGTGTATCATTGTTGTATCCAAATGTACTCAAACATTAATTTACATATGCTAAAAATAATTTTACACCTTCTCAATTTTCAATGTACAATTAAGAATTAATTATCCTTAATATTTGTGAGACATATTTATTGACTATACTCTAACAAATATCTTAATGTTGGTTTGCACTGTATCAACTTATAAGCAAATTTAAAGAAAATTCTAGAGTATATAACTTGACTTTGTCTAAGTTGCACTGTGTTCGGATCCCACAACAAGTGTATTTTAGATTTTATGTACTTGACATTAAAATATAAACACTTATACTAATAACCACTAATAATCATTTTTTGTAGATTCCATAACTTTTACATTCATACGATTTGATTTATTAGGCTTATCAAAATGTGTTTGCCATATTTAGTCCACACAACTTCTCATGTAACTTTCTCAAACAGAAAGTTGTGCATAATATTAAAACTGAAAAAGTACTATCATAGCCACTCAAAAGAGACTAACAGTATAATTAAACTTGCTAATTTAAACCAGATTGTATTTTTCACGGAAAACCAGCTGGTTTTTCATACGCGATACACGGTTTGTCTTCGCACATAGTTTCTTCTGAAAACTTCCTCCTACTGAATAAATAAAGTTTTTATATGAATTAATACTTTCTAGAATATAATAGATAAATATATGATGATTGTGCCACCCGAACCCAAAGCGAAGCTCCCTGATCTAAACAATGAGCTCTCTCCGGTTGTGGGCTTTACGGTAGCTGACTTTTATCTTTATTTTATATTTTTCTTAAATGTATCGGTGTATACTTGTATTAATTTGATTGGGCCCCTAGCACTCGGGGACCATGGCGGTCGCCCCTCTACCCCACCCTCTAGGCCGACGAGAGGCTCCATAGCTACATGTTGCACAACCCTTTCTCAAACATCACTGTGACGCCCCGGAGTTGGACGCCATCGGCGTCGTTCCGAGTCTTTTAAGATGCGCAAGGTGCTCATGCGATCTATCCCCACGTCGTCGTGCTCATGCCCAATAACAAGAATTGTCTCATCATCTTGGTCCGTCCTGGAAAGGGCGTGTGGGTGGGTGCCTGAGCCGCGAACGGCTCCCTTTACCCGCATCATCGACGTTGCATTCCTTGGAGGCACACTCTACGGGATCACTGAGGCGCAGGACCTCGTCTCCTTTGATATCGCGTTTGATGCAGGCAACGGCAGACCCATGGTTGCCAGTATTCACCATGTCATCGCGGGCGACGACGACGATGACCACGATGAGGACAACGACAATGATGAGGTTGAGAACGAGAACGATGAGGAGGAGGACAATGACAAAGATGAGGTTGAGGTTGAGAACGAGAACGATGATGAGGAGGACAACAGAGATGGAGAGGATGATGTTGACAACAACGACGGCGATGATGAGAACGAAAACGAGGAGGTGGACGACGGAGATGGAGAGGATGGCGATGATGAGGCTGTGGCCGGAAATGACAAAAAATTTGATGCCATGGTCTATGAACACGATGAGAAGGAACCTAGTGACAGCATCGAAACCGCTTCTCCAAGTCCATCCGGGCGTGCGGAGAGATGGAGGAGGATGCCATCCACTTCATCGACACCCGTGACACATTCAACATGAGATCCCAAATCATAAGCGCGCTGCAGTACTGCAGGGATTGGCCAACCTGGGTCTTTAATTTCCACCGGAGCTGCTGGTTTAAACGTTTTTGTAACGGTACCTTTCTAGAAGCATTTTGTATAGGACGAGCATCTTGAAATGAAACGATTCCATCCATTATTTCCGTCACTTCTTACATACTATGCTCTGTTTATAAGCTGGATTCCAAGGAAAAATATTCCAACCACTGTTTTTCCTCCGCATCGTCTCCCTCCCCTAAGCAATTTTTTTAGCAATTTTCTCAGTGCCAAGTTATAGGTCGATCAGTATACAGTGGCCCAAAGCCACAGGCTCCATTGTGTTTTACACCGGTTCTACATATTTTCTCACTGCCAAGTTATAGGTTGAGCAGTATACAGTGGCCAAAAACCACATGCTCCATTGTGTTCGACACCTGTGCTACTACACGTTAGTCACATTCTCTTCGACATGAACGGTGCACTTTTGTGGCAAATATGTAACATCGCACGGCATGGCTCTCCATCTAACGAGATACATCTATGTTTTCTACTCCCTCCGATCCGAATTGACTGTCGTGAGAAAATACCTATCCATGCACAACTGCCCAGTACTAGCTACGCCACTTTTCCGGTTCGGAGGTAGTAATACAGATTTCTGGGTCGAAAACTAACGAGGGAAAATAGGCTAGAAACCATCACCTTCTGTTACTCACCAATACCATCAGGAGCTACAGAAATTGTTCTTTATGTACAGCCTCCAGATGTACCACATGAGACCTTTTATATATTACTAAATTTTATTTGATACTCCTAGATTCTATCACACACAGCATAGCAGAAATTTCCACAATTTTTGTTTTCTCCAAAGTAATCCTCCTACTTTGATAGCTAATCTATTCCAGAATTTCCACGGGAGACCTTTTCTCCAAACTCGAATATTACAATTTAACCGGCACTTTGATAGCTAATCTATTCTAAATCCAACTAGAGGGACCAGGAGCGCTTGGATTCATTCACGGCTACTTAACCAAGCTTTTTTCTTGATCCAGGGTGCTCCCCGTGCTGTGGTCAGGATTCCTCGTGCAGCCTATGAAGGTACCGACCTTCTCACCGACGATGGCTTTTGCGATGTTTCCGGTATTTTGCAGGTTAAAGACGACAACTGCAAAAACACACAGCAAATTAAAATCGACAAACAGACACACTAAGGAGTCCTAGAAACAGATGGTGCCCGTACCAGGAATGTTGTTCTCTTGGCATAGTGTAACGGCAGTCATGTCCATTACCGAGAGGTCTCTCGAGATCACCTCGTTATAGCTCACCGTCTCCAGAATACGGGCATTTGGCTCACGCTTGGGGTCCGCGTCATAGACGCCATCAACATTTGTTGCCTTAAGCACTACCTCTGCATTGACTGTGCATAATAAAATAAAACTAATGGTCAATGCAAAATAAACAAATAATATGTTGTGGAAGCTACTACCTCTGCATTGACTGTTGCTCCCAAAAGTAGTCTAGAAAAGCTAATTCCAACCTTACCTCATAATAATATGTTCTAGATGCGTGGCACAGATTCTGATTCATGATTGCTTATGCGTAAAATTACTGTGCCCACAGCTATTTAGTTCAATTTTGAGCTAAATACCGGCAGTAACACTAAATTTACATCCATTCCAAGCAGATCTTTGATGTTTCGTAGTACTACATATGTAGCTAAGCCTATGGCAGGACAAGGACACATGCACTACGGACAACTGCGTTAGCATTTATAACCACTGTTTTTGGAAAGTGAAACAAACACACACTCTATAAGCATATTTCTCTAGATTTTTTTCTGATTAAAGCAGTTCATACTACTAAGATTCAAGACAAACTCACTTTCTGCACAGCGGAGAGCAGCGGCTGTATCAGTCGTAAAGAATGGGTTCCCTGTCCCAGCTGCAAATATAACAACTCTTCCTTTCTCTAAATGTCTGATTGCTCTTCGGCGTATGTATGGTTCTGCAACTTCTGAAATACGGAATGCAGTCTGGACACGGGTCGGTATACCAATGCTCTCCATTGTTGCTTGAAGAAATATTGCATTCATCACAGTGGCCATCATACTGAATTGGGGAGAATAAAAAAGGTAATGCGGTCAGATGCAGCTGCAAAGTTTTTTTTATAGCAAAACCTGACGCAATCACATATAACATGAAATGTCTTTGTAACTAAGGGGAAAATTTTGTTTTTGCCACTGTAGTTTTTGCCCATTTTGCTTTTGCCACTTTTAATTTTGACATTTTGCTTTTGCCCTTTTGAGAGGCAAAAACGAAAGCAAAACAATAACAGTTGGGGCAAAAGCAAAATGGGCAAAAACTAGAGTGACAAAAACAAAATAAATTTTTACCGTTTTTATTTTGCTTTTGCCCTAGAGAGGGCAAAACTGATGTATTACCAGAAACTAAGAGGGCAAAAGCAAAATGTCAAAATTTAGAGTGGCAAAAGCAAAATGGGCAAAAACTACAGTGTGCCAAGAAATAAATGGAAAAATACTAGGTCATAAATTACAGGTGTCCTTGAGCTTGCACCAGACGGTGAACAATATATAGTCATGGGTTAAATGACTACTAAGGTGCAATTAGAGTTTTAGACTCAGTTAATTTATTCACATGAAATTCTTATTCTAGCAGATTAAATGAGTTTGTTGATGGGAATGAGGAGCCATAATACTATACACACTGGACAAAAGTTAGCATGGACTATATAAGAAGCAGTCAAGCATGCTCCTGCTCCTACCAAGATGTGTTGATGTTGGTACACCCAATTATTGTTTCATAGCAAGCCTCATGACATTTGAACTTCTTTTCTAGCAGATTTGACAGCTGACACAGGATACTAACATGATTTAACTATGAAAAGATAAAAGGAACGGAATTAGACCCGTACCCAATGTAATCCGCAGATGAGCGGTCAAGACCGCTACATCCCGCCCAAGAGGCCCCTCGGAAGATATTGCCGCCACCAACAACAATAGCAACCTGCAATAACTCCCATTTTAAAGTAAATCACATGATACCACTAGAGAAGTTTCTAACCAGGGTGACAAGAGAAAGATATGCAGATAACATGAGAACAGTCGCTTGGAATACATTACAATTTAATATTTAAATTGATACTACTCATTTGGTTTCAGTCCTTTTTTTTAATTAATTAGTTTGAGTGCTCATAAAGGTACTCCAGTAAGCAACCAATAACAAGGCAGTACAAAGGACATACCTCTACACCTAGTTTGGTGACGGAAGCAACCTCTCTTGCAATTGCCATTGTAACCTGCAAAGTGAGCATAATTACAAGGTGTACATACAACAGTTGTTGAAATTCGAATATACACCACTAAAAGTAGTCTCACCTTTGGGTCTATGTTTTCTGTGTGATCTCCGGCAAGCGCTTCCCCGCTTACTTTAAGCAAAACCCGTTGCCATTTATAAGGCTTTTTAGACCTAGAGGTTTCGTCAAGCATAAGGCCACTGAACGGTGGCATGACTGATGTTTGATTCCTGACAAATGAAAGATGCAGGATGGATTACGAAAAAGTAGTTCAAAACGATTACTTCGAGTATTCAACATCAAAAGAACTTCAACTGCTGATACGATGAAATCGGCAGTCAAGCAGCTGACTCCAACAGGATCTAAACAAAAGTCACATTTGACGACCTTCTCTGTGTAGATGGTTGTCTCGAGTCAACAAACTTACTCCGATACTGACGACATCACAAATATATCGAAATGTGCTCACTGCCGAAACACCACTATCGACATTGTCCCACGTCGTGGGCTCAGTGGCGAGACCATTACCATCTAGTGCAATCTCTAGCCTTATCCGTCCGTGCTACCGTGCGCTGCAGATAAGCTATCTGGCCTCGACTCTTGAATTGAACAAACACGACAAAGAAGCATTCCGTCGAACACCTCGTCGGCCCACCGCCATCCCGGCGTTAGGCCAGAGCGCGCAGCTACGCCGCGCAGAACAAACAGAACACCGCCGCGGGGACGGCCGGAGTGTGTACAGAGACGCGTACCCGTAACTGGAGGCGGAGCCGTTGTCGGGCACGGCGGCGGCGGCGGCGGCGAAGCGGGCGCGCGAGGGCGTGGCGGTGAGGGAGAGGAGAGGGGGAGGTGCGCGGCGCCGGGTCATCGCCGACGAGGAGGGCGTGGAGGCGGGAGCCGGGGGCGAGGGGAGGCGGAGGAGGGAGGAGGGAGCCACGCCGGCGGCGGCTGCCATGGTGAGCGGGGCGGGGAGGAGGATGGGAATTCCTTCACGAAATCCACGCGAGCGAGCGAGAGATATTTTTTTGAACCGGAATCGGATATTGGGGCGTGTCTCTCGCTTTCGGTTTCGGGTGCTCGGGTTGGGCCTACATTACGATGGGCTAAGCACAGGCCCGTTGACATGTATGTTCGCACACGGATTTCAAGATTGAATTCAAATTTGAATGCGCAGTTTTTGCAATTTAACAAAAACCAGTACATGAATGATTGGGATGTATCTGCAGGATATACTCCAAAGTTTATAGCATCATCAAAGATGTTGCGAAGGCGCTCAATGTCGTGTCGCCGACGTATGGAGACCTAGGGCCTCGAAGTTGGTGGTCGATGTGGTCATCGCTCCTTGAAGGCGCAGCGAAAGGGAGTGGGTGTACAACCTGGGGCGCCGTCGATCTCGATCTATATCTACAGATCTTCTCTGAGGCCTGTGGCGCTCATCTGCACCTTGACGCGGGCGAGGCGGGTGGCGGGCGTCACGGGGTGGCACCGACCCGGCCTAATAGTGGGTTTTTCTCTTATAAAATGTATAAACTAATATAGATCTTCTCAGCCCTCGCAAGTAATCTATTGACACGGCCAATGTGCAAGTGAGATCCGACTTTTGCATCTTTTTTTTGCAAATCCACTTTTGCATCCTTAACGTGCCAACTTTAATAAATTCCCACACGCATGAAAAGTTTCAGTAACTCAAAACGTATAAACTCTTTGCGCCACGACAACCCGTTTCAACTCCCCGTGTGATCCGGTGAGGCAGCGAGTGGGGGCATCATACTATATTTTTTCACGCACATGACACATGCATTATTATCCATTTTCTTCAAATTTTGAAAACAATGAATGCTCGAGATTAATGCCGCTTATCTTTTCCGGCGCGAAACATTTCTACTTTTGGTATTTTGTTAATTACTTTCAAAACATGATAAAAACATGACGTGCCCCTTTTCAAATTTGAAATAATAAATGCTGGAGATTAATAGCGCTTATCTTTTATGGCTCTCTATTTCTACTTTTGGAATTTTGTTAATTATTTCTAAAACATGAGAAAAAAACATACATCAAAACAATACCGTTGGTATATCTCATCGCAGGGTAAATGAAAGAATAAAATCGTTTACGGAGCAAAATCGCATATTTATAAGCTCTACTTGACACTAACAAAGTTGGTAAGGGAATCTATCGATTTCTAAACTCTGGGCAAAATTCATGCGCTAACTTGGAACAATTTATTTTACCTATATTTTAAACAATAAATTGCTTGTAATTAATAACCTCTATCAATCTATAGTGAAATATTTTATTTGTATCAATTATATAATACTCCTAAAAATGAAAAGAAGCCAATATTAAATGATTGAACTTTATTTCTCAGATTTTAGAAATAGAAATTGATTGAAATTAATAACCTTTATCTTTTTTCCTCGTGAAACAATTTATACCTTTTGCATTCATGGACTCCTTCTACAAACATAAAACAAAGCGCCTAATGCAATTTTTTTATTTTTCAAATTTGAAAAAATAAATGCTTGCAGCTAATAATGTCTATTTTTTGTTGCTAAATGATCCTCTTTTGGTGTTTGTCATTTACTTCTAAGATAAGAACAAACGAGCATATCACAATAATATCGTTCATATATCTCTTGCTGGCGGTGGTCTACTCACACCACCGTGGTAGGTGAACTCAACCCATATAACTAGGATACATCATGACAAAAAAACATGACGTGTCCCACTTTTGAAAATTTGAAAAACATAAATGCTTGAAATTAACAATGCTTATCTTTTTTGGCGAAATATTCTATCTTTGGCAGTCTGTTAATTACTTCCAAAACATATGAGAAAAAGTTGATGTGGTCCCTTTTTAAAATTTTAAAATAATAAATGCTCGAGATTAATAATGCTTATCTTTTCTGGCGAAATATTACTACTTTTGGCATTTTGTTAATTACTTACAAAACATGACGTCGCCCTTTTAAAAAATAATAAATAAATATGGTATATCTCGTCACGGCCTCACGGGGTCTATCGACACAGCCACATCGAGTGAAAGCACCACCTCAACTTTTTTCAAATTTCCCACGTGATCCACGTAATTCAAAACTTATAAACTCTTCCCGCGACGACAAGCTGTGTCAACTTCCCGCGTGATCCCATGAGGCAACGACCCGTATCTCCCCCCCCCCCCCCCCCCATGTGGTCTATAGACACCACGACGGCACGTGTACCACCTTTTAAAAAAACCGCGCGACGTGACCGTTTCACGTGATTCAAACAGATAAACTCTTCGCGCCAGGCACGTGTACCACCTTTTAAAAAAAACGCGCGACGTGACCGTTTCACGTGATTCAAACAGATAAACTCTTCGCGCCATGACAATCGATGTCAACTTCCCGCGTGATCCCATGGGCCGACGAATCGCGCACATTATACTATCCCACCCTCCAAGTACAACCCAAGACTTGGATCAAAATGAAGTCATCATCTCGATTCTTAAATGACACCTAAATATATGTAAAAGATCTTGTGAACAACCACAAGAATCAATACACACACAATCATCCAAAGTACTACTAAATGACACCATGTGTCTAAAAGATTTTGAAAAGGTTGGGTGAGTGACTCCTAAAGAGGAAAGAAACAAAAGGGAGAAGGAAGGAGGGGGCGAGAGAGAGGGCAAGTTTTTACCAACGGTCACCTCCAGCTTCTCGCTATTTACCTCCCCTCGCCTCCTCCCGCTGCTCGCCTGTCCCGTCACCGTCGCGCCGCGAGTGAGGAGCCCACCACCGCCCCGTCACCCCTCCTCCCCCTACCGCCACCTCTCCCCCCTCCTCTCTGCCATGGGCCGTCGCGCGCCGCCGTCGTCAGTGGCGACGTCCTCGCCGGAGCTGCGGAGGAAGCGGACGGCGGCCGCGGCGCCGGCGCCCGGGTCGCCGCCGGAGCCGCGGCAGCGCTTCCGCTCGATCTCCGACGTGATGCGCCGGTCGCGCCCCGTCGGCGCGCCGCCGCCCGTGGCGCGCGCGCGGCACGAGGTGGTCCTCTGCGAGGTCTGCGGCGCCGGGGACCGCGACGAGGAGCTGCTCCTCTGCGACCTCTGCGACCGCGGCCGCCACACCTTCTGCCTCCGCCCCATCCTCGCCGCCGTCCCGCTCGGCCCCTGGCTCTGCCCCGACTGCAAACCTCCCCCCAAGCCCATCATCAGTGCGTGCTTCCCCCCCTTCCGCCCGACCTCGATCGATCTCGCCATTTCTTGCTTCGTCGCCTCGTTCGTTCGCGCTCGCCTGCTCCCCGTAATTTTCATCTCACCTCTTTTCTTGGTGCTAGGTTTCCCGTTGAAGCAGAGCAAGATCATCGATTTCTTCAGGATCCAGAAGGGCGCCGAATACCCTCAGCCGGCAAAATGCGGACTTTCTCAAGGTATAATCTCGCTTGCAATTCTTAGGAGCTCAGGTCATGGAAAGGGTGCACTATTGCTTACTGCTTATCTGTGAATTTCTGATCACATGATTGGGGGACTGGATCGGTTCTGTTTTATGGCTTAAGGTTGGGAGTGGATGATGAGGAATCATCACCACCTGTTTAGCATACTACATTGCTCTCTTCTGTTCATATTATGATGCATTGCAAATAGTTTATCTGAAATATGACTTATTACGACTAGGATGCACACCTAATTGGAGCAAAAGTTGTATATTTGTAGAGGGGTGTCGAATTTCGATTCTGAAATTGTTTTGGTTACTGTTTATCTAAAATATGAGTTATCAAGAGTAGGATGCACATCTGATAGGAGTAAAAGCTAAAAAAATAATTGGGTGTTGGATGTTGATTCCGGATATTTTTGTTGTATGTTGAGCAGTCCATACAATATGTAGTATCTTGCATAAATTACTGAACTGGGATTTCTAGGTAATTCCCAATGCAGTGAGCTATCACCGCCTGTAGTGTGCGGGAAAGCTACCGCTGCGGGAAATGCGCGGGAAAGAATTGTTGAAGAAATAAACGTTGCATTTTAGTAGCACTCTTTCATTGTAGTCATATAAATGTTTTATTGAAATAGATCTGTCAAGTTGTACAGACTGACCAATGTCGGTTGGTTTGTGGGATTCATGGTGATGTGCCCTTCACTCATTGGGCCATAAAAGCTGCCACCTTTGCATATGTCCCCATATACAAAATTTATGTGTATTTATTAGATAATACTTTGATATGGGATGATCTAAAATATCGGTACGTTCGTCGGATTCATGGCGATCTACCTTGCATTCATTGAGCCATTAAAAAACTGCCATCTCTGCATTCGAATCCATATACGAAACTCATGTGCACTTATTATATGATAATTTCTCAGGCCTGCTTAAAGGATTTCAGTAGCTCACAGTGAGATGAGTAGGAATCATTACTTACATGTTAAGCATGCTGCATTGTCACCTGTGTATCATCTACGCATGTCGCAAACAAGCATTGTCGATTACGAGTAGGATGAACCCAACCGATATGAGCAAAAGATATGTTCTGTGGGAGGTTTTGCATGTTGATTCTGTAATTTTGACTGTGTGTGTTGTCTGATTGATGAACATTGAACAGATGATTTTTATTAGATTGGTTTGTTGTATGGTTTAAGCAAACAGTGATGAGAAATAGTCATTCACCTGTTAAGCATACTTCATTGCTACCTTCTGATCATCTCATGGTTGTAAATAGTTTTTTTCTAAAATATGAATGTTTCAAGTTGACTAGGATGCACCCAACCAACAGGGAGATGTCATATCTAGTCGGGGGTATGTACGCGGATTGTGGAATTATTTTGGACTTTTGGTTGCACGGCTGGTCGGTTGATACAATAGTATCCTGCCTATGTCTCCAGTCAACTTGTATGTTATAACATTGTAATACTATGTAAAAAAGATGACCTGCCTTGCTATTGGTTACTGTATATGATAACTAGAATTGTCAGATAACATAACAATTTTACTGACCAAAAGTTACAAATGTGTGGTTGTAATGTTTATCTATTATCTACCCAGTTAAGCTCTTGAAGTCTGGTCTTAGCATAACAATTTAACTTCATACTTCTATAGATGCTAAGAGGCGAAGGAGGCGTTCTCTTGTTATGCACAAGAAGAAGAGGAAGATGCTGCCATTTGTCCCAACTGAAGATGGTGTTCAAAGGCTCAAACAAATGGCTTCTGCAGCCACTGCCTTGACATCTTCAAAAATGGAGTTCAGTAATGAGTTGACCTACGTGTCTAGTATGGCCCCTAAATCTTCCAATCAAGCTGAATTGGAGGAAGGTGGTATGCAGGTTAGCAGTTTCTACATACAACAGTATTGTAATTTTGGATCTCTTGGTGGCTAACGATACACTCCTACATTTTGAAGGTTCTGGCTAAAGAGGATAAAGAAACCGTAGAACTTTGCAGATGCATGCAGAAAAGAGGAGAATGCCCTCCACTTATTGTGGTTTTTGATTCATGCGAGGGGTACTTTCTTGGATACATTATGCTTCTAACACTTCTACAGTTTTCGGTACAGAGGAAGTAAACTAATATTTTCTTGGTTACATTATGCTTCTAACACTTTTACATTTTTATTTTCAGCTTCACTGTGCAGGCTGATGCAGACATTAAGGATATGACCTTCATCACTGAATACGCTGGCGATGTTGATTACTTAGAGAACAGAGAAAATGATGACTGTGACAGTATAATGACCCTTCTATCGACAGCTGATCCCTCCAAGAAGCTTGTTATTTGGCCTAACAAACGTGGAAACATTGCCCGTTTTATCAGTGGCATTAACAACCACACTCCGTAAGTACTCACTGTCTAATTATTAACGTCAAATGTGTTAGATGCATTTGTACACTATGATCAGCATGTGCATATTTAGGCGTCATTTTTTCCTGGCAATCAATTGCCCTTTATGCAATTCTTGACAAATTCAGTTCAGATATTTTTGAATTATGTTCTGAAATATATGATACCCTTATATCAGTCTAATACTGTTAAACTCCTGCAGGGGTGGCAAGAAGAAGCAGAATATCAAATGTGTGAGGTACAACATCGACGGCGAGAGCCATGTCCTGTTGGTCGCCTGCCGTGATATCGCTCGTGGTGAGAAGCTGTACTATGACTACAATGGACATGAGTATGCGTACCCAACGCATCATTTCATCTGACATCTCCCCAACAGTTTTTGACAACATTCAGAAGAGGATAGGGATTAATGGCGGCATTTTCAGCATTGCCGGCACTGTCCAATAACTTATATACAATTTGATTTTTGAGAAGATCCCTGAATGGCAGAAGTTGATAGGTGCTGGTGCTGTTAATACTGATAGTTTTCATTCAGCTGTGGAGAGAGACTAGTGGGATCTTCCTTTCTTTTTCTCTTGACCTCCTGAGATGTCTCTTCTCATTCATTTTCATTTTTATTGGGGAGTTCCTGCGCAACTTTAGTCTTTTAGGGATTCGTATCCCTTCATATAGGAGTATATATCCTCCCATGTCTCTATATATCAATTTATAAGTAGCTGTTATTCCCAATTAGAGGCACATTTGGAATTGGAAGAAAAAAAAAGTCACCCCATTACTGGGTGGTGTTGTTATGTTAAAGTTGTATGTAATTGGCTCGAATTCTTATCAAATATTTTTGCCAGTGCAAATTTGGCTTTCCTATGATTGTTGCGGCTATTTATTTACACTTGTTATTTTTCACTTCCTATGAATTCGGAGGAATGGAAGACGATCTCTTCTCCATGCAATTTAAGTGTTTGGATGATTGGAACGAAGTGATGCATGGTAGTTCTTGCATCTTCTAAGGAGCAGAGCATGATGCATGGTTGGGCGGGCACTGGTTAGGTTGATTGAGCTAAACGAGTTATATGTGTTTCTTTATGTGTGCTTAATCATATGTAAAAAGACGTGCATCGTGAATATCATGAAGCAGTTGTCCAACTGTGTTGAAACCTTCATCGCACTGGATGATATGTTGGTGGAGAGGTGTCAGGATGCGAGTGAAGATTGATGTTCGCAATCCGATCTCGTGTGCAGCTATGTTTAACCCCGAAGAAAAGCATGATGCATCTTTGTGGCCAATAAGAGAGAATGACCATAAATATGGATTTTAGACTAGTTGATCATGTGCCAAAGGAGTGTGAAGATGTATTATGCCCAGGTGAGAAGATAGTTCACTAGTCGCTCATTGTCTCCGTGTGTTCCAAAGGTACGTGGCATGAATGCAAGGTGTTGACGACATCAGGGGCGGATACAGGGGGGGACCAGCAAGGGGCCCTGCCCCCCCTCCCCCCCCCCCTAACACCATTGATTTACTCCTAAAAATCCTGTGAACAATGCATAATTTAATTTTTTTGCACTAACCGGCCCCCCTTAACATCCATATTTAGGCAATCCTGCCTCCGCCACCGACATGAGGTAGAGAAATAGGACGTGGACGACGAGGGGAAAGAAATTGGTTAAAGGAGTATGCTAGATCAGTGTTTGACGACGAAGATGAAAACTTAAGGAGCATTTCCTCTAGCTCTTCAAATGATAGAGGTGAACATGAGGCAGAGAAAAAAATACGAGAACGTTAGAGCTAGGAGGTAAAGAGAACGAGCAAGAACTACTTTTGACCGCCACTGGAAAATGAGATGGGTTGCAAGCCATGCAGATAAGGATGAAGAGAAGGCAGGAGGTGTAGAAGAAAATGATACAAGATCAGTCTCCTCGAGAGATAGCATTCCTACACGCAAGTTCAAACAAAGATTACTATCGAGGTGCAAGTGACATGTTATGTTCTTCCTTTAACTTTGTAATACATAACAATGTCCATTTACATACATATTTAATGATTTGAGAAACAAAGCAATGGTACATTTTATCCACACTAAATCATATATACTTATGATTGAATGTGGAATTTACGAATTTTAATCGTGGTTTATATTCATGTATTCATGTGAGTTTTGGTCCAACAGGTACTTGTTTTTTTCAAGCTCAAACTGCGGGTATGTAGATATACTTTGCTACCATATTCAAAATAAGGATCAAAATTATAGATAAGGTAAAAGATTTCGTAAAAAGAAAACGATCAATAAATTCATCTACGAATCCATGAATGAATTTAGTTTTATCTATTATTGAATTATTAACAAATTAAAGGCCACTCTCTTTTATCATGGCTATCGACCGTTCCAAAAAATAGTTACAATAAATGATAAATCCTTCTATTAATATAATTGAGCACCTATTATAATATACTAAACATAGTTTGAGAAGTACATATATAATGAGTTTCATAACAAACATGGACATATCTTACTATGATGCATTTAATTAATAATAAGATCTTTATATAACAATGAATATTCTATAGTAGAAATGGATGTACTTCACTATTTGAATTTAGACGGAAAACATGGTATTTGTCTTTAAACCATCTAAAAAACAATAGTGTATTTTGTTACCATGTTTTATGCTTCCGACTATTATAGAGAAATAAACCCGAGTAAGCAATTTACCACACAAACAAGTCATGTGGGTGCTCAGATTATTTACACCTAACTCTTTAGGAATGAACTCGTGACTTTAATTCTGAGCTAAAAAACCCATAATCTCAAGAAATCGCTTAGAAATCATACATACATAACCTAATAAGGATTCACATATAGCAAAATGCATCAACAAAACGGTGACCTAAGACTACAACCTTTTCCAGTATTTTTTTTTTCAATTATATCACTTTCTCGAATACATGAGGCGAGTATTAGCAGCCACGTGAATAATAAACTATCGACCAGACATGATAACTCAGCAAATCGCGTGGTAGCGCGCAAAACTTCCTAGTATGAGTTGGTAGCACGGTATGACCTAGACACACATGATGGCACTGGGTATGCTGCTTAGGGTGCCAGTTCTGAATTTGTTTTTTGACAAGAATTTTGAATTTTTTTTGTTAAAAAAGGAATCAGACTGCAGAAGTGTTGTAAGTATAGTTTTGTTTTGAGAATTTGTTGAAGTACAGTTGATGGGCCTGTGGGCCTTATCCCATCAGCCGATGTGGCCCATACAGCGTGAAGGCATGCACGAAAATTAGCCTCCTTCCAAAAAAAAAACAGCCGCCGCGCTTAGCCACCCCTCTCGTTCTACAACACGAGGCGACGGCGGCGGCGGCCGGCGGGCGTGGCGACGAGGCCGCCGACCATGGACGAGCCGCCTACCGTGGCGCGAAGACGACTTGTTCGACGCCTGCGGCCTGGGGGACCGCGACGAGGATGTGCTCCTCTTCGACCGGGGCCGCCACACCTTCCGCCTCCGCCCCATCCTCGCCGCCGTCCTGCTCGGCCCCGACTGCGGGCGCCCTCCAAGCCCATCACCAGTGCGTAACTCTATTTCCCCGCCCGTCCGAGCTCTCGCCAGTTTGTTCGCTTGCATGATTTTTCATCTCATTCTTTTTTCTTGGTTGATTCTTTTTTTTTTTTTTTTTTTTTGAAATTTTTTCTTGGTTGATTCTGTCCCGTGTGTGCCCATGGGTTGTTAGGTATTCCGATGAAGCAGAGAGGAAGATCGTCGATTTCTTCCGGGTTTAGAGTGGATTGGACGCCACCGCGCCAACGAAATGTGGGCTTTCTCAAGGTAATTTTGCGACTCAGTAAGATCACGGAAAGGGTGCACCGGCGTTGCTTGTCTGAAACTCTGATTACATGTGTTGGTCATTGGATTACTTTTATTGTATGGATTAAGGTTTGTCACCCACCTGTTGGTCATCCTACCTTACAGTGCAAATTATTGATCTAAAAATGACTGATTATGATTATGAGTAGGATGCGAATCTGATGGAAGGAAAAGTTATATTCTTTGGGTGGGTGTTGTATGTTGATTCTGGAACTATTTTGGTTGCACCGCTGACTGTCAATACAGTATGCATTATCCTGCATATATATTACTGAATTGGAATTTCTAGGTAATGACCAGTGCAATGACTTATCACGGCTGCAAATTTGCGGGAAAGCTATCACACCCAGAATTACGCGGGAAAGATATCGCTTCCGGAAATGTGTGGGAAAACATTATTGAAAGAAACCTTAATTTCATGATAATAGCACACTCTTTCATTGCAGTAATAGGAATGTTTAAGTGAAATAGAATGACTAAGCTTGTATGGATTAACCAATGTCGATTGATTCGTGGGATATTTTACATGTCTATCCTCTTGGTGTTCTACCTTGCATTCACTCAGCATAAAAGCTTCCACCTTTCGATAAGAAATTAAGAATACACATACTAAACTAGCTCTACTACCCTGTTGTGAGCTATCACCGCTGGAAAACTATTCCACCAGAACTATGCACGAAACCTATCACCATTGTAAATACACAGAAGAGTGTCATTCAAGAGACTTTAAATGTTAATAGCACTCGTTTGTTATAGTAATAAAATGTGTTATTGAAATAGATTGGTCGTGCTTATAAGGATTGACCAACTTCCATTGATTCGTGAGATACATGTATGCCCTCTTGGTGATCTACCTTGCATCCATTGAGTGATAAAAAGCTGCCACCTCTTCATCAGAATCCATATGCTAAACTTATGTCTGTGTCCGGTGCCGATGTGTTGACGCATGGTTCACGAACGAGTGAGCTAGGACTTTTGTGTGACGGCAGAGACATGGCATGGGGTGGAAAGGAAGGAAGGAGAGGGAGGATGAGAAGGAGTGGGAAAGCGTGAAATGTGATTGATGGATTTTGGAAAGGAGTGATGCAGGGAGAGGGGGTGGGGGTGCTGGTGACTATTACGGCTTTTGGCTACCAGGATGAGCGAGGTGGGACACATGTTGTTACACAAGACATTAAATTTACTGTCGAAGAAGTGGGAAAGACTCTTAAAAAAACTTACTAAACAAGACACATAAAAATGATACACGTGAACATATTCAGCTTCGTGACCTTAAGAAGGATTGAAAATAAAATTAGCTGACAGCAACAAATACTTAACAAATTTAAGTATTAGTTTAACTTTTAGCTGGCTTGTTGTATGTGATTGTTATTTGTATGTCGTAATATTGTAAAACTATGTATGAAAGATGACCAGCCCTGGAATTGGTTATTGTATGATAATTAAAAGTGTCAGTGATAATTAAAAGTGTCAGGCATACAACTTTTCATTCGACTTGCTCGGGTTTGTTCACTTAGAAGTACTAATTTTGGTTGTACTGATGATCTTGAACGCTCACTTTTCGTGGACCTTCGATGGTGCCTTGTTAACACAAAGATGAATGAGGTTGAATGTGAAAGGTAACATTTCCATCGCTTTGAAGCTGTTAAGGAGTATTAGTCTAATACGGACTCCTAGACCTTGCATATTCCTAACAGAAGCATCTAAAATATTGGAGTCATAGTTTTTTCAATGTTAGCCAATATTTTAGTCAATTTGGTAGACATAAGACCGAACTAAACTTAGATAGGATATTTTCCACCGTGCACAACATGAAATCCTGCATTATTATCGTACCCCAGCAACAATCCAAAATAATCAAAATAAAATCATCATTTGAAGTAGTACTAGCTGACACCATATGTGAAAAGATTCTGAAAAGGAGTTATGAGACCAGAGAGAAAAAAGGTAGGATATGACGTGGGCGTGTCGCCCACAACATTTTGACCAATGTCGATTGATTTGTGGGTTATGTTACATGCACTTGGTGATTTGCCTTGCCTTTATTTAGCCATAAAAAAGCTGCGACCTTTTCATAAGAATCCACATACGAAACTTATGTCAACTTATTTGACTGATTAAGACTAGGATGAACATCTGACAAGAGCAAAAGTTGGATTTTTTTTAGTGGGTGTTGTATATTGATTCAGGTTTCTTTTGGTTGCACGTTCCGAATGTGTAGTTCTTTGGAGGTCATGGAAAGGGTGCACTATTGGCTTATCGCTTATCTGTGAATTTCTGGTCGCATGGTTTGGGGATTGGGTTGGTTCTATTGGATGGCTTAAGGTTGCATTTTAGTAGCACTCTTTCATTGTAGTCGTAGGATTGTTTTATTGAAATAGATCTGTCAAGTTGTACAAATTGACAAATGTTGGTTGGTTCTTTGGGATTCGTAGTGACATGTCTTGTACTCATTGAGACATAAAAAGTTGCCGCCTTTGCATATGTACCAATCTACAAAATTTATATGCATTTATTAGATAATAATTTGATATGGGATGATCTAAAATGTCAGTTGGTTCATGGGATTCATGTTGATCTGCCTTGCATTCATTGAGCCATAAAAAACTGCCATCTCTGCATACGAATCCATACACGAAACTCATATACACTTATTATATAGAATTTCTCAGAGTCCGCTTAAAGGATTTCAGTAGCTCACCGTGAGATGAGTAGGAATCATTACTCACATGTTAAGCATACTGCATTGTCATACCTTGTCGCGAGTATGTATGTGGATTCTGGGATTGTTTTGGTTGCACGGCTGCTCGGTTGATACAATAGTATCCTGCCTATATCTCCAGTCAACCTGTATGTTATAACATTGTAATACTAAGGTAAAAAGATGACCTGCCTTGCTATTGGTTACTGTACATGATAACTAGAATTGTCAAGTAACATAACAATTTTACTGAACAAAAGTTGCAAATGTATGCTCGTGTTTATCTATTATTTTTCTTGAAGTGTGGTCTTAATATAACAATTTTACTTCATACTTCTATAGATGCTAAGAGGCGAAGGAGGCGTTCTCTTGTTATGCACAAGAAGAGGCAGATGCTGCCATTTGTCCCAACTGAAGATGGTGTTCAAAGGCTCAAACAAATGGCTTCTGCAGCCACTGCCTTGACATCTTCAAAAATGGACTTCAGTAATGAGTTGACTTACGTGCCTACTATGCCCCCTAAATCTTCCAATCAAGCAAAATTGGAGGAAGGCGGTATGCAGGTTAGCAATTTCTACATACAACAGTATTATATGTTTGGATCTCTTGGTGGCTAATGATACACTCCTACATTTTCAAGGTTCTGACTAAAGAGGATAAAGAAACCATAGAACTTTGCAGATGCATGCAGAAAAGAGGAGAATGCCCTCCACTTATTGTGGTTTCTGATTCATGCTAGGGGTATTTTCTTGGATACATTATGCTCTTAACACTTTTACATTTTTCGGTACAGAGGAAGTAAACTAATACTTTCTTGGATACATTATGCTTCTAACACTTTTACATTTTTTCTTTTCAGCTTCACTGTGCAGGCTGATGCAGACATTTAGGATATGATCTTCATCGCTGAATACGCTGGGGATGTTGATTACTTAGAGAACAGAGCAAATGATGACTGTGCTGGTACAATGATCCTTCTATCGACAGCTGATCCCTCCAAGAAGCTTGTTATTTTCCCTAACAAACATGGAAAAATTGCCCGTTTTATCAATGGCATTAACAACCACGCTCTGTAAGTACTCAGTCTAATTATTAACGTCAAATGTGTTAGATGCATTTGTACAGTATGATCAGCATTTGCATATTAGGGCGTAATTTTTTCTGGCAATCAATTTTTTTGTGGCTTCTGCTCCGGTGCTCCTCCCCTGCCAAAAATTCGGACTCGAACGGCACTTTGCTTGCATATTGGGGGACTGGCCCGGTTCTGTTTTATGGCTTAAGGTTGGGAGTGGATGATGAGGAATCATAACCACCTGTTTAGCATACTACATTGCTCTCTTCTGTTCATATTATGATGCAATGCAAATAGTTTATCTGAAATATGACTTGTTACGAGTAGGATGCACACCTGATTGGAGCAAAAGTTGTATATTTTTATTGGGGTGTCGAATGTCGATTCTGAAATTGTTTTGGTTGAAACTGTTTATCTAATATATGATTTATCAAGAGTAGGATGCACATCTGATAGGAGTAAAAGCTAAAAATTTAGTGGGTGTTGTATTTTGATTCTGGATATTTTTGTAGATGCATGCTACTTTCTTGGAGGATAAAGGAACCATAGAACTTTGCAGGTGCATGCAGAAAAGAGGAGAATGCCCTCCACTTATTGTGGTTTTTGATTCATGCGAGGGGTACTTTCTTGGATACATTATGCTTGTAACACTTTTACATTTTTTGGTACAGAGGAAGTAAACTAATACTTTCTTGGTTACATTATACTTCTAACACTTTTACATTTTTTTTTTCAGCTTCACTGTGGATGCAGACATTAAGGATATGACCTTCATCGCTGAATACGCTTGTGATGTTGATTACTTAGAGAACAGAGCAAATGATGACTGTGACAGTATAATGACCCTTCTATCGACAGCTGATCCCTCCAAGAAGCTTGTTATTTGCCCTAACAAACGTGGAAATATTGCCCGTTTTATCAATGTCATGAACAACCGCACTCCGTAAGTACTCACTGTCTAATTATTAACGTCAAATGTGTTAGATGCATTTGTACACTATGATCAATGTCAAATGTGTTAGATGCATTTGTACACTTAGGCGTCATTTTTTCCTGGCAATCCTCCCTTTATGCAATTCTTGACAAATTCAGTTCAGATATTTTTGTATTATGTTCTGAAATATATGATACCCTTATATCAGTCTAATACTGTTAAACTCCTGCAGGGGTAGCAAGAAGAAGCAGAATATCAAATGTGTGAGGTACACCATCGACGGCGAGAGCCATGTCCTGTTGGTCGCCTGCCATGATATCGCTCGTGGTGAGATTTTTTTTTACCAACGGTAACCTCCAGCTTCTCGCTGTTTACCTCTCCTCGTCTCCTCCTGGTGCTTGCCTGTCCCGTCGCGTCGTGAGTGAGGAGCCCACCACCGCCCCGTCACCCTTCCCCTCCACCTCCCATTCCGCCACCTCTCCCCCCTCTCTCCCATGGGCCGTCGCGCGCCGCCCTCGTCAGTGGCGACGTCCTCACCAGAGCTACGGAGGAAACAGACGGCGGCCGCGGCGCCGGCGGAGCCGCGGCGCTTCTGCGCGCCACCGCTCGTGGTGCGCGCGGCACGAGGTGGTCCTCTGCGAATTCTGCGGCGCCGGGGACCGCGGCGTGGAGCTGCTCCTGTGCGATCTCTTCAACCGGGGCCGCCACACCTTCTGCATCCGCCCCATCCTCGCCGCCATCCCGCTCGGCCCCTGGCTCTGCCCCGACTGCAAACAGCCCCCCAAGCCCATCATCAGTGCGTACTTCTGAAAGTGTTGATGATTGAGTCCTGCAGCCAGTCCCTCTATCCACATTTAACTCTGATATCCTTGCAGCCCATAGGAAAAGAATACCTCTCTACCATGAACATATGGGTGCACTGTCACACTATTGCTGGCATTGGCTTTGTCCAACGCTATTTGCACTACAATATATCTTCGTACATATCTTCCTCATGTGTAACATGACTGTCTTCCTTCACTCTTGATGTAAACAATATCATGAACCTGCAAATAGCCAAAAATAGCAGCACAATGAGTGTATGGAAAGGATAAAATATGTTATGGCAACTTTATGGAAAATGTTTTTGACACCGCTGATATGAAATATATCTACCACACCACAAAGTTTAGAATCCAAGTTCAGAATATATACTTTTACAAACTGAAGACAAAATATATTTGAATAGTAGCCCAATTTGCTAACCATAGCTTGCCTTCTTGAACAGGCCGGCGCGGTTCTTCGAGAAGCACACCTGGGACCTGGCGTGCCTCCTTGCTCCCAAGTCGCAAGCCCCAATGCGGTGGATCTCGATCTTCTGCCTTCTCATGCTCGTGCAGCAAGGAGACATTGCCTTGTAAACCGGCTGGAACTCAGAGAGAGAGGGGAGTGTATCTGTACGACACGGTAGGGTTGTTGGATCTGTTGTGTCGCTGCGGCCTGGCATGGAATGTGTGTATATACGCTAGTGACGCAGAAGCTGGAGTCGTGAGGTGGGCTGTTAGCTCTCTGCTAGTAGCTGATGTTGCAGCTGGTGCCCAGGAAGTGGCCATGTCCCTGTTCAGTTTTTTTTTTTTCGCAAATCTGAATCTGTAATTTTCTAATGTTTAATGGTTTCTTTAAATGGAAATATGGGAGACCTTTGCTTCAATTTTAAAAAATGTGAGAAGAGTTCAGATCATGATAATGAAGACCACCACGACAGTGACGGTGAGTCGTGACGTCTCCAAACTAGGAAGATCTAGGCTGGGAGTTGCCTGAATTGATTGTGTACTACTTAGTCTCAATTGGTTATCACCCCCACATATAGAAAATGTTGGATTATATACTATTCACGGCTCGATTTATGTGTCATACTGTATTTCTCGATGGGCTGAATTTGGATTTAGAACTTTCGTGGCATGCACACATGGTAGATGTTGACACAATAATCTTGTACAGTCAGCTGTTCCTCAACCCATTTGACAAAATTGGTCATTCAAATTAGCAATACAAGATTATTTTTCCACCAGCTTCCCAATCTCTACACCTGACATTACAATCCAGGGAAACCACAGTGATTCCAGGGTTGGCACCACCAGCACTCAAGCATAATAGCGTGCTTAACCCATTGAATTTAAGCATACCCGTTACACGTGTAAATCAAACTGAGTACAGAGATTTAACAGGAGCACGCCCACGTAAGGAAGCAAGATCTGGGAGCAGCCTGTCAGGCAGTTCTGCAATTCTCAGACAGCCAGTCAGTCAGTCAGAACCCCATGCATCGTCACGTGCAGCTTGTCGGGCGGTAATCCGGCTCCTCCTCGCTTCCTCCTGCTCCTTCCGCTCACCCGGACTGGAGCTTGAGAACTGCTTTAACCCCATCCCATGGGCGATCAGCCTCTGCGCCGTCCTCGCAGATGTCTTGGGCCTCGGCATCGGCGGTTCTAGGTCTGAAGTACGAGTAAAACTAACATGAGAAGTTACGAGCTAAAATATTCACATGATCGGCAGGGAGAACGTCAAGCGAAAAATGATCATCAGAAGGCACAAGCTGTGTTACCTGTACCATCTATTTTTGCCAGGAGATCGTCATTACCCTTTAGTGACCGTACTTTGTATCTTGGAGGCACACAAGCCTGCGCCTCATTAGCTGTAAGACAATAGACAAATAGGTCAACAGGCCAGAATGTATCGAGTAAAGGCAGATGACAGAAGTAAAAAAAAAACTTTTAAGTTCATGTCATCATCGTGTTCTAAGTTCAAACAAGATGGAAAAAACTTTGAACAAGCATTACAGTATAAGCTAGATAAACCAAGACTGTAACTTATGCATTCTGCTTTGTGCGTTCTACCAAATTATGCATTCTGCTTTCGACTTCATAAATACCATGGTTTTTGTCTATACGCGCATATCAAAATTAACACATATATCATGAAACGCAAAGTGCCATGGAACCTAATAGTAAGAAAGGAATTGAGCCTATTTCCTCTAATAATTTAGTTATGGGGTTAGGGTGAGACAGAAAAGCAATTTAGCTTGAAAGCTGTCCTACTGCCCTTCTAGATATGAGAATGAAAATAGAGTTTCTCCAATAACATCAGAGCCTTGCTTCTAGTAGGTGGACGTTATCTAGTTGTACATTTTAACAATACAAACATCTACATTAAATAAAAACGTGGTGACAGTATCTAGATCATGTTATATGAAGAAAATACATAGAAATACGATAACTGTTACCAGATGATGGTGTCCGAAAAACTGCAAGTGCAATAGAATCATTGACCCAGCGAATGGCAACTCCATGGTCTCCAAACTTCTCAAAAATCTTTTCCAAATCTGTTGTGCTTGTGCTAGAAGGGAAGTCATACAAAACAAGGGCATGCCTCGTCCCAAACCGTTCTGCACCTACAGAACCAAACAAATGATTGAGTATTTGATTTAATCACCATGAGCAAGCTAACAAGGTAAGATAAGACTGTCATCCTGAACAGATGGATTACCCGTCTTGTTCTCCTGCTCATCCGCATCGCGCTTGGATCCACCACGAGGATCAGACCCCTTGTCATCCAGATCCCTCTCCGAACCACACTGGTCGCTGTACATAACACTCTTCTCATACAGGAAAGAACCCCTTCCCCTCCTCTTGGGCCCTGAAGACGGAGTGCCACTTTTCTCTGAAGATGGAGTGCTGCTTTTCTCTGAAGAAGACACCCTCGCCTCTTGCTCCAGGGGGCGCACTGGCGTCTCATCGCCACGGTCCGCAATAGCCTCCCAATCTGCATATGCATCAGAGGAAGAAACGTCAAGATCTCAGTTCTGTCTGCGCTGTTTCCAGGATAGAACACGGACACGGAGACATAGAGCACTGGAATAATACCATCATCTTCGTCTTCATTCTTCTCATTGGCGTCAGCTGAGGCTTTTGAGTCCGCAGAAGCCTCTGGTGATGAAGGATCCTCCGCGGTCACATGGTCTCTTCAATGTACATGGTTAGAAGCAAAGCGAAGGTCAGTCAGCTGTCTGCAAAATCCCAAACAGGAGGCGATTGATGTTCAAACTGTGTGCCACTTTAGGGGAGCCGTGCTCTGGTGTCCAAGAGATCATGAGCTAGAAGCTAGAATTCACCGAGGAAACTTGACAATTTGTGCAAATTAAGGTGAGGTGTGGTTGTCTGAGTAGGCAGGCAAAGATTGGGTTCAGGAGCAAGCTATTAAGAGGGGGAGGGAACAGAGGAGCAAACCCTAAGGCCTGGGGGGCTTTCTCCGCGCGGAGGCGGAGGACGATGGCGCGGGAGCGGATGGCGTCGGCCTGGAGGGTGTTCCCGCGGGAGGCGTGGAGGCCGGCGAGGTCGCCGAGCGCCGTGGCGAGGCGGAGGTCGGCGCCAGGCGCGGACGGGGAGGCGGTGGCGGTGGCGGAGAGGCTGGATGCGACGGACTCGAGGAGGGAGATGGCGCCGTCGACGTCCCCGGCGTCCAGCAGGTCGTCCACCTCCTCCGTCCAGCGTCCGCCGGCGGCCGCCGCGTCCATGGCTGGTGGGGTCGGCTTGTCGGACTCGGGTCTGCTCTGTTTTGTTTTGTGTAGACTGGAGGAGTGGGTGGCGACTCATAAAACACACCGGCTGGGTCTGGGTCCCGCACAACTGTCAAAAAGAGAAGTGGACCCCTAACCACTGCCGCCGCCTCGAGCCGACTCTCCATCTCCTTCCTCTCCTCGCCGCTGTCGGACGACGTCTCCGGCCTCGGGCTGACGCTGACAGCGGCCTGCGTCCTCCTATTCTCTCGCTCAGGGTATCGACGTGGATCGTGGACATCAACGGGGGGCGACGCGTTGTGCAGGGGCGTGGTGACATGTGAGGTTCGCGGGAGGGGGGGGGGGGGGGGGGGGGGCGCATCGGCGATGAGGTGCCACTTGGGAGCTCAGCATCCTCATCCCGGTGGTCGTCCAACAAGGCGATGATAGTAATATCGCTAGCAAGTGCCTCTTTACAAGATATCAGTACAATCTCGCATCGGGTTTTTGCTATATGTCGTGAAGCAAAGGTAATTGAGCATGGGAACAGAGGTTCGCTTGAGTCTATTCTCGTAAGTGTATGAATCAATGTAGGTGTCCAGATTTCGCAATTAATCGGAAGGAGTTCCGGGTCATGTCTACATGTTCCCGAATGTACGGGGTCACACACTTAAGTATCACTAGTTTATTAAGTACTAGGATGTGTTAGGAGTATGAGAAATATCAATGAAAAGGTTTCGAGAACATCGAATTTTGAGAGAAACCAGAACTGTTTCGGAGCACCGGGAAGGTCTCACTGAACCCTAATGTGACCTGGAATGTCCAAGAAGGTTCTGGAACCTTCCTATAAGTTCCTTGGCACGCCCATATCTTGGTACTCAAGGGTGGTAACCCCCTCTTAATATGCATGAGATTAAAAGGAGTTAAGCCCCTCCTTCTTAGTGCGCATGTGATTAAAAAGGGTGGTTAGTTAGTTACCCCCTCATTGGTTACCTCCCTTGAGTCTGAACCTCCAAACACGACATTATGCTGAAGGACTGCTGACTTCTCCTACGTCCATCCACGTACGCCGTAAGGCTGTCCTAAACGGCAGAAGAAGAAAAATGTGGCCGTACTCAGAAGAAACCAGCAGGACTGTAGCGGCGAGAGTTTTTGTGTGTTTGGAGAGGTCCTTTTAGTTGGATATGAGGTGTGGCTTGTTAGCTTGGGTTTAGGTTCCCTTGTTTCAGGCATGGACGATGTTCCATGAGGTTGAGTGGGCGGTTTTATAACCGCGTTTTGTTTGGTTTTTGGATCCGGTTTCCCTAATTAACTGGATCAATTCTCTTCTTCTATAATGCAATACGGGAACACCCCGCCTTAGGTCGTAAAAAAAGTACAGTTTATTTTACATGAATATGTGATATACATTTTCTCAAATGCCTTGCACACTATTTGTACTAGATTTTCGCACTAGTATATACTCCATTTCCGCACTAATGTCTACTACACTTTTACACTTTTTATAGTTTATATTACACGAGTTTAACACATTATTAATACATTTTCTACACGTGTCAATTGTTGGAGCTAGTCCACGGGGGTAAATTTGTAGACCAGGTCCCATAAAATTATTTTCCGACCCTTGGGATGCAGATGTGAGACACACAACAAAGGCGAGGAGCAGGCAAGCGCGGCCGACGGCGGGGATATCTACATGGCGGGAGATATTTACTTTTTCGGGTAGGACACCGTCAATTTAATCGCAAGAAGAAATTAGATGACAAAACTGAACAACTTTTTATTTAACTTACGGGTGGTATAGGTGGGTAATTATTGACAACTTTAGAGGCAATTTAATTCTTTCACCAAAACAAACCGACGAAAGCCTTATCGCTTTGATTATCAGGTAAAGATTTATATTGTGTTTCACACAAATGTGCACTACACTATATGCCCCGGTACATTTTTCACTAGCTTCTATATCGTTCCAAAATATGAGCCACTATGGTAGGATGATTGAAAAGATCGAAGATGTTGGATCTACACACCCACACACTACCATGGAGCCTTGGCCCGAACTAATCCCCGTCGAAGTCTGCGCTTGCACAACCATGCCAGCGGCGCGATGGACATCATTTGGGATCGTTGCCATTGCAGATAGACAGGATTTGACAAGCTCAACTCGGCCTTGCAGGTACAAGAATTTGGCCTTCCAACCACGCAGAGGCTTAAGCACATTTTTCAAGGTTCTAGCGTAGCACTACAGTTTCTTTACCACTGCAGGAAATACTGAACCGTTGTTTTGCTACATCACCTCTTCAACCAAAGAAGCATCTTAACAGAAGTGACATCAGAATGATCTCAACTGTCCTTCAACAGTTCAGCTTGATCATGTCCACCATGAATGGTAATACCTACAATCAGAATTAGTCGATAAGCGAATCATAATCATGGGCAAACTTATAAGCTCATTCTAGTTCGAATTCCCGGATCTCTGCCCCGAAATTGTCCCATAGCCATCACCATGCATCTCAACATAATCTACGACAACCAGAAGTTCTCTCGAACACACCATATCCATCCCATCACCTCCCATGATTCCATCAAATATGTGACTCGCAAAGCTACGAAACATTACTCACGCGGGGGCGTGGGCGTGAACATCAACGCCGAGAAGACACAGCGAGCATCATTCCACCCCGTGGATCACTGAGGTGAGAGGGGAACAGAGCAAATTAGGAATGAGAGAGTGAAAGGCAAAAAAATTGCATTAATTAAGTTGTCGTGGTTCCCCGCACACCATCTAGTAGTGAGAACTACCCGAGAAACTCCACCATTGCTCGTCTCCACATCGCGCCGAACAAAAAGGTGTGCCCTGCTCGTTCTTTGTCGCACACAGATCTTCCAGAACACCGCACGCTACAATGTGTCATGGACGTGCACAATTTTTGTCTGATTCTCAATCTGATGGTACCCGTGCTCTTAGCCAGACATGTTGGAGGCGCGTTATTTGTCGCACACGGATCTTTCAGAACGTCGCACACTACAATGTGATGGGGGCGCGGGCGTGCACAATTTTTGTCTAATTCTCAATCCTTTTTGATCCGTGCTCTTAGCCGGACATTTTGGATGGTTTGATTAGAATGATGCGACAGAAATCATCCAATGTACAGCAGGTTCTATAGAATAACCGTGTTTTTTTAGCAAGTAATAGTATGTAGAGTATACTACATGAGTTTCATGGACTATTAGTATTTAGTAGTTTATATTGTGTTTCATATAAATGTGCACTACACTACTTTCTTCAGTACATTTTCACTAGTTTCTATTTCGTCTTCCAAAATATAAGCGACTATGTCGGGATGATTGAAAGGATCGAAGAGGTCAACTCCACTCGATCGGAAAACATCACCGCCCAAATGAGTCGGCCGTGAGACTTGCTTAATAATGTTTGAGTACCGCAACGCCGCATCATCCACGATGGCTGTTTCACATGCGTCGTCATTCGAGTTCGAATTCACATATCTCTACCCCGAAATTGACCCCATGGATTGTCGCCATCATCTCAACATAATATGCGACGGCTAGAAGTTCTCTCGGACACACCGTATCCCTTCCATCATCTCCCATGATTGCATCAAATATGCGACATGCAAAACTACTATGGCCGCAAAGTTAGAACATACTACCCTAGGAAATATTAATCATGTGCGGGTGTGGGCGTGAACATCAACACCGTGAAACCACGTCGAGCATCGTCCCACCACCAAGGAGAGATAGGAACGTAGCAGATTAGGGATGATAGAGTGAAAGGCAAAAAAAAAACTGTATTAATTAATGTGTCATGCTTCTCCGCACAACGTCCGGGGAGAACTACCCGAAAAACTCCACCGTTACTCGTCTCCACATCGTGCCGAACGAGTCACGCGGTATTTGTCGCGCACGGATCTTCCAGAACGACCGCACACTATAATGTGTCGGGGACGTGCACGATTTTGTCCAATACTCAGTGTGATCATATCCGTGCTCTTAGCCAGACATGTCGGAGGTGTGTTATTTGTCGCACGCGGATCTTCCAGAATGCAGCACGCTACAATGTGCCGCGGACATGCATTTTTTTTTGTCCGATTCTCGATCTGATGGTATCCGTGCTCTTAGCCAGACATGTTGTTGAAGGCGCGTTATTTGTCGCACACGGATCTTCCAGAACGCCGCACCCTACAATGTTTTATCCGATTCTCAATCCGATGGTATCCGCGCTCTTAGCTAGACACGTCGGACGGTTTGATCAGAATGATCCGACATAAATTTTCCAATGTATAGCAGGTTCTCAACAGCTGCAAATGAGAGCAGAAAGCATTGATTTTCCAGTTTATGTTGGCGCGCAATGCTGGATTACAACCAATGCCCTCTGTTTTCCCGTTTTAAATCGCTTCCTGATTTAGCTTCCTGGATCAGTTGCACAAGCAAACGCATTCTGCCCCCAATCTTGTCTTGTTCGATCGGTGAAATCGTCTCTCGCGGGGATCCAGCAAGGAGCATGCCTCTGTCGCCGGCGCCGTCAAGGTCGGAGAACGGCGCCGCCGCCAGCCAGTTCCACGTGCTCAACTCAGGCGGCGGCGGACAGGCGAACGGCGCCACGGCGTATCTGCAGTTGCCGTCTCCACGAGCCAACGCCGCGACGTCGTTGGGTCGTTCGACCCCAGTGCGCGCCATGACCGCCTACAGCCCTCCGGCCACAGGTAGGGCTGCAGCGATGGCCGCGGCTATGCGTCCTCCGTACGGATCGCCGCCGACGCAGCAGCAGACGCCGCCGGCGCACCTTCTGCAGCAGCTCATGATCTTGGCGGGGTGGGGATCCTCTTCTTCCCGGCCGCCGTGGATGCAGAGCTACGCGCAGTCTGGTCAGCCGCCGTCGCCGTCCTCCCCGCTCGGGAGGGCCCGTGGTATGCCGCCACCTTTCGCCTCTCCCCGGATACCTGCAGCTGGCACCGGCGCCGGCCGTGGAGCCGTCGTCGCCGTGCAAAGCGACGCAGGCGGCAGCCACAGTAATCCCAGGGGCGCCGGTGCCGGCCGTGGCGCAGTACAGAACGACGCCAATCGCAGCCACAGTAATAATTCCAGGGGCACCGGCGTCGGCCGTGGAGCTATCGTCGCCGTAAAAAGCGATGCCAGCGGCAGCTTCTGTAGTCCTACGGACACCGGCGGCGTCGGCCGTGGCGCCATCGTTGCCGTAAAAAGCGATGCCAGCGGCAGCACCTGTAATCCCAGGGGTACCGGCGCCGGCCGCGGCAGACTGGCGAGCGCGAGGTCGCTCCAGATCGCCCCTGTCGAAACTGCCACCGTGCCACCGGCCAGCGACAGTGGCGACGCCTCAGCGCTGCAAGTTCTGGGGCCCGTGCTCGCGATGCCGACCACTGGAGCCGCCGCCAAAAGGAAGGCCGCCGTCCGGTCGCCGAACGGCCGCCTACGGAAGCCGCGCGCGCCCAAGGGGAGCAGCACCACTTCGACGGGGCCCAAGAAGGTCGCCAGCAAGAACACTGTCCCCGACAAGCCGGCGGGCACGCACCCTGGCGCCTCAGTAAACGACCAGCCGAAGTCCGTTCCCCCCGCGGCGCCGCCGAGCAAAGGCAGGAAGAGGAAGAGCGCAGCCTCGGCCGCCGCGCCCTCGCCAGCACCCGCGGCCACCCGGTGCAGCCTCGTTGCGCGGCGCAACAACAACAGCAGCGGCACGGCGGTGGCAGCGCGAGCAAAGAAGCACACCGTCCTGACATGGCTGATCGACGCCGGCGTGCTCATGGAGAAAGAGAAGCTGTTCTACGTGCCGGGGCCGGAGGTCGCCGGCGCTGACAACAACAACAACAACAACGGTAAGGTCGTCTCCGGCGCGGTCACCAGGGCCGGCATCCAGTGCGGCTGCTGCGACACCGCCATGCCGCTCCCAGCCTTCTCTTCGCACGCAGGCGGAGACGCGTCCCCGCAGGCGTGGGATCGGCTCCTGCTCATGTCCGGCAAGCCGCTGCTGCGGTGCGTGCAGGAGGCGTGGGAGAAGGAGCGCCTGAAAACCTTCCGTGCGGAGGAGAAGGCGAGGGCGGCGCTGGAGCAGGACCGGGAGAGGAGCGCGCAGGCCAAGAAGAAGCTGCTCTCGAGGTCGCCGCTGCTCGCCGCCAGCGGCAACGGCAGGCAGAGCCGGAAGGGCGCTCTCGCTCTCGAGGGCGTCAATAATGGAGGTGGGGACCGGAGCGACGACGCGTGCGGCGTGTGCGCCGACGGCGGGCAGCTGCTGTGCTGCGACAGCTGCCCGTCGACGTTCCACCCGGAGTGCCTCGACGTGCTGGTCCCTGACGGCTCCTGGGTCTGCCACTACTGCCGGTGCTTCGTGTGCCTCGCCAGTGACGGCGGCGGCCTGGCGACGTGCCAGCAGTGCGCCCGCAAGCGTAAGCAATCGATCATGATCTCTTCTACTGTGTACCTTAATTTCGGTCTGAAGAAGAAAACTGATGGAAATTACTGCACCTCCTGCAGATCACCAACACTGCCGCCCGTCGCTGTTCGCCGGGCACGAGATCGGGCCCTACTGCAGCGAAACCTGCAACAAGGTGAGACATTCTCCATCCATCATACACACAGCATGTTGTTACAAAATTCAAAATTCCAAAAATTCTTCATGATCAGCAGCTGCATCTGCATAGATATTTCACTGAAGCTCCTCTACTGTCAAATGTCAGTTAACCATATCATACCATTTCAATTTTCAAACAAAAGAATGATCATCCTGTCGCAGCGGCACTGACAGTGTGTGGGACTCCTTCTTCGTTCAGATGGCTGCCAAGCTGTCGGAGATGGTGGGAGGCACGAACGCCGCCGGCGGAGACGGCTTCTCCTGGTCCCTGCTGAAGATCAACACGGCGGACTCCACTGCTGTCCTGGAGTGCAATGCGAAGCTGGCGGTGGCGCTGGGCGTGCTCGACGAGTGCTTCAACCCTGTGAAGGACCGGCGCACCGGCATCGACATGCTCCACCAGGCCGTCTACAGCCTCGGGTAAGCCTCTCTCCGTCAGACGAATCAAGGCACAGAACTCCGTTCTGAATTTTTCAGGCTGTCGTGTATGATGATGCTGATGTTGGTGGGCAGATCGGAGTTCAAGCGGCTGAGCTATGAGGGGTTCTACACCATGGTGCTGGAGAAGGACGCGGAGATCATCTCCGTGGCATTGCTCAGGTATGTATGCCGTATGAACAATTGCACACACATCAACACGCTCTGACACGTATGTATCTCTCTGAATGTATGTGCAGGTTCCATGGCAGCAAGCTGGCGGAGATGCCGTTCGCGGGCACGCTGCCGCACTACCAGAGGAAAGGGATGATGCGCCGCCTCGTCGACGCCGTCGAGCAGGTGGGGGATCAGTCTTCAGAGATCGATCTTTGCAGCTCGCTCTGGGGATTCAGACATCGCCTGTGACGTCTGCTCCGACGACGATGCCTGAACATTTCTTGCGTTGCTTGCTGCCAGGTGCTGGCGACGTTGCAGGTGGACACGCTGGTGCTCCCGGCGGTGGCCGAGGTGGTGGACACCTGGAAGCGCTCCTTCGGCTTCGCGCCCGTGGAGCCGCGCCTCAGGGAGGACGCCAAGCGGCTCAGCATGGTCGTCGTCACCGGCACCGTCCTGCTCCAGAAACCCATCGGCGTCGCCAACGCCGCAGCCCGGGCGCCGTCTACCTCCGCCTCGAAGCAGCAGCAGCGGCAGCAGCAGACTGCACAACGCGTCGAGGGAGCGGCGGCGCCGATGAGCGAGGACGAGCTGGCGTTCCTGGAGATGAGCTGGCCGGTCTGCAGCTTCACGGACCTCGTCGCCGGGATCGCCTACACGCCGCGGCCCTTCTGCGCCGACCCGCTGGCCGCCGCCCTCAGGGGGTGGAGTGGCATCGCCGCTGCTGCTGGTGGTAACCCGGGGAGGAGCTCTGCTGGTGGTGGCGCCGGCAGCAGGCGGTCCTGCGGTGGCGAGGCGGCCGGCGGCTGCGGTGGCAACGTGTTCCAGATGCCTAGCTACGCCGTGGCCGGGCGCGGCGGGCATCTCCGCCTCGGCGTCAACAAGTGACGAATGATCGTGTTGCAGACTACAGAAGAATCTGCTGCGACTCTATTCCTTCTTTGTTGACAGCAGAAAATATTTGCTGTGAGACTTGATTCGGTCATGTTGTTTTGTCGGTGATGTGGACCTGCATTCTGAAACTGTTCGTTGTCGCTGGTTTACTTTACTCTGGAACTTTGACAATCCAAGTTTACTTCAAAGCTCGTTTTCTTATAGTATAATATTCTTTTTTGTCAAAACATACTACAGTACAAAGGTTGATTTGGAGCTGTATTTTTTTCTTTCAAAGCTCGTTTTCTGGAAAGGGGTTCAGCTGAGCAGGGCGATTGCTTGCTTTGAAAACTTACTTCAAAGCTCGTTTTCAGGTCGCACTCGACTTGAAAACCAGCAATAGCAAGACACCAACCAAGCTAGAGTAGCAGTACTGTCGCAGCAACTCCATAAGAAGAGCTGGATTGTCATCTCAGCAACTACACTACACAATTATTTTCATGCAGTTCCAGACTTCCAGTTGTTGAACGAAAATGGTTAATTTCTTAGCGGTAATAAGTTTGTGGTTAGAAAAAAAAAACGGGAGAAGGTGACGTCACGGCTGACATGGAGTAGGAGGACTGGAGAGGAGTAACTCACAGCAGCTGGCTAGCTGTAAAATTAAAATTGGCCAAAGATTAGAGGCTCGTAATTAGTCGCCGTTATGATCCGTTGCTGTGTACTGGATCAGCAGAGAAGTACACTGGAGGAGTACCAGTTCCCCAAACGAAAATGGTTTTTTTGTACTGTACCAGTAATTACCGTCAAACACGTTGCAGGGTAAGAAGGATAACTAGTAGCTAACTAGCCAGCTGTAAAAACTAAAATTACGTAATTAATTGCCCGTTCCGTTAGCATTCCTGCACACGGATTGCACCGTATGTGCTGACTGATGTACGCGTACGTGCTGTCTAGTAGAAGAAAAGATGAACTGTATGTATTAATCTGCATGCATGATGCATCGATCCTTCTCATGCGTGAAACAGAGGATGATGAGATTAGTTCACTAGTCAGATCATATCCTCCTGCTCTGTCTTTCTCATTTCGGAATTAGCTAAATGTTGTTTTGAATCTATGAATGAACAAGAAACGAAAGAAAGCAACCGAAAAATGGGAAAGGCGATCGACGAGTCGACTGACTAATCCCGCCGTCCAGCCGCTGCTGCTTCATGCATGCTGCGGCGAGGCCGACGGCGTGTAGAACGGCGTCTCGGGCTCCTCCTCCCGGTGGTCTCCTCCGCACTGGCTGGAGACGTCACCCTCCGACGCCGCCGTCGGCGTCCAGGACGACGTCGACGACTCCTCTTCGATGGTGTAGAGCTCGCGCGACCCCGCGGGGGCCCCGAACCAGCGCTCCCGCCACGCCGCCACCTCCTCCTCGGACCCCGCGGCTGCCTGCTCCTGCGCGTCCGGGGACGTCGCCGCCGGCTCGACGCGGGAGCGGCGGGAGCAGAGGCGTAGCAGGATCAGCACCCGACGCAGCCGCTCGAGCCGGCGCTCCTTGCTGGTGCCGGGCAGCTGCCGTGGCTCCGAGACGGCCGGCAGGAGCTCCGTCGGCCGCTTTCTGGGCCGGCGGCAGTGCACGGTGAGCAGCAGGAGCGCGACGCAGGCTGCCGCCGCGAGGACCACGAGCTCCGCGAACAGAGTAGTTAGCGTAAAACTACCACTTTACAGACTTAATCACAAAAAACTACCACTTTTGCCCGCAATCGCAAAAAACTACCACTTTTGGTCCGCTGATTGCAAATTGCGCTAAAAGTCGATTTGGCTGCGGATTGACACGAAAACTGACTGGGCGGGCCCACCCATCAGAGATTAGTGGCAAGGGATATCGTTTCGTGCCCGCAATCGCAAAAAACTACCACTTTTGCCCGCAATCGCAAAAAACTACCACTTTTGCCCGCAATCGCAAAAAACTACCAATTTTGCCCATCATCTTCCATGTTATGCAATAATGTTTCTTACTCATTACCATTGCTTTATTGGTGTAGGACTAAATAATGTTTCTATCTTTATTATTGTTGTGTAAGATTGCAATAATGGGCAAAATTGATAGTGAAAAGTGGGTCCGCGATGTCAGGTTTCGTGTCAATTCGCTCTGAAACGTGATTTTGCGCAAATGTGGTATGTTTTTGTGATTCGGGGCAAATGTGGTATGTTTTTGTGATTCGGGGCAAAAGTGGTATGTTTTTGTGATTTAGTTTGTAAAGTGGTAGTTTTACGCTAAACACTCTCCCCATTCAGACAATCCATGGCGTATATCTTCAACTCAAGCACGCAGGTTGCTCACGGCTGCAACAAAACATCCCTTAAATCCTCCTCCATGGATGGATTCATAAGCTATCAGAAGAGCACCACGGATCCGATGTCAAAGGTGCTACAAATTAATTGCACCATGGACCAGCCGATCTTGATTTGGACAGGATGCGATTTTGGTGCACTTTAGAATGCTTGGCGCTCTTTGTATATTTACTAACAAAAATGGGGGAATTGAAGGGGCCGGAGAATCTTACCTATTTCTATTGCTATTAGAAGGGACAGAAAAGTACATATATAGGATAAAGAGTATAACTAGCTGTTACAAAAATGGTTACACCACTAACTCGGGGGCAAAGATCCATGTTAGCCACTCCAATTCCAGATAAAACGAGCGACATGCAAAGCCACAATACGGTGTCCTAGTGATCGTTTGGGATCGCGCGTTAAACGTGAAATCGGTGTCGACAAACTGGACTTCATCCTCCTCTACCTCGCCGCCACCGGCGGGGACGGCTCTGCTGAAGAGCCTGCTGATGAAAAGCGCATGGCCGTCTAGCCCGTCCGTCACCGGCACCCACGCTCTCGCGCCCAGGTCCGCCTCAAAAATCTCTACCTTGCGAGTGTGGTCGTCATGGTACTGAGGGCGTTGCACCACCCGCCTCACCATGAGCAGCTTCCCACGGGTCTCGACCAAGTACCAGGTGGTGATCATGGTGATAGTAGGTCCTGGGTAGGAGTCATCGCGATAATATAAGGTGCCGTCCAGGATCTCATCGCCTGTGTCTTGATCTTCCTCGCCATGGTCGTTGTCCTCATCTTCATCCTCATCCTGCGGCTTGTCGATGACGTAGTGAGTGTTGGTGACCATGGGCACGCCGTCGGCGTCAAAGGCGATGTCGAAAGAGATGAGCTCCTCCTCCTCCGTCATCCCGTAGAGCCTATCTCCAAGGAAGGCTACGTCGACGATGCGGGTGAAGGGGAGGGTTCGCGGCTTGGGTACCCACACGGCGCCCTTCCCGGGCCGAGCCAGGATGATGGGGCAGTTTCGGTGGTTTGGCATGAGAAGGATGATGTCGTGAGGCGTCGTCGACCGCATGAGCACCTTGCGGATCTTGAAGTACTTGGGGACGCTGCCGCCGATGACGGCGTCCAGCTCCGGGAGCGGCACCGTCACGCCGGAGAAAGGGTTGTGGAGCATGTAACCATGCCGGCGGCGCCTGCTGCCATCGTCGTCGTCGTCGACATGGACGAGTGCGAGCCAAGTGCCGGTGGAGCCGAGGCACGTCGCGTCCTCGGGGAAGGAGGTGGGGCGGCGATCGGACCAGCCTTGGAGTGAGGTCAGGAAGGAGCCGTCGGGCAGGACCACCCACGGAGGTAGCCGGCCATGCCCGGGCGGCGGCCGGGGACCGTGGTCGCGCATCGCCGAGCGCCAGGAGCGGCAGACGGCGCGGGCACGGGCGCAGTCAGCAGCTGTTGTTGTTGGGAGGCAGGTGACAGCATCGGCATCGGCAGCGCTTAGGAGGCGGGTGAAGACGTTGCCGAGGAGCTCCGGCGGGAGGTCGCACCATGGCGGAATCGACGCGTCCTCCGTCGTCGTCTTCATACTTGGTCTCGGAACCTCTGGAGCACTCGCTGTTGCCCCCATGGCGGAATCACAAAATACAATGTCGATCGTACGTACAGGTAGCTAGCTGCTAGCTAGGGTGTCGTCATATATAAAAGCCTTGCATAGGTGATAGGTCGTTCCGTGAATCCGATTCGAACCCGGACTAGAACGGGACTGCGACCCGGACTAGCTAGTTCGGATTATTAATCCTTTTTCCCAACACATAACCTTATACCGGTTTAGAAAAAAACTGGATACTCGGAAACAAGGAATACTGAAGAAAAAACAGCTATCTTACAATATGAAGTTAGTTGCAAAAAACCACCACAACTAAGGCTAGGGCTTCAAAAGACCACCACTTTACTCTCTTTTTTGTTGCAAAAATCACAGTTCTTCAACACACAGCACTGATTGTCCATGCTAAGCGAGTTTCTGACGGGTGGGGTCTGCTTTCAGGTTTACGTGGCACGTTGAAGGATGGGTTGGGGGTAGTATCACCATGGGAGTAGCTAGGAGGATGGGGTTCGTATGGTGGCGGCTTTCAGGATGATGCATGACGATATTGTAGGACTCCTAACTTTGTTGACAAACTTGTTCCTGGTTCGTTTATGACCTTATCCATGACCAATCATTTGGCCCACAATTATGTTGAACATTTAATCTGAATGTTTAAATAATTGTATTTCAAATATTATTATACTATATGTGATGTTGAGTAGTGAAAATATTGAATCATATTGATGTCCAGTTGGAGTTATAATATACTTCATATCCATAGAGATTTGGAAAATAGAGGGGAAATAATTTTCAAGTATTCAGTTTTGAGTTTTTTTATAATGCGTAACACACGCCTTGCTGACAAAAGGTTTTCATCATACAATTTTTTTTAATTCTACTAGTTTCTTCTATTATAGTCTTTAATTTTCAATATAGTCAATGTTTTAGAACAGTACAGTTACCAAGGCCATCGTGAGAGGAACCTTTTGTGTGATGATGGACGCATTTTCAGCATTTCAGGAAAATGAGAATTTTATTCAACTTCACCACTTGGTGTGGGTAACCCATATCCATATACCCACATAACAAGTTCTGCGCGGTGGCGCACCGACATGGTCGTCCCTTCTCCTACCAACGATTCACCGGCTTAGGAGGGTCGATTTGCAAATTTACACACCAACTACTGTTTGATGGTGGGACCGCATCCACCTTGTTGTCCACGTAGGTAACAAATTGCTGGATAAAGCCCAGTCAGAGCCGAAAATGCGAGTTTAGGTTAACAATTCTGCAATTCTCGAGTATAAGGACTAAATCGAGTCACAAGTAGAGGGACTGTAGATGCATTTAGAGCATCTCTAACAGAGCACTCAAACCGCGGAAGCTTAAAACTATTATAAGGTTCACGAACGGAGCATTTTTTTTGTGCGAAAACGACGGGCGTCATAGCAGTACCCGTAAACACATCCTCAAAAAAGAAAATAGACCAGTCAGCTCGTCCCCTTCCTTGAGATTTCCAGATCTTGAACGAGCAGCTAGCAGAGCACGCCAGCACGCAGGCCAGCACGCAGAACGAGCAGCTAGCGGCAGGCCGGGCGGGCGGCAGGCCGGGCAGGCGGCAGGCCGCGGCGGGCGACAGGCTGCAGCGGCACGGAAAGCTTATTGGGCGGCCGGCGGCAGGCTGCGGCGACACGGAAGAGGACGGGGACGGCTACGACTGCAGCGAGCGCCGCGAGCGACGGCTGGCGTGCGTGCGGGTGCGTGTGCTTGCTCGAGAGGGTGCAGGATGGTGCGTACGGGAAGAACAGGGACAGCAGCTCGAGCACGGCCATGGCAGGCGGAGGCGGCCGAACGGAGACGGCACCGATTCAAGGTCTCCGGCGGTCCTCCGACGGATTCCTCAGCTGCTGCCTCAGTTTCGGCTGATTCCGGCGAGTCCCGTGGCGAAAGTTCACCGGCTCGTCCTGAATATTCCCTCCCGCCAACTGTTTTTTCAAATATACAGGGTTCAGTTTGGCCGTGAAAACTTCATGTTAACAGTTTCGCGGGACGAATTCCCGGACACCCTCAAAAAGTTTTAAGGGTCCACGAAGTTTGAGGCACTGCTATTTTTGTTTTTAAGTTTTTCGAATCATATTTGACAGTTATTTTACGGTTCTGCGCGGTTTTGAAGGCTCTGTTAGAGATGCTCTTGGCGCAACAATAAAGCCCCTCTTGGCTTAGCGCCGTATCCTGTGGGTAGGAAAACGGACCATCCCAAGGCTGGTTGTAAAATACTGGCCGGAAAAATCAACTGGGCTCCCAATCGGGACCTGGGAAAAAAAAAGGGATTATGTGTCGTTTTAGTTTTTTTTTTTTGAAAACATCGTTTTAAGGGTTGTTTTCAGTTCTCTATTCCGGGAGAGCAAAAAAAGATATTGCAAACTTTTTCCGGTCGAACCCGGAACTGGTTATACGATATGCATTTTTTTTCAATATCTGTAGAGATGCTCTAAACAAATAGAGGTCACACAGGGTAGAATAATGCTATTGCTCAACATATTCATGTCACGCAATGGTACCGACTGGAACCTACAGAAGCATTTTGCAGGATACTCATGTCACGCTATTGTATCTGGAAACTATGGAAAGCATTTTTCAGAATAATCATGTCATGCGATGGAATCGACTGGAAACTCTGATTGTATCTAGTTATACCCAGCTAAAAATAGTATCTAGAATTTGAGCGGGTGCCGAAGTAACACCTGCTTTTTTGTGAACACCGCACAATTCATATCACAGGCTAGACACCTAGATGCGCTGCAGTCAACTTTCGTCCATGGGATCATTTGCACCACCTCTCTGAGACCCTGAATCCTTGTCTCCTCCTGAGGATGCTTTTGCCACAGAATCTTCCAGTGCCTCAAGGAATGAAGCAACTGTGAATTTATCTGTCAGAAACACAACAAAATAACTAGTTGTCAGAGGAGCAAGTCAGGTGATATCAACAATGATCCAACAACTAGTAAATATTTGACCACAGCTCAAGTTCACCCATCAACCCAAGTAGCTAGATAAAGCACCTCAGACATGGGAGACCTAACTTTAAAAGTTGGCATCATGTATGGCATCTTCAGGTTAAATATCACCCATATTCTGGGCAAGGATCATCTCCACCCTAAAGCTATAAGTAACCCCATAGACAACAACTGCTAGATAACAGACAGTAACTGCTGTAACTTGCAACTGTTCTATTGTTTTCTTTTGGAAATCCAAAGGGGTAGAACCACCGAGAAGTACCCAAACAGAGTAACTGTGCTACATGGGTATGTAATAATTAACTAATTATGCACTTTAACATACACTTACAACCGTCATCTTATGAATCACCCGACAAGTGGGAGCGAAGGAGAGTACAAAAATAACATGGAAACAATTAGTCTATTCGAGTTAAATGTATGTACTACAGCCGTCTAGTGCCCATATCTATATTTCATATTTTTTTTAATGGCCATACCAGGGCAGACTCAGCTTTTAGATATAGGCTGAACAAGCGAATGGTGGAGAAAGTGTATGCGAAGTTCATAATACATAGACATGTATCATTGTCGCTTCTTTATTTTTCAAATTAAGATACTAGAAGAACACTAGATCTTACATAGAACAAAACCATTTAGGTCATACAAATGAGCACGTGAGTTGTAATCTAAAGGAAATGAAAGTGGTTACATTTACTAGGGTCCACACCAAATTGAGCAAGATCTATTTGGCCAGTCCGTAGCACCTGCCATAAAAGCAAACATCATTACCAGCCTGACTCTTGCGAGGCTACTCATATATGTGCAATAGAAAGAGGACATATGAGTTGATGTAACTAACATGCGTAAAAGCATCTAGCTGCTGTCGTAAAGGAGGACTTTGCAGTAGTTCAAGAATATCACCTGCAGTCCATGATCCCTGGAATCAAGCAATTACAAGAATGAGTTAAGAGTTTGGTTGAACTGAAAGCCAGAACAAAAAATACAAACCTCGGGAAGATGTGATGCCAACTGCTCAATGGGCAAAGTTTCAATTAGTGGCAATAGCAAATCAATCTTCAAGATATCTCCTAGTCCTAATCCTGCCACCAGCAGTCTAACACAATGAGACAGAAAGCAGGCTATAGTCAAAAGTGCATCGATTCAGAATGGCACTTACCAGCATCAGGATCTGCCATACCATCTGGAATTGCCAGGAGAAGGGAAGTAAGTTTCAGAAGCAGGTCTAACAAGAGAACATACCCAAGGACATGATTTTTCGCTGATACCTGATGGTTGTATAGCACTCAATATTCTCTGCAGGTCTGACAATCGTACAGGTCCAGCGGCAGACGTCACTTCACCAGCCAAATCAGCGGTCATGCTCTGATCAACTAAATTCCCAGCTCTGACATATACATGTAAGAGAAGGAAACAGATGGGGGATAGAGTTAGCAATTTGGCCATAGCACTCAAAACTCAAACTCGTGTGTAGTAAAGGATACAGGTGTGCAAACAAGAATTAACAACGTAACATGAAAATGGAAAAGGTATATTTAGATAACAAAACTGCATACATGCCACACAAGATACAACATATAAGAAGGCAATGTTCTGATGGATATAATTGGATGTTCTGATGGATATAATTGGAAGGATGTTATTGTGTTGATGAGAACAGTGAAAACCTGAACATTCACCTATATGTGACATTGTATCAAATATACTTGGTTTATCATTAATATATATCCATGATCCATCTGGTGGCATGATTTCCATCTGGAAATCAGGAATGACGCTCCATTGGCATTCAGGTGAATTATAATAATCTCAATTGGTTCAATTGCTCTTACGCTAGCTTTTGTTTCCCTTAATAAAGTTGCAGGCAGAGAATTTTATTGGTTCCATACAAAATGAAATGTGAGGGGACGGTCACCAGATAACAGAGTATCAAATGTCAATATATTTAGTGAGTATAGAATATATTATTCTCTAAAAATCATAGCAAAAACAACAACCACAAACTGGGTTTAACAGTGTAATCATCCAAGTTTACAGGGTTGCCTATTGCATTACAAAGGCTGGAAAAATGGCATGTGCTCACACAGCATCAGGTCTAGCAGTTCATTTCACATACCTGGAAGATATGTCATCATCAGCGGTATCTTCATGTGACATTTCTGCTTCAATAGAAACTGCATCGGCATCTGCACAGCAGTACAACATTAAGACAACGGTCATAGCCGAGTATCGGGAAGCAAATAATCAAAGCATACCCATTGGTCGATTTATGTAGGCATTAACTTGGCGGCATATTTGCGAGTCCCCATCAGCATTGACCTCCTGCATAATAAAAAGCACAGTGGAAGTCAGCTGTTTAGAAGGTGGAAAGACTTAAATGGTGTTCACAACATAATCCTTCACATCTAACAAACCTGCATCCATAGGAAGAATTTCCTGCTATCATGCCTGAACTTCAAGATGTACACCCTTCCAGAAGATTCCGCGACCTAATGAAGTGAACGAATGTTGATCACTGAAGTTCATAGTTCACTAAGGTAATCCTGGAGAACATATCAGACGAATTAATATTCAATACATCTTAATACCTTTTCAAAGACAGCTTCATCAGGGAAGACAATTTGATCCTGTGAAAAACAGAATCAAGGATAGACAAAACTACAGTATCTTCTAAGACTAGAAAAAAAACGGGAGAAAATAGACACTTTCAAGTTCAAACAAATAAAACACGTAATATCCACAAATTAAGGTTACGATGGTTTTATATCAAACGGACAAGTTTAGCATTTACAGATTTAAATTAAGAGATGTCTAAAACTGAGGTGTGCAAGAGGATACATCTTCAACTATGTTTTGCCCACGATCAAGCCACTGAAAATGAATCAAGCCTTCTTCACCCTACAACAGAAGTGGATGTATAATTTCACTCGCATTAGTGATAAATATAAGAATGCACATGAAATTATTCTGACAGTATAACTTGAACACGACATGAGTAGAACAGTGAGCATGCATACCCTTCCAATACGAACAAGCCCCTTGCGCGCGTCTGGGACCACTCGCGTTCCCTCAAGAGACATCTTACCAGCACGAAACTCGCACATTATGTCCTGAGAAATGAAGATAAACATCAATGAATAATAGGAACACACCTTGTTATATTAAGACAGAAAAATAGAACAGGTTTTCCAAAGAAGAAAAGGAGCATTCAGAACCTGACTAGAGAATATCCATTAATATGAAACTAGCCTCACGGGATACGCATATATCTTAATTTAGACGATACTTTACAGGTCTAAAAGTAAAGAAAGTGACGTGGTGGTTCTACGGCAAATCCCATGGTCATGGTACTGGTACCTAGGGTTCCGTGAGGGGGAGCGGATGTAGGTGCTGGTAGTTCCGCCGGCTGACAAAGAAAGGTTACCCAGGTTCAGCCCCTCGTTGTGAGGTAAAGACCTACTCCTGCTTGTCCGGTCTCTATTGATGGTGGATTACAAGGTGGCCAAAGTAGCGATGATGCGCAGATGCAATCTGGCGTGAGGTAGAGGATGTTGTCTCCCCCTTTTTTTTGTCCACCCCTACATATCTTTACATACGCAGCCTCTTTATATATGCAGCCAGGTAGGGTTCACATGAGCTCTACTCGACTACGTCTTGAAGTCTTCGTCTTGTCCTCCAAGAGATAGTTGGGCCGCCAGATGAGCCTTTGTCCTCCAAGAGATAGTTTATTCTAATATCGTACATATTCACATACTTATTTTTGAACAATTCTGCATCAGCATATTAATTTGGTGTGTTCCTCTGTCATGTTGAAATCGACTTCTATTGCCAAGGAAGCATGGCACATGAACATCACCTTGATGCAGTTTGGATGGATCGGATCAAAGTTGTATGCAATTCAAGAGTCTGGATAATTTTATAATAAAAGGATGCATCTAATCGGTATATATACTACATATATGGTTATTATAAGGAATTAGCCAACTTTCCATTACATTATAAAGCAGTTCAAAACCGTTAAACAAAACAGAGAAAGTATTTGACTGAAGCATGTTTGCCAGTCATGCATGGGCCAAGGAAATATTTATTTAAAGGTAGACTCAAGTTTCCAAATCCTGAATTTCTATGTTCAAATGATGATTCAGCTTTCAGTTTAAAAAAATTTAAAAAGCATTGATGCATTGCTTTTATTTTTGCTTACATTCTTCCAGGTCCTATTCAGGAGCTTATTTTCTTTGAGATGCCACCTGATCTCATACCAACGGAGGCGGAGTCAGCAAAATTATTAGAGGGATGAAAGAAGGCCTAGCAGCGAAATTGTTGTGGGGGGCTGGAGAACTAGAAGACACTTTTGAGGATTTAGCACTGAAAATAAGGGGTCCAAACGAAAAAAACATATGGGAGGGAGGAGGGGAGGGGGGCAGGGCCCCTGCTGGTCCCCCTGTCTCCGCCCATTGGGGCCTAGGAGTTTGCATGGGATTGAATCTTCTTTTGCCGTGTGGACTTAAATTGAATTACTTTCTCTCATTAATCCTAGCCTAATACGGATCTAACAGTCAAATTAATTTTGATATTGTTGATTAAATTGGAGGCTTCCATGAAGCCTCCATTTAGTATATGAGATGAAGATGCGCCATCTGCTGATCAACTTTGAGGTTGTGCAGATATAAACAAATAATCCAACTCACTGAACAACGAAAAGTTCACTAGGCTTGCCATGTTCTAATATATGATAAGAACAAGTTACGTGCTTAAAACTATTATTATAAGAAGCAATGGTAGAATCATATATAAGAGGATATCTATAAAAGTATAAATTGTGACATAGGTCATCAAAAGATTGTTGTTTCATGGTGTGAAGATACTCCCTCCGTTCACTATTATAAGATGTTTTAGGTCTTCTCGAAAATGGATGTATCTAGACACGTCTAAGTGTAGATTCACTCATTTTGGTCCATATCGAGTCCACATTGAAATATCTAAAACATTGTACAATAGTGAACGGAGGGAGTACGTAGCTATCAACTCCTACCAGATTTGATCTCAAAACAAGCATAATTGAACATGCTGAGAGGAAACTTGGTATTTAAAAGTTAGTACTTGCAGAAACAACAGAAAAGTGACTGAAAGATTACCTGGAGGGGTTCACTGCTCTCCATCGATGACAGTGGTGATCAGCACAATATGTAGGCCCTAAAATAACAGAAGGGTAAATACAGGATAACAACAATGTCTTGCATTTTCCGATGTAAGTCAAGCAAGCGAGAACTGAGAAGTAACATAAGTATTTCTACTTGTTTGCAAAGAAGACTTGTGTTTTGACCTCCAGTTGCAGTGAAGTCGATGTACAGTACACTGCTTTGGTAATTTGTGCACTCAAAATAAAACAGTTTAAGGCGCACTTGCTTGTAATTTACAGAAAACAAACTTTTGAAGAGATTTACAAAAGAACAGCTATAAGTTATGGACATGGCTATCTCACTGCATGGTCTTTGTGCCTTTGATTCCCGGTACTCTTTTAAAGACACAGGCAGGACATAATGCTTGTTCCAGTATATGTGAGCTCGGCAGATGCTTTCTTTGGCTTTTAACATAATTTCTACAGCAGACATGATGTTTTTCTAGGAAAACAATCGCATACATCACAGCAAAAAAAAAAGGTCAAACTCATGTACTCTGAAAGAAAAGGCAAACCCTGGCAGGTTGGACCATGTTATCCTCACTTGGAGCGAGTAGCCGTAAAATCACGCACTGCTTAGCCCAGGGGCTTACCTAACGCAGAGCATACTTTATTTGAAAGGTGGCATAGCAATTTTTTAGTACTAAGATAAGCTAGAGCAAGACATGACATTTCAAAATACTTGTGTGACAATAATATCCTTTTTCTTCTTCTTCTTTTGTTGTCCTCGATAATGTAAGAAACCAACTCTTGTTGAGACATGATAAAAAAGCTACAACGCACACACCATTTGTAAAATGAATTATTCAAAGCATTGTGTAAATACATATCACAGTACCTAATTGCACACTCTACTTGCAATAAAACACCATGACATGCCATGTTAATCTACTTGCAACGAGTCGCATATGTACACAAAACAGGGGCAGCGATATGAGGATTATACCTTCACTCCAGGTTTTCAAAGCTCCTGTAAATCTGCATTTGACACAGAAAAATGTATTTAGAAAAATGTGAGAATAGTAGGGAAGGGAGCCAGGGAAGAGAGAAGGCAGGGCATGGAGCCAGGAAGAAGAGGCGCGCCGGAGTTGTTCTGGTTCTCCAAGTGCGAGCCGCGCTTGAGGCGCCGCGGCTGCGAGAGCGCGCATCGTCTCCGGGGAAGGGCCGGGGTTCCCTCCCGTCGGCGAGCCAGAGGGTCGATCTAGGGTTTCAGGCCGCTGGGGGACGGGCGGGAGAGAAGGTATGGGGAGGGGATGGCGGGGAGAGAGAGGAGGGCGGGGCGAGAGAAGGGCGGGAGAGAGAGGCGCCGGAGTTACCTCGGCCGCTCGTCGCCGGTGCAGCGCGGAGGAGAGGGGTCGCGGTGGTTTTCAGAATAGGGAGTCGCGATGGACGCATTTTCAGAATTTTAGGAAAATGGGAATATTATTCAACTTCACCACCAAAGTTTTAAAAAAAAAACATATGCATGATTTTGTACAGTTCAAGGGGGTCATTATTAACTTTGATAGTACATAGGTAACCTCCCTAATTTTTGAAATGAAATGACGAAGCAACAAAACTTGATATATATATATCACTCATGTTCAGAGTACAAATTAAATAAGCCCTCGCTTGTGGCTTAGGAGATGGCTATTCATTCCAACTGGACAAGGGAAAAGAAACGAGCAGCTTACGTCTTAGCCCGAGTATAGCCGGGCAACATCACGAGCAAGAGATCGAACCATGCGTCTAGGTATCGAAAGCATTGTGCAAAACTGTAGGATCGTCGATGTAATGAAAGCATGAACGCCACCGGCCACGTATCTAGAGGTGGCGGGGTAGGGACGACATAAGAAGTCTGGAAAATATAATGGTGCACAATTACTTTATTCTTACGATGTTGCAAAAATGTTTGGGTGAAAATAATTGTACAAATTTATTGTTCCGTAGTAGGATGTAATTTTGCTACTCCCTCCGTCTCAGTTTGTTAGTCACATTTTGGGTTTCTCTGCAACCTAGTCAAGTGAGGATTAATCAAAATAATCACTTATAAATTAGACAATTAATTAGGAAAGTCCAATAAGATCCAATCGGAACTCCATGCATTGGCCTAATTAAATGGAGAATGGCTAAACCGCATGTAGATTCGAGAGAGGAAGTGAATGGGAGCTTTTCTAGTAGACCATTAATGCTAATTGCGCCCTATTCTTGAGATTATCTGATTTTGGAGATGTGACTAATAAACCGAGACAGAGGGAGTACATTGTTTGATTACCGGAAGGGCATGCACCTGAGATGCATAGGGACCCCGGACCCGAGAGGAACACATCTATATCGAAGCCCTAGCCTTCGTAGCCATAAATCTTGTATCCATGTCGTGTCAGATGCATCTATAAAACATGACAAGATCATCTCCCATAGTCATGCACGAATTACGTATCAGGTGACTTTGTCATAATTATCCTTTCGATCCTGTTGGCCCGAGCCCATACCAAACAAATAAACTATCTTTTGATTCTCGGGAGTGAGATTGTTCGTGGGATCACACAAACCCATTCTTCGACACCACACCTCGACATAAACAAACCACGAGTACTCGCTTACTTAAAATAATCCACCAGCACTCACTTAAAATCCATCGGCTTCTCCTCTATTACACTAAATTAATCTCAAACCTAAAACATCATTTAAAATGATTAAAAAAAGGAAAATAAAAATACAACAGTGATGGGAAGGTGAGGAGAGGGAAGAAAGCTAGAAAGAAAGAAGATCACTTGGACTCGATGTTGTCTCGCCCTGGCCAATGTCCTTGGTCAAGCGGAAGCATCCAGGTCTTGTCGGATGCATCTGTCGCTCACATGTGGGCCACCGTGCCCTCCCCAGAACGATTGGGTGGGTGCACCGTCCGTGGACTCGGGCGTCCACAAGAGGCAAACCGCGTGGACCGCCCGCATCCAACCCAAACGCCAAACTGAGATTTCGGCCGTTCCCGCCCGTTGGGGGGTTCATTTCCGCGCAGGCTAGGTGAGGAGGAGGGCGTCAAGGCGTGGCGCCACTACCGCTGTGCCAAGGCCGACGGACTGCTCTACGCACTTGGCGACGATGTCTATGTCAAGGTACGCTGCGTTACTTCTTCTCTCACCTTCTGTGATTGTGAAACAGCCGTGGCTATCACTTGTCTGCGTCACGCAACGAGCTTCAAGGTCGTGTGTCTTCCATGAATCTTCAAAGCTTCATGCTTGCCGCCTTAAAAATGTTTCGGTATAGTTTTAGATGGGGTGTGCCCAGGCTTTCTTGGGTCTGTTTGTTTGGGCTGCAGCTGTTGAGAAGCAGCTGTAGCTGTTGGGCTGTGAGAAAGCTGCTGTTGGAAGCAGCTGTTGGAAGCAGAGATTTGATGTTTGGCAGCAGTGCTGTTGACAGCTGCTGTTGTTGGTTTTATGGGTAAAATGTCTGTAATGTCCCTGAGCACTGAAGATGTTATATAAAAGATGTTATATAAGTGTTAATTTGAACCGAAATGGTTATTTCAACTAATTTTATTACGCCAGTTTATCAATTCTTCTCAAATAATTAAAACATTATTTATCCAAACATAGATTATTACATATAGCCCGAATACGCCGAAAAACCATGAAGCATCACATACATTTTACGACGCGACGGTGGTACAAAGCGACAGGGCGGCGGTGCTACAAAGCGACAAGGACGAGTCGGACAGGACAAGATAAGGCAGTGTCGCGAGCTTGACGGAACGACATCGGCCGGTCTCGAAGGATTGTTCATACTTAGGATGTTTAAATTATTTTAGTTTATCTTCTTAAAAATAACTGGAAACACAATTTATCAAATAATTTTAATTAAATCTTGGTATATTTCGGAAATGTTTATCTCAAGGCTACATGTATTTTTCAGAGATCTTTGGATGTTAAGCTCGATTGTACTAAAGATGCGTACATCTATACAATCATAAGCAATCAGAACACGGGTGAGCAGCTACGGGTTTGCTCAATCGGACACCGGCGCCGCCCAGCACCCTGCTCCGGCGCCACCACTCCTCCTTCCGCACGACCGGGACTCAGCTGGAGGCTGGGATTCGTGATTTGCTGGAGCACCCGGTGCGGGAGAGCTGCAGCGGAACCGCGACGGGGAGGGAGCAGGGCCGGGCGGCCATGGAGGCGCCGACCGTCACACAAAGCTGCTAGCAAGGGGATCTGATTCGTGGCGAGGCGGATGCTCGACGAACTCCTGTCTCCGGCGGCGGACGAGACAGGGCGAGCTGGCGGCTCGACGGAATCCTGTCTCCGGCGGCCGGCAGCGTCTCCTGCAGCCCCGGTCGCTGCTGGCCGGCGGCGGGGACTGGCGGCGCTGGCGGCGAGGACTGTTGGCGCTGGCGGCGGGGACTGGCGTCGCTGGCGGCGGGGACGGGCGGGGATTGGCGGCGGGGACTGGCGCGGGGACTGGCGGCGGCGGCGCTGGCGGCGGGGACTGGCGGCGGCGGCGATGGCGATAACCCTAACTTCCCATGGCGTGCGTAAGGGAGATAGAGGAAAATGGTTCGGGAGTGGTTTCCGTGAGGATGTGGTCGAGTTTTGTATCCGGTGGTAGGTTCTCTGTAATTCCTAGGAACTATTGAGGGTTATTTCGTCCGATGACTTGCGGGAAGCAGCGAAAAGCTCGGGAAGCAGCTCCCAGCTCGCTTCACGAATCGTTCGTTCCCTACGTTCATTTCCTTACCGCGCTTCTCCCCAGCGCTTATCTATTTTTCATTGTTTGTTTCAGCTTCGGATTCTCAGGCTCAAAAGCAGAAGCCACCGCCGAAACAAACAGAGCCTTAGACATTATAATACTTGCTTGCGTGCTGATTTTTCTGTTTGTGCTGTGAACGCTCTGCATGCTGCTTAACTTGGCACCTAACTTGTGCACTGCATACTTAGATAGTGTTTGTTTAATTACACCCTATTAATTACGAGCTGCAAGCTTTTCTCAAGTTTCTCCATGGTACGTTCAATTTTGTCATTCTTAGGTAGCAGAAATCATATGGCTTCAGTTTGCCATTGGTCAAAATTCATACAACTTACTAACTGAACTGAGTTTTACACGGTTTACTCATTAGGCAAGAACAAAGATTGTTCAACTCATATTTGTTACCACGCTGTAGTATGTAATCCTCGACCTTACAACTGTGATTCATTTTTCTGTTCATTCATAGGCTGGCGAAAACGAGGCTGACTATATTGGCAGGATAACTGAGCTATTTCAGGGTACTGACCTGTACAACTATTTTACTTGCCGATGGTTTTTCCGTCCAGAGGATACGGTGCGTACTGATTGAGTATTGTGGTAATTAATATGCTTATCCATGTGTAGTGAGTAGAACTAATATAGTAATTGGTATCCTGCAGGTTATATCTAGAGCTAAGTTTGTTGATGACCACAGGCATGACCCAAAACGCGTCTTTCTCTCTGAGGAGACGAATGACAATGTCCTGGATTGCATCATAACCAAGGTTAAGATTATCTACGTTGATCCGAATGTAAGTGCCCTTGTTCAAAACTCTGCTATGTAATTATATACTGTTTCTCACTGTAAGCTCCCATTAATTACAGATGGATCCAGAAGTCAAGAACCAACTTGTGGCTGACACTGAGCTGTACTATGATATGTCATATACAGTCTCATGTTCTTCATTTGCTAATATCCCGTCAGGTAATTCTCTTGCAAGCTAACCATTTCTGGGCTACACAGGGCAACACAGTTATGCAAACTAGTCACTGACATGTTGACATCTTCGCTTTTCTTCCAACATGTTTGCCCTCATCTATAGTTGCTGCTTGCAATATTATAAAAATCCAAACAATTTAACTTCTCTTTCCACTCATGTATTGCGCAAAACATTGATTGTGCTAGGCTTCAAATAAATCTCAATGCTTTATTCATTTATTCTTCAAAGTACACTTTTTGTCTTCACCCAAACTGTCTAGGTAGATCATTAATTGAAACGGACACATTTGCATCTCTTAGTTGTGCTAGAGCAAGGAACGAAGATATTATTGTTGTGACTCACATTATTGTGGATTATGATAACCCAATTTGCCTAAGTAGCTTTTGCCTATTATATTATTGTTTGGCTAACCAGACTTTTTTTTCATGGTTACTTTTCCAAATAATATTATGAATAATTTTAGCACAACACATTCTGACAAAACCTCAAAATTGCTTACTTATCTTTCTTTGAGATAAACTTGATTTGCATTATCTGTAGACATCAATGAGAGCTCAGGAATATGCTCTGATGCTGATTCGGGGACTGGTACACCGGTAAGAAAAGGAGCGCTCCTTGACCTGTATTCAGGTTGTGGTGGTATGTCTACAGGGCTGTGCCTGGGTGCAGCGCTTGCTGGCCTTAAGCTTGAAACGGTGATAACTGTGCTCTATTTTGTCAAGAGTTTGCATGCTATCATCCCTGAGCATTAATTATAATCTCTATCCTGTTTGTAGAGATGGGCTGTGGACCTAAACAGCTTTGCCTGCAAGAGCCTGAAGTACAACCATCCTCTAACAGAGGTGTGGCTTCTAAATTGGGCCTTAGAGTCGGGGTTTTTTCAATACAGCTGACACAAATTGTCTATTGACCATTGGGTGTAGGTTCGGAACGAGAAGGCTGAACAGTTTCTTGCCCTTCTTAAGGAATGGGCTATTCTGTGTAACAAATATCTGCACAGCAATGATTCTGATGCAGCAAGTCCATCAGAGGACGAGGATGAAGACGGTGAGCCTCTTGGTAAGGATGAATTTGTTGTCGAAAAGCTACTGGAAATTTGCTTTGGTGGCCCTGGTAGGAAGAACTGTATCTATTTTAAGGTACTTTCCTAATTCTCTACTAGACTTTATGGTTCATGTTTAATGCTAGTACTTCTGGACGTTCAGCATTGATTGGTTTATGTAATATTGTTTTGCAGGTGCAATGGAAGGGGTATGGGCCAGAGGAGGATACATGGGAGCCCATAGAAAACCTTAGGTTGGTACCTCATCCATTGTATTCGCAATGCATAATAGTTTTGATTTGCAGTGCACTGATGTTTGTTTCATAACCTAGTGACTGTCCACTGAAGATTAAAGAATTTGTACAAGACGGCCACAAGCGGAACATTCTGCCGCTGCCTGTGAGTTCTCGCTTCCCTTTTGCCTTATTTTTTAGTTGCATTTCAGACTAGCTGATGCCATTTACCTGTGTTGTTAAATTTCAAAGGGTGATGTTGATGCCATATGCGGCGGCCCACCTTGCCAGGGTATTAGTGGGTTCAACCGGTTCAGAAATTATAACGAGCCATTAGAGGATGAGAAAAACCAACAAATGGTTACATTCATGAACATCGTCTCTTATCTCCAACCCAAGTTCGTACTTATGGAAAATGTTGTGGACATACTAAAGTTTGCTGATGGTTATCTTGGGAGATATGCTTTAAGTCGCCTTGTTGCTCTAAACTATCAAGCCCGGCTTGGAATGATGGTAGCTGGCTGCTATGGGCTGGCTCAGTTCAGAATGCGGGTCTTCCTATGGGGAGCTCTCCCGTCCATGGTTTGTTTTTCATTTTTCGTCAATAGAAATGAGTGGTACAAATATATTATTACGTAAATGAGTGATCTGGTGCATTTTTGTCTTACAGGTGCTCCCTAAATACCCTCTCCCCACACATGATGTAGTTGTACGTGGCGGAGCTCCAAATGCCTTCTCCGTGAGTCCAATCACAAAACTAAAAACATTCACTATGAAGTGTAATCTTTTGACCAGATTGGTTTTTTTTGCAGCAATGCATCGTTGGTTATGAGGAAACAGAAAAACCTACCTTGAAAAAGGCTGTGCTTCTAGGTCATGCCATTTCAGATTTGCCTAAGGCAAGTGCTTACTATATTTTCATTTGTTCCTTCTACGTGGAATCTTATATCTTCTATGCAGGTAGAGAACCATCAACCTCATGAGGTAATTGAATACGGTGCAAAGCCCAAGACTGACTTTCAGAGTTATATACGACTTAGTCGCAAAGGTAACACATAGCTAATAATATGGATTTCATTTTTGTTTCCCAAATGGCGTTTCAATGTGCATTTGTTTTTAGTGTCAGTTCTATGCCTGTCTACTGACTTTAGCTTTTCCTCTTCCAGATATGTTGGACTCTTCATTTGGTGACAACACTTGTCCTCAAGAAGGAAAGCTCTTGGATCACCAGCCTTTGAGGCTCAACCAAAATGACCATGAACGTGTCCTGCAGATTCCTGTAAAGAAAGTAGGTGACTGAATAGTTTTTCTGTTTGTTCTCATTCTCCCTTTGGCGACTTTGCTGAATTTTGTGTTTCAGGGCGCAAACTTCCGTGACCTGAAAGGTGTCATGGTAGGAGCTAATAATATTGTGGAGTGGGATCCTAATGTTAAGCGTGTCTACCTGGATTCTGGAAAGCCATTGGTAAGTGTTCTACAGCCCAATGATATTTCCATGGAAGCTCATATTTTCTGTTAGATGACCCAAACTGAACACACAATGTTGCAACTTGCAATTACTATGTTTCTATCATTTACTTAAGTTGTATAACTACTCTAAGTTGCTGAAGAGCTGAGTTAATGTGGCCAGGTCCCGGATTATGCTATGAAGGCCAGGAAAGGCAGATCGCTGAAGTAAGTGCCTACCATTCCTTGCTTTTTTTTCCTTAAAATATACTGGGTTGTTACAGATGTTCATTTAGACAAGATGCCGTCTGATTCTTTTGTAGGCCATTTGGTCGGTTGTGGTGGGATGAGATAGTCCCTACAGTGGTGACAAGAGCAGAGCCGCATAACCAGGTCAGCTATGGCATTAGTTCTACTATTGTCATGTTTCAGGTCGAGCTGTTGGTTTCTGAACGGGCTGGTTGTGCTGGCTGTAGATTATACTGCACCCGAATCAGCCACGGGTTTTGACTGTCCGTGAGAACGCGAGGCTGCAGGGCTTTCCCGATTACTACAAGATGTATGGTCCAATCAAGGAGAAGTATGTTCATCTATGTTTAGCGCAATCATCTCATATTTGTTTCCAAACTGTAGACTGAAACTGGACATTTGCTTTCTGTTTATCACGATGCTTGCAGGTACATCCAGGTTGGCAATGCAGTGGCGGTCCCTGTTGCCCGAGCATTGGGCTACTCTCTTGGGCGGGCATTCCTGGGTGAGTCGGACGGCCGAGATCCTCTCTTCTTGCTGCCTGAGAGCTTCAGCAATGTCAAGCGTACCGAGGGGCTGGTGAGAACTTCCTCTGCGGGGATTCCTGCAGGTGAGGTGGTCGAGCAGTAGAACAGAGTTTTTTTCGATAAAGGGAGTAGAACAGAGTTAGGGTCCGACTTGTGGTGGTTGAGCGGGAATTGGAAAACTGCAGCTTGTTGAGATAGCTCAAGTGAGTGTACAGTGTCGTTGCGATGTTGCAAAATTGATTGCTTGTTGAGCATGATCCTTGGTTAGATATAGTATTAGTATAATTCGTTGTTAGTGCAATGATCCAGTGTTTGCTGCAGGATGTACTGTACTTGCTGGATGAATTTTGTGCCAGTTCAGGTATGCAAAACTTAAATTGGACAAGTAGGTAAAAAATAGCTCCGGTGATCTGAACCTAGAAATGTGAACGGATCGTGTGTGGAGCTGCATCTTGTTTCGTTGTGCTCTGGTCGTCGTCACTGCCTTTCTCTCCGTCAAGCTTCGAGGCGGTGGTGCCCGAAGAGTGGCGGCAACATCCAAGATCAAGCCAGTGTCGCTTGTTTCTTCTGCGGTGAAGGTCGCCGGCTCAGAATCATGGTCGCCGGCGGCATCCTCGACATGGACGTGGAGCTCATGTGCTATTATTGCCCTGGGTTGCAGCTTAAGCAAAGCCAAAACTGGGGTTGGAGTCCAGTTACTGTCAGCTAGCTCATTCTGGTCCATTCCATCAGTTATGTATGTTTGGACAGAGTTAATTAATGCTGACACAGGTCGCGGTCGTCTCCTTAACATCGCATCAATTTACACCACTGCCCTCACATCAACGATAGGACCATGTACGTACCAGTTCATCTCCTTTCACATGGCCTACATTACGTATGTAGGTGGACCGTACGTTGAGTGTTATGCTAATTCTGCTACAAGAAAAGTCGACCGGTACCAATTTGGAAATTTCGCTACAAGATGGTACCTTTGTGCTAAGTTACTACTCCTCGCTTTTATAAGCTAGCTACGTCCTACGGCTGTGCAAGGAAAGAACAAGGTTGAGGCTGAGAGAAGAACCGGCCGGGTGTGAGATGTGTTATCACTGCTTGTGAGTGTGTGAGCTAGATTTTGTGGCCACGAGTTAGGTCTTGAATCCCACGGAACAAATATCAGACCGTTGTGCTCTTGAGTCTTGGCCAAGGACCATGACGGGGAGGGGGAGTGACGAGGTGATCGCAGAGATTTCGTCGAGAGAGTATGGCGAGCTCAAGGCCAGCATATCGATGGAAGAGCTGGAGGCGGATGATGAACTCGCGCCGCTGTGTGAGCTGGACGCGGCCGCCGCCGACGCCGAGGCGGAGCAGCTGTGGGAGGAGCTCGCTGCCGCGGCGGAGAGGCTGCGCGTGGTGCATAACGAGCTCGGCGGCCCGAGCAGGTCGGAGGCAGACGAGGAGGCCGGCCGCGTCCGTGAAGAAACTGCCAAGTTGAGTGCACTGCTGAAGCTCTTGCTGGCCATGCCGGCGGCGTCGGCGTCGTTGGCAGCGACGAGTTCAAATACAAATGAGATCGCGGCTGTGGAGCCAAGAACGCCTGAATTGGTTGGTGCCGATAGAGGGAGTGATGAGGTTGCTGCACAAGTCGTCGGCCCAGGTGAGCAACAAGCAAGCAAAGAAGCTGGAGGAGCAGAAGATGGAGATGATATTCATGGAGGAGGCTGTGCGGATATGACGATGTGGCCGGAGTCGGACGGACGTGAAGAATAAAATCGTAACAAGAGTAGAAGGGATCCGATCGACTGTGTTCGTGGCGTGCTAATCTTGTTACAGGTATCTTTAGTTCGTTTGATATTCATGTAATGCATTTGTATGTACTGAGCATGCAGAGTTAAGGTGCATGACGTAGGTGATCTGATGTGAGGCGAACCATTGGGTGTTTATAAGTCTTTATTTTCCGTGGTTTACCGTTAAACTCTTGCATTTTTAAGCTAGGCACTACACCACGACAGGTGATATATACAACGTGTTTTAAAACGCCTAAAAGGCCCATATTGACATATTGTTGGAAGTATGAAAAGTAGGAACTGAAATACGCAAATGATCCAAATTTGTTCTTGATTGATGATGTACACACACATATATATATATTGGCTGATACATCGATAGTTGCCACACGAGGAAAGGGGGAAGAAAATTTGCCTCCTTTTATGATAAATATAGTTAAAATTTCATAATTTGAGTATATCGCATTTTACAAATTGTGAAGTTGACTGGAGACGATGACGCTTGTGGCCAATTTATGTCGAAGCTCAGCCATATGGTTAAGTTTGGCGGCAGAGTGGTGCGGAGTAGAGTACAAACATGAAAACAAAAGTAGAAGCTCGACAGTAGTCATGACTCCCACTTTCACAAACAGACCAAGATCCAGATCAATATATCTACGTATCACTATTTTTTTTGTAGAAATAGTACAGTGTACCAAGGATGTGAAAACAAGTAGGGCTTCTGCTCCGGTGCTCCTCCCCTGCCAAAAATTCGGACTCAAACGGCAATCTGGGCTTCACGAGCCCAACGGAAAAAATAATCGGGACAAACCTTTCCCGTTAAGTTTCGGTAGGGGCGAAGCACTGAAGCAAACCTTAAAAAGTAGACATTGAAGACATGGAAAGTAGACATTGAAGACATGGGCTCCGCATTATCAACTATCTAACTTGATTTTTCTTGTCTCTAGTATTTAGCTAGTAACACATACAAAATAGATGTTTCCATTTGTCTGATGACCAGTCGAAGTATAGAGCGTTATTCGTGATGTCAAATACAACAAAATGTGCACAAACAAACCTTTTAGCAAATTTAAATGCAAGGCAAACAGACGAAATGTTGGATAATTTGCAGCATGGGAAAGTGGAAGCCATGTAACCGAGAAAATATTTAAAGCTAAGGCGATAAGACAAAAATAGACACTATATTTATGTTCATTGCTATTAGAGATAGTATGGCTAATCAAGATAGCTGGCGCAAAAATGTAATATAACAATACAATAATATTCACCTATTTAAGTACAAAAACAATATTGAATCTACGATATGATCAGGATAAGAGCTTGCAAGAAGATGATTTGCATTTGTAGTTGGTGCATTAACTTTCTTAACGACGTGAATGACAGTAGTAGCGGCAAGGTTTATCCTTTCGTGCATGTTTTTGGAATTTGAAATACATATAAGAATTGAACACACTCATATGATTCAACATAAGAAAACATATTCAACACAACAAGCCTTTTGGGCTGATCCCTTCCACAAACTCAGGATTTAGGCCGAGACAAAGTTATGTATGTATTGACGCAGGGAAGGTACCAAAGCTTAATTTGGTTTATGCAATAATGTTCTACTAGTATTGTTTCCAATTTGTATTCATTTTACTTATATTTATAACCACCGTTTTTTATTTTAGACATGTGGGCCTCTTCTCTCTTCGGTCACTCACTCTCGACATAATCCAATTGTACTTGCAATTTTATTCTATCTTCTACTAGGAAGAGTGGACTCTAACAAACGTTTGAAGGAGCTCTTACTGACTATGACACCAACAATAAGCTTGGGCAGGAATATATCTAGTGGCGTAGGAAGAGTCTACGGTTTTTGGGGGAGTGGCACGCGGAGGGAAGGGCGTAGGAGGAGGTTGCCCTTCCGCCGCACGGTGATGCCAAACCTCTCGGTCATGTCGAACTCGGCCGGATCCGAGACGTCCGGCGCCTCCCAGTCGAAGTGGAGCAGCAGGCTGGCGAGCGGGAGCTCCACATTGGCGAGGCCGAACGCCATCCCCGGGCACATCCTCCGGCCGGCGCCGAACGGCAGGAGCTCGAAGTCTGTGCCCCTGAAGTCGACGGCAGCCGACTCGAAGCGCTCCGGCCAGAACTCCTCGGCCGCGTCGGGCCAGCACCGCTCGTCGCGGCCCAGCGCCCAGGCGTTGACCACCACCTGCGTGCCCTTGGGCACGTCGAACCCGAGCACCTTGCACGACTCCCGGCACTCGCGGGGGAGCAGCAGCGGCACCGGCGAGTGCAGACGGAGCGTCTCCCGGATGACGAGGTGCAGGTACGGCAGCTCCCCGAGCCTGGCCTCCACCACCGTGCCCGTGCCGCCAGCTGACTCGAAGGCTCGGCGCACCTCGGCCGTGGCCTTCTTCATCACCCTCGGGTTCTTGATCAGCTCCGCCATGGCCCATTCCAGCGTCGTGGTCGACGTCTCGCTTCCGGCAGCGAAGAGATCCTGTAGCGCGTAGTGTAGCGCACGGCCCGTCAAACAAAACATATATATATTGGTCGATCAGAGGTTTTTTGTTGAACAAAAGAAGAAGGAATGCTCACAAAGATGACTCCTTCGATTGCGACCATGTCGATCCCGCCATCCTTGTGTATCTTGAGCAGCACGTCCACCAGGTCCTCGGTCTCATCCCCCGCGCAGCCCTTATCGAGATGCTCCTGGATGATGCCCTTGATGATGCCGAACACCAGGGCGTGGTTCTTCTCAGCACGGCCCAGGGCGCCGGAGAGCCGCCGGGCGAGCCATGACGACGGCCACAGGTCCACCGGGTTGAGCCCCGTCGCGAGCCCTACCAGGATGTCGAGCTCTCGCAGGAACAGGTCGCGCTCCTTGCACCGGTCGCCCATGACGGCGCGGAACGTGGTGTCGGAGACGACGGCGGCCAGCCGCGCGCGCATCTCGACGGGACGGCCCTGACGTCCGGCCACGGCGGAGCCGGAGCACTCGACGACGCCGCGCAGCATGGCGGCCACCTCCTCCTGGCGGATCGCGCGGAAGGAGCCGACGCGGCGCGCCGTGAGGAGCTCCGTGACGGCGATCTTGCGGAGGTGGCGCCAGTAGTCGCCGTAGGGCGCGAAGATGATGTCTCGGCCGTCGTGGGTGACCACGCGCATGGTGGCCGTGAGCGGCCGCGTGCAGAAGGCCAGGTCCTGGGTGCTCATCACGTCGCGGGCCGCGGCCGGGGAGGAGAGCACCAGCGTGGGCACCTCGCCGAGCCGGAGGAGCATGACCGGCCCGTGGCGGCGCGCCAGGTCGCGCAGGGCGCGGTGAGGGAGCTGCCCGACCAGGTGGTGCAGGCTGCCGATGACCGGCAGCCGCCACGGGCCCGGCGGGAGCCGCAACCCGTCGTTCCTTGGCCTCATCAAGCTCCACCACCACCAGCTGCATGTCGCGAGCAGTGCCACCGCCAGCCATACCAGAGCCCAGCCGAGGAATACCTCCTCCATTTGTGCTACTGTATCTTTTGTGCGGTGATCCAAGCTACCTATTTGGCACATGCGTGATGCATCCTAGCCAAAGATGTAGGGAAAAACATTGCGTCTCGCCTTCCAGCGTTACCCCCTTCCCTTGGCTCCCTGTCCACTCGTTTTTTTATGTACAGTATAGACGACCAAACGTATGGCCTATGACCTCAAGCAGCCGCCATTGTTTGACCTCAAGCTCCACCTACTGTTGCAAGCAGAAGGAGCCACACGACACGAGAGCCCAGCCGAGGTAGACGTTTCGTCAGGACGTTCGATGAAGGAGAGCGCTGAGAGCCGTCCGATGGAACCTGATCAGATCACTAATCACGTTGAGAACAGGGCAGTGGCCCAGTGGTTGGAGAGTGGTTGAGCACTCTTGACATCCTGAGTTCGATCCCCATCGGGGACGAATTTTTCTGGATTTTCTCACAAAGAGGCTTCTCCTAAAAAAAAAAACCCTGGGTGCTAGTGTCCATGGGTCTCATTTTATTTTTTAATCACGCCGCGTCACATGCAGTGCTACATCCCGCGCCACATGCAGAGAAGACAAAAGACGTTGCTTTCCGCGCATGCACCACATGTTTGACGATTGACTTTTCCGGCTGACATCAAAATTCTCCCAGCGCGCAGGACAGGATGGGATGCCATCGGAAGCAATTTTTTTAGCCTTGTAGCAAAAAGGGTTTGATCACTAGCAATTTTTGGGGCTCGTAGCAAAACCAGTTCAACCAGAAAATAGAAAGAAAAAAAATACGTCAGCCATAGATTTTCCCGGAGATGTTGTAGCAAAATTTTGTGCAAAAAGTAGCAAAACCAACAATCATTGAAGCAAAATAAGAATTTTAGGCAATTGCAGCAAAAAAAATCTAAATTTCACCACAAATCACGGAAATGCTTCTATGAGGCAAAAACGGTTAGTTTTTAATAAGAATTTTGTACTATTCTAGCAAAAGTCTAATTTTCTCCCAAAACTCACAAAATGTTTTCTACGGAGCAGAAAATATTATTCGCAGCAAAATTTTTGTGTTGCTCGTATCACATGTCCCCCGACCCCCCTGCTGACACGTGTCCCCCTACCATCCCACCAAAATCTTGCTTTTGTTTCTGAAGCAAAAAACGGTTCGATCGAAATAAGAATTTTGTGCTATTGCAGCAAAAAATATATTTCCACCAAAAATCACGTAAATGCGTCTATGAAGCAAAACGGGTTGTTTCTAATAAGAATTTTGTACTATTGTAGCAAAAGTTCAATTTCCTCTCAAAGCTCACAAAATGTTTCTACGGAGCAAAAAAGTTTATTTGCAGCAAATTTTATTACTATAGCAAAAGTCCAGACACAAAATGATTCTACGGAGCAAAAAGTTTCACTCGTAGCAATTTTTTTCTATTGAAGCAAAAGTATGGGCACGTCTAAAAAAAATCGAAAAATGAAATTTGCTTCAAACTTTTCAAGAATTTGCATCACAAAAAAGAAATTTTGCTACAAACCTTATTTATTTTTGCATCAGAAGAAGAAATTTGCTACAAAAACCTAAAAGATTTGCACCTTGTATTTGCACGTGGGAAAATTGTGTTGCGGTAGCAATATTAACTTCGGAGCACGTACGGAAAATTTGTACTATTGTAGCATCTCACGTGGGAAAATTGTGCTGCGGTAGCAATATTAACTTCGGAGCACGTAGCAAAATTTGTACTATTTTTTTCTTTTGAAGCATTGTTCAGTGGAAAAATTGTGCTGTTGCAGCAATTTTTTGATGTAGCATTTTTTTTACTATTGTAGCATCTCTACAAATTTGCATCAAAAATGAAAAACAATTGCTACATCATTGTAGCAAATAAATTATATTATTATAACAACATCACATAAATATAATAGCAAATAATTGTTATATTGCAGCAAAGTCAATCTTCTGCGGCAGCACCACTTCCCGTCGTCGGCAGCACCGCCCCGTGCTCCCCATGAGAGCAAAGTGACCCTTCTCCCGGTAGCACCACTTCCAGTCGTGTGCAGCAACGCCATGCTCTCATGAGAGCAGAGTTGTCCTTCTCCGACAAAATCACACGTGATGCAGCAAAAAATCTCCAAAAGTGATCCCATCACCGCGCCCTCGTTCCCTCGCACCGCAGCAACGATTTGCTACGACGGATGACGGACGGCAGCACCAACACCGACCTAGGGAGCACCGCTTTTGAGCGCAGGCAGCGCAACCACCGAATGATTGCAGCAAAGCCGTGCACGCCGCCGCCGACCCGAGCACTGTATCGCCACGACGGCAGCACCGCTGCGGGCCATGGCAGCACTGAATCGCCCACGAGCCTCAAGCCTCGAGCTGCAGCCGCCGTCACCACCACCGGTCGCCCCCTTCCTTGCTCACCGGGGAATGGGACGGGCGAGATCCCGAAGAGGTGAGGTGAGGAGAGATCCAGATCCCGAGAGGTGAGGGCATATCTGGGCCTGCAGGTCGCCGGCGGCGGCCATACCCGCACCATGCTGCCACTGCCGCCACCCTGCCTGTGCCGGAGCACCGCCGACCTCGAAGCACCGCCGCGGGGGAGCCCATGCCCGAGCCGAGCCCTGGCTGCAGCGGGGAGGGACACGGACGCCGTGGTCATCTCCTGGAGCTTGGGAAGACGGGTGGCGGGGCTGTGGAGATCTACGCGGAGGAGGGCGGCCGACCATGGCGATGGGTCGAGCTAGTCGCAGATGGAGAAGGTGACTCGCCGGCGGAGGAGGTACGGAGGAGGGGCGGCCGAGCGCGCTGGTCGCTGGCTGCAGCGCGAGGAGGCGACCAAATCATGGGGGCGCAGCGGCGGGTGGGAGGATAGGATCCAAGGGAGCTGGGAGACCAGCGACGAGCAAGGGCGACCAGGTCGCGGACGGGAGCTGGGGCGGTCGCCGGAGAGAGAACTGACAGAGAACGGAGAGAGAGCTGAGAGAGAATGGAGATTGGGGAGATTGGAGGAGGCGGCAGGGAAAGGGTCGTGCGTGGGAACGAGAGGGCCACGGTTTGGGACACGTGTTGATTGCGCGATGCGGATGACGGTTTTGCCCGTCCAGCCATCCTACACACACACACACACACACGAGAGTTGGAACGGTCCTTCTTACTCAGTGAAAACATTGGTCTAGTTCAAGGGGTCTTTAATTAGTTCACGGGATTTAAAAGCGCACAAAAACAGAAAACATATATTGAAATGAAATGTCTTGGCACATGAAATCCTACTGCAAGAAGAAAACTTACGAAAGAGTAGCCTAAGTCCCTGTTTGGTAATAGGATTTATAAAGAGACTCATCGCAGAAAAAATAGTAGTAGGGATAATCCCCACATGCATGGATTGTGTATTTATGTACCACACCTTCACTTAATCACATAAATTCCTATTTATCCCAAATCACCAGTTAGAAGAAAGTAGTGTATTGTGTATTGAGAAAAATAAACTAGCTAGAGTTTGGAAAATTCTACGGAAAAGTGGAATAAAACCGGTCAAATGCTTTAGTACCAAATAGAGTTTTGAAAATAGGGGGTTAAGCCGGGATAATCCCCACCAATTTTTAAAATACACCAGTTCCAAACAAGCAGGACTTTTAGAAAAGGAGGGTGCGAGTCCCCGGCCTCTGCATCAAAATGATGCATACAACCATTCACACTTATTAAATCAAACCAGATTTACAAGATATAATATTGAAACAAACTGAAGTCAACCTCTCGACAACAAGGATCGCTACCAAACAAACAGGACTAAGTTGTTTGGTTGCACGGCACCACGTAGAAAATGTAGAAATTCTGCATAAGAGTTGAGTACCTGTTATGGTTGTTACAGACACAAAGGATATTTTCAGGAGTTCTAGCATCTCGCCAGAAATTTATGTGTTTATACTGTAGAAAAACTATCCATATAAATTTGAAGAAAATGGACCCTATAGAATTCCTTCAAAAATGCGCTGAACCAAAGAGCCCCCTAGCTAATGTAAAAAAAAAATAGAGCCTCCTATCTTATTTTGGAAATGTAAAATAGAACCTTTTTAAAATTTCTTTGTAAGTGGAAGTTGTTGGCTGCTTACAAACTACTCCCTCTGTTCTGAATTAATTTGTTCTGAATTAATTAGATCAGATTTAGTACAACTCAGAACAGAGGAGTAGTAAAGGCATGTACAATGGAGTGAAGCCTTACCCCCTTCCGTTGGCTCCTGTCCACTCGTTTTTTTATGCACAGTATAGACGACCAAACGTATGGCCGCCATAGACCCAGGTGGCGGGAGCCGCCATCGTTTGACCTCAAGCTCCATCCGCTGCTCATGCTAATTAATACTGATCCAACTATGACTTCATTTTTGAAATGTAAATATGAAATAGAAAAAATAATAAATAAATGGAGTACATAAAACGACAAGTTGCCACCTTATATAATGCTCACTACGGAAGTATGAGATAGATGGAGAATACTGCGCATGGTCTGACACGCCTGCCGTATATAGGTAAGGTTGGAGTTTGGCAGGTTGTTAGAATCTAAGCAACATTCAGTTAGGAAAGATAAATACAAACAAAGTCAATCTAACACTAGCTATACTAATCGCTAACAGTCAGATCTAAGTTAGAGAAGGCTAAAATTGAAATATTGGTAAAAACATATGACCCTTTGTTGATGGAAATATATTGGTAAAACAGACGGACCTCTATTTCAGCTTTATAGATCCATAATGACATATTTTGGTACATTATTGATGTAAGAGGCAAATGAGAAATGACTGAACAGGCGGCAGCTAACGGCAAACATACTGGATAGCTCAGAAGGAAATATAGGATATACCAGATAAACACATGCACAAACAAATCCATGCTAGAACAAACACGACGACATAGCATAGTTCAACACATACATACACCAATTAAACCAAGTCTATTTAGACCCGCAAGTAAGCATGCACTTGTCCAAAAGTGATTTGTCGTGTGGTTTGGGAAAGGCATATTCTGCAATTAAACACAGACTAACCTCAACGGTATGTGCTTCGAGGAAGATGGGCAAATTAAAATCATCCTCTTAACGTTTTTCTCCAATATCTAATGGAGCCCGTGGAGACAACACATGTTAACAAATATTAGCTATGAACTTCTAAATTAACAACATATGAAACAAATGGTTGACCAAAGCTGTTTTCTATTGCGAACTAAGCTTGGTGGAACAATAATTTAACTAATCACTGGCAAAGTTAAAAATTGGGAAACATGTGTGGTTTATATTTCTAAACAGAGCGAGCAGTAAACAATGCAACTGCATAAGTAAAAACTCACGAAGGAGTATCTAGTGGGGGGTCCATGGATGCCATGGCACCCCTCCAAATATGCGGATCTGGAGTATATGAACCAAAATTAAAAAATACATATCATAGATACACAACTGATAGTGGTTTTACTACCATAGAAGAAGTGACCTCAAGTATATGAATCAAAACAGAATTATTAAAAACTAAGTATGTCTGAAAGCGTAGTCTAACAATCTGAGGAAACAAATCTTCATTTGCTAAACGAAATGAATATGTAGCCACGAAACTGAACAGTACATAATAATAGAGATGATCGGACGGCCGAAGAGTTCGGCTAGTTAAACGTATAAAACTGCATAAGGCAGGAGCTAAAATTCCCTTGGACTCGGCACCAGCTACAAAATCTCATAATAAATGTGAGCAGAAAAGAGCGATGACCTATAAAAACGCATCTGTTAACAAAAGAATAAACGAATAAATAATATAATCTAGCATACATTGTATGTGCAATAGGAAAAGGTCATAGCACTCTAGAATTGTAAAGGAAGGGAAACGAGTCATCCAATTATTTAGTCAAACGGACAATCCTGTATCCCACTGAGCTGAGACACCCCATATGCTCCAACGAAGAGTGTTCTGATTGCCAAATGACACAGCCAAACACAATTATCACAAAATCCATTGCTAAAATGATCAGGTGACAAGTGAGTGAGTGACACAAAACATAATTACTTGATGTGTCAGCATGTCATATATAACTTGACATGAATCTAATTTCTTATTCATGAAATACAGTACCTAGCATCTTCTAGCAAGTACAGAAAATGCAATGCTACTAGAGAGACTTCCCCAAAAACTATATACTACTGATTTAGGGTGCGAACCAGATGGGAGGAGAGAACTGTGAATCAAATCGACAGAGAGAGCGCCAAGTCTGATCCTTACACTTAAGGTTTTTCTCAACATGGACGCCTATGCGAGTATCGTCCAAGTAACAGATGTTACCCAGTTTGAGCCTGTTGTTGTCAAAGTGAGACACCTCAAAGGCTCTGGAGCAGCCTCGGCCGAGTAAGAGCAAGCGACCAGGGAGAGTGTGGAGCTCCACCCAGGAAACTTGAGAGCCCCCAATCCCAAGGTTCATCTCAAAGACTCTGAACTTGCGACCCCGCTTGGGTTGCAGCAAAACCATGAGCAATTTTCCGCGGGACTCCACCAGGCAGCGGGGCAAGTCGCGGACGTAACCATGGCGCTTCTGGACATGGTAGGAGCTACGGGACATCACCAAAGAGGCGGTCGGGCTGCCGATATGTGAGTACACGGCGACATTCTCGGTGTCGCACAGGACGTGGAAGCCTTCTTTGAGCTTGTTCTTGTGATAGATGATGTCCTGGACGACGTCGACGGCGGGGCCCTGCGCGACCCAATGTCGGTCCATCCCCGGGCGCCAGAATGCGAGGTTGGAGGCGCTGGAGACGTGCGCGGCGGCGAGGCAGCCCGCCGTGGAGGGCGCGTCGGAGAAGGTGACGGTGCGAACGGCCATAGGGTGCTCGCAGGCGTTGTCTCCGTGCAAGTTGGGGAGGCTGGTCCGGAGCCTGTCGGGGAGGGGAACCGTCGCGCCGGAGTGGAGGTTCACGGCCGCGTACCCTCCCCACTGGCCGAAAGCTAGCGCGACCCAGCCGCCGTCGTGGGAGCCGCACGGGGTCGCGCGCCGGACCTCCTCCGGGAGGTAGAGCGGGCGGGTGGCGCCCGACTGCAGGCTGAAGAAGGCGGGCGCGGCGCGGGACGGGAGGAGGAGCCAGGGGAGCTGGCGCGGCGGGGCGTCGAGGCCGCGCGCGGCGGAGCGCCACAGCTGGCAGACGGCGGAGAAGTAGGCGCGGTCGGCCAGGCAGGACAGCTTGAGGAAGATTTCGCCGAGGATGTCGCGGGGCAGGCCGTCCGACCACGCGCGATGCGGTCCGCGGCGGCGGCACCCCGCGGAACGACGGCGCCGCCGCTTCGTCCCCTGAGCCGGGATCATCGAGGGCCGGGATCGGTGGCCGGCTTGTGAAGCCAAGCGACGGCGGGGCAGCAGCTGGAGGTCGGAGGCGACGAGAGCTCCTTGATGCGGCGGCGGCGGCGGCGGAATGGATCGGATCGATCGGGAATGATTTGCTTTATCTACAGTATTTATCTAGAGTTGGACTGAACTGAACTATCTAGATGCGGTCCATCTGCCTCCAACGTTTTGCGCCCTAAAATATCACGTTTTATATCAAAGTTATGACACTTATTTTGGCACGGAGTGAGTATTTTTTACGAGAAGTGTGTGGAAAACTTTTTACACACAACCATTTGGCTATTTATACTTAAAATGGGGTCTCAAAATTTAAAGAAATTATGTGTTCCAATTTCACAACAAACATTTGGTAGGTTCTTCACAAAAACTCCCATTTTTTCCACTCATAAAATGATAAATGAGTTTTTTCGCGCAAAGAAAATGAAAATTATGTGCATCCTATTTCAATATCTTCTCAAACTGTTTATCTCCGACCACTAGATGCTATTGGACATGATACATTGTTAATGATGTCCTTTTTTTTTTTTGAAGTAAGTTAATGATGTCCTTATGCTAGTTTGCCAGAGATGATTTTCAAAATCAGGGTACTACTTTATCTTTGCTAAATCTGCTTTGTTGTGAAGGACACGGGGACGGTGTATCCCTTGGTCAAGCTATCTCTATGCAGCGGCGCTCTTGCACCTTCATCCAGAGGTATGGCTACAATCCATGAGCCAAGATTTAACATTTGATCGAGGTAAGTTTGCTGGAGTAGTGAAGCTGGTAATGTAAATATGCAACACTTTTTCTAGTCCTGCTTTTCGGTAGAGACCATTATTCTTGTTCCACGTATCTTAGAATGCTAATGAAATTTGACTTGTGAAAATACTGTGGTATTTTTTTTTGTTCTACTTGTGTCTTCTTTGCTGCTCTTTTATTACCGTTGTGCTCTTTGAATTTGTAGAAGGCTTGTCCATCGAACTGACAAGTCTCAAGAATCTGGCTGTGATGTGGTTTGATTGTGTTGTTTTTTAACCTCTGGCTAAAATTTAGTGTTATTTGACAAATTTCATGTGTTCTCTCTGTTGTGTTAGAAATATTGATTATGTATGAAAACGTGTGAAATGAAAACCTAACTGGCAGACGAAAATAAATTTGTAATTTCTGACTTACGGGGCTAATTGTTGAGATGAATGTGACAAGTGGGACCAATACAAAATTTAATGCAAATAAATGGGCTAGGATCAGAATAAAAATGCCAAAATGTTGGGCTTGGCCCATATAGCCCACTGCAATTGATTGGGAAACAAATGGGCTAAATAATTGGGCTCGGCCCAAACAGACCTCAAAACGGACCAAGTAAATTTCAATTTATGATGATTTGATTTCGCCATTCTGCCACATAGGATCTGATGTGGCGTGGCCGGATAGTCAGAGACCAAATGAGATCGTCAGAAACGGTTATGACGATCTTTTTAAAAAGGTCATGGTTTTGATTTGGGACAATAGATTGACGATGCTTTTATTCTGGTCATAAAACGTCGTAACTGAAAAGGAGTGACGAAATTAGAGGGTCGTGGATCAATATATTATTTATGATGTATTTTCAGATTGTGTTGTACCTCATGTGCTACAGATCCATATTATGTTTCACTAGTTGAATGCCCGTGCGTTGCACGGGTTCACGATTTTGCCACGAGTTCACGATTTTTTTCCTGTACACATTGTATATATGAACATTCTAATATTTGTCAGCAACACCGTTGAGTAGGGGGAAAGGGCAGCAGTTTGGACTACCCATTGATTTTGCCAACAATTTTCCTTTCCCACCCGCCCCAAGCTTCACCTCCTTCACCATTGCTGCGGAACACCTCACTCCGACATCACCATCAATGTGTTATGTAGTCTCACCACTCCATCTTGTCGTTGTGCGCTCGCGATTTAATCCAATTCGTGCGTTGTGCTTTCTCTAAGGAATTTGCTTTCTCTAATTCTGGCAATCGTCGTAGTCGTTCCCATAACCCATGAATTCTAAAAAATTGCATCAATCATCATACCCTTTCATTTCTATTGTGGTGGTTCCCACTTCAGAATTGCGAATATTTAACAACTTTCCAAAATAATAATGCAATGTACATAAGCTCCAAAAGGAGGCTCTATTTTAAATATAGCATGAGAGCTGAGAATGCAACTCATTAGAAACCACATAATATAAGTCGTGAGGGCTGACATATATACATATATACAATAATAAAATTTAACTTCATTTGATAGAAATGAGGGGAGGTATCCATTGAGCTGCTACCACAATGGTGCCATATCAAATACAGGGTCTTCAAGAGAATGTGGTAAGCACCATATCAAATACAGGGTCTTCAAGAGAATGTATATTTCCCCACAAAAAAAGAGAACGTGTATACAAAACCAAAAAATGGGCAGTATTTTCATTTTGATTAAAATAGACATAACTTTATTCGAGCTCAACATCCGTGCTTTTTTATTCTCTGCCCACATGTAGTCTAGAAAAGATGTTCTCCAATATGAATAAGAACCGATCCTTTGGCTCACTACATCCTTGCCCCTGTGCAATGTAGAAGCCTGCAAGTATCTCAGCATAAAGGCCAAACCACAATAGAACCTCCTGATGCATCCACCATACATGAAATTTAGCAAATCAGACAAGTCCAAGTAAAAAACAATTAGAGGCTTCTAAGTCGTACAGGTTCTCACACTGATAAACAATTAGCTTAATACCGGTGGGTTTGCTACGTCATAAAAAAATTGACACACATACAATCAGTTATTCAAGCATTTCCTTTGGCTCCACCGCTGATGCACGGTCGAAGTGTTTTGTCGTACCCAAATAACAAGAGGTGGTTGAATCTGAGATATGAAAATGGCAAATAAAGATGACATTGTTCAGTCTCTACAGACCGAGCTTGAATTTTGTTGATGTAAGAGAGAAAAGAACCTAGAAGAAGACATAGCATTCTTACTAAAAGTAAATTTCAGAAACCTGATAGGAAACGAATAAAGATAAACAAATAGGTAATCCTTCTTGCATTACTGAGCTAGTTTAGATTGTTAAGAGGTCTTTTAAACTAAAACATCATTCTAATTTATAATTTTTAATAGCATGAATCATACTCTAAAAAAGAGGCTGCGCAATCACAAAAGGACTCAGGAAAATGGAAAAAACTATTGCAAAATAAGACCAAAATAGATACCAATCATATCTTTCGACTGCACCTGGCATAGAAAGATTTGAATGCTACCCGTCTTGAAATCTGTAGATGTGTCGGTAAATACATGTAGCTCAATGTGGAGTATTAAACAATGAGGACCTAACTTAAAATTGATCCAAGACCTCTGAAACTAAGTTAATTAACAAACCAGCTCAGCTCTCGCTTTGATGGCCTTCTTATCTCCCACTCCATGAAGGATAATTCAACCGCGGAAACATTTCTCTGAAGCATAAAGAGTTAGACTCACCAACATATGAACAACCAACAGAATGCAGTCTATATGCATGGGCAGTTAAGTTTGATAAATTCTAAAAACAGTCAAATAAACAGTTCTCACTTTAATGCCTAAGAAAAAATGTTCATACAGGAGGCAATATAGATGAAGTCCTTGGCGGCGTGCTAGAGGTGATGTTCTGCTCCGACATGTGCGAGCTGGACAGCCTGGAGTTCTATAATATTGCTCCTATCCTGGTCATCAGCATTGTTCCTTAAGTCAGAGATACATGTAGGAGGGCAACAAGCAGATGGAAACTATCAAGATTTAACCGGTTTAACTATCTTACAATAAACCACAAGTCCTAATAAAGCATCTGGTTCGGGATAGATTCAAGCGTAGATCAGCATGGAAAAATTAAACAACTGTGTACAATGATAAGTGCACAATGATTAGTCTCCTTCTGTAACATTTGATAAACAACTGTGTTCCAAAAAATTAAATCTTTGTGTACATAGCTAGGAATACAGAACCATGGGATAAAATGTATAGCAATTTTAAAGCCATCGCTTTAAACAATATCAAACTAATAGGCTGCACAATTCAAACTATGATATAGCTATATACTTCCATATCATCAGATTTACATCATTAATTTTCCTTCTTATTTTTTCTTGGAACTTCACTAATGCTTTCGGGGTTATGCAATGGCACTGCAACTAATTAAGAGCTGCCGAGTTCTGACCAAATAAAGAACACATGCCTAGTGTATCTCGTTGCTCCAATGGCAGTGTACAACTCATGAACCAGTGCCTAGCTTCTCCATGTTGATCTTATCTCAAAATCAGACTCTCCTCGAGCACATAGTCGGCGTTGCACTGCTGCTTCAACATCGTCTTGTCTGCCAAGACACGCACACGTCCATGTTTAGGCATTTGATCATACTTCTTTGGGGGATGCACCCATGCACAACCTGCACCTACCTTGGTGGTATATTATCTGCTTCTCATGATCATCATGTGGCCGTATAAATAACAGAATAAATTACATTCAGAAATGCTTGCACCAGATACAATTGCATTCTGAAGAAAGTGTGTATGGAACATAAGCCATAACTGAAATATTTAATGATTTATTTCAATGCATTTATCAGGGCACATACCCACAACCAAAGAACATGAAAAGAAGGTTGTACAAATATTTTACCTCAATTTGAAGGTTTTTTTACATTCGTTAACCTCTAGATCCGACAGGCGGTTGAAAAAAGAAGGCATTTACCTTCAGCTTGGAGCTGACGCCGCCGAAGCGCATCTTCTCGCCGGCCACGGACTCCATGTCGAGCAGCTCGCGGACGACGGCGGACACCACGGTCGGGAGAGGCGCGGAGGTGCCCCATCGCTGCCACTCCTCGGTGCTCACCTCGCCGCCGCCTCCAGCGCCGGGGGCCACGGGGCCGGGGAGGGCTTCCTCCTCCGCCTCCTCGCCCGCTGTCTCGGCGGAGAAGACCATGAGGGAGCGCGCGGGGGTAGGGCAGGGGCGCGCAGGAGGCGGGACTGGCGAGTGGGGAAGGAGGGTGAGACGGCGGAGACGTGAGCAGCGGTCTGGAGTGCTCACTGGATCTAGCACCGTAGAAGCCTCCCGACGCGCGGCATTGCAAGGGGCGAAGAGAAGGAAGGAGCTGCCATGGTGGGCTGACGCCCTTTCTGCAGCCGCGCGTTGCGCCGCCACAGCACGATAGGAAATAGAGGGAAGGATAGGTTTCGGGAAGAGAACACCTTCTGGGCAGCGAATGGGCTGTGTGCGCCTTTTTCTGGCCCATGCGGGAGTGTTGATCGAGGAGCCCGGCAGACCATCCATCGGCTGAACGTTTCCCGGAGACGAGTTACGAAGTACCAACTCCCATTTAATGATCATTGTGAGTAGTTCCCATCTATATCTATATCTATACTTATCTATACTTATACTCATAAACAAGCCAACATTTTCTTTTCTACAACCACCCCGTTAGTGTACCCAGGCTGATTCGTCCCATAGGATTGTCCCACTTAATAACATCTAACGGTTTACATTAACCCGTTACAGGCGACGAGTGCACGTAGCAACTAGCCTTGGCGGACGAAAACTCTGCCGAACACACGAAAATTTCACACGCACGCGACGCCCAGTCCGAAATAAAAGGTCTGAATCAAGCCCCGCCGCCTTCCCACACGACGGCGTTTGACCTGCGTCCCCGCCGTCATGCTGCCTCGCGCTCCTCCGTGACGGCCGATGCAGAGCCATCTGGATCACGGTGAGATGCAGAGCATACCGTCATCGGGTCCATGGCCTCCTCGCTACAGTTTTGGAGATCGGGAGGGGGCTAGGACTAGGAGAGGGGTCAGGACTCTCCGGGTGGGCGGGGAAGGCAGCCGGGAGAGGTCGCGCACACCGACCCGGAAGACCACCTGAGGGCTGGCGATGAGCATCTCCGCTCCCCATGACGCCGCCGCCCCTGACTCCGCTGCTTCGGTGACGTCGCCGCTTCCCCACGCGACGGCGAAGCCCCCGGGATACAGTAGCCCGTTCCCCATGCGAATCGCCTCCCAGGTCGTCACCGACTCAGGCTGCTGCTCTTCCATGCGCACTCTGCCCCTTGTGCAGAGGTAGCTGACGATGCTGACGCGTTGGAGCTTGCACGTCGCTTCTAAGAAGGCAGGTTGGTCGTTGTTGACTCGAGGCCAGCTCTCCAATGGCCACCAGCCACCAAGGACATCTTCACTCCCTTCCTGCAACCGCTCGAGGAGCTGTTCTCTACGTGATGGAGCTTAATCCCACGGTGATGTACACATCATATTCCTTTTTCTTCTTGATGATTTTGCGTTTGATTTTGATTCACGTTTTGATTTGGATGTACAATTTTATTCATATGTACAATTGAAGAATATAAAGCTTGTCTTGCCTCTTTGATTGAAAGGCAATCAGGTTCTTCATCTTAAGATGTTAAGATTTGTTCTAAAAAACCATCAGTTCCTAGAGTCCAGAGAAGCAACAAGGGCAAAGTTCAGACAGCTATGAGCTGAGCAATCTAGATGCATGACTAATTAGGCAGAAGCTGCAAGTTTTCTTAGGTTCAGAAAACAAAATATATGTAACATTCTGGAACAGCGATGTTTTTTTTTTAGAAAAGGAGGGTGCGATTCCCCGGCCTCTGCATCGAGAGATGCACACAGCCATACGCACTTATTAATTCCAACCAGATTTACAAAGTACAATGTTGAGAAACTGAAATCAACCTCTCGACAACAAGGGTCGCTACCACTATGATGGGGGTGACTAACACCAACGCACATCATCTAAAACCGATTCAGCTAAACACTCAACGCACACCGACATGCACGCTTTAGTCGCTGCCGCCGTCTTCCACGAACCCATATTCAGCAAGGATCAACACCATAGCCTCGCAAAACCGGTCTGCCGTCGGCATCGCCACAATGCCAGACAGCGCCTCCAAGCGTGAGTCCATCGACCCGAAATCGAGACCCCGCAGCGCCACGCCGCCGAGACACACCGACCTCGACGTGGTAGATGACAATCGCTCCGCCAGCTGACCCCCTTCCAGGTAGTTCGTGTTCCAAGACGATGCCCTCAAGAGGGTGAACGACACCGTAGGTGACGTCATCGTCCGATCTGGAAAACCAGATCTGGGGTTTCCCCCGGAACGAAACGGTTTTGGGCGGAGCAACGATGCCTTCAACAAGGTGATTGACGTCCGAGGACGCCACCATCGCCGGCTCCAACCGGAGCCCGGTTCTCACCGGCCAGCCCGCCCCACATGCCGTCGATCTACCCGAAGAATAGCCCATGACGTCCGCGCCCTGGCCGATCTCCTCCGGCGAAAGGGAAGACCACCAACGCCAAATCCTCGTGTCGCGTGCCAGACCCGGAGGTCGAGTGTCGTCGCCGGCGTTGGTGAAGATGCAGATCAAGCTTTGGCCCGTAGAAACCCATCCGGGCCACGGGCGCCTCCGCCTCCCCTGCATAGCCGCCGTCGCCGCCGCCTACACGCCACCCTCGGCCGCCGCTGGCTCGCGGCACCACCGAAAAATCATCCGAGGCGGTGCGCCGCCGCCCCGAACGATCTGCAGTCGAGGAAGTCCGCCGCCGCCGCCACGCCACAGGGGCTTTGCCCTGCAACGCCAAGGGCGACGGCGGCGAGAAGGGAGGAGACCGGTGGGGGGCTAGGGTGGGGGAGACGAGGGCGCCCCAGCGCGGCGCAGCGCCGCCGCGCGGAGGCGGAGGGAGGTTAGGTTCCCTGCTTTAATTATTTGCTTGTTTATTATTTGCTTGTTTATGAAGGCATATACTACACCTCTACGATTGCATAAATCGCTTAATTGTTCATGACGAAAGTGCTCATATAATCATATGCAGCTGACTGACCGACTGCAATATTATTCAGATTCAGATGGGGACGAAATTTATCCATCAAATGAACAAATTAATCTTGCAAAGTATACATCCGGGAATAAACTTGTAAGCCCCAGCTGAACATCTTCTCCTTCAGTTTATTTGCTTTGAGGTCAGCAATAATTCTCTTAGAAGTTGAAAAAAAAACCAAGGCAAGTATGTTAGATGACGATGGAGAGTTCCAAACAGATCAGGTCGCTGGTGATGAAGTTGACCAAATGGAGTATTTTTTTAGCTGCCAAGATGAAGAGGGGACTCAAATATCCTTGAGCAACCAAGCTGATTTTTTTAGTTGCGGTGTGTAGCATGTGTTTAGTTGCCACGGTAATTATGGAACTTTATACTTATGTTTAAACTGTGATGATCAGACACATGATTTAAATGTTTTGATGGCTGAGGCATATCTGAGAAAGATCCGCGTCAGGGACGTGATAATCCTTCTGCCCCGGCCGCCTCCACGCTGCTCGCCATCACAGGATCATGCTTGGTTCTCTCCCAATAGAGAGGTAAATAGGATTCCTGAGTTTCTTTGTGTTTCGGTTGATTGTATTGTTATACATGGTTCCTGGTTGGATACAAAATTACAGATTTGGCTAAACGATTAGTGATGCTGCTTCTGCATATCCACAATGATTTTGGACATTACTTCTTTATTTACCCTTATTACCATTTGCTAACTTAACCATCTCTCTCTCAGATGTTGTTTCTGAATATATTCTTACATATCATGTCGACAAGGGTGCTTGATGATGAATCCAATCAGGCTGCATGTGAGGTGAATCAAGGTAATCTATATGATGTACTCAAGGATAAACTCCTCCCCCTCATGTTGTTTCTGGATATGTTATTTTTCGGTTAATTACTACTGAAGCCCTGATTTAAGAATTAAGACTATTCTTGGTCATGTAAGAAAGATGATATTTATTTTGGCACGTGATTTCCCGTGAACGTATCTCTGAAAATTTTCATAGAAAGATTCCCTCATGTCGAAATGCTTTATTTCTTCCCTACTAGAAACTGGTACAATATGAGCCTTCAAAGCAGAGGTTATTCAATTGCCTTCTAGGCCCAGTGATAGTTGTACCCATCATTAATTCAATCCTTCTATTTCTATGTTATGAATTACTCCTATACTGCTATTTATGCCCCCTTACATCTATGTCATCTTATTCATAGATATTTGCTTACGTTTGTGTATATATGCTTTCCCATGTATGAGGGTGAATTCCAGGAACAATTCAAAATTCTATCAATTTGCCACGGGCTGTCCGTGAAATTGTGCACTGGAAATGGTCCAAGAATTGTTGTGTGAAGGATGGTCCGAGTAACTCAGAATGCAAGCGCTAGGGATGGTATAACTCTCACCAAGGGCATCGACTCCTCCAATCTCTTGGATGGTATTATTGGTTCTTTCCCACCTTGCCAACACCACCGCCCTTCCCAATGCAGAGCTCCCTGCCCTGCCAAGTTAGGAACTTGAGACAATAGTTGTATTCTACATATTTGCTCTCTGCTGCAAAGGTCGGACAAATAGTATGTGATTGTTGCTTTTCCAGTTTTCCGTTAGTTCATCTGTAGTTTAGATGATTGTGTCACACGTGCACAAACAGAAACTGAAAATTGGAAAGGAATTGAAAAACTAGGGAGGCACAAGTACGGCGGGAGGCCCATCCATAGCAACACACATACACTAACAACTGTTACATTGTTATTGAACATAAAACATCTAATGATTGTTCTTATTATTGGTAGGTTTCTAAAGTTCTAATTTTTTTGAAGGGATCAATATCGACTGAAGGGCGCATTTTCAAATTGTCAAAAATGATTTATGGTCAATATGTGGCAGCTTTGTTTAAGGGATCAATAAATTTTTGTAAAGATTTTCTATGAATATTTGTACCAAAGTTCTGAATGTTTCGTAATTTTATATTGGCCCAGAAAAAATGTTTTCAGCCGACTGTATAGTCGTGCGTTGCACGTGCATACCTACTAGTATTCCTAAGGGCATAGGATGAATCGACAGTGATTTATATATAGTATGCTATGAGTATTTGGTTAAGTTTTAATCTCTTATGTGGTTATATGATGGTAATGTACTGCATATTACTTCACCTTTATGGGTTCATAGGGCTGCACCTTGGTGTAACGATGATAGTAGGGAGGGTGCATGGATGCAGTGGGACCAATGATAAGGCGTGCACTTGCAAATGTATATGGATATACCTATTTTTTGGCGCCCTTAACCATTCTCAACATGTTCGTTCAAGTGTCCTTTACTTTCAACCATGGGTGTTTTGATCGAGGGTGATAATGAACCGATAACGTTATCAGTTTTGACTAAATTCCAGCAAAATCAAAATTAACATTGAATTATAGTTTGAAGGGCCTAATTATTCTGGTGCCGTATGTTCGGCACGACACACCTCAATCGCGTTTGACAAACACGCCACTAGAGGCAAAATAAGAAAGACGTTATTCGAATTTCCTACTTAGTGATGGGGCAAATGGTTTCTACATATGCTAGCGATTGCCATTATTTACAAACCTCATGCTGCCCAAACAGTTATGTCACTACAGGAATCACTGTGAACGCCGACGGCATTTGCCGTCGGTCTCATCACGGGTACCCTCGGCGTACAGGTGCGCCGACAGCAACCGTCGGCATAGTGTCGCCGGCGTACAATCCATCGGCGTAGTTCCGTTGCCGTCGGCGTAGCTGCGTATGCCGATGGCATTCTTGCGGCTGTCGGCGTCATACTGCCGTCGGTGCACGACTCTGACAGACGGCGCCGGCCGTTAGACGTCCACAGTGCCGACGGCAAATGCCGTCGGGCTCACGTAACACGCGTCAGCGCCTGGGAGTCGCCTGGTCGTCACGGTCGATAGCTATGCTGAGGGCATAGGCCGGCCTCACGCTTGTGCTCTAATGCCGAGGGCATATGCCGTCGGCCTCACCACGGCGTGGGAGGAATCCTGGACAGTGACGCCGACGGCATTGCCGTCGGCCTGGAGGAATCCGGAACCCCGCCACAACAAAACCCCACATCCGCTGCAGATTCCATCGGGCTACCCCCATATGTGTCCTTATATTGTGGCCAACATTTGATCACAATATTTGTACAATTAGTTCTTATGTTATTTATTGTGATTTAGTACCGCTACAATTTTTTTTTTTGAATGTAATCTAATTTTTTAAGAAAAACTGGAAAACAGTGTACTGAGCCCGACGGTAATGTCGTCGGCATTACAATGGGTAACCCGCGCGGGGTTACGGCGCCGTCAAACGCTGCGTCGAGATGGCCACGCGGGGGAAGTACTCCGACGGCGTTTTGACACCGACGGTGGCCGTCGGGCTCACTAAATGGACGCTGACGGCACTCTAAGCCCGACGGTGGCCGTCGGCCTCACCACTATGACGCCGACGGCAAAACAGCGCTGACGGTTTTCCCCGTTTCGTCGGTCTCACGTTATGACGCCGACGGCCCAGACAAATTGCCGTCGGCGTTGAAATTGCCGTCGGCATTCTCAGCGTTTCCCGTAGTGTGTTAACTTTGAAAGAAAAATCCGATTGAGTATCTGTATTGGTCCAGTGCGCTAGCCGCAAACTTACAATGAAGATTATGAAATAGTGACGGTTTGTTCGGACGTTAGCTTATCGTGTTTCACGTCCTGAAATAAGTCTTATAGTTTTTTCTAGAGAACGTCCTGCAAGATCTTTGTCCTTTTTTGTGGCAGGATTCTTTCGTTTTCTAATCTTGCCAGCAGATGTTTTCATATTGTGAAAAACGCATATATAATAAATGAGGTGCGGACAGCATATGAAAATGTGTGTTTCTTTCGTTTTTTAAAATGGACGAGCATACGTTTTCATGTTGTGAAAAACTCTTACGTACTATATGTTCCAAAATAGCAATCATCATAAAATAAAATGACGTATGGACAATATGCAAATGTGTCGTTCTCAAAGGCCAGCTGGATGATCTAAAGGAAGCAAGTATCATTACAAAGAGCCAAAAGGATATACATAGGTGTCGCTGCTTCCATATAATTAAGCTGAATTGTAATATACTTGTAATATACTTACTATGTAAGCAATAGCATAAAACGACTCATCAATCTCATATTGTTGGTCACATAGGTCGACACCTATGCATATCGACTGCTTCCATATATGCATAGGCGTCGCTGCTTTCATATGCATGGAAGCAGCGACACCTATGCATATCCTTTTGGCTCCTTGTAATGACACCTATGCATATCCTTTTGGCTCCTTGTAATGATACTTGCTTCGTTTAGATGGTCCAGCTGGCCTTCGAGAACGACACAGGTGCATATTGTCCATACCTCATTTTATTATGCGATGATTGTTATTTTAGAACATATATAATATGTAGGAGTTTTTCACAACATGAAAACGTTTGCTCGACCAGTTTAGAAAACGAAAGAAACACACATTTGCATGCTGTTCACACCTCATTTATTATGATTTTGATTTTGGAACTATATATGTGTTTTTCACAACATGAAAATGTCTGCCGGACAAGATTAGAAAACGAAAGAAATCACAGATTGCATGTTGTCCACACCTCATTTATTATGATTGTGATTTTGGAACTATATATATGCGTTGTTCACCACATAAAAACGTCTGCCGGACAAGATTAGAAAACGAAAGAATACTGCCACGAGAAAGGAGAAAAGACAAGGATCGTTCCGGACGTTCTCTAGAAAAAACTATAAGGCCCCGCTTGGCATGTCGTGAGGATATACGGAGCCGTAATATTTCCGGTCATCGCTCAGTATTTTCTACGGGACCTCCGCACCTCCGTGAAACTTTCCACGTGGGCGCGTGACATTTTATGTGATGTGATGTTCACTGATGCAAATCGTGCTAAGATTGTCTCTGTCATGTGGGCCATTTGGAATTCAAGAAATAATTGGACACATGATAGGGGACCCTATGATCCAGTTCATGCTCTGAAGATGGTGAAGGAGGCTTTGGCAGTTTTGGAAATTCCGAAGAAATATGCCGTGATCGTTCCCGGTCGTGGATGGCAGCTACCGGATGCGGATGTTGTGAAAATTAACACGGATGCTGGCCTGTCATGGGAAGATAGCAAAGGTGGGGCTGGAGGTGTTGCTCGTTCGCATCGCCACTACCTTGGTGCTTGGAGTAAGCCCTACGAAGGGATTACTGATCCTCTCGTCGTGGAGACCCTGGCTCTACGTGATGGAGTGATCTTCGCGAAGCTTCGCGGCTTCGACAAGGTGGCGATGGAGACTGATTGCCTGGAGGTGGTGAACCTCTGGAACACTCGTCACGGTTCCCGTTCGGCCGTGGCTCCAATTCTTCAAGAAATAGGAGATTTATCTTTAAGTTTGTTTTTCTTCTTTTGTTATTCAGCATGTACCCCGAACTGCAAACCAGCCTGCTCATCTTTGTGCCAAGCTTGCTTGCACTCTGATGGAGACCAGCAGCTGGTTAGATTGTATCCCCGACTTCCTGGTTATCAGCCTGTTGGCTGATGGTGCAGGTTCAGTTTTAGCTGAATAAATCACTCCGTTTCCCCGCAAAAAAAAAAAAAAAAACGCAGCCTAAGGCTTATTTCAGGACGTGAAACACGATAAGCTAACTTCCGAACAAACTTCCACCATTTCCTAATCTTTATTTTAAGCTTACGGCTATCGCACTGGTCCAGTACAGATACTCAATCAGACTCTTCCTTTCAAAGTTAACATAATTGCTTGGGCAGCGTGAGGTTTGCAAAAATGACAATGGCTTTTTTTTTTTTTTGAGAAACACAGTACAACGCAAGCGTTCGTATACACGCGCACACACTCACCCCTATGAACGCACGCACGCACACCCTACCCCTATGAGCACCTCCGAGAGACTGAGCCGGTAGATCAAGCCTTGAGATTGACGAAGTCACCACAGGCGCCTCGCTGTCGACGGGAACATCGCCTCCCACTGAAGAATATTCCGCCTAAATGAGAAACACCAGCGTCAAATCTGGGATTTGAACTCTGGTGGGCTGGGGGCACAACCACCCTCCTAACCATCTTGCCACAGGCAAGTTCTCAAAATCCGGAAATAATGACAATGGCTAACTTATGTGGAAACCATGCGCCCCATCACTAAGTAGGAAATAGCCGAATAACGTCTTTCTGATTTTGCCCCTAGTGGCGTGCTGTTCAAACGCAACTGAGGCGTGTCTGCCAAACATACGACACCAGAATAATTAGGCCATTAAAACTATAATAATTCGACGCTACTTTTAATTTTGCTGGACTTTAGTCAAAACTGATAACATTAACTCGATCACTATCAGCTCATGCAAATTTCACTATAAGCTTGACTGAGTTTAGTCTAACTTGATCTCACTAGACTCTCTTTGCAACCCTCGATCAAATACACCCATGGTTAAAAGTAAAGGAACACTTCAACGGAGAAGTTGAGAATAGTTAACAGCGCCAAAAATAGGTGTGGCCATATACTTGCGCAAGTGCACCTTGGTCCCAAGTCCACACCCATACGCAAACAAAGAATTCACTGTAATAAATGTCCAACCATAGCCTAGAGTTCTATGATCTCAGATCAAGAACCCCCTAATGCAAGTCAAAGTATCAGGACACGGTTTATGCGAGGGCGAGGTGCCGATGATTCCGGGGCGGCGCTCGGAGAAGTTCCCCTGCCGCTGGAGCTCGGCGCTCGGGGCATTTCCCCTGCCACTGGAGCTCGTCTTGTGGACGACCTAGGAGCAGGGGCACCAGCACACGCGACGGTGCGGGAGGAGGTATGCCGCTGGAGTAGCTGCTAAGCGGTAGCAGCCGGAAGACCTAGGTGCTCGGGAGAAAGAGAGAGAAAGGAAGATGAGGACTCGGGGGCTAAGGACGCGACATACGCAAAACACGCTCGTACCTTTTACGTTTGACATGCCCACAGTCAGCGATAGAAAATCCGGAAAGGTCCACAAACAGCGACTCAAGCGTCGCTGGTGCTCTAAGAAGCCGCCATCAGCACCGGCTTTACATCCTTACTAGACGAATACGCGGGCTTCGCCCCACCGCCTGCCAAGAGTTCGGGTACACGATGCAGTGCATTTGGTATAAATGTCAAAATTATATAAAAACGATTGATGGTGCACCACTGGTATATGCGGTCTCTCGAAATACAAAATTGTTTACAATCAAAGTGGCATTATAAAGTCGTTCAAGTGCCTCAACACTTCCAGGGTAGTAATTTATTAACCAATCTACCAAAAAATGGTAGTATTCAGCCAAGAGGTAACAAATGATAGGAATTCAATGCAGAACTAAGATCTGATTAATATTAGGAAAAATAACACGATTTCCAACCACTAAGATATTCTGGGGAGTAGAAAAACCCAAGACGCAAATGACACAGGACATAGTTAAGAGGTTATTAGAAGTAAATCGAAGCATAAAAAGTTCCATAGAACCTGAAAGTTCAGTATTCTAGTGTCATCATGTTGTGGACGCTAGTAAGATCCACAACACATCAGTGGGTCTCAAAAAATATAACTATAACTTGAATGATATAAGTATATCATAATTTGAACAATAGAAAACTACCTTCCCAAACAAATGGGAGGAACTTACAGCCTTCGGAGAAAACTGATAAGTCTATTGCAGCCCTTGCAATGTGTTGATCCTAGTCGATGCTTCAGATATAAGCCACAAAGCTTATGTACGTAGTCAGTTATTAACAGAAGGTTTAGGGGCTCCTCTGTTCTGATCATGCAGGAGCACCAAGGAAAACCTATGTCCCTACAGAATAGAAGTGATATCAAAGCACGGAAAGACTTCCTTGTCAGAACCCCCATGAGTAACCCAACACATGCAACAACCATCAACAATCCAATTTATGACTAAATCATGAGGAATGAACAAAGTTTATGACCCATCAAAAATTGCAATCATGAAAACACTATAACGACAAAACTGGTATAGTTACAAAAATATCAAAAAGTAGTTTCACTTGGAAACCAGAACTACCTACAAAACATTAAAGTAATCAGAACCCGCATGAGTAACCCAACATCCATAACAATATTACAATATATTTGCATATAGACATATAAAATAGCTTAGGTAGATTTTATTTTCACACTACCTCGAAAGAAAACGTCAACTAACCAGATGGAATAGATACAAATATGAAAAAAGATACAAAAATGGACCTATAACCATGTTGAGTATATGTAGTGACTGAGCAATTTGTTTACTGAAACTGAAGATTTTCTGGGGAGTTACAGGGTCAATCCTCATCGGCTAGTAGAGCAATACAACATGTTCGTCTCGATCATGGCACGCGTCTTCTCGCCATCATCTGCAAATCTCACAAACCATAGACCTTCAATATACCAGTGTAGTATCAATAATATTTTCTGACCTTTGATAGAGGACATGCTGGAGAAAGCCTGTAGTAGTGCAGAAATATAATAAGCACAAATTCGTATATGTACAAACAAAAGGTTGTGGATTTCCCCAAACGTTGTTTTACTTTCAATTTAAACTGATGTTTGTATACATTCGAAATACTACAATATTTGTGTATTCAGCAGTTGACAAAATACCATGATTATGATAAAAAAAAATATACCCCAAACATAAATTATCTCGTAAATAACAAAACATGTAATAACATAGAAAGACAATTTCGTTACTACTCAAATATCCTACTACATGAAAGGACTCAACCATATATATAAACGGGCCAAGGGCGTTGTTTAAAGGCCCTGAATAAACATTACTGGGTGTATGCCTTATTTGACAAGGGTGCCTGAACAAACAGTACCTGCAGCCTGACTGTGTTATACTATGCTGGCTAATCTGTGTGGAGAGCTTCAGTTCTGCACACACAAATACACAACCTTACCCTGTCACTTTAGTGATGCTTGTTTGTTATCTGAGCATACATGAGGAGACTGCTAACGGCATGTTTGTAGTTTGTAGGAGAATAATTCAGACAAGGATGAATTTCTCTGCCCAGTACACACAAAGTAGTGAGATCGGAACAAAATGGCAGGTACTTTTAGAAATGGCAAGAAAAGAAAAGGCTCATCCTAAAATGCATGGAGAAAATTTGAACTGAACCACAATCTAAAAGAGTTATATTGGTTGTACATTTTTCATGTATCGGATCATGCTAGGATAAAGGTAATGAAGAAGTCATGAATCCAAAGACTACTTATCAGTTACCAGTCACAAGTAAGAAGGCTATTAACCATAATAAACCTAATATGAAATGTAGTTAGATATCTTCTACCAAACTTAAGGGTCGTCACAATCGAATAAGAAAGAGATGGAAGAACTACTAATAATTTAAATAATCTGGATTATTTGTTGGCTCACATTTCAAGACAACGTTGAACCTGAAAATGATATAATATTGTTGCTTAACTTTCACTGCATATCTATTTTAATTTTAATTGAACAACCTGTGACATTAGAAACAAATGCATATACATAGGTAAAGCAACAATAGACGTTTGGAAGAACCAAAAAATACATATGTAACTGTAACTTGTAAGGTACCATACGTTGGGAAATCAATCAAGCTAAAGAAAGCATAAGGACTGGAATAATGGGCACATGCTTTCTATGTAGAACCTTAAAAAATGTATTATATTCAACAGAAGAACACAAAAGGACAACAAAGTGTCTACCTAGAAATTAAAACTTGATTGCCAGAAAACATATATAAGGAAAAGATGCATATCGAAAGAAAAGGCTAGCAACCAATCAACTTTAAGCAGGAAAAGTACATCTACTTTGACATGCAGAATATGTTCTGATATTTTCTTACCTATGAAAATAAGTCACAGGCAGACATAAGTATAGTAATTAGAACTTTAAAAGGACAGCTTCCATGAGATCAAACAGCTAGATGTAGGTTCAGCTTGCTATCATGTGTGTTTCATCTAAAGGCGGAAAGAGTTAAACCAAACTACATTTCACAGTTCACAGAATGTTTCCTTCGGGGAATTTTAAATAAAACAGTAGAATGGATCCAATGGCCATAGTACCTAACATTCCTAGTTGCGACTGACCGCATGGTTTAATCTGGCTTGTGCATGCACATCCCTGCATAATTAGCATAGGAAAAATTCATCAAGAAAATAAGGACATATTTGAAGGGACTACATGTTAATCTGAACTCTCGAGTCTAGATAGAGGATCAGATCGATGAAATGATACACAAGGAGTAAAAGATCAAGATAAAATGCATAGGCAGTCGCCCTAATCAATATTGCATGGAACCAATCGACGGATCTACAATATCAATGCTCAATGATCACATATTGGGGTTGCTGCTGCCAGAGAAGAAATTATTTGCCGCTCAGCGGAGGTGCTGCTCGTCCTATATCTCCATGCAGATTCGGTGGATGAGAAGTTGAGACCAAGAATCATTTCCTGAGTATCGATTATAAAAGATCAAGAATCATCTGTTACAACTTATAAGCAGGGACAAAGGGATGGCGGTCAAGGCCTCATGGATAATTACAAACCAGCGACTCCTCGATTATTTGCTGACATGTACTTGTTCAGGGAAATGAAGCATTGCTAAAAAAAAATCTCTAAGAGAAAATTGTAGTTTATGATGTGGCACAGCTCACCTCTGCCACAAAGAAGTGCAGGCTGTCACTCAGCATTGGCAGCTGCAAGATCAGATCCACAGTTTACATCGTATATGTCCGGATGTCAGCTATCTGGAAAGGTTGGTGGTGTCGATGAGCTGCAGAAATTTTCGGAGACCTTTTTTACTAAATTATCATTTCCAACTGATGAAGATACCAAAGTGTTTTCTGTCAAAGACTATTGCAGTCAATATGGTGCCTTAAAAGAAAGGTAATTTGATGCCAATGCATGCATTAATATCTGTGTTAACATTGCCCTAGATTTGCTTAACCATTCACCCAATTGTAGATGCTAGTTTGATAATTGACCCGTTGCAACAATAACCATTATCTATCATTTTTTGCATACCACAACTCAAAACACCCGTCCATTGATAAAGTATCAGTTTGCAAAGATTGGCTAGTTTAGTAGTCCATGTTCTAAGACTAATAGATTATGATGCATGGAGAGAAAATCTGTAGCAAATGAAATAGACAACATAAGAACACTATAGTCTATAGGTATATCACAAGGGGCAAACGAATAGAGATAATAAATCAACAATTGAGTTAACGCAAAGATAGTCATTACCCTATTAATCAAACACGATTATCCCTCTGCCACAAAGAAGTGCACACGATAGTCATTACCTCTGCCACAACCAAACATCAACCCTTGAAATCAGCTCCCAACCCCTGAAATCAGCTGAAATCAGCAACACTGTATGAATCCCCGTAGCGCCCCCAACCCCTGAAATCAGCTGAAATCAGCAACACTGTATATGAATCCCAGCAGCGCCCAACCCCTGAAATCAGCTCCTGAAAACAGGGCAAACAAGAAAAATATCCGCCGGACCCCCAACGCCAGCATCCACCGGACCCCAGCCCTACAGCCGCCGGACCCCCACCGTCTGCCCTACCCTACCGCCGCCGGACGGCCGAACCCCAACCGCTGCCTAGGGTTTGAGTCGCCGGAGGAGGACGGGAAGAATATGAGATGGGAGGAGGAAGGGAAGGAGACAAACCTGCGGCCGTCGGAGTTTGCTTCGTCGTTGCCGCCCGGATTCCTGCCGTCGGAGTCGAGCGAGGGGCGGTGCAAATTCCTGGAGCAAGGAGAGGGCAAGCGAGGGGCGGCTGCGGGGCGAGCGAGAAAATGAGGGGCCGTGGGCGAGCTCCAGATGGTGCACGGCAGGCCCACATGCCAGAGCCAGCAGAAAAGGTGGATGGCGTGAGAGGCCTCGCTCGGCACCGGCCTTCAGTCTATAGATAGATTAGATAATAAATGATAGATATTTGGCATGCAAATGAGGGGGTTTAAATTTCCCGATCCGTACTAGTGGATGCTCTGATTACAATGTTGGATGGCAGGAACAAGGTAGCGGTCGGGTACGTGTATGTAGACCGCAAATAGTCCACGAGGACGTATATAGAGAGCCTGTATGGGGCTGGTGTACTACCATATACCATATACGTGAAAAAAATATCACATTTACATTGACATGTGCCACTTGTAGGTTAACTAGTTGAATGCCCGTGCGTTGCTAGGGGTCATCAATTTTTTTTGTCAAAACACAGTTTTTTTTACGATTCTTGCTCAGCTAAGGATTTGATCCAAAGATGATACCTTCGTGTCGTATACGGATTGGATGAAAAAAACATCGGACGTGTAGCACTGCTCAAAGGACAACCGGAAGTCCAAAAGCAAACACATTTGTCATATGGCTACAGAATGCATCATGAAATCTCTTATCCGCATTGATCATGAAAAATATGAATACCACCTTTTCATCTCCAAAAATGAAAGGAGAAAGTATTAATGAGCATTAACTTTAAAAACAAAGGACCTTACCAATCAGATACATATCTAAAGAGATATTAATACCCATGCGTTGCTACGGAAGATATAATCATGTCGATCATAAAAAATAAATCATTGGATATTTCTGCTTTACCATTGAATATTATATATGACGACCACCATATGGAAGGATATTTCTTTTTCGTGATTGAATATCGCCTTATGCAAGGATATTTCGGTTTTATGATTGAATATCTCCTACGCTTGCTTCCATACCAAAAGAAAGGCGACGGCTAGGGTTTCAACCCTAGTCGTCGCCGCTGGCATCATCTGCAACTACATCGTCGTCTTCGTCTAAGAATTGACGGGTTCTCACCTCTTCTAGGTGCCGCTCTGGCATTACGAGGGGTGGGGACCTCGGACCTGCGCAGGGCGCTATACAAGGGTCTTAGAGCTTGGTTTTGGTTGTTGTCTTCTTTGTCAATGGAGATGGCATCGTTTGTAATAAGTGATCTTCCACACTTCGGTCGTCGTCAAGATCTCCTTCTCGACGTCAATGGTGGCTTTGGAAGATTAAATTTGTCTAGGTATGGTTCTTCAGATTTTGCTTCGCCAGACCAATCTTGGATTGTTTCTCATGGTTGCCGCGAGGAGTTTTGTCCTCGCGTTATCTATCCCGGCTACTACGTCTTCGGCAATGGTGATTCGTTCTCTCGGCTCCCAGCGTCATCGACAAAGTGGCTCGGTTATTTGTCCCTGAAATATCAGTGGTGGTGCTCTTGCCGATGTTGTTTGATTAATTTAATGGCTGCGTGCGTGCACAAAGCCTTGGCATTGCGGCTCAAAATTAAAAAGGGAGAACCTTCGGTGGTATTCACAGGTGTGTGGTTTGGTGGTTTTGGCGTTGTTCTACGGCTGGCTTCAGAAAAGTATAAGATTGTGTCATGGATGAAGAAAGTGCTCGAAGATCTCATAGATTTGCTAGTCTATTTTAGCTTTATTTTTATAATCGATGTAATCGTGTACTCTTTGTTGGTTTAATATATGTGGAAAATTCAAAAAAAAAAGCACACGCTTCTTCCACAGCGTGCATATGTACGGAAATTAATAACATAACCTATTTATTTAACTATCTATTTCTCAATGACTCAACGCTCTTGATAATGTGTGGAATCATGGTTGTCGAAGTAGATGGAGGTACATGTTTCCAACAAGGCGGAACCTTTTTTTGCACCGTGCCAATATTAATCAGTTAAATAAAATTTTACAATCGGCCATAACAATATTCAACACGAAGGTTGGAACGGGCCATATAAGATAGCACACACTTCGACTATACTGAGCTAACCCATAAGTTAAACCATTTTAATTTTATCTATGATTTTTTCAGAAACCCTCTCCCGCAAAGAGCTCACACACATTGATTTCCTCAACAATACCGTTGATCACCTATCTGGAAGGAATCACCCTGCATAGGTCATTGACAAGGAGATAATCAGATTTAACCTGCACAGACTAATTACAGTTTACCACAGTTTGCTTCAAACCCTCAAGATAAGTTAAACCTTCAACACTATCAGCTGCAGTACATAATTCAAAAATGCCCCTTCGTCTCTTGATACTGCACCTCATGATGCTTACCAGTGTGAGGACTAAAGGTAGCATCTCAGTTCAGTTTCAGCCATCGTGTATGATGCATTAGTTCCTGCACTCGCAGATTTTTTCTTTGTTTCGTCCAGGTCAGTAGGTCCAACCCTAGTATTTTTGAAAGTGCAAAGTTACTTTGTCAGGAAACAAACAGATACATCAACGATGGTCTCCTTTTCTAAAGATACAATCATTTGGTAAAAGTGCCAAGCACATTACCAAACAAACCTTTGTTTCTTCTGTATCTCAGGCAACTGTGATCTCAGGGATTTTACCAAGCAAGACTAAGACACGATCTTTACCTGTATAACGAGGATTGTTTTCATCACCCAAATCTCTCAACTGTTTTTTATGTTTGTTGTTGTAAACCAATGGTATGTACAAAAGGAAACTTCAGCTGTACATGATTTTGTCTAAGAATACCTCCATAGCCACTGTAAACTGGATCTTCACACTATAAAACTGCTACCACAACAGTGGATGAATTATTCTAGCACCTTACTATACAAGTGCAAAAACATTGTACCATCATTTTAAGTTTGAATCTCCTAGTGACATTGCCTTTAGTTGTACAAAACCTGATACTTCACATTTTCCAAATGTAACTTTTTTGCAGAATGTTTTTCACGAAACACCAAGCTGAAACAACCAAGACCAACAGCTAGATGACCGTAGTCACGTTTATTGACGCTCCCTCAAATAGGATAAGCATCACAGAATAGAATGTAAATATATACTCTACTTAAAAGGTGCTGACCCAGTAAACTTATCAGTGTCACATAATCACAAGCCTAGCTTCAAAGTAAGGAATGTATATCATGATTAGATAATAATATGCTCACATTTAGAAACTTAGCACACACAGCTGACCAGAAAATAAGATAACACAACCTTACCTCTCGGGTAAAGATAGCCAGATTTGTATGTTTAGTGCTTGCTTGCTTACAACATGTATCCCTAAATCTCACAGCCTCGACGTTAGAACTTGATTCTTAAATTTAGGTAAATGAACAAAATAATATGAGTGATCCAGTGCGCAAGACAAGAGGATGCAAAAATAGTGAAACTAACATGATCGCATGACATTTCACTGTAACTAACCCTGTAATCTATGTCAGAGCCATCCATCTGGTGAGAATCACCATATTCCTATAACAGGCCACGAAGACCAGGTGTTAGCCAAAGATAGAGTCTGACCAGATTCTTTGTAGTGAAGCTTCCAATGATGTACTAAGGTATGGAGAACCTGTGGATGAGTATTCTACATGGACGTATCCTGGCATTATCAACCCATCCTTGAAAACAAAGGAAGAACCAGAGTGTTAGTTTTACTTTTCCATCAATTAATAACTAATATAAATACAAATTAAGCTCCTGTTAAGCCTGAATGAATTGTTTTTCTTCTCCCCTCACCCTCTCTCTATTTACATCGACCTTACCAAATAGGTTCTTTAGCTTTGATGTCCAGTCATGCAGTCACCAATTGTTCTGATATGTACACTCAAAGTAGTCGTTTCCAGGTGTGGAAATGATGAAGAAGGGATGCATGTACGTATTGAAGAAATTTTAAAGCCAAAGCCGTGATAAATTCATGAGTTGGACAATGAGGATGATGAGACACTACAATTCAGAAGGTAAGACATCTAGGCATTTTACGCATAGGTGCATCCCGCTCATGTATTTGAAACTTGGTGGCTTCTTCATGTAAAGAGAGGAGCACATTTCCTGGGTAAATTGCTGCATGAAATATTGCGGAATTAGCAGTTCTCATGTGGCACTTGTAATTTCGAATTTATAATGAAGAAACTTACATGTGGTGTTCATGTAGAATCTATACCTTGATGACGCTCACTCCCAAAATCTTATAAAGAATTCCTCTGGTAGCTCTCTCAGAGGCATAGAAGAGAACAGGAACTGCCAAGTACATCCATCCCCATGGAATCGCATCTGAAATGGCAATTTCAGTTTCTGTGCACAAACTTTAAATTCACAAAATAACTAGTCTTTCCCAAATAGATGTAGGAATATAGAGTAGGAGTGCATCACCAGGAACAAATCCGCAGGTGACGGCACATCCACAAACGCCATGGATGCCGTGGATTTGTTAGGCCTAATACACGGTAGCGCCCAGGCTTGACAGGTTGCTGCACGTCACGTACCTCCGCCGCGGCCCACCACGAACTCGGTTACTCGAACAACACAAGAGCCCGCACGACGGATCAACATGGTTGTTGATGTAGGCACAACTGCCCTCGGAGGACGGAGAATCTCTGAGCTGGAGGAGCCAGCGGGGGTTTAGGCCGAGATAGCGAGATGGGGATGGTTGTGCAGCCGCCGCATGCCGAGATGAAGATCAAACCGGACTCGACGGCCACTTGGCGCTCCGGGATCCAGGGAAGCGAGCTTCGCCGTGGTCCTAGACGAAGAGGCTCAAGGAATTGGGAGTGGCGGCGTTGGTGCCTAGGGAGGAGCAGGCGGCGGGGTGATGGAACCCAAGTCCGTCTGGATGGGGAATATTTTTGATCTCCGAGATACTGTAGCAGCGAAGCAGGTTGGAGATGGAGGCGCACGCGCGAGAGGTCACGAGGGATGGTTTCTTGGGCCTGGCCCATGTGCGCGATGGAGCGAGTCCTGGAGAGGAGGTACCAAGTACCCACCCCCATTTAATATAATAGTAAAGATACATGGAGTCCAACTTAACTTTATGACCGGAGTTATTATTGCGTGTAATGGTTCACGAGAGACACAAAGAGGTGATTACATGCAGGAATTAAGTCCTGCTACGTGAACAAATATATATGACGGTGTTCGGAGATGCTTAATAATACCAACTCCTTTCGAGTTTCTTAGGCTCACTCATAAAACCCTATATCATCAATTTGATAAAACATAATGTAAGTTATACATTATAAAAAAGTATACCGTTAGAAACTATGGTATATTTTTTTTGTTATATAATCTTATTACATTGATAAAATTGACCAACTATGAGATACATATATACATGCCGTATAAACTGAAAGAGAGGTAGTACGTGGAATCCAACTTTATGACTAGAATTATATTATTGCGTACAATGGTTGTCGAGACACAGAGAGGTGGTTACATGCAGGAAGGAATTAAGTCCTGCTAGATATATATATATAGGTAAATTAACAAAAGGAGAGAGGTCGTTGTTGGTTCTCATTTACTAAATGGGATTTTGATTGTAGCTTTGTACACGGGGCTATAACCCTCGCCTATATCTACTTCAATACTGCAAGTTTCCCTAGTGACGGAATAAGTATAATGAGCGTAGTTATCAATTCCGTCTTGGACATCACCCCAACACGCCGGATGGAAGGAGTTGATGGTATCACCTACCGAGCAGTAAGCCTGCATCAATAATTAAATTTCCTATTAATAGTGGAGTACCCTCCTACGGGAACAGTAATACTGATCATACAGTATGTGGGAAAGATTTACAAGTGCATTACGTACCTTGTTCCTGATTAAGAGTCGAGTCGGGGCACGCCAGGCAAGCAGGAAATCTTTTTCCTGGCCGTTCTTGTCCTTGCCCCGGTAGATGACCGCGGCTTTCGAGCCAAGTGCCGCACCGGTGTTGTGGCAGTGATGGAAGGCAGCCCACTGGCCGTTCCCAATCTCAGTAGGATAAGGAGTGCGACCGATGAAACCTTCAAAGTCGTGTTCATTGATGTAGTGGAGGGTATCACCTGTTTGGTTGTAGACGACGCACAACGTGGAAGCTCCAGGGCCGTACCAGCTCTTTAGGCCGTGCACATAGCTGTAAGCCTGGTCGCTCTTGCCATCCAAGTTGCTCAGATTCTCGGCCTCTCGTGCTCGGTCTTCCTGTGTCTTTGGTTTGCCCACATACCTTTCCAGAGTATCCAACTTGAAGCTGTCGATGACATCGCCGAAGCAATTCGCCATCTCGCCTCGCCCTCTCCAAACTCCAAAGCTTTCCTTTTTGGGTTGTGATTCTGTGAGTTGCCGGCCTCTGGGGTTCTCGCTCGGATGCAGTCATATATATAGCCGGGGCATCCTGGACTGCCCGAACATCCCTTTCCCATCATCCGCTTTATTTTATTTCCTCACTTCTCTCTAGTAATTTTTATGTACACAAATCAAGGTATTCGATCGTAGGTTCCGACTTCACCTAATGTTAATTTGTTCTGGTCATTGTATTTACTCCTGCAACACCTCCCAAAATATTTTGTCAGCCATCCGCAAAGTTTCAGCTTCACTACAAGTGACTTTCTCCAAAACTCTATGTGTTTTTAAGGGTGGGTGGATCTAGCAGTATCTGGTCGATGTGTTTTCTCGTCTTCTCCATATGCCTCGGACGAACAAACTATTACTGTATTTATATTAGCAAGTCTTGCTCACACAGGACTATCACTGACGGGAGAGACCAACATGCAGCGGCCACCCGCAACAACCGTCAGTGGTATGTCATATACTTGACAACATCTTCCGTTGGCCACTTCCGTTTCGACGGTTTGTTCTAAAGTTAACTTATCGTGTTTCATGTCCTGAAATTAGCCATACAAACGTCCTGAAAGATCCTTGTCCGTTCTCGAGGAAAGATTCTTTCGTTTTTTAATCTTGTTCAGCAGACGTTTTCATGTTGTGAAAAACGCCTATATAGTTCCAAAATCACAATCAAAATAAATGAGTTGTGGCAGCATGCAAATGTGTTGTTTCTTTCGTTTTCTAAACTTGCCCAACAGACGTTTTCATGTTGTGAAAAACTCCTACATACTCTTTGTTAAAAAATAACAATCATATAATAAAATAGGTAATGGACATTATAACAATGTGTTGTTCTCGAAGGCTAAATAGATGACCTAAGGACGGTCGGCAACAAGACGGCCTTTCTTTCCCCTTCCTTTCTCTCTCCTCCCCGTTCGTTGAGAGTCACCGCTGCTCTTCCTCCGGGTCTGCCCGATGCCTCCCCGGCCGGCGTAGCTGGTAGGAGATGGCGGAGGGTCGACGCCGGCGTAGCTAGGTTGTATAGTAGCTGTAGGTCTTGTCCCTTGGTGGCGTTTTGGAGTAGAGGGCTGGATCCCATCGGCCGGATCTGGCGTGTGCTGACCGTGGTGTTCATCGCTGGGCAGTTGTTCCTAGCGGTGGAGCTGAGGCCGGAGATCTCCAATAATAAGGCCGTCCTCCCTGTCTTTTCGAGCTTCTCTGCCCTGCTGCATGGGCGCGGCGTGGGGCAGTGGTGGTGGAGCTTCTCGTCCAGGCTTCCATGGAGCAGGACTGATTCGAGAGGCGCTGCTGCAAGCTCTTCTCTCAATAAGCGCCTTCTGGGCCATCTCTTTGCTCTGAGATGTGTTGCTGCTGATTCTCCTTCGGCCGGCCGTGGAGGCGAGGGGAGGGGATGCTGCGGTGCTGGCATCTTCAGATTGGAAGATGGTGTTTCCTTCTGTTCGAGTGCTTTTCTGGTGCCATGGTGCGGTGCTGGATGGCAGTGGTTCTGCATCTCAATGAAGTCTCCAAGGAGGAAGATGGAGTTGGGATGCTGGGCTGCAGCTCGATTCAATAAGTGCCCATATGCCTCCTTTGGTTCTGAGCTTTGTGATTCGCTGCTTCCCCTCCTGGCCGGCCGTGGTGGCGAGGGAGAGGGGTGGTTTGGTGTGGTCGAGCTCGGAGCTGGAGGGGGTCGGGATTTCAGCGGTACTGCGATTTGGAGAAGATCCTCGGTGGCACGTGTTTGGCCACCGACTCAAGATGCTGTAGGGCAGCTGCTCCAAACCTGGTCGACGACGCTGCGACAGGTTATGTTCAACCTCCATGGGAGGCTCTCTGGAGTTCTCACGGCGGCATTTTATTCCCATCCTGCACCAAGTGGTCTCGTCCCCGGTGCTTGCGTGGGGGGCCGTTGCTTGAGGCCTCAGTTCATCGGTGCTGAGGAAGAAGATGGAACCATTTGCGTTCCTCTTTTTTCTTTTAGGGTTTGTTTTGTAAGAGTGAAGGACCTCCTTGCTATTCATGTTCCTTTCAAGGTCCTTTTTGTAAGATGTAACGCACCGCCGAGTATCCAGGCCCTTCGGGGCCATCCCTGTTCAAAAAAAAATGACCTAAGGACACAAGTATCAGTAAAAGCAGCCAAAAGAATATGCATAGGCGTTGCTGTTCCATATAAGCTGAATTGTAATTACTGTATAAGAAAAAGCATAAAAGGATCCATCAATTTCTCATCGTTGGTCACGACCTATCCATGTTTTATTTCATACAAACATCACAACTGTAAACATACAAGCAGGGTCCGGTCGGGGTATCACTCGGGATGTCGAGCATGTCAGTAAGCATACCCGAGACGGCGGTAAGAACGCGACCTTCCACAACACATGCACAATATCTGTATTGGTCCAGTGGGATATATAGCTGCAAGCTGACAATAAAGATTAGGAAATAGGGACAATAAAGAAACGTCTTGAAATATCCTTGTCCTTTCTCCTGGCAGTATTCTTTCGTTTTCTAAACTGGTCCCATAGAAGTTTTCATGTTGCGAAAAACACCTATATAGTTCCAAAATCACAATCATAACAAATGTAATGTGTCGTTTCTTTCATTTTCTAAACTGGTCCAACATGCGTTGTGAAAAAATCCTACATACTATGCTTGCGAATGCGGAAGTTACAGAACCAATACGTGGGCGTGGTGTGGCAACAACGCGGGAATATTTTGGCCATCGCGCCAAGATTCAAGAATTTTAATCGCACACAAGGAAAACCGTCCAGCATACTATGCTTTGTTTGGATAATAATCAATTTTCTAAAAAAGACAAATAATCAAAGAATAAGCAGAGCTTAGGGCTACCTTAACCGTCGGTAATTATTATTCACCCTCGGATATTGTCATGTATGACCGACGGTTAACATTTCACCATCGGTAATTTAAGAATATAGTCGAGAGTTGCTTTTGAACCGTCGTCTATGTGATGAAATACCCGACCGTAATAAATGTACCGTCGGATATTAGTACGAACAGTAGGCTATTACACGTTAATATCGGTCTGATGTTTCATCCTCGTCGGGTATCTAAAACCTGTCGGTCATACTAGATAATTTCTGAGCGTTCTAGTTAAACCGTCGATAATCCACATCACTGTCGGCTAGTAGTGTAATAACCGACCGGCCGTCGGTTATTACAATTCACCGTTGGAAATAAGGGGATTTCTAGTAGTGCGAATGATGCATGGATGCTGACAATGAGAAGGTGTGACAAATAGGCAATTTAGTAAACACTAGCTGAATGTCCGTGCGTTGCTACGAGATAACAAAAAATTATACAGACACATCCTAAATTATAAAAAGATGTGAACCGGCATAACAAGACATGGTTTCAACTATACCAGCCAAATTCCTTCCTTTTTTTGACACCTTATACCTGGTCACAATCCTGACGACTTCTTACACCTTCGATAGGCCGCACCCCTGAAGTGGGTATTCATGGCAACAAGCCTACACTTCAAGCCTTGGTTCACGACCACGCTCACCAGATCTGTCATCTTAAATCTTAATGTCCACAGCGAACACCACAGCATGCGACCGGCGGACAGATTAATTCCACCCGAGCAGGGCATCCCAGTAAAATAAATGATGTGCTGAGGAAATCCAAGATACACTTGTTGGCTGCTGCTACTTATGGATAGGGATCATATGCTGATGTCAGTGTTGTGTACAACATCTGGGCTGGATCCTATCATATTTGGGGCAGAGCCGCAGAATGCCATTATCATGCCCACTGGACAGACCAAGGAAAACTCAGAAACAACTATCTCAAAACTTTTGTCTAACAACACAATAATGAACCATAACTAACAGCAAGGTTATATAAACTAAACTTGATTTTGTGCTTAACTAAGCCATCAACCCAATAGAAGAGGATCCCGACCCCAAAATGTTTTGAGCTTGAGGCATGGGTGTGTCACCGTCCGCTGTCCTCGGAGGCCCTTGCACATGCGGCGTTGCACGGTTCATATCCTCAAAACCTTTAGCATCATCATCCAAAAACCTTTAGCGTCATCATCCGTCGCCTTCGTTGTGTAGCGAAAGGTGCAGCCTTCAGAACAACGAAAGTATCAGCCTTGATAATCTTTGTATCCCAAATCACAGGATCACACATCTATGGTCTCGTCCCATCTATGGTCGACAAAATAAGATGAACACGGGTTAAGCGGCCGGCGAGAGAAAATAAGACGACCTATGGTGTGACGACCTAAAGGGAGATTGCATGTCCGACAAATTGGAGTTGAAAAATTCATGCCATGTAATCTCACATTTAGCTGACCAGAAATTTATTGTCATAATAATTTAATTGGGACGATACATGATTATGGCCCAGCTGGGACCTTATAGTAGGAGTACGCATACGTGTACTCCGATTGAGGAGTACACTGCGTATAACACATGACAGTAATACAATAGAATATTAACGAGTGTGATAATTCATTCAAGATAAAGCTTAAGCTGCGTCGGCTGGTTGCTCGGTCGGCCTCCATTCATTCATTCATTCATTTTCCGGAAGAGGTTTATACTTGTGGCGCAGAACGGCAATACATTCCGCGGAAGTATAGCCACCAATACTGATGGTGGAAGCGCAATACTTGTTTGTCTCGTCTCGAACAACTTTGCCTACTGCCCTCAAACGGCGTTCCTTGATGTAATCCCAAGAACCCTTGAAGTGGTCTTTCCCACGGACCTCAGTGTACGCCTGCGCGTACCGGCACGGATACACAAGTTATTGGTAGAAGCATGCAGAAAACACTTACAAAGTTGCGGTTAATTAAGAAGATCTGGACGACCAGGTGCCGTAGAAGAGAAGAAGAATCGCTCACATAGTTTGGACGATCAGTCCAGGGCACAGACCAGGCTACCATGTAATCACAAACCTCCCCTTCAGTATTGCGGCCACGGTAGACCCTAGCTCCCTCCTCGGAGCTGAAAGTGCTGACATGGAGGAAGGAGATCCACTGCCCGTTCTTGAAGGACGCTGGTGGCCGCTCATGGTAGACGCCGCTGCCATCCCAGTCCTTCTGATCCACCAAATCCAGCGTGTCGCCGGTGGCGTTGTAGACGAGGACCATGACGCTGCCGCCGGTCCCGTACTGTTTCTTGAGGTCCAAAGCATGCTCAAGAGCCTTGAGGTTCTTGTCTTCAGCATGTATCCAACTCATCGCCACGCGCGCGCAGTCTTCTTGGGTTATCTCCTGCTTTCCACTATACCTAGGAAGTGCCCCGACTGTCTCAGCGGTTATGGGCACACCGAACGCACTCATGGCTCACCACACGCAAGGACACTTCTATTTTTCTCACCCTTAATTTGCTGCCAGAATGGCCACATTTATAGACTGCCGGCAGGTACGATACTACTTGAGAGCTGCCCAAATTTATGTTACTCGTATCTAATTAAACTAATTTATCATGGTGAGGAGTATCATGCATACACTACTAATTTATGTTACTACTTTCATTATGGATAGAAACATACGAATTGTATATATCATACAACAACGCTACTATTAGTTTATAGATTCAGTTTTTGCCCAACACATGACATGCATAATACTACCTATGATACCCCACTATGGCTTGTCTTTTAAATAATACTTATAGCCGGTTTCTAAAACCAACTCGGTAATTTTACCCATAGTTGGTTAATAGTAAAAACCAACTTCAACAAAATCTTCACGAGGGATTATGTTTAGAACCAGTGCCTTCTGACGAAATTTGTGCATAGAATTATCAACGAACAGAACTCCCCATGGGCAAAATGGGTTTTCACAGCGCACCTAAATGGCAAGGACCTGGGTGGTTCTGCTTCTGCTCATTCCAAGGCTTGGTCACAAATCAACTGTCTGCTATACACGTACAGACTCACTACCTGTTCACAGCAATAACCGCAAAATGACATAAAAGATAAGGAAATGGTGACCGGCTGTTCGTAAGTTAGCTTCGCGTGATACACGTCCTGATAAATGATTATTATCCTTTTTTATTTTTTACAGAACGTCCTAGAAGATCCTTGTCGTTTCTCCTGGCAGGATTCTTGTCTATTGTTGTCGCTGTTAGAATCATTACACTTGTGTATTTTGGTGGTTGTATACATTCGCTAGGTTATTGCATGAAATGATCAATTCAGGTTCTCCTTATCCGTGGTTGTGGTGCAAACAACCACCTCCATATAAATGTTTGGTATTTACTTATCACTAATGTGGGTGTGCGCTTGTTTGGCCTGGTGCCTTTATGCATTATGATGTTTGTACCACATGGTGGTTGCTTTGGAACATAGTGCACAAAAGTGTTGCATGACATCAAGCTTTTAGAGCCCTCAAATGTATGGCACCATGTGATATGTTGTAACCCCAAGTGTATCGGATGTACTTTCCCTAACTAGCATGCCATCGCTGACTGGTGCATTAAACCTCATGCATGTCACTAATAGGAAATAGCTTATAAATAATCGATGTTTAGTTGTGTGCCTATGTACTTACCCTAACTTACTGGAGATGGATAACATATCGCCATGTCGGTATCTTCTCGAACCCGAGTCCTTAAGTTAAATTGTATTCCTACTTTTAAATTAGCACGTCTATGTCCGCCATCAAAATTATTTTGAACAAATAGTACTTATTAATCTTGTTGTAGTAGCAACCTATATGTAAGTCATAACACAAGTGAATCCAATTTTTACATTTCAAGTATTGAATCTACTTTCGTTCAATTTAGTTCCATTTCATTACAATGTTTGAATATGATAAATTTGCCTTACCGTGACTCTTAAAAGTAATTACTAAAAATATTTGTATTGTTGTGTCATCATCGTACAGGATAAATGATACTAATAGTTAGGGTGGATAATTTGTTAAGGTAGGATTTTTGCAATTGAATCCCTATTATTTAAAGACCGTTACTTAAATAGATTATATAGGCAGATACCATTATGCAGTTTCCTTAGTATAATAGTACGACTCTTAGTTTTATATTTTATTCTTCGAGTCAGTTTTCAATAGTTCCCTTTCTTATAGCATTTCTAGCCCTGCTCCAAATATAGGTGAAGCTCGGTCAGGAAAATCCACAATGTCGCCTTGTGTTCATCCCCACCACACTTCCATGCTTCACAAAGCTTCCACCGTCATCGCTTCAAATCCTCGCCATCCGCCTTCATCAATGCCACTCCATCAGCATATAGATACATATGCTCTTCGTATCCTTGTCCACTCGTCTTTCCTCAAAATTTCCTCTCCCCTTCCCCTCGATGGCTCACAATGATTCCATCACCCTATGGCGGCCACTCGCAGTTTTTATTAATTGTGAAAATTATTTATCATTTATGGTTATTCTCGTGTACAAAATGCAACGCTTGATTTTTTGGGAACTTCACTGTTTTTTACGGCCGCGATCCTCCTAATTTCCTCCGGACGTTCCAAAAATCCCATTGTTTGCAGATTAAATCTGAATTTCTGTCGGATTTTCCCAATTGGTTATTCCAGATTAGCCGAGTCCAGCTAAAAGGCACACGGTAAAGAGTTTTTTTGCCGAGAAAGCAGTCTTTGTCGTGTGTAAGGAGGGTTATGTAACTGTAACTATAAATTGTAAATGTTTATAAAAATGACAAAAGTACCCATCCTGATTGTTTGTATATATAGCTGAGCCTGGCGGGGCTATGTTCCAAAGCGTGGCACTCCACAGCGCGACGGAGTTAGTTAGTTGCATGTATGTAACTACACCGCTCTTCTCCATATTATTACCAGCTTCTAGTCTTTTGTTTTCTTATATATGCTCAGAGTATTTGTTGCTAGCTATGAAAATTACAAAATAATTACATTTGAAATTCAAGATATATATATATATAGCATGCTAATATTTGCATTAATTAATTTCTCCTATGCTGCCTTGCCTTGCGTTGTGTGTAGCTGCTTGGACGGTGAAGTCGATCGATCGGGTGCAATGGCCGGTGCAGGTAAGCTCATCATGTTGAGGAAGAAGTCCCAACTGATGAAGCTGGCCAAGCTTGTGAAAAACAATGAGGAGCAAATGGTGACCCGGCTAAAGTCAGAGGCGGCGCGCAAGGCGTACCTGAAGAGCATCACCGACGCTTACGACAAGGCCAAGAGCCTGCTGGACCTCTGCAATTCGATGAATGACATGTACGCACAAGTCGACGAAGGAGGCGACAAGGTGAAGACCGCCGCGGAGATCCTGGAGTACGTAACAAATGGTGTTAACATGTGCCTGCAGAACGTTCCAAACAGCTCCCTGCGAGCGAGCTGCATCGACAAGCTCAGGGCGCACTACGACTCCCTGGTCATGGAGCTTGAACGCCTGCAGGAGGCATCGGGTGTTGAGCTCCTGACGAGCGAGGCAGCCATGTTCAAGGAGAGCATGCTGGAGTACTGCAACAAGTGCCGCAGCGGCTCAGCCCGAGCTCTCTCCAAGGTTTACTCCGAGGGGCTCATAAATCAGAAGACCAAATTCCCCGAACTTGTCAGGAGGTGTCTTCTCTTAGCCATGCATGCATGCATATGATGTCGATCAGTCTTCTTAGCTAGCTTCATCGAGATATAATTATCTTGGCTTACTTGAGTAGTGTGAGTGCAGGCACCAAAGCAAGCTTGGATTGCATGGCGAGTTCGAAAGTTTGGCGGAAGCACAGAAGCTTGAGGTGTACAACAGCATCATCCAAGAGTCCGGGCGAGCAGAGATCCCGGTCCCTAAGCTTGAGACGGCCAGCGCGGCTCTCGGGGTCGCGGTACTCGTCCTGCAAGCCGGGGTCATGGTGTGGGACATCTACACGGCGGAGCACCCCATCGAAGCCGCGCTCAGCAACAGCCTGCACACGTTGGCCGACGTCGCCGGTGGGTTCGTCGTGCAGGTGGCGGTGGAGGCCGCCGTCACGGAGGCGTTGGTGGAGGCGGAGGCCGGCGCGTTGGTCGTGTCCGTGGCCGGTTTTATGGCGGGTGCTGTGGCAGGTCTCATATTTACCGCCGCCACTGGATTGCTTATTGACATGATCCTGGGCACGGGGGGCAGCCAGGCACCGCCCGTCACCGACCTAAGCTTCCATACGACCAAACCGCCGGATGGTATGGCCCTGGCCAACGCAATTGCTCGACATGATCCCGAGTGATCCGTAACCCGTTTGTATGTTTCCAGTAAGACTTTACTAGCAACACGTCGGTGGCAGCGTGTGCCGGCCAGGGCACTCTATAAGCTACGTATTTTGTACTACATCGGGGTTAACGCACCAGTCAGCGTCAGAGATGGCATGCTAGTTAGAGATTGAGTTAGGGAAAGTACATCCGGTATACTTGAGGGCTCTAAAGTTTTTTTTTTTTTTTTGAGAAACACAGTACAAACGCAGATGCTCACATACACGCGCGCACACTCACCCATATGAACGCACACACTACCCCTATGAGCACCTCCGAAATCCTGAGCCGGCGGATCGAGTCTTGAGATTGACGAAGTCACCACGGGCGGCTCGTTGTCGACGGGAACGTCGCCTCCCTCCCACTGAAAGAATATTCCACCTAAATGCAACACACAGACGTCTCTGGTGGGCTGAGGGTACAACCACCCTGCTAACCATCCAACCACAGGTTGGTTTGCGAGGGCTCTAAAGTTTGGTGTAATGCAACACTTTTGTGCACTATGTTCCAAAGCAACCACCATGTGGTACAAACATCATAATGCATAAAGGCACCAGGCCAAACAAGCGCACGCCCACATTAGTGATAAGGTAAGTACCAAATTTCATATGGATCGAGGTGGTTGTTTGCACCAGAACCATGGATAATAAGGAGAATCTGAATTGATCGTTTCAGGCAAATAACCTAACGAATGTATACAACCACCAAAATACACAAGTGTAATGATTTTAACGGCAACAGCAATAGACAAGAATGCTGCCAGGAGAAACGACAAGGATCTTCGAGGATGTTCTGTACAATAAAAACAAAAAAGGATAATAATCATTTATCAGGACGTGTATCACGCAAAGCTAACTTACGAACAGCAGGTCACCATTTCCTTATCTTTTATGTGATTTTGCGGACTCATCCTTTCAAAATCAACCAGCAGAATATCTTGGGCAGCCGGTCACCATTTTCTTATCTTTTATGTGATTTTGCGGTTATCGCTCTGGACCAATACAGATACAGGTGGGTTGTTTTCCTGTGCTTCACATTTGACTTCATATTTCCCTTTTGGAGCAAGTTAATATATCAGAGGGTGACTCATCTCCCTGATGAATGAAACAATGTCAATAAAACAGCTTGTGCTCTTGGAACTCATGAGCTTTAAATCATACACACAAGTTTAAGTGCGAGAAGTGAAAACTACATTAGTGTATTCGTGGTCGTCATCATCGGGACTCACTTTGTCCATCACCAGCGCGCATCAGCTTTTTTATTGCTTACTGGAGCCACCAGCGCTTTGTGCATCGTTATCATCCTACAGAGTACTGTGATCATAAATGTATTTATCACCAATTACGGCAGATTTAGTAAATTGCAGCATTTTGCAGCAGGCTGCAGGCATGACACATTAACTGATAATGCAAGCACAAGCATGTGCACTTCTTTCAACCAGCTTAATTTTCGGTTGAGTCAGGTTTCAGTATCAGCTGATATCAGGTTTTTCGAAGATCTCTTTTTTTCGAGAGAAAGGGCCAACGGCCCCCAATTTTCATTGAAAATGAAAACTGGATAATAGAAGTGTTTGCCAGTTTTTCGCGTCGGAGGGGTACAACCATCCTCTCCTGAAAAGGCTCAAACTCTCAGAAAATGACTATCGCCAGATAATGTGCAACAACCTAAGCACCACACTCCCAGGAACGTTCACAATCACCCGAAAAACACAAAACAGCAATAACAACTACCTTTGTAGCTTCAGGGGTCTACAGAACCTAGCTAAGGCAAAAGTAACAGAAATCATAGCCCGCAACTTGACAACTTCGTCGACACAGCATTACATGAAATTCATTGCACCTTCAGCATAGCACAGCATTACATGAAATTCATTGCACCTTCAGCATAGCACGGCATCAAGTAGATATTTCATCAGGATTCTGTTAGCCGCATCACCAGCAGCCCCCACCCCTGTTTCCTGTGAGAAACCTCAATAGCCACTCACCAGCACCAGCATTTTTGCTCCTCTGCGTTGTGCTCTTTGCAGGTTTGTTCTCTGCAAACCAGCCCAATACGAAATAAAGTGAGCCATAAGTAAAATAATCGTGGTAGGATCCTGAAGGATCACTCCGTTAAAGCAGGCATTCTTCCGGGTCTTCTAGACTGACCAAATTAACGCAGCGACTCCTACCGATATCAGGAACCTATCTCTTACAGCAGAAGACTCTAACCAGCTAGGCAAGCTATCAAAACTAACTGGAACCGACTGTAACATAAAAACACATCTTACAACTCCCCATATATATCTAGCTACAGAACAAGTAAAGAACAGGTGATCTATGGTCACTACATCTGAACAGAACATACAATTTTCTGAACCTTTCCACCCTCTGGCTAATAGAATATTTTTAGTCAAAATACTTTTTCTAAATGCCAGCCAAAGGAACCTTTTACTTTCAGGGGTGTTTTCACGAACCACACTTATCTATGAGATACTTTAACTTGTGAGGCCTTAAGCGCAACATATATAGATTTAACAGTAAACTGTCCTGACTCCGTTAGTGTCCATCTACACCTATCCTCCTGTTCCTTCTTTAAACGCACCCCTGCACACATATCTTTTAATTTGAACCACATATCCGCTAGCTCACCCCACAAGTTCCTCCTGAAGTTGAGCACGTTCCTACCATCAGTAAGAACCTTAGCTACACTAATTTTCTTACTGTGCGACAGATTGTAAAGCCTAGGGAAGATCTCTTCATGCTCCCAATCATCACCTGATGAAGAGCATGTTCCAGCCAAGAAATCTATTGAAGACTTCATGCATCTGCATGTATAATCAATTATTTCTTTGTCGTTTTTTAGTGACCATGAAAAGTAAATATGTGTAAAGACTGAGATAAGGGAAAATGCTAACAGACGTAAAGCACTATACAAATCCAATCGCTTCGTGTGCGAGCTGATGAGAATATTTTTCCCATGCTAATTTCATACGAGTATATTTAACTGATGTTGACCGGCGTTGTTAGTTTTATAGTTTGATATATTTAGCTAAATATGTTGAAGTACATGAGTCTGCCCTAATACAAATAGAAAGAAGCCAAAATTTTATCGACTCTTTCTGGTAATGGGAAGAATATAAATATCTATACAAATTCCCCACTATCCATAAAAGTTGTACGGATTTTCCTTCTGCTGAGCTGACCAAGAAAGGCGGAAACTCAAATCAAACCTGAGGCTATTTTCTAATGTGCTGCAAGAATATCCTAAGAAACCAGAGCGTGGAAAACCTGCATGACTCATATATCAAGCTAAGAAAAATGCATGAACGTATCTACCGACAATAATAGTTCTTTAGATAAAGCTAAATAAATGGTTCACATAAATGAGCTGGAGGCACAACATAATGCTAATGCCCTCTTATAACCTATTATAAAAATAAGGACATGGTGCAGCTAAAAGCACATAAGGGCAGCTAACGGTGTAATGCCACACCAGCATTAGGAATGTATGCACCTTGGTGAACAATAGGCAGGTTGAAAAGGATACATGCTAATTATCGCTGAAAATATACTAATCAAACTATGACTTCTAATGGCAATGCTAATGTAAATATGAAAGAGAAAAAACAATAAATTCAGCTTAGAAGAATAAAACAGATGATAAATGAACTTTATCTTCTATATCTAAATAGCAATGACCCACTACATGATTTTCCTGCCCTCACATGCGTCCACGTCGCCTTATATTTTCCCAGCCTCAGCTCGCACCTTCGTATGCTCGCTCGCAGCTTTTATTTACTGGGCTGATGGCCTGACCGTCGCTAATATTGTTGGACGAGAAGCCCATGTAAGATTGGGTCGCTTGCCCTTCTCGCTGCTAGCGTTGTTTGCCCATGATTGGTCGCTTCTGTTAGCGGAGTACGCCGCCGAGCTCAATGACTTTTGGCCGCTGCGACCTTATGCCCTTCTGCTTCTAATGCTCATGAAACCTCCTCATTCTAGCGAGCATTCAGCAGCCATAATTACATAAGAAACTGCTACGCGGAACTGATCCGCACCACCACCATCTTTAAAAGGCTCACTCCGTTCAAAAGGATTTCCAGCGCTGGTGACTCCTCGCGTCCATCTCTGAAACCGTAGTTCCACTCTGGTAGCATTCTGCTCCAGATTCTCCTCCCCTCTTTCTTTCTTTATCTCCTCGCTAATATTTGTCAGTTTTTCGATCTGTTAGGTTGTTCTTTGCTTGAGATCTGCTCCACATTTTGCCTCCGCCGATTTGGTTGCATTTTCGTTGGATTATGTGTGGGGGAATATGAGCAGTTGGCAGATTTCCCCATTTATAAATCGTGGTCCGCCTTAATCTATTTGTTCATATCGCTCCTCGCCTGTGGCGGCGCTCATACTAGGGTGAGCTACTCCTTCCTTTCTTCTGTGTTTCATGTATAACATATTGTCGTTTACATCACAAATTTGGACTTCCTCAGGTTCTAGACGACATGTATTCGTCTTGGTTGATCTTACTCTCTTTAGTTTCATCTACTGCTAAATTTCGATTTTTTGTTTCCTTAATCCAAATCATAATTAGTACATCGCAGATATAGATTACTTCCTCATGTTTTGGACGTGGAGGCCAATGAGCAGCTTTGCTTGGTTCGTCTTAGCTTCATATTCTGCCTATTGGTACGTACTCTTCTATCAGTTGCTAATTTAATTACCCTTTTTTGGACTGATGCATTGCAGATTGGCATAGTAAATATTATATTAAATATTTAACCCGCACTTGATACTAAATGTCATGGGAAATTTCATCTGATATTTGTGCAGAATATAATTCCTGTAAACATTCATGAGTTGCTTTAGATTCAACATAAAACAATTTCAGCTTGACAATTGCCCACTCAAGCACTATGGTGTAGATGGAAGCGGTTATAAATATAAAATTAGGAATTTTATATTCAAATATTAATTATTTCTACTGCCTACTATGCAGCATTTCATTTTTTTTTTGCTTCACACTCTCTAAACTACATATCTCATGCAGAGGACTGCTCTAGAAAGTGCACTTTGCTCTGGACTTAATGTGGTGGATTTTCCTATTCTGACCGACAAGGTGGATGACCACATGAGAGGTAGCCTGATGTTTTTCGTTGTCACACGATTGGAATCACACCAAGTATGCCATTTTTTAAAGACAATGCACTGTGGTTTTCCATTTTGTGCAGATTTATGTTATGACAACCACAAGAGGGAGCTTTTAGATGATAGAAGAAATTCATGACTAATGTCATTTGGCTACCTCCTGCTGTACAAGGGAGTTCAGATGGAGAGTACACCCATTCAAAACTTGGGTTATAGATATAAATCAAGGTGGTGTTGCTTTTGTTGTAGCTTGACAATTTATGCCCTTACATAAGAAGCGGAGATGTTAGCTTATATAGGGCTTTAAACCTTTTAGTTCATGGGTAAGTGACCATATAATACTCCGATCCGAGTGTCCAACTGCTTTCCAAACTTTGAATGAGACGTAGGAGAACTGGAGGATTTATCTCATCTCCGAACCATTATATGTAGTCATGTATTGTTCTAAATAATTGGTGTCAAAGTTGAGTCATTTATTCATTTTTTCCTAATCATTTTGGGAGTCATTTTGCTGAATAATACAACATTTTGAAAAAAAAAATCCCCGCAACAACGTGCGGGGAATTATCTAGTTAACTGAAAAGTCGTGTCCTTATATTTTGGTACCTAATTGGTGTAAGAGGCAAATGACTGAGCAGGTGAAATCTAAGAGCAAACATACATGGATGAACATGCACAAACAAAGTCCGACAAAGTATAGCCCATACATGCACCAGTTAAAACAAATCTATTTAGACCCGCAAGTAAGCATGTACTTGTCTGAAACTACTTTGTGTGTGGTTTGGGAAAGGAATATTCTGCAATTAAACGACTAACCTCAATGTATTGGTCAGTTGCAGCTAGGTAAGTGCTTCGATGAAGATGGGCAAATTAAAACATCCCCTTCACGTGTTTCTCCCATATCTAATGGAGCTGATAGATACAACACAGGTTAGCAATATAAGCTATGAAGCACTAAATTAACAGTGTATGAAAAAATGGTTTACCAAAGCTGTTTTATATTGCAAACTAAGCTGAATGGAAGTGTGGAAGAATAATCCCACTAATATTTGTGCAAAGTAAAATACTGGAAACCATGTGTGCTTTATATTTGTAGACAAAAGGAGCAGTGAACAATGCAACTGTATAGATGAAAACTCACAAAGCATTTAGGGGAGACCTAGTGGGGGTTCCATGGATGCCATGGCACCCCTCCAAATATGCAGATCTGGAGTACATGAACCAAAATCCAAAAATGCATATCAATAGATACATGACTGAAAGTGGTTATACTACCATACAAGAAGCCATCTGAAGTATAAGAATCAAAATCGAAATATTACTAGCTAAACTCATAATACTGCATAAGGCAGGAGGTAAAATTCCCTTGGACTCAGGACCAGCTACAAAATCTCATAATAACTGTGAGCAGAAAAGAGCAATTACCTATGCATGGGCTCTCAGTTGAAGTAGGAAAGACGCAACTGTCTAGTGATGAAATGCTAAAGCAAGCACATACTAAGAGTAAAATTCAGATATGCATAGGCAATAAAATCAAGCAGGTCACTCACCCTTCGATTATTTGATCACACATCCTGTAGACAAGCTCTTTGGCTCTGCCCTTAATCAGTTGCTCCAGACACAATTTATTCTTGTCGTCATATAGAGGTAACTGCTACATGGCTGAGAGTGGATCACCACAAACACAATAAGAAATAGGTACTTTTTGTTTTCAGGGTTCCAAACAAACAATTGAACAAAATAGCCGTCATGCAATAGGATGGTACACACTACAGTTTCAGGTTTCAATTGTGTCATCTGCAAAAGAGCGACTATGTACCTCGATAAAATCAGTAGATGAACTTCTAGCTGTGATGATTCTTGATTGTTGCACACATTTTTCTCAGTCTTCTGTTCTCAGCCATCCTAAATGAGGATCACGATATAATTTCATATAACCTCCTCGAAACAGGCCGTAGCCCCGCTATATAAATATAGCAACCAACCGATACAACCAACTGTTCTGAAATGCTGGGGCAACAGCAAACACACACCCAAAGAAAAGAAAAGAAAAAAATAGAATGGAGACATAGGCGGATCGACTAAACGATGGTACCCCGAAACTGCTGCGCCCTCTCCGACAAAGTACCACCACTCTTCTAGCACCGAGTCGACGAGTACCAAGCAGCACCCTCAAGAGGGAAAGCCACGCTGCTGCCCGAACCAACGCATTGGTCCTAGGGTTTCCCCCTATAATTTCGTATAACCTATAAGACAGAAAATTGAGTGAACTTGCCCATTCATTAGCTAAGCCATGGATTCATAGACACCATGGGAAAATGACATAGGCTGGCTAGTTGTCACCCAAAAATATTGAAATAGGCACGTGGATGCAACATATTAGTAATAACTAATAATTAAAGAAAACACAACTAACTATTTGATGAAAAACTCTAAATAAATCATCTGGGAGGAGTGAATACAGATGTTTATAAGCACTAATCCTTGTGCTTAACACTCAGATCCACGATAAATTATTAATCAAGTTCCTACACCATAAATTTTCTACCACTAGGTGACTCACCATCAACGGTCCTCATAGTCATTACACCCGCATCGTTGATGACACAGCAGGCCTGGCAGCTCGCGCAGGACTCGGTGGGGCCTATCAGTCTCAACTAGGACTGCAACACAGCCAAAAAAAACTCATTAGCCCACCTGGAAAAATTGTGTAGTGTTGCATAATATTATGATGAACAAGTAGGTTGCGCATCAGTGAGCTCTCAGCAGGCGGCAAAGCAGATCGGGCAGGATAGAGCACGTCAAAGATGAATCTGCCATCCACTCCAACACCATGGTGAGGGGCTTTATTGGCGCCTCTAGTTTAGGCCAATGTAACGACAAGCGTAACTGCTCCCATTCGCCACCACCAAGGATATTTCACACTATTATCATCCTGAGAACAACATACCATCTAGGATCCCACTGAGCCTAGATAGATCGCTCGAGAGCACATCCAAGATGCATTCTGATTGCTAAATGACACAGACAAACACAATTTATCACAGAATCCAACCATAACAATGATCAGGTCACAAGTGACACAAAACATAACTGATTGATGTTTCAACATGTCATACTTTTCTTGACGGGAATCATACATCTTATTTCTGAAATACAGTGCCTAGCATCTTCTCGCAAGTTCAGAAATGCAAGGCTGCTAGACAGGCTTCCCTAAAACTATATACTAGTACTTATTTAGGGTGCAAACCAGATGGGAGGAGAGTGCTGTGAAGTAAATCGACGGGGGAAGCGCCGCCAAGTGCGATCCGTACGATAAAGTTTTCTGTTATAATAATACATGCCAATTGCAGTATCACTCCCACTCAAGCCAGTACCGTCCAAGTAACAGATGTTGTTACCCAGTTGGAGCTTGTTATTGCTGAAGTGAGATGCCTCAAAGACTTTGGAGCAGCCTCGACCAAGTATGAGCATCCGACCAGCCATATAGTCGTGGAGCTCCACCCAGGAAACTGGAGAGCCGTCAGTCCCAAGGTTCATCTCAAAGATTCTGAACCTGCGACCCCGCTTGGGTATCCGCAGAACCATCAGCAACTTCCCATCGGACTCCACCAGATAACGGGACAGCTGACGAGTAGTGTAATCAGCCCGCATCTCGACCTCGTAGGAGCTTCGGGCCATGGCCAGAGGGGCACCGGGGCCGCCGATGGGGGAGTACACGACGACATCCTCTGTGTTGGATAGGACATGGAAACCTTGCTTGAGCTCGTTGCTGTGATAGATGATGTCCTGGATGGCGTCCATAAAGTGGCCGTGCACGATCCAGTGGCGGTCCATCCCATGGCGCCAGAAGGCGAGGTTGAAGGCGCTGGTGACGTGCGCGGCGGCGAGACAGCCCTCTGTCGAGGGGTCGGCCGAGAAGGTGACGGAGCGAATGAGCATAGGGTGGTGCTCGCGGGTGGCGTGGTCTCCGTAAAATTGGGGGAGGTTGGTCCTGAGCCTGTCGGGGAGAGGAACCGTGGCGCCGGAGAGGAGGTTGACGGCCGCGTAGTCCCGCCACTGGCCGAAGGCGAGGGCCACCCAGCCGCCGTCGTGTGAGCCGCAGAAGGTGGCGCCGCGGACCTTCTCCGGGAGGTACAGGGGGCGGGTGCGGCCCGAGTGGAGGCTGAAGAAGGAGGGCGCGGCGGGGGACGGGAGGAGGAGCCAGGGGAGCTGGCGCGGCGGGGGGTCGAGGCCGCGCGCGGCGGAGCGCCAGCCTCGGCAGACGGCGGTGAAGTAGACGCGGTCCGCTAGGCACCTCAGGTTGAGGAAGATGACGCCGAGGAGGTCAGGTGGGAGGCCGTCCGACCATGGGCGATGGTGCCGTCTGCGACTGCGGGACTCCGCGGAACGCCGCCGCCGCCGCCGCTTAGTCCCCTGTCCCTCGACCATCGACCCGGATCGAGGGTCGGGATCCATGGCCGGGACGCGACCCAGGTCAGGTTGGGTCACCAGGTTCGCCGAAGCCAAGCGACAGCGGGGAAGCAACTGGAGGTCGGAGGCGGCGAGAGCTCCGGCGCCTCCTTGATGCAGGCTGGCCGAGTGGCGCGACTGGGAAGTTGAAGTATGGCGGCGAGCGCGGCGGCGGCGGCGGCGGCGGCGGCGAAATGGATCGGCTAGATCGCGGACGGTTGCTTTAGGTTGGAATGGATGTGGCCCATCTGCCTCCAAACAACGCTATGGAAGCAGCTACATTGACTTTGAAGCTCAAAGTCACAACCGCACTTTGACGACATCTCAACAATCTAAAGTAAATCCAACGAAACTTTCCCAGAATCTATAATTAAATATGTAAGAGTTACTGGATTTTTTTCAAAAAAAATTGAGCACTTCAAATTCTGAGTTCGACAAATAATTCTATTTCTGGCTGTTGGATTTGTTTTGGATGGCTAAGATGTCATCAAAGTCCAGCCATGACTTTGAGCTTCAAAGTCACTGAAACTCTGAAGCGCTCAAAGCTCATGCAGCTTCAGTGAATTTGAAACTTAAAATCATGGCTGAACTTTGATGACATCTTAGCCATCCAAAACAAATTCAACGGTTAAAAATAGATGTATTTGATAAACTCAAAATTCAAAAGTGATCATTGCTTCCGTATCGCCTGCGCGCGTATCTTGTGCTGAGAATACAGAATACGACAATACGTATTGCCAAGAAGGAAGAACAAATTGGTCGCACGCCTAATCATATTCATAACCGAGTACAAATCAGATCCTACTCGATTCCATATCAATCAAGCAAACCAGTTACAAATATCCCGTCCCGCTTCTACTTGTCGCCTCATAATCTTGAGCGCGCGTCGCGTGACCAAGCATCGACGATCGAGATGCCATTGCCGGTACGGATGGCCGGCGCCGGCAACGAGCGGATCAGAACGAAGCGCGCAGCGCCACCGTCGGGGAAGCGGCCGCGGCAGCGCAGCAGGTCCTTCTCGATGCTCGCCGACGACCTCCTCGTCCTCGTCTACCGCTTGCTGGGCGACCACCCGAGCAGCCGCGCGCGCTTCTCGGCGGTCTGCAGGTCCTGGCGCGCCGCCGTGGCCGCGGGCGCCCGTCCTGCCGTGGCTGCTCGTCTCGCCGCGCCAGGCCGAGGTCGGCGGCGACAGGACGAGGCGCGCGCGCTGCTTCGAGGACGGCGCCGTGATGCGCATCTCGCCCCGGCGCGGGGCCGTCGGGAGGCGACTCGTGGGCGGCTACGACGGCTGCTGGGTCGTCTCGTGCGGCCCGCCGCCGATCAGGGTCGTCAACCTCTTCTCGGGCGCCGAGGTGGCGCTCTCCGAGGAGCAGCACAAGATCGCCTGCCCGCACCGTAATCACGGCCGCGGTTTCACCCGCAGTCCGGTGGTCGCCACCAAGATCGTCTTCTCCGAGTCGCCCACCTCGGACGGCTGTATCATGGCCGCCATGACCGAGAACTGCGGCGTCGCGCTCTGCCGGGTCGGCTGCCCGGCCGGCGGGTGGACGGTGCACGGATGCCGCCGCGTCGACAAGTTCATCGACATCGCCTTCTGCAACGGCGACCTCTACGGCCTCACGTAGCATGGTGAGAAGCTCGTCAGGTTTGAGATGAGCGAGAACGAGCATGGCGCTCCGGTGATCGTCGACGACAGCTGCCGAGTAGCGTTGAGAATGGTTAGCGGCGAAGAATCCAGAGACTCCTGCAAAGAGTTCGCCGTCTACATAGTCGACCTGCACGGGGAGCTCGCGATAGCGATGATGACCTGGTGGTGCCGCCGCCGCGAGCCTTTCTTCAAGGTCTACAAGTTTGTCGACAATGTCGATGTCACCACAACTTGTTACTGCTGCGTGAATAATTGGGAGGAGGTAACCAGCTTAGGCGACCACGCCACGCCTTATTTCTGGGGGAGAAATTTTCCAAAGTGGTGCACGTGCCAAGGAACAACAAGCACTACGGCGGCGCCGGTGACCTCGAGAGAAACCGCATCTACTACCTCAACAACTCTTGTCGAAGTTTAAACGCCGTTGTCCATGGTGATGCGGTGCTCATGACGGTCTCGAAACGCGGTGGTGACCTAAAGTTTGAAACAAAAGATAGGACGAGCATCACGAGGAAATCAGCTCTGTCGGATACTTCATGAAGTGTAGTAACCATGATATCATGTGGCTTCTTCCCCCCGAGATCTAGCTAGCTACTCCCTCCGTTCCATTTTAATTGACTCACATACATAGATATCTTGATATATGTGAGTCAATTAAAATGGAACGGAGGGAGTAGATGGTTAGCTATGATGAGTATCACTGAGGGGGTTTTGGCCCTCGGGTGCTTTGGAGGATGAACCTTTCGATGATGATGATGATGACAATAGTACTACTATTACTAATAATAATGGTAATGGCAGTGACTATGATGATGAGAATACTAATACTGATAAAAAATGATAATAATAGCATATTACAAAGTTTCAGAAGATGAAAAACAAATCAACTTACAGAAGCCAAATGAGAAGCTCCACTTGATTGTTGGTGTGTACTCTACTAACGAGATGCCGTTATTGCTCGTTAGTGACCGTCATCTCCCATGGATATGGATAGGAAAATAGCACAAGCAGTGACCCGCTAGGCAGCTCCCATGGTGGTGATCCTTTTTCTAGGCCAGAAAGAAGATAAAACGTATACAAAACTCATAATTCATATACACAACTCACACGTCATACATATGCCACTCAATTCAACCATAATTCATAAGAAGTGTGAAACAAAAGACAGGACGAGCGCCGTTGGTGTTGACGAGGAAATCAGCTTTGTTGTAAGATCTAGCTAGATGGTTAGCTATGACGAGTATCACTAAGGAGGTCTTGGGCCTCGGGTGCTTTGGAGGGTGAACCTTGATTTCGATGATGATGATGATGATGATGATGATGATGATGATAATAATAATAATAATAATAATAATAATAATAATACTAATAATAATATTAATAATGGTAGTGGTAATGATGATGATGATGGCACTACTAATGCCGATAATAATAGTGATTATTATAATAATAATGATAACGTATTATGAAGTTTAGAAAAAATGAAAAACCCAATTCAACTTACAAAATTGCGTGTGATCCATGTCTAAGACAGAAGCCACATGGGTGAAGCTCCACTCACGATTATTCCCACTGCAACCGTGGATGTAATATACTAACGAGCTACCAGGGGCGGATCTAGGGGTGCCATGGGTGTCATGGCACCCCCTAAAAATGTAGATTTTTAAATTTAGTACAATTTAGTCTAATTTATGTGTATTACATGTGTTCAAAAACTCATACATGACATTTATAGTATTAATATTGAGTTTGGCACCCCCAACGGTTTACTCCTACACCTGCCACTGTTATTACCCGTTAGTCGAGCATCTCCCATGCATGGATAGGAAAATAACACAAGCAGCGACACTAGACACCTCCCATGGTGGTCATCCTATTTTTGGGCCAGGTAGAGGATATAATGTTGTAGCTCATAATTCATATACACAACTACACTTCATACATATAGCACACAATTCATCTGTAATTCACAAGAGGCATTGATATGCATATAAATCACTAATATAGAAATAAATAAAGAACATGTGTTGTCAAACATATATAGGCATAGAAATTTAAAAACAAAAACTAGTTATCGATCAAGTGTATAGAAAACTAAAGTAATGAAACGTAGAAAGAACACAATTGTAGTAGTAGATTCGACTCTTGAAAGTGTTCATGAGTGGAGATGATTCACTCGAGGGGTTTTCCGAGGCAGTTATAGTAGATCATACATCAATTATGTGTCCAAAAAACTACCCCTTTTCTCTGGCACTCTAATAAAATTTCTTCCTGAAATTTTAAATGTACATAGCGATAATGTATATTATCATGTAAACAAAACTGGAATTCCAATGAACCAAAGAGAAATAAACTTAAGTAAAAGAAAATTCCATTTGCCAACGTTTCACCGAAACGGGGATATTAGATTCCGTAAGACTACGTGTCCATATGTGTATACAAATATCACCTAGACATCGACCTACCTATATCTTCATATTCACACCGGCAAAAAAAAGAAAAAAAAACAATTTCATATTCATGTTACAGGATTTAAATAATCAGTTCTATATCTTCTTACACATGCACACACCATGCACATCCACTTGATTCCAGCAGTTACAACACCGTCGAACATAAGATAGACATTAATAGTAGAGTAACACAGTTCCATAACAACTGATAAACACACCAGGTATTTCTAACTTTGATTTTGTTTTTGTATGTGAAAATTAATCCCAAAACAAACTATATAGACAAGATACACTAGCCATGAGGACGTGGGTGAGCGGCATGGCTCCCCGACGGCTGGCCTCCACCATCCCCCCCCCCCCCCCCCCCCCCCCACCAGCGGGAGCCCCACCATCTCGATGTTCTTCAGTGGCTTCTTCAGCGCCGACTCGTCGTCGGCGACAGAGGGTCTGTGGAGAGAGGGGAATGGGGATGAGACGATGAGTTGACTATAATCGAGATGGACGGGGCTCGTGTTGCTCGTTGACGCTTTCCTTTTTTTTTTCACCGGCGTCGAAAGTCGAAACTACAATGTGCTACTTCTAAGCATTCCATTGTCGAATGTCTTTTTGAAAATTTCAAAATATACGAATAAACATAAGACATAATTTATATTGCATCTTGTGCATCAGCAAATTTACGTTAAAAAAATATGATCACATGTGATCTATGCAAAAAAGTCAAATAAAGTATGTATGGCACGTGATACTATTCATGTTCTTTCTCTGTTTTTCACGGGTCACTTTATGAAAATTTGTGGGCGTATAAGATACACCATAATCTATACACATGTTTTTTTTTTGTATTTTACAACTGCTCCATCAACTTGCATAACTACAAAATGGGGGTACTACATTGCAAATGGAATATATCCTAGTCTACCCGATCCCTAAGGTAACAAATAATGTATCTTCGCACAAATGAAAAAACTTGCTAGGAAGGACGCATGGAGATAAATTTGGATTGCTCCTTGTTGGTGTATTGTTGGTGGAGCTGTAATGATGTGGGATCCAAAAACATTGTGACAGGTGATAATAATCTTCTAAAACATGATTGTCGAGGACGAGTGAGAAAAGGCAGCCCGCGGACGTGATTGTAGAAGGCCGGAGAACACGTCCGCACGACGGAACAACATGCAAAGCGTGTCATGAACTTTCTTGAAATGTATCAACCGACAACTTCAAAAACAACAACAAACATGACACATGCAACGACTTAACGATCTTGCCTAGCACAGGTGGCTAACTCGTAGTTACCATCACATTACTATATTATTTTGTACTATAGAGGTAGTAACATAGTGGAGTAACAAATGCATGTTACAGTTTAATTTACTCGCCAATATGACTAGTCTAATAACTAGTAAGAAATCACGGCTTGGGATCTTTGCCGCAGCCCATGAGAACGTGGGTGAGCAGCATGGCTCCCCGGCGACTCGCCTCCGCCACCCGCCCCACCAGCGGGAACCCCACCGTCTCCCTGTTCTTCAGAGGCTTCTTGTCCCACCTACACTCACACACATACCACAATTAGATACCTAGCCATCTAATTTATTCAGGTCTTGTAGGGTACTTGTACTTACCAGTCCTGGTGTTTGACGACCTTGCCGTCCTCGATGTCAAGCGTGATGAGCGACGCTATGTCGACAGGCTTGCCAAAGACCTTGTAGTGCTGCTTGTTGTCGATCAGTATCTGCAAGGTCGAATTATCACGCGACATGGTCCTGAGTTATTCAGGATTAAGTGATGCATCCTAGCGTAGTATTTTGAGAAACATGAATGTGCATGATGAGTTAAGTTAGTTTTACCTCGGATTTCCCCGGTCCGGTCTCCTTCTCCTGCACCGTGTACTCGGTGATCTTTGATTCACCGAACACCTGAAGAACACACGTACAGATCTTCAGTTTTGGCAATGGCGAACAACGAGAAGTGAAGGAATGGGTTACCTTGGGCAGCGTGTAGAAGGCTGATTTGATCTGCTTCACCCTGTGGTCAGTATGATTAGCAGACTGTTAAACTGTTGCTGGTGAATTACTCAAGCTGGCATTAGATGAGTGAGTTCTTCTTCAGGGTATATATATATGATATGAACAAGATGAAGTTGCTTACCCCTGGGCGCGCATGAGCGGGTCCTCGAACGTGGCGTGCGGCGCGTAGATCTCAAAGTCCCGGGCCGTGGCGCAGGATCCGTATCTGTATTCGGACACCGTGCGGCTTTTGTTAGCACGATCCACGTGATGAACAAACGCTTGCTAATCCGTACTGTACTATTAGTATTAGTATTTGTTTAGCTACTACTGTTAAGTTTGTTGGAGCGACACTTTGTATTTTCTCCTGCCTCGCTTGCTCAGCTGAACTGAGAGAATCAGATTCGAGCAGGAGCATGCACATGCCAAGCTGAAGCATGTGAATTTCCACTGCACAAAGTGGTCGGCCGACGGCCAGGGTTGAAGAAGGAGAATCCAGCTGCCTAGGCAGTAGCCAGCCATATGTATGTAGTGGATGTGCGAAGGGTTGTGCGAGGAGCGAGGAGCTTACTTACATGTTGAGGAGGTGCGGCATGATGCGCTCGGACACGGCCGCCGGCGGTGGCGATCCCTTGGTCTCGGCACCGGCCACCATGTCCATGCCTGCCGCCGTCGAGAACGATCCCTGACGCTTCAGGGGCTCGAGGGGTGCGAGGAGGCTGGTGGACGACGGCGTCGCCCTCGAGGACGGCAGCAGGAGCAGTCGAGCGGCGGCGGCGCGGAGGGCAGGGGATGGCATGCGCGCGACGCGATGGCTGGAACAAGAAGCAGGGGAAGCTAGATGGAAGTAGTAGACGGACGGAACGGAAGAGTCGGGTTGAAACGTCGGGAAGTCAGTCAGTCAGGCGCCACCGCGTGGACTGCGTGCGCGGCGGCGGGCGGGGACACGTCGGCCGGCCGATCTGGTGGCGGGCACCGCCTCCACGACGACGGCGGGGTTGTTGCGTGTGGGTGTGGCCCTGTGGGTCGCAGGCCGGGCCGACTTGCCTCTTCGAGGCCTAGTAATCGTCCTCGTTATGCCCTGGGCTGGCCTACTAATCGATCGGCCCAATAACGAACTAGCATCAAACTTCTGGCTTCTGCTAGAAAAAACAAGCATCAGCTTAGAGTTTATTTTAGGACAAAGCATCGGCTTAGATAATTGACAGACAACAGAGCACGTGAGAGCGACAGGAATATTTTCTGAGCCACGCTGGACTGTCCCTTCTCCGGACAAAAGAACAAATGAATCCTTCGCCGAACGACAACCGTTCTCTACGAGTCTATGATCCTATGTGCCCATATGCCTTGTGCCATGCAAAGTGGAGGCGTCCTTAACTCTCGGTGTTAATGTGTACTACAATCTACAAACAAGCAAGTCAATATTATAAACGTATACTCGTATACCATATTTAAGGTTTACCCGTCAAGGCTTTGCTCTGTTGTACACACGATCGAGGTGACTTGTGGTCGTTTGGCTTTATATTCTTCCTGATTTTTTGGAGTTATGGAGCTGATGTTCTGTTTTGTGATGTGTACGGTTGCTCGCCCCCTCCGAGCCCGACGCGCTCCTCTTCATGCCACCTCCTTGAGGATGAGAGAAGGTCTCACCGTCCCTTTTACATACTAGGTGTAGCCGTGTAGTAGCTCTAGGTTTAGGTTGCCTTGGTGACGCTTGCACGACGTTCATCTCGCTATTGAGTTGTGACCGTAACTATCGTTCCCTTCCTCGCTTCCTCGATTATCGTTCATCGTGGCCGGCGATGCTTGTTAAGGAGTGCTCAAGCAACTGCTGTTCTAATAAGCTTCCTATAGTAGCACCGATCAAGGCCATGACTTGTCTCTCTTGGTTGTGATCAAGACGTTATATATAGGCGGAGGAATCAACTCTAGGTCTTGTTCTTGAGATGCGCTGCATGGATTCGAAGGATTTTGTTGTGATGCTCTCGTGGAGTTTAGCCCTATTGGCCATTCAACTATCGACGTTGCGCCACTACACCGTCCATTCAAGCGGAAAGGGGGCCCTCCATGGCGCGTGACGCCAATGCTTCATCCTTCTAGCACGTGCTATCAAGGTGGTCTTCCTCATTTTCATCCAGATGTCATGCTCCTTTCATGCCCCCAAGTGATTTATCCCGGCGTCAGAGTGACAGGTCTAACGTTGGAGCATCGATCGCCGATGCATCCGCGGTGGAGAAGGAACCAACCGCGCATACTCTTCCTTACTCCTCTTAGTAAACGAGATAAAAGATTTATTCTCGATCATTGAAAAAAGTAAATGATCTACTCATTACGTTTCAAATTAGATTACTAATTAAATTTGTGTAAAACAAGATTTATCTAGACCTATAACATATCTAGATATATATTCACTTTTAAATAAATGGAAGTCATCTAATTTAGGAGTAGTTAATCTCCAAGAAACCGGCTGAAATACAACCACGGTGTGTATCGATCATGGCAGCTTACGTAAGCGCGATCTTTGTCATGCATCGCTCCTCCGCGAACGCGTTACACGCGACTCCAACTAAATTTTTTTTTTTTTTGAGAAACACGGTACAACGCAAGCGCTCATATACACGCGCACACACTTCAAGACGCGAGTTGATGCACAAACAAATCATCGAGGAGAAAGGAGATGACGTGCCCGTGCACGCTATCCGTCTTAACTGCATGCAGCTCCTTATCTGTAACGTAACGGAAAATACAGTTACATGCCAGGACGGTACGGTTGGATTGGATGTCATCGGTTTCGGCTGATGCGTCCAAAGCTCCACGGGGGCCGTCGATCCCCACGGCCCTGGCGAGATCGCGGCCGTTGACCACACGTGGCACGCGTCCCGAATAAACTAGTACTACAAGAGTTTTTTTTTGCGTTTAAAAAAGAGTAACAATAACAAAGAGTCCAGAGCAGAATTTTCCTTACCAGGGTACCTGCGGGGACTGGAAGGTTTTTAATGAGGCGGCTTGCTGGCTTTATTAGTGTTTATATATTTGGAAAATTCAAAAAAAAAGAGTCCAGAGCAGAAAGAAAGAAAGACCAGACCGAGGAAGGAAGAGAGGACCGACCGCCGATTTTGTTCACACCACCGCAATAATCATCTCCTCCCGATCGGCCTCCTCTCCTCTCTCCGCCGTCGCCGTCGTCTATTTAGCCGCCTCCGCATCTCCGGTCCTCTCCCCGCCGCGGCCTCCTTGGGTCCTTCCCGTCACCGCTACTGCCCCTCCTCCCCGAGCGCGCGGGCTGTGGGTCTGTCTGAGGCGCCGGCTGCTCGACGCCCCATCAATCTCCGCCCCGCCCGCCAGGTTGCTCCCCCTCGCGGCTTCGTGCTGCTCCCCCTCGCTCTTTGCGTAGCGTACTTCGTTTGCTAGTCTCTGCCTGCCCTTTTTTTTTTTTTTGCATGTGCGCCGTGGTGCTAGTGATTAGGCTCGGGCGGCGGCGACGCCATTGCTGCCTGCGACAATTGTATAGTAGTAAAACTCTGCAGCGTCTGTCCTCGGGAACCTGCTCTGGAGTCTGGAGTGGGCTGCACCTGCGACTTGGCCTCAGGGGATTAACTGGCCTTGTTAGTACTGCGGACGAGTTCATTCAATGCCTGCCCTGCTCAGATCGAACCGAAGGAGCGGCTCTGTAGCTCCGATATGTCCAGAACCACGGCGACCCGGCACTGAATGAATTCCCTAACCCTAGGTGGGTGGATCCCGCCGTGGTCCACTGTCTTGTTGGAAGATGTGATGTGCTCTGGTGGTTGGTGGGTGGGGGAGAAGGGGATGCAGAGCGCAATTGGCACGTTATTACGCTGTTGCTCCTCTGCAGCTGCCCGCCTTTGCTTCCGCTGCCGCGACAGGGAGGCAGATTGGTGGATGTCCTACCTGCTGTCATTAAGTACCCGGTTTAGTGATGTTAACTGCAGTATCATGTTGTTCCTCACGAGTAAGGACCAGAGGACCTCTCAGGGTGCTCGCTTGCTATAATCTGTTTGTGTAGTGGGTTATGGAATTCAGGTTAGGTCGTGGCCATTGGATTGCAGGCATGCAGCTCCTTACAATAAATCTTCAGGGTTGAGGGCTGGGCATAGAGCTTACATTACTGTTGTTTACGCAGGAAGATAGCAAAATCTGATCTCAGCTAGCTTTACAGGCTATTTAGATGTTCTTGTTTCTCAAGTTTTCTTCACATCTTCTTGATAACCATATCTCCACTACTTACTGTATTACCGTTATCTGCTGAACTTTCACAGGTTCAAAATCGGATACGTTGATGCTGTAGTGTCACAGGTGGCGCCCTTGCTTGGCAATATTCGCGTTTATTGATCTTCAAGGCTTCCGTACAGCTTCTCCTTCTGGTTTTGCTGTCTATATCTACTTGGAGAGGGCAATCTAGCAACAATGTCATCGCTTCAGTTATTGCAGCTAACAGAGCATGGGCGAAACCTTTTGTCTTCGAGAAGGTGGGTTGATCACAACAAAAAAATTGATCAGTTGATTCTTAATATATATCTAATGCTTCTTCCTTTCAAATCACATTCAGGAGAATGCTTGCAGTTGTTTCTGGTGCACTACTTGCTGGTGGAACTTTAGCTTATGCGCAGTCAAGTCGACGGAGTAGACGCCAGGAAAAAGATTCTTTTACTGATGCAAATGGACATACCAGGAGTAAAGATAGCACTAGTCAAAATGGCGTTGACGGTAAAGTGGTAAAACCAAGGAAAAAGAAAAACCTGTTGAAATCTTTGCATTTCCTGGCTGCTATTTTACTCAAGAAGATTGGCCCAAGTGGAACAAATTACCTTCTTGGCTTGATGTTAACAGCAGTAAGTTCTAGTATAATTCTCAACAGCTATGCCCATTTCATTTGTTTGAAATATCAATAGTGCTTTTCTGAGTATCATAACTTGTGTTGCCCGTACGTGCTATTTTAAGGCTTTTGCCAAGCATGTTTTGATTGTTTACTGCATTCCTACTTGGTTGTTGCCAATGTGCTAGAGTTTAATGTTTTGTCGTATCGTATTAGGTTGCTGACTATTATAGCAAGCTGTATCGTAGTTCGTCCATTATTGAGCTTATTGTATAAAGTGATACTGTATACAGCTTGTCCAACTACATGTAGAACCTTTTTAACCAGTGAACTTGCTGCAGGTGCTGCGTACAGCCATCGGTCACAGATTAGCAAAAGTTCAAGGGTATTTATTCAAGTCCGCGTTTCTCCGGCGTGTTCCGACCTTTACACGCCTGATTATTGAAAATCTTCTATTGTGCTTCCTTCAGTCCACGATATATCAGACCTCAAAGTATTTGACAGGGTCCTTAGGCTTGCGCTTCAAGAAAATTTTGACAGATCTCATCCATGCTGATTACTTTGAGGTATATTGGTTATAAAGTTGAAATATCCTTACTATTTGCACCTTCATATGTTTTTCACTTCTTCAAGTCCCAGTTATGTTCTGCAAGTCTTTGTTACCCTCTGAAATGAGTCAATATAGTTCAAGCTGATAGACTTCGGGGAGAATTATTGGTGAATTATGAGATCATAGACTTGCAACCAGCAACTAGTTCTACATGTTACCTGATCATGGAAAAATAATGTAGATCCGAAGTATTGAGGCCCTCTATACTCACTTAATCCATAGAGTTAAGTGAAGTCTCCTCTTTTGCTGCAATTCACAGAAAAAACTTAATTAAGCATTATATGCACTTATCTCAGCTGTTCCTTCCATTTTTTTCTAGAGATTATCATGTGAAATTCAGATAACTTTATTAGTTGATATTTTGGTCCATTTCTGATTTTTTCCTGCCTTGAACCACATATTTGCTGTAACTTATTGATTTTACCTACTTTTGTACAGAATATGGTTTACTACAAGATCTCACATGTAGATCATCGGATCTCAAACCCAGAGCAGAGGATTGCCAGTGATATTCCGAAGTTCTGCTCAGGACTAAGTGAACTTGTACAGGATGATATGATTGCAGTTGCAGATGGGTTAATATACATCTGGCGCATCTGCTCTTATGCAAGCCCAAAATATGTTCTCTGGATTCTGGTAAAACTAAATATGCTCCTCTATTCCAAGGATGCTATACTTCCTTAATGTTTGTGTAAACTGTAATAATAATATATTATGACAACTAGCCTGCTCTTTCATTAGATACAATGTTAATAGTTAATTGCTTCCAGGCATATGTACTTGGTGCTGGTGGCCTCATTAGAAAGTTTTCTCCGCCGTTTGGGAAGTTGAAAGGCATGGAACAGCAGCTAGAAGGGGAATATAGGCAGGTTCATTCACGATTGAGAACTCATGCTGAGAGCGTGGCATTTTATGGTGGTGAGAATAGAGAAGAATCACACATTATGCAGCGGTTCCAGACACTTGTGCGGCACTTGAATGTTGTTCTTCATGAGAACTGGTGGTTTGGCATGATTCAAGATTTTCTTCTTAAGTATCTTGGTGCCACTGTGGGGGTTATCTTGATTGTGGAACCTTTCTTCGCGGGAGATCTTAAACCTGATTCATCTACTTTAGGACGGGCAGAGATGTTGAGCAATCTTCGATATCACACAAGTGTGATAATATCATTATTTCAGTCTCTTGGCACCCTTTCTACAAGTTCAAGACGTTTAAATCTTCTCAGGTAAATGCACCATCCCTTGTGCGAAATGCTTGAGAGACCTATATATTTCAAGTACATTTAGTTGAATATTCAAATATTTGTTTGTCAAGTTGGTAGCTGTAAATTGCTGTAGTTTCATTTATTAGTGCATTTACATGTAGTTCATGGTGTTTGCTCATAATGCTTTATATTTGTTAGGGCATCAATGAACTTATATTCTCTAGCTTTAACTTTTATATAATCTTAACATCATTTTTTTATTTAATTGAGTTATCTGAATCTCTCTAGTATTTTGATATCTAGAGTTGGTCTCTCGACCCCTATCTTACATAGTTTACTGGAATGAAATCTAAAAGTATTAATTTCTTCCTTTTAAGAATTACATTGGTAATTACTCCCTCTGTTTTTGTATACAAGGCCACTATCAAAAATACAATTTATATCTATACAAGGCCACCATCTTCCCCGAGAGGAATTGATTAAAATTTTACCTCGTACAATGCTGCTCATTAATGTGAAGGTTGCATGCAACCATAGAGAAAGATGCACCATATACAACATGTTTCATTAGCATGGAACACTAGAGGTTTTCCACATAGTTAATCGTGCTATTCAATAATTGGCTTTATTTTCTTGGTATTTAGGAATTGAGATAGTGGCCTTGTATAGAAAACCGGAGGGACTACTAATTTCTGTTTATGCTTGTCAACAATGTTAAAAATCATTATGCAACTTAAGATTGTGTGTTCTGTGCAGTTAGACTTCCATCCTGCTATTATTGCTTCTTGCATTTCTAGCAAATTTAAGTTTGGAATTGTTTCTATATAAATTTTATGCTGATAAACTCTCTTCTCCGATTGACAGCGGCTATGCAGACCGTATCCATGAGTTACTGGATGTTTCACGTGAGCTATCTGGGGTTCGCGACAGATCAATGAATCAAATTTCTTCAACCAAAAATTATATTAGTGAGGCAAACTATATAGAATTTTCAGGTGTTAAGGTAAGCTTGATGGTGGGAGTATTATGCTGATTATCATGTCCATTCTTTTTTTCGCGGGGGGATTATTATGTCCATTCGATACCAAGATATAAATCAATGTATGTTACAGGTGGTGACACCCTCTGGGAATGTCTTGGTTGATGATTTAACTCTGCGGGTGGAGTCGGGTTCGAATCTTTTGATCACCGGTAACCTTTCTTAACCGATTGAATGTTCACACCTCCAGTACAAGAAGTAATGACAGTAATTTGATTGTAGACGCTATCAATAAACCTCTTTCATTTATTTGATGGATCATTTTAAATGTTTCTTTGGCTTACATGGCAATTATTGGCCAGTCTTCGCTATCGACTAGAGTTGCTGGCAGGTTGTGTCTCAACTCTCAGTTAGAGACCATTGATACTGTGTGTTTGTGTGTGCCTGCTGCTGTATTTATGTCTTTCCTGCCACTTCTGCATGTAAATTGCAGCCATGGGAAACTTAATATATGTACTTGTCTTGTTATTTCAGGCCCCAACGGTAGTGGAAAAAGCTCGCTTTTCCGTGTTCTCGGTGGCCTGTGGCCGCTTGTATCAGGCCACATTGTCAAACCTGGTGTTGGTTCTAATCTTAACAAGGAAATCTTTTATGTCCCCCAGCGACCATATACAGCCGTTGGAACACTTCGTGACCAGCTAATATATCCACTTACAGCAGATCAGGAAACTGAACCACTTAGCTATGGTGGTATGGTGGATCTTCTAAAGAATGTAATTATACTCAAACTAATATGCTGGCCTCTTCAGCTATACACCATCATTTTGTTCGTGTGCTTTCTTTCTCCTGGATAATTATTTATTAAACTTTTCTGAAGAATCTTACTGTTGTCGTTTTCTTTTGCAGGTTGATTTAGAATACTTACTAGAACGCTACCCTCTCGACGAGGAAGTTAACTGGGGTGATGAGTTGTCTCTTGGTGAGCAACAAAGATTGGGAATGGCCAGATTGTTCTACCATAAGCCGAAGTTTGCCATCCTGGATGAGTGTACTAGTGCTGTAACAACTGATATGGAAGAACGTTTCTGCAAAAGGGTTCGAGCAATGGGCACATCATGCATAACAATATCTCATCGTCCAGCATTAGTTGCATTTCATGATGTCGTTTTGTCCTTGGATGGTGAAGGAGGGTGGAAAGTTCAAGATAACAGGTTATATTCATGAAATTTTGTTTTCCTTTTGTTCTTTTGACGTGCTGCTTTAAAAGGCTGAATTTTCTGTGATCCCCTTATTTTTGTAGAAATGGCTCCGTCCTTCCTACTGAACTTGAGGTTGATGTATTGAAGATATCAGAAACCGAGCGCAAATCTGATGCACTTGCTGTTCAAAGGGCTTTTAGTGCCAATACAAAGGTAGTTATGATTTCTTATTATCTGTTTTGATATTGGCAGTCTTTGATGTGTCACTCTTTAACACATTCCATTTACCAGGGAAATTCTTTATCGGGTCCCAAGGAACATTCTTATTCAACGCAGGTCATAGCTAGTTCCCCTAACATGGAAATAGAATCCACAGAACAACCACATCTGATCCAACCATTACAATGCTCACCGAGACCTTTGCCTGTCAGAGTTGCCGCAATGTCTAAAATACTGGTATGCAGTTACATTCCTGATTGATTAGTGGTTTTTATTAGACATCTAATTCTAATGACATTCTTGAATATTTGTCAGGTTCCTAAAATAATTGATAAGCAAGGGGCGCAATTGCTTGCAGTTGCAGTACTTGTACTCTCTCGGACTTGGATATCAGATCGTATAGCTTCACTAAATGGTTAGCTCTTTGTGTCTCCCATTACTACAATAACTGGAACTGCTGGTGTACCATTTTTTTACATGTTGCCATCTTGACAGGGACTAGTGTTAAGTATGTCCTGGAGCAGGACAAGGCTGCCTTCATTCGGTTGATCGGGATCAGTGTAATGCAAAGTGCTGCAAATTCAATTGTGGCACCATCACTGAGGTAAGTTATGGTTCCACGATTTTGAAGTGTGTTCCCAGGAAACTTTGATACAGTGCTTGTCACAACGTTTTTTTTTCTAACTATAAGCATCCAGTCTTTTTTCACTATGCATTCGACAATAGTATTATGTGGTCTTTCCCACAAGAAACAGCACCCCTTTCACGGGCGCATGTGTTTAACCATTCTTATGTTGGTGGTTGATTTTACACAACATATTACCTGGCCTGATTAAGTATTTCCTTGTAGAAACCTTACTTCAAAAATTGCTCTTGGATGGCGAATTCGCATGACCAACCATCTACTTGCATATTATTTGAGAAGAAATGCATTTTACAAGGTAAATTGACCGAACAGAATGTACCATTCACATGATATTTCGTTCCAATTTGTAGCAGTATTTCCCATCTAATTGTTGCTAATACTGTTCTGCATGATGATATTTCTGTTTGCGTAAAATCTGAGTAGTTTGACCTTTTTTCTCAGGTATTTAACATGACAGGCATGGATATTGATGCAGACCAAAGAATAACACGTGATGTGGAAAAGTTGACCAATGATCTTGCTGGCTTAGTTACTGGAATGGTGAAACCACTTGTTGACATTCTTTGGTGAGTTCTTCATGGCCTCATATGTTGTCTGGGTGCTCTTTTTTTAATCAGGTTTTCATAGTTATGCTACTGCTATTCGTCAGGTTTACATGGAGAATGAAGGTTTTATCTGGGAGAAGAGGAGTTGCTATTCTGTACGCATACATGTTGCTAGGGCTTGGTTTTCTAAGAGCCGTTTCCCCTGACTTCGGTGATCTTTCAAACCAGGAACAAGAACTTGAAGGTTCTTTCAGGTTAGTCCCATAATTTTCTGGGTATTTGCAAATTTGTCTTTCTTATAACAGGATGGGCTTCCAGTATTGACCTTGTAATATCTGTACAAGATTCATGCACTCAAGACTGCGAACACATGCTGAGTCAATTGCATTCTTTGGCGGTGGATCAAGGGAAAGAGCTGTGAGTTATTTGTGCTCCTTATGATTTATATGCACTTCTATGTATTCTGATTCTTCTAAAGATTATGTTTGTTTTTCTATTTGTTGTGCTATCTTGGAATCTTTGTTCTAGATTCAATCAAAGTGCTAAATATTGAATGACTCATATGTAATTAAATCACAGATATCATCTTCTGGAAATAAAAATGAATATAACAGAAGTCTGTAGCTTCATTGATGCACATCTAGCATCTGTTAGTAAAAAGTATATGTCCTTACTTTGTGATCGGTTTCTTATAAATCAGATGGTTGAAGCTAAATTCAACACTTTGCTTAACCACTCCAAGATTCTTTTGAGGAAAAGATGGCTTTATGGTATTTTTGATGATTTCGTGACGAAGCAGCTACCTCACAATGTGACATGGGGACTGAGTATGTTATATGCTTTGGAACACAAGGGGGACCGAGCTTTGACATCAACTCAAGGTGCTAAATCTGTTGAAATGGATCCACTTTCCAGTCGATATTATTGTGCATATAGAATTCTACAATATGTTCTTATTTGAATTACAGGAGATTTAGCACATGCACTGCGGTTTTTGGCATCTGTAGTGTCACAAAGCTTCATAGCTTTTGGTGACATTCTCGAGTTGCATAAGAAATTCCTTGAACTTTCTGGTGGTATTAATAGGGTCTTTGAACTCGAGGAGCTTCTAAAGGCATCTCAAAGCAGTAAGTTTCAATTCACTATAAACTTTAGTGCTAGGGAGATGTTACTTCAATGATCTAATTTTGTACCAACGTTTAATACACCCACAACATATGTTTGTATGACATTTTAGTATAGAATAATATTTGCATATCAACAGTAACTCCTATTGTGAAATCTGTCACAAGCCCTTCGGCCCTTGATCTGAAACTATGAACACTGTTCGCCCATTTGTTAAATTTCATTTGAGTATGTTCTGGCTAGTATTATAAGGGTTACCTTCTTATAGTTGTAAATTTTGTCAACCATGTAAAGCATACATTTCGATATAACAAACTTGTGATTGGAGGGTAAAATTGGAATTTCTCTACACTGTGAAAAATTGTCAGTTTTTCTAGTACTGCTGGCTATTCGATATTCTTCAGTGCGACATATCTACTCCTTTAAAACAATTAACTGTCCATAACTGGCTAAGAAGTACCACCATTACTGATTGTATAAACCTTGGTATTATGTGATTACTACTGTTGGAAATTTGTTCATCAAATTTATGAGCTGCTGAATTGTATGTTCATACTCGGTAGTTAATCAAAGTTAAAGCTTTGCCCATGTGGTATCTTGATGCTATGAATGGCACCTGAATAATACTGTTGTTTTTCTAGATGATGTCATGCCTTCAAATGTTATCAGAGTGGCATCTGAAGAATCTATTTCCTTCCGTGGTGTCGATATTGTGACCCCATCACAAAAGCTATTGGCTAGCCAGTTGTCTTGTGATGTGTCTCAAGGAAAAAGTCTTCTTGTCACTGGTATGTCATCTGAAATTTTCTGCTTGATCTTTTTATTCAGCACCGTTAACAATGGATTTCTAATATTTGTGATGATGTCTTCTGAAGGTCCAAACGGCAGCGGAAAGAGTTCCATTTTTAGGGTGCTCCAAGGTTTGTGGCCTGTAGCTTCTGGAAGACTTACTGTGCCGTCTGAAGGAATATTTCATGTTCCTCAGCGTCCATACACTTGTCTTGGAACCTTGAGGGATCAGATCATATATCCTCTCTCACGTAAAGAGGCAGAGTCAAAGATGGTTACATTATCCAAAACAAGTAAGTGCCGCTTAACTCTGAAAAGGCAAATGCCTAGGTGTCGAATTTAGCTTTTGTATTTTAAACTTCGGAACATACACTTATAAACCTCCTGTACAATTTTGAAGGATGCATCAAATGCATAACTCGTTTTCTTAGATGAAGCTTTAATTGAAAGTCGCTTGTGCTGGTTAATTGTTTTTCAATCGAAGTTTGTAGTGACACGACGCCATAAACCTTGGTGATGTAGGTACTGCTTCCACGTCACTGGATGATCACCTGAGGACAATTCTAGAGAATGTTCGTTTGGTGTATCTTCTCGAAAGAGAAGGTTGGGATGCTACTCCCAACTGGGAAGATATTTTGTCCTTGGGAGAACAGCAGAGGCTAGGCATGGTCAGTGGTTAATATTTTGCAGTTTGTTTACAACCTAATCTCTATAACCTTTGAGTGAACCAAACTGTTCATTAACTGAGATTCCTTTCCAGGCTCGTTTATTCTTCCACTGTCCTAAATTCGGTATCCTTGACGAGTGCACCAAGTACGTGTTGTACGGCATTATTTTCTATACCTCCATTTCTTTATCAATCACTGTGCTTAAAAGCATATATACTTGCTGCAGCGCCACAAGTGTCGATGTCGAGGAGCATCTGTACAGGCTAGCAACTGACATGGGTATAACTGTGGTCACTTCCTCGCAAGTGAGTACTCTGTCTTTATCCCGAGCTTCTGGACGTTGAGACAACAACGGGATTATGTTTTAAGTACCCTAGTTCATATTCTCGAAAAAAAATTACCCTAGTTCTGGCTCTTCATGTTTTTGTATTCCTTAATTTGAAGTGTGTGTTGCTGAAGCACTCTCTCATGTATCTGTTTTACAGAGGCCTGCCCTCATACCATTCCATTCACTGGAACTGAAACTCATCGATGGCGAAGGAAAGTGGGAGCTATGTGCGATCAACCAGTAGCTGGTTCGCTTTAGTTGTATACTAACTTATAGTACGATAGTCATCAGCCGCTGCCCATAAAAACCAGGGTGGCAGCATCCAATTGGAGATAGAGCAGAACAATATACACGGGGTTGTAGAAGGGAAATGTTTTTCTCCCAGCAGGATAGCATATTAGCATGGTAGTACATAATATTCATTGTTGTTCTCGTACAGGAGAATGAGATGACACATTTGCCATTGCCACTGAGTGGTGGCGTGTAACAATTATATTAGTATAAACACGGCACGAAGTGTGCCCTTGTAAAGGGTGACTAATGGAAATCTGTCTTCCTGATGCCTTCTCATTGTACTGTTTTGGTTGTTGAGTCGTCGTTTTGATTGTTGAGTGGCCTGCTGGTTCCGAAACTGCTCTATTGGCTCCAGCTTTGGACTCGGTGTGTCGATTTTGTACTGAGTTTGTAATGAAAGTGAATCTGGAACAGTTTCGCTAGTTCAGTTCAGTGTGAATGTGTCCTATTGCTGCAGTAGGTGACCTGTTTCTTCTTAAAAAAAACTCACACTCGAACTAGCAGGCGCTTTTGCACAACTGTTATCCTTTTCCAGCTGTTATTTCGTGAACGATCATACAAACAGGAGCTCACTTAACACTGGCCAGAGAGTGAAGTAAGATTATAGTAGTTAAGTAAGAGCATGCAAGTGTTTGTCCTAGACTTGTTGTAGGTCAGAACATGAACCTTTCCTGATCGCCCGCATGATCTGAACTGATTCTTGTGAAAATTTGGCGACACATTTCAAATGTCGTAACTTGAAATTCCGTACTACTGCATTTTCTCGTGTCTGTCTTCACCGTAAACGATCATACAGACAATAAGCTCACTTCTTTACACTGGCCAGAGAGTGAAAAAAGTGAGCTAAGCTACTAGGAGGAGGTTTGCTGGGAGAGGAGGACGAGGAGGCCCTGCGGGCCGACGAGGATCTCGCTGAGGAAGCTGACGATGGCGAACCACACGACGGGGGTCACGTCCACGCCGCCCAGCGGCGGGATCACCTTCCTCGTCGCCGCCAGGATGGGCTCCGTCGGCGCGTACGCCACCACGTACGGGAACTTGCCCACCGGCAGCCGCGGGTACCACGACATGACGATCCGCGCCACGAACAGGAACCCCAGCGCCGACAGCGCCGGCCCCGCCACCCCGATCGCCACCTTCGCCGTCGCCGGGTCCAGGTCCCCCAGCACCGCCATCATCGCCGCCGCCGACGACCCGTGGTGCAGCGAGGCGGCGTGGCACGGCAGGGCGGTGACGCTGCTCGTAATGGCTGCTGCCGTTGTGGCCATGGATAGCAGGTGGCCGTGAGCTCCTCTTCCTTCCGGCCGCCGCGTATCCAGTTGGTCCTGCTCGATTGATTGATGAAAGAATTGAGGAAGGGACGTACAGTGTGCCATGAATGAAGGTACCTTCCTCTGATAAGAGGATGCACTTAAACTCATGAACCAACCTTGCCGCGGCCGCCGGCGCCGGCAACGACGCACGACCTCGCCGACGGGCCTCCCCTCGCCGGAGAGAACAGCAACGAAGGCTTGGGAGCCACCACCAGCATGGAGGCTTCCATGAGCGAGAAAAAAACAGAGGAGAGCGAGGAAGAAACAGCGGCTCGTGGCCTTTGCTTATGCTCGGAGGATAAGGCGGAAAAAAAAATAGACGACGACGACGACGAAGAAGAGGAGAACTGCTTTCATGGGCTCTTTCTACCGGCGGGCCCACAGTAGACGGCATCACGGCCCAACAGAGAAGCGCCAAGAACAACCCTACGGCCCACCAAACCAAACCGAACTAATTTCCCCTCCTCCACGGCAACTGCTGCTGCTTCCCCTCCTCGCCGGCGGCTTCCTCCTCCACCAGTCTCATCGCGCCGCCGCCGCCATGCTCCGGCTGCGCTCCTCCGCCCGCCTGCTCCGGAAGGTCAGCCCGCACGCCTCTCCCTCTCTCTTACCGATTAGTCTCCGCCTTGCCGCACGCTTGCCTCTAACGGCTTTGCGCGGATGGATGGATTGCGTTGATTGCAGCTATGCGACGCGTCGCGCCCGCTCGGGCGACGCGAGGTCCAAGGCGCGGGGATGCCGCCGACTATGCCGACGGCGCGGTGGCTCTCCGGCGCCGCCTCCGCCGCCGCGCGGACGACCTCGCTCCTGCGCCCTCTGCCGGGGCTCGACCTCCCGCCGCCCCTCCCCGACAAGCTCGACCGCCTCCCCACCCGCATCACCACGCTCCCCAACGGCGTCCGCATCGCCTCCGAGGACGTCCCGGTACTAGCTATATCCCCCCCCTTTCTCCTCTGCTGAGCTCGCTCCTGGCATCTACTGCGCTCTGCTGACGCTCGACCGCAGGGCCCGACGGCGTGCGTGGGGGTGTTCGTGTCGTCCGGCTCCATCCACGAGTCGGGGGAGTCCGCCGGCGTGACGCACCTGCTGGAGAGGCTGGCGTTCAAGGACACGGCGCACCGGAGCCACCTGGAGATCGTGCAGGAGGTGGAGGCCACGGGGGGGAACGTCGGCGGATCCGCCTCCAGGGAGAACATGGTGTACAGCTACGACACGCTCAAGGCCTACATACCGCAGGCCGTCGAGGTGCTCCTCGACTCCGTCCGCAACCCGCTCTTCCTCCAGGAAGAGGTCGACCGGCAGGTGCTCATGGATTCTATGGATATACAGTCTCGCTCACAGACTTATGATTGGGTATCGTTTTGTTCTGTGCTGACTATGGCGATTGCTTGTCAGCTGGCCCTTGTTCGAGAAGAGGTCCAGGAGGTGCAGAAGAATCCTGAGAAGTATCTTCAGGAAGTTCTTAACCTTGTTGGGTACGAGGGCGCCATTGCGAACCCGCTGATCGCTCCTGAGGAGGCTCTCGGGATAATCAACGCCGATATTATTCGAAAGTTCTATCAGGTATGTCTCTGACACGAGTTCTACATTCCTCACTGACATGACTTGCTGCTTGGCTGCTCGCGTTTAAGTAGTTTTGATAGAATAGCTACCTCTGAGAGCACTATATCTATATGATATATCAACATGCCGGTCACTCGGTCATCCTTTGTCCACTCTGCTTCTTTCAGATTTTTTTGGATGTAGTCTTGACATATACTTGACATCCTATTGTCCAGCACTAAAATAGCATAACCAGTTCTAGTAATTATCACATACTATGCTAGAATTGATTTGTCTGCAACTGGTCCAGTGTTAGCCAGAACAAGAGAAGTTAAATAATAATCATGATTTTTTAAATTTTATGGATTTATGCCCAGACTATTAATCAGAATTGTTTTTAGAAACATGCTGCAACAGTGTGATGCTAGTATGTTGCAATGTTGACATTTTATTAAAAGAATGTGAAGAGTTGCTATTTCTATAACAGGATAACTTCACTGCTGATCGTGTGGTTCTAGCAGCGTCAGGTGTCGATCATCAACATTTGTTAGACGTTGCAGAACCTTTGTTATCTGATTGGCACAAGGGGCCCCCTATGGAAATGCCAAAGTCTACGTATACAGGTGGAGATTTCAGACGCGCTGCAGAGTCAGATGTAATATACTTCCTAACCGACTATTCCTTTTCGGGTTTCGAGGTTCCTATATGTTCTAGCTTGAATTTTGGCTCTTTTCCTGCAGATGTCACATGTTGCGTTGGCATTTGAAGTTCCAGGGGGCTGGCTTGAAGAGAGAGATGCTACAATTATGACCATCGTACAGGTATAGCTAAGGGTTGGGTATTTGCTAGTAATGATCTGGTCTATTGACATCTGCATCCTCATGTTCTAATCATTAATACTTGGATCTTCATATGCCAAACAATAACATTTTGAAGACCTTAATGGGTGGTGGTGGCTCATTCTCCTCTGGTGGTCCTGGAAAAGGGATGCATTCACGGCTTTGTAAGTCATGAGCACACTGCAATTTTTCATCTCTAGTAGGCTTACAACTCGTTAGATTCTGGTAGTTTCAATAACTGTTTTTTAGATTCAGAATATTGCCGGTGGCTGCACTGTCTAACTTATTTTTTGCGATTTTAGTTATTTCTCATGGAAAGTGCTAAGTTGGCCTGTTGTTTCTTTGCAGACCTGAGAGTCCTAACTAAATATCATGACGTCCAAGCATTTTCAGCATTTAGTAATGTATATGATAACAGTGGCCTCTTTGGTATCTACTTGACAACGGTGAGCTAATCCTTCCACGTCATTTTGTGGCCTTAAGTATTATTTTTCCATATTGCGCACTCCTAACATACTTCTACTAGTGGGAATTAGTGTTTCAACACAGTTACAAGATGGTTTACCTAAAAAAAACAGTTGATGATTTTATATCTCTGGCGAATTCTACTAGTTTTTTGCTTTCTCATAGGAAAATTATGCTGCCAATATGTGTCATTATATGTTATCTTATAAAGGTTAATTCTAGCATGGAATATAGTGGTTTGAATGACACTGGCTTTGGCCTTTTGTTTTTGGACTGGATGTTTAATATTGTGCGTTGTCCATTTTTAATTAGCCCAGCCACCAAATTTTGTCGCAAAGGCTGTTGATGTCGCGATACAGGAGTTGATTGCTATCGCAACGCCTGGACAAGGTATGAGCCATTCCCTAATTGGTAATCTGTTCATTGAAGCTAGATGTTCTAACATGATTTGGTTTGCATGTATTCAGTGACAGAGGTTGAACTGACACGTGCAAAAAACTCAACGATTTCATCCGTGTTGATGAATATTGAATCGAGGGTAATTTTGGAGCCAAACACCAATCTCGCTTGTTTTAGTTATCACATATATTCACAGGGACTTGATATTCCTCTGTGTTGTGCTGCAGGTAATTGTTACAGAAGATATAGGGAGGCAGCTTTTGACGTACGGTTGCAGGTAAGTGAACATCTTTGTCACTTTATACCATATTCCAACAATCCTGTCTCGGTGTCTCACAGAAACTCATTGATACTTTTTTTCTTTGTTTGTTTGTTGGTGTCACCACAGGAAGCCTATTGATCATTTCCTTGAGTGTATGGATGAATTGACCCTAGATGATATTACAGCCTTCGCTAAGAAGTTGTTATCTTCCCAACCAACAATGGCTAGCTGGGGAGATGGTATGCTCCTTAATTCCACTCTAGGCTTGAGACATTGTTTATAAGCACACCGTTTAATATGCAGCTTACGGATCAATCTGAATTCCTTTGCCTTGCTCCTTCTGCAGTTGATAAAGTTCCTCCGTATGAATTTGTTAGCAAGCGGTTCAAAATGTTCAGATAGCGCCCCAACACAATGATCTCTGGTGAACACTGGGCATGAAGACACGTGGCTCCCTCCATTTCCATTCTCCCTATGTCGGGCGCTGTGTTCAAAATTTTTACTCATGAATCAGTGAGGTTAGGTCTGTAGCGACTATATTCAGCACATGCGGGTGAAATGTATTGGGTAGACAGGAACACATGTTTTTGAAGTTTGCATGCAAATTTTGCCTGCTGAAACAGCTGTCTCTTACCATGTTGAATGTTCAGTACTTGTAATGTCAGCTACATGAAGATAATATATAGCGATGGTGTCTCTTATGGCCCCTGAGTACCGGTTACTGAATAACTGTCAAATTCGGTCACATTATTATCTCTGTATTTTGTTTATCCTCAACCTGGTCGCCGTAATTTTTTCCCAAGCAATCGTCACTGGATCATACAACCTTATGCCATAATTTGTAGCCTAGGGAAGTAAAAGATTAAACTAATTGAAGAAATTGAGGTACCTGTTTTTAATCATATCAAGTTTCACAAAATTCCAACAAACAACATTTCCACGTAAGGTTACAATTTTCAGGTGTCAAAGAACAGTTGAAAGAAAATCTGGCACAGCCTACAAAAGCTTGCAGTGCGACGAAGACACTACTACAGAACTTCAGCAACACCACTCACGAGGCACTAATCCCATTCCGACAGTCCACCGACACCCACCTCTGGCATGGAGGACAGCAGCTTAAGATCCGACGCATCGAGAGCAATCCCTTTTGACTTCTTCCTCCTCTTGGTGTGATCAATCACCAGGCCTCCGACAAACTTCCCATCAGGAGCAGTTCCCTGGGTTTTGTCCTCCTTCAGTATTGGCTCTGGAGCGCCGCCTTCTCTTGAAAACACCAGCTCTGCGAACGACATCTCAGTGTCATCGATTCTATCCGCATCTTTGTCTTCTTTGTTGACCGATTTCTTCCTCTTGGAATCCTTCTTTGCCTTCACGTCGGTACAATCGAGAGAGGTTTTAACATCCTTGCCCTTTGATTTGCTGCTCTTGTCATGCTCCATGACTACCTTCTCCATTTTCTTTTTCTTAGTATCTGATAGTGCAGATTTAGGTGGGGCGGCAACGGTGGCGTTTGGAGGAGTGTCTTTGGCTGCACGTTCTTCAGAGCTCTGCACTTGTTGTTTTGACAGTTTCCTTTTATCGTTCTTTTTCGTGTCTTTGGTATGATGATCAGGCATATCTTCATCCTTGTTCAGCATGCTCCCTTTCCTAGAGTTGTCATTCTGCGAGCTGGCTTCTATGGGCTTTGCGTTGAATATGCGCACGGTCGGCACAATTTTCATGAGCTGGGAAAACAGGTAGAGTTACTCAAGAACTATAATACACTGTGGAAGGAAGAGAAGTCAGACTATTCACCTTTTTGGCTAGATCGTCTTTCTCAGCGATAGGATTTCCCTGCAAGTTTAGGTTCCTCAAGTAGCGCAGTTCAGAAAGGACCTAGCAACCACACGAATGATTCAATCAGTCTAAGCAAATCATGGTCTTAAAATGTTGGTGAAAACTAGTCAGATGCAAACCTTCAAATCTGACACCCTCTCAATCAAGTTATTTCCCAAGTCAAGGTTCAACATTTTGATATTTTTCGCCAAGTCTGATGGAATTGTCTGCAAGTCAGAGTTGAATAAGACCATGTTAATAAGTAACACTAGCAATTAATGTATAGGAGAAGAAGATGTGAAATTTCCATCATGTACATACAGTGATCTTATTGTGAGCAAGCCTAAGTTCCTTCAGTTCCACACATGCAGCAAGAGAAGACCCAATACTCTCCATTTCACAGTGAGACATGGATATCTGGTGGAAGTTGCAAAAGTAAGACAACAGTCAAATATGATGAGAAGACTGCTACATAATAAAATCACCAGAACACATTTTTTATTTGTGTACAATAAATAAGGAAAGTCACCTTTTTCATAGATTTTGCATTGACCAAAGCATTACCAATAGTAACAACTGGATTCTTAGAGAGAACTGTCACACAGCAAACATTAAAAATCAAATAAGTTCAGGAACAGAGTAAAGTAGGAATGTAGTATACACAAATTATTATTTGACTGTTTTGAACTTTACTAAAGCACTATGAATTTCTTATAGATAAAGGTTCCAACATGAATGCTACACGGAGTTATATATCGCATTTGACAAAGGTTTCTTAGTTAGTACTTTTGGTTTCCCAAAGTTACTCCTCTATATTAGCGAGAAGCGTTTGATTTCTTCATATTATCAGCGAGAAATTTGAAATAAGATTGCATCATACAGAAAAATATCAAAGGTATGCAACGTGCTTCACGAGAGTAAACAAATGCAATGCCACAGTACATCCTATTTAACGAGTGCTATATTAAATGCGTACCAAGAGTATTCAACTGGTGATGGGGATCGAGCTTGCAGATGGAAGAAATGTTGTTATCTGCATGCATGAATACCAAGATTAAACCAAGTGCGGTATCGGCAACGAAAGAAGAGTGGTTGAGAGTGTACAGCATTCATTACCATTCAGAATCAACGCTCCAAGGCTCGTCAAGGATTTGACTTCGTCAATTCTTGTCAATTTATTTTTGCCCGCATTCAGTACCTGCATAGCAAGGGATAAGCAAAACTCTCAAGTATTATATGTATACAGGTCAAGCAGTGAACTAAGATTCTATACTGGATTCAGACAAATGAAAATGCAGGGTCACGAAAGTATATCTCACCTGCAGCTTGGAGAGGACCTCAACACCTTTCAAGCTCACAAGCTTGTTCTCAATAACTGAAAGCCACTTCAGGTTGGTGCATGACGACAGACCCTTCAACAAGTAAGTCATATACTATAAGTGACAATAAGAATACACCCAGAGGCTGAAATGACAGGAAACAGCTTGAGATACAGTATGATCTACGACGGAACATGCTAACTGGCCATCATCTCCAACAGGCCAAAACGACTACATCCTAATCCGATCGAATTAGCACGTTGTAGAACCATCTTACAGCAAATTGCATGCTAAACCATTTGACGCTTGCGAAAATAAGTTCAGACCATAATACTGGTCGCACATGTCCATTTTCTTTCAACATCAAGAAAGGTACTAGCGTTGCATACACATCGAATTAGCACATTACAGAACCATCTTACAGAAAATCACACACATCCATTTCTTTCAACAGGTCATGAAGCACAAATGTACTTCATATAAGTATATCAACATCAGGGACGCATCTTTCAACCGCGTTATTTCTCACGAGCATAGCGTGGCAACAACAACAATAATCTGTACCTCGAGCGTGACGAGGCAGTTGTGGCCGAGGTCGAGGCGCTCCAGGTTCTTGAAGTTTGCCAGGCACGACACCTGCACACCCACACCACACGAGCACAATATCAGCACAAGCGCGGCCGAGCCAAGCAGGAAGTAACCGATGGTGATGCGGGAGGAGGGGGGAGAAGAAAGGGACGAGTTGAGCGGCGCTCCGGCACTGGTGCTTACGTCGGAGAAGGAGCGGTGGGAGAGGTCGAGGAAGGTGGCCAGGCAGCCGGCGGGGGCCGCCTCCCTCGCCGTCTGCTCCAGCGTCAGCCGCGTCATGGCTCCCTCCGCCGCCGCCGCCGCCGCCGAGCTCCAAAGCCCAAACCCCTTTTTGCCTTGAGAGATACCCTAACGCTGCAGAGCCCACTGGGCTAATTCTAGCTGACGTTGCTCGCTGACAGGTGGGCCCACGCCACCGGTTCGGCCGGGCCCACCTGTCAGCGTCCCATTGTCTGTAACTCGACTCGGCTCCTCCGTGGCTTCGTCTCGTCGGTCGGAATGGGGAGGATGGTGAGTCTGACGGAGAGGGCGGAGAAGAGGCGGCGACAGGTGCTGGCTCGGTCGCTCGCCGGGGAGATTTCGCCCCGCCGCTGCCCACCTGAGGAGACGGCGATGACCGTGCAAGGTGAGGGAATCTCTTCCGCTCCCCCACGACCCAGGCGTCTGTCTGTGCCGTCGTTGTTTTGGCTCGCATTTGGGGGTGGCTGATAGGGTTCCGGCGGCGGCGAATCAGGCCCGGGTGGGTCGCGGGGAGCTCCGGTTGGTCCGATTTCGCCTGGTTTGATCGGAGCTCCGTGCCGGCCATGGCTGGACAGCGTCCATGAGGGGGCAGCAAGTGTCAGGAATTAGTCCTAGCGTCGTGATATTGCTCGCAGCAGTGTGTTCTGTTAAATATGAAATCTGACCATTTCCATGAATTTACGATATCCGTGATGAACAGACGCAGATGCTCCGACGAGACAAAAGGGTAGATCCACGAATTACACGGAGGCTGAGGATATCGCCTTGTTGAAGGCATGGGAGGGCGTGGCGCTTGATGATCAGACCGGAAAGGGATATTGGCAACGTATTGAGAACGAGTTTCATCGGCTAATGCAGCCGGAAACATCGTCTCGCTCGGTGAGATCTCTACGAGGCCGATACGACACCATCAAGCAATTTTGTAGACGGTGGAGCGCTTGTTTGGAGCAAGTGAGGAGTGCTCCGCCAAGTGGCTGCGCCATTGATGACTACGTGAGTTGTTTTTGTTGTTGTCGGTGCCATTTGTCTCGTATTTTTGTGAATGTGTCCACCGTAAATATGCTCAAACTTTTCTTTTGCAACTTTGTCGATGTAGGATCGTGTTGTACAAGAAAGATACAGACAAATTGCCGCCTCCAAAGGCAAACCATTTGGGTTCCAACATTGTTGGAAATTGCTTGAGCGTAGTGAGAAGTGGAAGTTGATGGTTCAAGAAGGTACTCCATCGAACAAAAGAATATCAAATAGCCCTGTCAATGACTTGGATGACGACAATGATGATGATGGTGAAAACATAGGAAGACCGGAGGAAAGGATGAAGGTGAAGGACAATTTGATGTTGATGGATCAAGAAGGTCCTCCGCCGAAGAAAAGGAGATCAAATAGCAACACCACCGTGTTGGATGACAATGATGATGATGATGAGGAGGAGGAGGATGACGATGGCGGCAATGATGATGAAGAAATAGAGTCATCATCAAGAAACATTTGGGAGAAGGTTGATGAGTTGATGAAGGGAAGAAACGAAACGGCAGCTCAACCTTTGCAAATGAAGAAGCAGTTGGCCGAGAAGAAGCAACAAGATAAGATGGCAACGTGGCAACAGATTAGAGAGATTGAGGAAAAGAAGTTGGATGCGGAGAAGCGCAAGATGGACCTTGAGGAGCGCCGGCTCCTTCTCGAGGAGAACAGGTTGAAGCAAGAAATCACTGCGGAGGAGCACAAGATCATGATGATGGACCCAAACGGAATGGACGAGACGGCGAGGGCATGGTGGGATATCAGAAGGGGGGAGATCTTGCAGTCCAGAGTATGGGCTGCCAGGGTGAGAGATGGAGGTTTGGTGGCTAGCGGTGACGGTGATGGCAACGGTGGCATTGCTTGATTCATACTTCTGGTTTTGGTCACACTGACTGAGCTCTAGGTCTAAGTGAGGTGGATTTGCTAGAAATGCTCTTAGGTTTGTAGCGACCTATGTTTAACAGTACATGCAAATGAAATGTCTCTGTAGATAGGAAAACCATTTTTTGTTTCTGAAGTTCGTTTGCAAATTTTGCCTGATGATCTATGCGGTCGCTGAATGTCAGGTACCTGTGCTTGTGCTGTACTCCCAAGTGTCAGCTTCATGACGATAATATATAGCAATGTGATGTGACTTTATGGTCTCGAATACTTTTTTACTGGATAACCGTGAAATTCTATTATACGATAATCTTTGCACTTTGTTTGTAATCACATTTTATGATTATATAGTCGGCATAATAACTCTGTTTGATATCAACAGTAAGTCAGTAAACCCTTCGGAACTAGGCCTAATTCCAATTCAAAGAAGGCTCCTCTGACAGGTGGGCCCTCGCCACAACTAGTGCGGGCCCACCTGGCAGTGTCGCATCAATAACACGACTCGGCTTCGTTACTTCGTCGGTCGGAAAGGGTGGAGGAGTCAGAGAGAGAGAGGGGAAAGGTCGACAGGCGTTGGCTCGATCGCTCGCTCGCCGGGAGGATTTCGCGCCGCCGCCCGCCCGCCCGCCGGAGATGGCGATGACCGTGGAAGGTGAGGGATCTTTTCTTTCCCCAGACCTCAGTTGCTGGCGCCGGTCTCCGCGCCGTCGTTTGAGCTCGCATTCGGGGGTGGCTGCCGCGCGGGGATCGGGCCGCTAGGGTTCCGCCGGGTGACCAGACGCCGACGTGGGGGGTGAGGAATTGGCGGGCAGTTCGCGCGGGTTAGGGTGCGGGGAACTCCGATTCGTTTGGTTTGGTCTGGTCGAAGCTCCGTGCTGCTGCGCCGGCCATGGCTGGAAAGCGTCGATGAGGCAGGCAGGCAGGCAGGCACGGGGGAAAAATAATTAGGGGGCAAGTGAGCAGGAATTAGCCATAGGATCGTGATTCGGTCGGAGCAGCCCGTTCTGCTCAAGCTCGTTTGCGGCTTGTCAACAGAGAGAGGGCTGTATGTACCTGGAGTCAGATTTTGCGTACCGAGTATCATCTAGCCGCCATTAGGCTCGGTAGCGAGCTTCCTCCAAAAGACATCGCAAAAATCTGACTTGAGGGATGTGAAGTGGCCTGTATGTAAACTCTGTTGCATGAGTGGCAATTTGGTTTGGAGTTCTGGGATATAGAACCTCGATCCGTGCAGTTAGTTCGGACGGATAAGTTTGGTATATAGATGTGCTACCCTATTGAGTAGATATAGGATTTTTCTTAGCGGGAAAAGGAAGTCGTGAGAGTCGACTATTTGTTTAGTATCTAATGAGCAACTATTAGTCGATGAAAGTGATTTAATCTGAAATAAGAATAAAGGGTTTTATTAAATATGAAATCCAGTCTTGTTTATTCATTTTTCATGAATTATGATCTGTGAACAGCTAACCTTCTGCTGATACAGCATTTGCTAATTTTCACGCTCTTGCTTTCTGAGTAGTTCGTAATATGTATCTTCGCGATCCTGCAAATTGCTTCATGTGCTTGACTAACTTTTATGTTCCTTTCTTCTTTGTTTTCGTCCTTTGTGCTGGTTGATGCTGTGAACTTACTCTTGGACGTGTGTCTTTACAGTGTAAGTTCAAGATTCAGATGCTGTATAACTATTGTTTTGCATTGGAAAAGCCCTATCTGATTAGTTTCTTCTGTTACAGGCTCGCTGGACTCGCGTGTATGTTCTCCACGAGCATTCTTTTGCAAATCTTGGTAAGCTATGGTCACTTGTCTATCGCTCTCTTTTACAAATGAGTTAGGTTTCTGAAACTTGTACAGTGGCGACCGCAAACCATTGTTTTACCTGTTGGTTTTGTTTCACATCCTGTTTCTACGATTCGTTCATGCCAGTTAGTCCTTGTGTGGTTTTGCGAAATGTGGCATGGCATGTATACAAAATTTAGACTAGCAATATTGGCATAGTTGCTGGTCAGGATTACAGTAGAAGTATCACATTCAGTTAGGAGCCACGCGTGCTGGTCGGGCATAGATGATCCACCCAAAAGTTGTTCTGAAAATCCGACGACAGTGTTTTCACCCAGATGAAGAAAAAATTAAAGAGCAGCAGCATAAGATTTCCATGCTCTTGTTATCTGACCAAGTTGTTACTGTCTCTGGATTCTCTGATTCTTATCTCCATGGTGCAGGCATGTGCGTTGTACAACAACTGGTGGCCTATGTTAGCAGGTGATGACTAGTTTGATGATATCCTCGCTAATCCCTCTGGCCACTCTGCTGACGTTCTTATACTTGTGCTGCAGCGCTCATGTATATCATCGTGCCCATGCCATGCCTGTTCTTCGGTGACGGATCTACACGGTTCTTGAGTAGCGGAGAGGGTGGAGCGTAAGTTCTAATTCTTGGATAATGTTCGTTCATTTGTAGAAGTAGAAAACTTCAGGTGCATATGGGCATGCATGGATAAACATAGTAGACAAGCATCACCTCGGATATACCTATGGATGCAAGATAAAGTTGTAACCAGGCAGGGCGGCTTGTTTTTGCAGGTGGATCAACGCCGCGAAGTTCCTGACTGGCGCGTCGGCCATGGGAAGCCTGGCCATCCCTGCAATCCTGAGGCACGCGGGCCTGATCGAGACTGGCGCCATGTTCATCGAGTTCACCTCCTTCTTCATCCTCGTGTGCACGGTGCTGTGCTTCCACAGGGCCACCGTGGAAGAAGAATGGTAAAAGCCGCAGCAGTGGAAGGGATTGCTTATACCCAAGAAAAACCAGTTGTTAGGGTGTCAGAAAGAAGGAGAGAATTCCCCTCTGGAATCTAACGTACAAAGAAGGAAGCACGTTTCGAGCCTACGGCTACTGTATTTATGTGTGTATTATTGTACACGTACACGTACACGGGATCTTAATTAACCTTTTCCCTTGTGGATGATCGTCTTAATCGATGAAACATGTGAGCATGTACATTTTATATGAGCCGTTGGTCGACACTTGCGCCATCAGAATCTTTTCAATTGCGGCATGGTGCCAAATGGTTACACACCTAGGGGTGGACATGAAGCTCGAGGCTCGAGGCTCGGCTCGGGCTCGACAAGGCTCGGCTCGGGCTCGACTCGGCTCGAAGGTCAGTCAAGCCAAGCCTAAACCTTCCAGACAAGGCTCGTGGCTCGACAAGCCGGCTCGGTGAAGCTCGCAAGCCGGCTCGAAGGCTCGATGAAATACAAAATTTGATATGACCTTTCCTAAAAAAATGTAACAACTCACAATTATAATCAATAATAGAGCATAAATACATCAGAAACACGTGCACTTAGTTCAACATATTACAAATAGAACATGACATGAGTTGTAGCTCGACTGAAACACGTCTTAACATTAATCTTATACATAGATACAACGCTAGGCAATCCAAACGACACTGAAAACAAAATAGATTTCAACTCATTAAAGCATTTTCAACACAAAGATAGATACAGCCTTACACCCCATACATAGTTCATCTATAAATATTGGATCAATGAGATTTACCGATATAAGCATACTTCTATCTATTTGTTGCGTTCTGAACATGACAAATGTGAGAAATGCTCACTGTTTTTTATCAGGAAAGATGCTCAATATTTTTAGCACACTTCGGTGAAAAACCATCCAATACTTGCTGAAAGAGATCAAAGCTTTAGCTAGCAGCATGCTCGTACAGGCTTGGCATAAATCAATCCATTCTCTTCGTCACCACTAGCTAGGAGCGGGTCGTTGGTTGCATCGTCAGCAAAGGAGGAGCAGCAAACAACAGGCTAGCAGTGCAGCCAGAGACGGCGGTGGCCAAGGAGAGTATTAGTCGGCACCTCTGGAGAATCTGGAGTGCCCGGACGGTGGTGGTGGCCTGCAGTAGCGCAGCAGTTGAGCAGTTTGACGGCCGGCGGCGGCCTAGACGAGCGGGGCGACGACAGGCAAGCAGCTGCCGAAACCCGGAAGGCCGGCGGCCGTCCTTGAACATCCAGGCAAGAACCTACGAGGGAAGCAGGGGCCAGGGGAAGGGGAAGGCGGCCGGCGGCAGGTGTTCGCGCTGGTTGTGGCGGCCGGCGGCGGGGCTAACCCAGGTCGGGCCATTCGGAATCGTAACTCGCAGGTCGGGGAACTGGTCAACTGGACGACTCGGGGTCGGGAAAATGGTGCGGCTCGCAAGCCGGCCGAGCCGAGCTGCGAGCCTGTCGAGCCGAGCCGCGAGCCTAATTCCTGCAAACTTTTTAGACACAAGCCGAGCCTGGCTTGGCTCGAGATTCCACGAGCCTGACCGAGCCGAGCCTCGAGATTCCACCCTAGGGCTAACCCAGGTCGAGCCATTCGGAATCGTAACTCGCAGGTCGGGGAACTGGTCAACTGGACGACTCGGGGTCGGGAAAATGGTGCGGCTCGCAAGCCGGCCGAGCCGAGCTGCGAGCCTGTCGAGCCGAGCCGTGAGCCTAATTCCTGCAAACTTTTTAGACACAAGCCGAGCCTGGCTTGGCTCGAGATTCCACGAGCCTGACCGAGCCGAGCCTCGAGCCGGCTCGGCTCGGCTCGATTCCACCCTAGGGCTAACCCAGGTCGAGCCATTCGGAATCGTAACTCGCAGGTCGGGGAACTGGTCAACTGGACGACTCGGGGTCGGGAAAATGGTGCGGCTCGCAAGCCGGCCGAGCCGAGCTGCGAGCCTGTCGAGCCGAGCCGTGAGCCTAATTCCTGCAAACTTTTTAGACACAAGCCGAGCCTGGCTTGGCTCGAGATTCCACGAGCCTGACCGAGCCGAGCCTCGAGCCGGCTCGGCTCGGCTCGATTCCACCCCTAGGGCTAACCCAGGTCGGGCCATTCGGAATCGTAACTCGCAGGTCGGGGAACTGGTCAACTGGACGACTCGGGGTCGGGAAAATGGTGCGGCTCGCAAGCCGGCCGAGCCGAGCTGCGAGCCTGTCGAGCCGAGCCGCGAGCCTAATTCCTGCAAACTTTTTAGACACAAGCCGAGCCTGGCTTGGCTTGAGATTCCACGAGCCTGACCGAGCCGAGCCTCGAGCCGGCTCGGCTCGGCTCGATTCCACCCCTACTCTCACACCGTCGAAGTTGCATCGTCATGCATGTGCTGCCCCCATTTACATCTGGTTGTTAGTGCCTTGTCTAGCCTATGCTGCCAATTTTCTTAACCCATAAAGCCATTTCTTCCACGTGTTCGGCTCCACCATCGCCACAAGAAAAAAAAAACATCCCTGTCCACCGGCCTTCATCACTCTTCCAGAAAATGTTTCTGTGAAAACGACCTGGATCCGGCATCATTCTCGGGATCAAGCCAAAGCATTAGCAATGATTCATGCACCACTGTGACACCTAACAATAAGCAACAAAAGGCAAACGATTTGACAAGAGCCTTCTCACCTCACCACATCACTCACACACCGTATTCCCTCCTCCTCCTGCAGCTTCCGCTGCTCACGCCATGGCGGCCCAAGTCTGGGCCTTCTTCCTCCTCGTCCTGTTCTACGTCTGTAGCATCAACGGCGAGAGCTCCTTCCTCTCCACGCGCGACCCGGCGGAGGAGGACTCCGACTCCTCCATTGTCAGCAGGAAGTACAGGACCGCCTACCACTTCCAGGCCCCCAAGAACTGGATCAATGGTATGTCAGTCCGTCACAACTCTGCTTCTGTTTCGAAGCCTCCTTCTCCGCTTTCTTCTAGGTCTGGGCTCTGGCGTGGGTAGTGGTGTCTGATTTGGTCGTGCTTGTCTCGTTCTTGGTCCAAAGGAATAAATTGGTCTGATTGGTTGGTGTTATGTTATGCCCCAACTGGAGATCAGAAGCTGATTAAGTTGAATTGGTGGCAGATCTTAATTTTCTGTACTGTACTACTGTGAGATGATATACACGATGTTTTTGCAGTTGTATCAGTAACATTTGTGTCAAAACATAGTGGCGGTAGGTGAGGGGTAGGTGGGTTGGCAACTCATCATCTGGTTTACAACTCTGTTACTTAATGTTGAACATCGTAGATGCTCAGTGCCTCAGCGTAAGGCGGTAAGGCACTGCACTTAGGTCTTCAGTGTTAATGTTACCTTTTTGTCAGAAAGCCTTCAGTTAAGCATAGAATGGCGCTGTTTTCATGTACAAGAAAATTCTAGGCGGGGGAGAGGTCGGTAACCAACTACTTGTGCATATCTGTTCCTGAATGTTGCGTGCTGTAGGTGCTCAGCTGTGGCTGTTTGAAAGTGTTAATGTGTACCTCATCAACAAGGTGCATGCCACTTTTCTGAAATGTCCGTCTTTGCTGAACTCTTAGTGTTGCTTTTGGTCAGAAAGCATTCAGAAAAGTAGAGCATGAGATATTCGGTTAAGAAGAGGATGATATATTGTATATTACAACACCAGAAATCATGTGTCTGAAAGATATGAGAGGGGTCTGTTATGCTCACCTTAGACATAAGTAATGAAGTGCTGACCTGTTTTTAAAATTTAGTAGAATCTTTGCTCTTGTTTACCGGTTATCCTATTATTCGCAAATCTGTTGCAAGCATTAATATCCTCTCCTTTTCTTTCTCAAATATCCGATGGATTGCTGATTCTTGGAAATCTATGTCAACACAAAAGACCCAAATGGTATGAATATCTTAGACACAAAACATTTCTGAATATGAGATGGAATTGCAGCATTATTGTAGAACTTATACTGCCTTTATATGAATTTCAGGACCAATGTACTACAATGGCATCTACCATTCATTCTACCAGTACAACCCCAATGGCGCCCTCTGGGGTGACATCATTTGGGGCCACTCCGTTTCGACGGACCTCGTCAACTGGATCGCAGTTGAACCCGCACTAGAAAAGGATACCCCAGGTGACATACTCGGTTGCTGGACTGGCTCAGCCACGATTCTACCCGGTAATATACCGGTCATCATATACACCGGTGGCGACAAAGACAATCGTCAGGTCCAGAACGTTGTGCTTCCCAAGAACCGGTCCGACCCGTACCTTAGGGAGTGGACCAAAGCAGGCAATAACCCGGTGCTCCAACCGGTTGGACCAGGCTACAACGAGAGCCAGTTCAGGGATCCGACAACCGGTTGGATCGGACCGGATGGACTCTGGAGGATAGCAATTGGTGCTGAGGTGAACGGTTACAGTGCAGCAGTTTTGTACAAGAGTGAAGACTTTCTGAATTGGACCAGAGTTGATCACCCACTGTATTCATCCAATACCTCAGATATGTGGGAGTGCCCGGACTTCTTCGCGGTATTGCCGGGCAGTAACGGTGGACTGGACCTGTCTGCAGCCATCCCGGAAGGCGCCAAGCATGTCCTCAAAGTGAGCCTGGATCAATGTGACAAGTACTTTATTGGGGTTTATGATCTCAAACGTGACGCCTTTGAGCCAGATACTATCCTAGATGACCGTCGGTTATGGCTGAAGATCGATTACGGCAATTACTATGCTTCAAAATCGTTCTTCGACTCGAAAAATGGCAGGAGGATCGTATGGGGCTGGGCTAACGAGTCTGATAGTGATGCAGATGATGTTGCAAAAGGTTGGGCAGGTATCTATGTAAGAAAATCTACCCCTATTTGGTTGTACTGCATATTGAAAGATGATTTAACTGACTTGGCAAATCAGTGTCACATCTTTAACGTCAAGTTTTATTACATTTAGGCAATGGCCAGGACAATTTGGCTAGACAACGATGGCAAGCAGTTGCTTCAATGGCCAGTTGAAGAGGTTGAGACCCTTCGAGGAAATGAAATCAACCATCAAGGACTAGATCTGAATAAGGGAGATCTATTTGAGATTAAGGGAACTGACACTGTGCAGGTAGTTTCCTTTTCACTTTCATGCTTACTTGGTCTTCCAAGGATTTTCTACTGCAAATTATCGTGCTAGTAAAGAGTCTTCTGATAGTTGGTAGTTATATCGGTAGTAAGGAATATTTTTGGCAGCAAAAGATAGTGTAGAATACACTCAGGTGTTCTGTATATTTTTTTAGAGCATCTGTAGTTAATCAGGCACATTTTTTTCTAAATAGGCTGATGTGGAGATAGATTTTGAGCTGACGTCCATCGATGATGCCGAGCTTTTTGATCCTTCCTGGCTTTTGGACCCCCAGAAGCAATGTCGGGAAGCGGGTGCATCGGTTCATGGTGGTATAGGGCCATTTGGACTTGTTGTTCTGGCCTCCGGCGACATGAAGGAGCACACTGATGTGCACTTCAGAGTATACAAATCAGGGCAAAAGTACATGATACTCATGTGCACCGATCTTGGAAGGTCAGTCCTTATGTTATATTCTTTAATTTCGGTTAGTCTTCATTATAAAACTTTCATGAAAACTAAAAATAAACATTGCACAGGTCTTCCCTGAGACCAGGACTGTACACACCAGCGTATGGAGGCTTCTTTGAATTTGATCTTGAAAAAGAAAAGAAGATATCTCTAAGAACTCTTGTAAGTTGGGATACTTTGCCATTTCTCCTGTTATTCATTTCGTGCCAATTGATGTCAGTATTGAAAATGAATGGCTGGATGATGACGTGCAGATCGATCGGTCGGCAGTGGAGAGCTTTGGCGGCGGTGGCAGGCTCTGTATCATAGCCAGAGTTTATCCGGTGGCGCTTGTCGACGGGACAGTCCACATGTATGCCTTCAACAATGGAAGTACCGCAGTCAGGGTGCCACAGCTCAAGGCATGGAGCATGGCGACAGCACAAGTAAATGTACAGAACGGCTGGAGTGATGAGTAATACAGAAGAGAAATTATAGTTTGTGGTTCTTTTACTCCCATTCATAAGCATTCCTCGGCGCCAATAAAAAGGAATTCAACGGGAAAGTAGTTGATGGTTTTCTACATCTCTAGTATTAGTATATTGTATTTACTAGTACTTGTAGAGAAAGAAAATTATTATCATTCTTATCCTATTCGAACATTACTATTATCATTACTGTTATTATCATCACTAGCACAAATGCCCGTGCGTTGCACCGGGATAAACATGACACATAACTAAGATCATGGTTCTTCTCGTCTATGAATTTCTTTGGATGGAATTTTCTCATGGTTACGCCGGGTTTCTCCTTCGTTATGTTCTATACCACGTTATGTGAACAAGCCGATCTTGCTACCGTGGTTGGAGGATGACGAGTTTCGGCTGAAACTGTCCATACCTTATGACTATTCATGTGTCACTCCCCTCATCACAGTAATTGGTGCCCCTGCTACTCGTTGATCTGTCATGGCCCTAGCTAGGTGTACTTGACTTTCAAGTTAAATCACCATGCTAATGCACCCTTCACGGCCACATGCACAATTCAATTCTTTCCTCGTTATTAGGTTATAGATCCTTGTTGATACCCCAATGCATCTAGCGAATAAGCCAGCAAACCTCAGAGTAATGAATCACAACGTGAATTTATGAAAATGTCCAAGGCATGACTAACGCCTAACATATTCAGCCCGAATCAGCTAAGGAAAAAAGAAGTAGTGCCCAGTAACACGTTTCACGTTTCTCCAAAAAAAAAAAAGGGAATAATCCATAGCTTAGGATATTCTTTTATTTGCGCAGGTAGCATTCTTTTTCTTTCTGCGGGAGAAACCCAGCTGGGCTATGGGCCAAGTTATCCAAAGCCAGCCCAGCCCCAGCGTAGTAACCTCAGCTCGATCGGCTCCTTCTTCGCTTCTCGCTCGTATCTCTTTTCATCCAGACGCCAACACACGGACCGGCGAGGTCGTACCTGCCGGACGTTCCGCCAACAGCTCCGAGAGGCACCCTTGTGGCACCGGACACTGGCGAGAAGATGAACCGAGAACACACTGTCCATGGTGTGGTGTGGGACAGCGGAAACAGGGTCGTCGTGCTCAGCTGATGGCCTGCAATCGCTTGAGGTCTCGCCAAGGATGGATGAAAAGAAACGAAACCGTTTTATTTTTAGGAACGAAACGGTGCATAACTTACACGTGGTGGCAGGGTAAAATCGGAAAATAAAATGACGTACCGCAAGAAAGAAAGCTTCCTGCATTTATTATTATTAGGTATAGATATAGATTATTATAATTTCAAGGCGTGTGGATCTAATTCCGGGGTAGATGCCCCCAAAAGGCTATTGGCACCCGAGCTCACTAGAGCCCCTTTCTGAAAAAGTTGCGAAACCAACATTTTAAATCTCTTAAATACATACGAGTACATTTTGTATGTACAACATAAGTTTTATAGAAATGTATTATTATCAGCGATTTATACAAAAAAGGCAAATCTGGGATCAAAATCAAGTTTTTGTCCAATTTTTGCCCATAAATTTGCCATTTTTGTGTAGCCCAAGTTTTTTCAATATGTTTCCGGGAAACATAGTAAAGCGGATGAGATTTTTCTAAAATCTAAAAAAACTGAAAAATGCATATGAATACATATACACGTCTCATATGTATGATATAAATTTTATAGAAATATATATATTGTCCGTGGTTTATATAGAAAAGACAAATCTGATATAAAGATCATGTTTTTTTTTCCTTTTTGAAGCCACACATTTTTATTTTTGTGTAGCCCAATTTTTTAAATATTTGATTATATAAATATGTATCCATGCACCTAACACCATTTTTTTGAACTTCTAATTTTTTTTTTCCAAAATACCAGGCTTCATGGAGCCTGGTATACCTATAGCTCGGTATCTCCTCGCTCACCGCACCTCTTGATTATGTCGTTGTCTATATTCAAGGCCATCCAGTTCGATGGAAATTCAGTAAAGGTCATCTAGTTCGACGGCCAATACCCTCTTTGTTTCGTGTCATCCGGTGATGAGAGGGACGAGAGGGTGTGGATTGTGGCCCGTGTTCTCGGTTCTAAAACTCCGAGAGGTTTCATTTATTGTTTCTTATGGCCAAAAGTATGATTTGTGGAGATTGGACACCAACCATGTGCAACTTATGTTTTTCCTCCCGGCGACAAGGCCAAAGGGGAGGCACTATTGGATTCAGCTCGGTGTTATGCAATGGCGTCGCCCCAAGTGGGTACGTCCATGACGGTGGTGGTATAGGCTGTGTCATGAAGCTTTTCTTTGGCGGAGATTCCGGGCGGTGGAGAAGTACTGGACTGCGTCCCTCTTTGTTTTTGTACAGGGTCTTGTTTGTAAAAAATGCAAGTAATGGTTTTCCAAATTTTGCTTTCTTAAGAGTCCTTGTGTATAACCCGCTTTCTGTAACGTTTTTGGTCCTTCGTGACCTCAAGATTTATGGAGTAGCATGTTGATGTTGATTTGAAAAACACGGTGCTATACTAGCTTTAGCTTAGCACCTCAAGATCGTATTGCTTGGTCGTACAACTGAACGGAGATTTCAGGATAACTCCAGGGATTAGACATATAAGACAGTTTGGCCGAGTGGTCTAAGGCGCCAGATTTAGGCTCTGGTCCGAAAGGGCGTGGGTTCAAATCCCACAGCTGTCATTTTTCTATTTTTCTGTACGTTATTTCCATTTTTTAGGCCGGTAAATTCAGTTACTTTTTTCCAGTTAAATGTATAGTGCCACTATAACCCTAACCCATTCTACCTTCTGGATCCCCTAATTGCACATGGAATAGGTGTGGAGATTACCACAGACCGGATGCGGCATCGCTCCACTCCATGGCTGCCCAAACCATGCCGCCACCAAGTTGTTAGAGGCCACCATGGCATATCCAACATGGAAACGGGCATGGGCTGTTTGAGCAGCAAGTTTGCGCCATGTCAACTCTGACTTAGGGGGTTCACCTGTTGATTTGGGCATCAAACATGGCAAACTAGCGGGTCTGTGTTCATAATTATATGTAGAGTTCAAATGACCAACAGCTATGGTAGATTGATATCAGGGATGTGGAATCGGCTTCTTGTAAATTTTTCATTATCTCTATTTTATTATTTTCCTGCTTTTTTTCTTCAGTTTGTGTAAGACGGTGAAGATCTCCATTTGTCGTGGCTTTGTCAAGAGTGGCATGCAATGGGTCGATGGCAAACACAAAGAGGAGCGGAGAGGATCTCCTTGACGGAACCCCTTGCCATGCTAAATCACATTATTACTACTCTCTCATGTACTCCTTTCAATTTTTTAACCCCTCCACCTGCGACTGGCAGTGGCTCTGTTCTCCATGATACAGTTCAGAATGCAAAATCAACACCAAGTGGAAATAAAAAATGCATCCGTCTGAAACCCATTTCTTACAGCAAAAAAACATCTCTGAAAGTGACTAGTATTGAAATCCTCTCCGGTCGTAAACAACAAGTTAGCAAAGTCTTCTCATCTCACATCACATCCCCATCTGAACTAATCTCCCCCCTCCCTCCCCCATTCTGTCCCCATGGCCCAAGCTTGGGCCTTCTTCCCCCTCCTTGTCCTCTTCTTCTCCTCCCTTGTATCCGACCTCCTCATCTGCAGCAGCAATGGCGAGAGGGTGGTCCTCTACCCACACTCTCCGAAGGTCTTCTCCATTGTCAGCCAGAGGTACAGGACTGCCTACCACTTCCAGCCCCCCAAGAACTGGATCAACGGTATGTCCATGTCTTTCCTTGGTTTTCCTGTTGACTTCCGATTGTGGCCAATCAGAGGGCATTCTGTGATTTGTTGTGCTTTTCTTGTTCTTGCTACAAAAAAAGTAAGTTGTCTGTTTGGATGGTTGGTGTTTTTCCCAGCTGGAGAAGCTAAGTTAAACCTTGTATAGCTGATATTAATCTTGTCTGTGCTAATACTGAATATAACCTTCTTCAGATATATATATGATAGTAATTAGCAGTGGATCATTGCACACTGTTTTTGTGACAGTAAATACCAATAGGTGAGGGGTAGGTAGGTAGCCAACTCATTACTTGTGCAGCTCTGCTCTGTTGCTGAATGTTGCACATAATAGGTGCTCAGTGCAAGGCAGAGCAGTTAGATATTTTCAGTAACACTATTTTTTTTCGCGGGAAATAAGACTAATATAGTATGATGATAGCCATGCTGTTTAGATGCTTGACAAAGTTGGTGCGTTGATTTCCCAGAGATCGTCTTATGTATCTTGTCACCTAGGTGTCTGCCACCTCCAGAGTGTTCTCTGAAAATGTACTCTGTTAGTGTTACTTTTCTGTCAGAAAAGCTTTCAGTTAACCAAAGTTGACATTTTTTGCACTCCATAACAGGCCTAATTACAACATCAGAAATCGTGTGTTTTAAATGAATATATTCTGTGTATTATACCTATACAAAAGTAATGAAACTACTGGCCTGTTATGAAATGTTGACTCTCTGCTCCTGTTTACCAAGTATCAAATCCTATTAATTGTACATCTATTGTAACTTGCAAGTCTTAATATTTTCTCACTTTTTTCATATGTCTGATGGATTGGTGATCCTTGGAAATCTATGGAAACATAAAAGATCCAAATGGTATGAAACTATGAATATCTCGCTTTCAAGTACAAAATGAGAAGAATTTGCACATCCTACAACTTATGATGCCTTCATAAAAATTTCAGGACCAATGTACTACAATGGAATCTACCATGAATTCTACCAATATAACCCCAATGGTTCCCTCTGGGGTAATATAATTTGGGGCCATTCAGTTTCGACAGACCTCATCAACTGGATCCCAGTTGAACCCGCAATAGAACGGGATACCCCAGGCGACATAAACGGTTGCTGGACTGGCTCAGCTACAATTATAAATGGTGGTCAACCGGTCATCATATACACCGGTGCCGACACGGAGAAACGTCAGGTCCAAAATATTGTGCTTCCCAGAAACCTGTCTGACCCATACCTGAGAGAATGGACCAAAGCAGGCAATAACCCGGTTATCCAACCGGTTGGACAAGGTTTGAACTCAAGCCAGTTCAGGGATCCGACAACCGGCTGGATAGGACCAGATGGACTATGGAGAATAGCAGTTGGTGCTGAGCTGAACGGCTACAGTGCAGCACTTTTGTACAAGAGTGAAGACTTTCTGAATTGGACTAGAGTTGATCACCCATTGTACTCATCCAATTCCTCATCTATGTGGGAGTGCCCGGATTTCTTCGCGGTATTGCCCGGCAATAACAGTGGAATGGACCTTTCCGCAGCTATCCGGAATGGTGCCAAGCATGTCCTCAAAATGAGCCTAGATTCCTGTGACAAGTACATGATTGGGGTTTATGATCTGAAACGTGATGCCTTTGTGCCAGATACAGTTCTGGATGACCGTCGACTGTGGTCAAGGATCGATTACGGTAATTTCTATGCTTCAAAGTCATTCTTCGACTCGAAAAAGGGCAGGAGGATCATATGGGGTTGGACTAATGAGACAGATAGTTCTTCTGATGATGTCGCAAAAGGTTGGGCTGGAATCCATGTAAGAAAATCTTCCCCTAACTGCATGTAATTGCTCAATACTAGAACATTGGACTTACCGCTTTACTTCTGTAGCATATCAGGGTAACACCTTAGACTTTTTCTGTTATTGCATTTAGGCAATTCCAAGGACAATTTGGTTAGACAGCTATGGCAAGCAGTTGCTGCAATGGCCAGTTGAAGAGGTCGAGTCCCTTCGAATAAATGAAACCAGCCATCAAGGACTAGACCTGAAGAAGGGAGATGTCTTTGAGATTAAGGGAACTGACGCTTTACAGGTAGTTCCCTTTACATAAACACGCTTGGTTTGGTCATCCAAAGAAAAAATTTCCTCAAGAAGTTTCATGCCAGTAAAAGCTACAGGGCCTTATGTTAGTTGTTTATTATATAAATATACAAATTTGACAATAAAAAATTGGCATATATTCTTCAGCTTAGGTACTTGTATATTTTTCAGAGCCACTGTAGCTAATCCGGTACATCATTTTCTTGAAACAGGCTGATGTTGAGATAGATTTTGAGCTGACGTCCATTGACAGCGCCGATCCTTTTGATCCTTCCTGGCTTTTGGATGTCGAGAAGCATTGCCGGGAAGCCGGTGCATCGGTTCATGGTGGCATAGGGCCATTTGGACTTGTTGTCTTGGCCTCTGACAACATGGAGGAGCACACTGTTGTGCACTTCAGAGTTTATAAATCACAGCAAAGCTACATGATCCTCATGTGCTCTGACCTAAGAAGGTTAGTGTGTATGGTTTTTTCCTTAATATATTTAGCCCTTCTCCAATAAAGTTTCCATGTATATTTTTGGCTGAAAACTATAAGTACACATTCTCTTTCTTTTGCATAGGTCTTCTCGGAGACCAGGATTGTACACACCAGCCTATGGAGGCTTCTATGAATTTGACCTTGAAAAGGAAAAGAAGATATCTCTGAGGACTCTGGTGAGTTGGGAGGTTTAGATATCTCCCCTGTTATTCACCTCGTGCACATCATATCAGAACGTGAAAGTGGATGCTGCCGTGCAGATTGATCGGTCGGCGGTGGAGAGCTTCGGAGGCGGTGGCAGGGTCTGCATCATGGCAAGAGTTTACCCGGTGGTAGTTGTCGAGGACGGCGGCACCCACATGTATGCCTTCAACAATGGAAGTGCCACAGTCAAGGTGCCAGAACTTAGGGCATGGAGCATGAGGAGAGCAAAAGTGAATGCGAAGAAGGGTTGAAGTAATTATTTAACAGAGAAGAGCAAATCTAATTAGCCTGTGACTGAAGGACTGGGTTAACTGATTTCAGTGTTTAACACTTTCTTGATTTATTTACTCTCTTATTCCGTTATTCATGAGCCCCGGTAGAAATAAAGGAATTCAGCAAGGAAAAGGGAGCTGCTCATTTCCTGAACATCTACTATTAATGTTTTATGCAGTTTACTATTAGTTGGTAGAAAAGAAAAGTTGTCATTATTATTTATAGTTCTGCCCATTGGGGTAAACATATTGCTTGATATCAGCATCGGCATGAACGCCAAAGAGTTACCACACGGTGAAGTAATTAAAAGTTGCAGAGGTATGGAATAAATAGTTTGAGCTTGTGCATGTCAGAAAGTTTGAGTATTAATCACTGAGAGGAATGTGTTTTGGTTTATGAGATTGTAAGATATGGGCAGATAGATGACTCCTTATAGCCTCTAGGTGCAACATTGGTATAGCATCTCTAATAAGGCCCTTCTCAGGGAATGTGTTGTTTTGGCTGGCGGGGGGCTCCATTGAGCCCATATTTTGAAAAAATAGAAAATGGCACTTCTAAGTTTATTTTTTTTAAAAAAAATCTAGCTGTAGATAGTGACGACTTATACCTGTGTACAAAAACCCAAATCGAAATATTTTGTAGTTTGGGCTGTAAACATGAAAAAAATCTGGACATGAATAAGCGAACGGTGCAAATTTAATTTTGAAAACCTTTTTCAGAATTTGTCCTTTTTCTACACTGGAATAAAAAGTATTGTGTGTCGAGATTTTGTAGAATCGTGGAATACTTCATTGTCAACATCTAGAAAACTTTTTGGCAATTTTTGAATCTTTAAGATATCAATTTGTTTTTTTAAAAGGCTCCATGAAACCCGTCCTCCAAAACGGGTTTTTGCCGACTTAGGCCCTTAAACAAGTTTCTGATGTCTGAGGTAAAAAAAAACCTCACTCTGGCAGGGGACCTACATGTAGAGATCCCTATGAGCTCATACTTCCGATTGCTGACATGGCGGACAATACGGTTGGCGCCACCTAAGAAAGTAGAATTATCCAGCAACAACAAAAGTTTGTTAAAACTTGACAAGTAAAGCCTTATATGCATCTATAATAACCCAAAAGTTTCACATTTTCAAGAACAGATAAGATAACTACAAAAATGAATAGTACCTAATTGACAATATGATAGTAATAGCAAGTCGGCTACAGTTCTCATGAGAATCTGGTATTTTTTCCTCAAAAGTACTTGGATACGAAATTGTGTAGCATGGTTGGCTCATCTTGCATCCATGGGGTAAAAAAGTGATCAATTGTTTCATGATTATCTTTTGCCCAAATTTAGATCGGTAGCACAATAGCACCTCTAGCCTGAGTAATGTGTTTTGGTCCCGGGGCTCATATGCTCCCGATATGATTAAAGATATTAAACAAATACTAAAATATTTCAAAAAATGGTGATGGACATATACATGTTTTTTAAATATGTTTCAAGTTTGACAATGAAATTACATGTATGGTGCTCCGTGTAAAAATAACAAAATCAGTGTTGTAAAATAATATTTTAAAATCCTATTTCAGCCACTAATTTGTCTTTTTTGCACAGGTCAGAACAAATGTCACTTCACCACAAAACTTGGCACGTAAGTAGAACACTTGTATATGTTTGTCTCAAAAAAATTGTGAAATGTTTTACTATTTTTAAAATTTGTTTATTCTTTCAGGAGCATATGATCTCGGTACCCAATGTGAATTTTCGCTATAGCCTAGACGGGTGATAGCATTAGGTCTCTCCTAGTGCATTGTCTCTTAGCACCACGAAGTGGCAGAGGAGACGACGTGTGTAGCAAAGGATGGTAATATCCAAAATTTCTTGAAGGGTGTCATTTAGTTCTTCTATGAAAAAGGAAAATGATATCTTGCAAGGACTTTCGACAAAACATTATATTTCACTTCAATGCTCTATGTTGGGCTTGCATCTCCCAGTAATGAAGAAACACTAACTAATGCCACACCACATTAAAGTGAGAGGTTTGCTTGTTGCTTTTGTTTTGGCATCATGCTCATCATCTCATGTCACCTTTGTGTATTAATAATAAATTGCATAAAATGTTAGTAATACTTATGCTCCATGTCTAATCCTATTCTTGCTCCCCCTCTCATCTTTTATTAAAAAAATTTGAACCAAAACCCTAATTTTAATTTTAGAAAATGTCCTATATATAAGTTTGACATGAAACCTCCACTCTTATTCTTCTTCTCATCCTTAATTTGAATAAAAATCAAATAACAAAAGCTTTACAATTTATTTATTTTTGAATTATGCTTTACGAAATTTTGGCAAACTTGACTTGTTTAAAACATTGCAAGTTTTCCATCCAAGGACTTAAAAGGTGGAACCTTTTCTTCTCCCAAGAATCCTCTCTTTTTCTATTTTCTTTTCGGAATATTTGAATGAAAATCAGAACAAAGAAAAGAAGAAAATGCCGAGAAAAAGAAAACAGGCCGGGGGAAGGCCAAAGTGGCCCGCCCCAGCGTCGCGTCCTTCTTCCTCCCGTATCGGGAAATTTTCGCCTCACGCCATGCCACGTCCTCGGCTACCTCCATCCAGCGGCCTACTTTTTCTTCAGCGGCCCCCCTCTGCTCTGCCTACTTAAACCCGGCGGCGGACCCTCCTCTCAAACCCTACCCACTCCCCCCCCTCTCTCTCATCCCCCCTCTCTCGCGCCGCCGCCTCCTTTTCCTCCTCGCGCCGGCCGCCGTCGCCATGGTCCGGACCTGCTCAAGCTCGTCCCCTGCCTGAACTCCGCCGCCTCGAGCCTCTTTCCGACGAGAACGACCACGATATACAGAAGCCCCGCGGTGAGCTCCGATCTCCGTCCCCGGTCTTAGCCAATATCCTCGCGCCTCCTACACCACTACCCCACGGGCACCGCCATTGCCGTACTCGAGCTCGCGCTTCTGTCCGTGCAGTTGCAGAGCAAGAGCCGCTCACGCGCATGAAAGAGCACGTCCTTGTGCTGTCCCGGCCGGCTTCGTCGAGCCATGGCGGCATAAAAGACGTGCCTTTTATACGTAATTAATTCCTTGTATGCGCCGATTCTATCCCTGTTAACATCTGGTTCGTTTCCATGAATTCATGAGCAGGTAACAGCCGGCGGACTCCCGCAAAATCAAAAGGTAACAGCCGCGATCGGCGGTTAATTGCCATATTTTCCGCCCTCAATTAAATTAGTTACCTTTGTTGATTGATCGCCGGCCGGCCGTGTATATATACTGCAGTTAACCAGGTCGTGTTTCTCTGAATCCAGAAGAAGAATCAGAACGAACAATGGCGAGGTTCGTTGTCGCCGACGCGTCGGAGTACCTGGCCATCACGGGCTGGGGCATCGACGACGTGAAGCTGGCGAAGAAGTCGCTGGTGTTCGTGGGCCAGCAGTGCAAGAAGTTCAGCATCGTGCCGGTCAACTACTCCTTCGAGGTGAACGCCATGAGCGCCGAGAAGCTGCCCTTCATCCTCCCCGCCGTCTTCACCATCGGGCCCCAGGTGACCACCCTCGAGCTCGGCGACGCCGGGCGGAAGGCGGTGGAGGCCAAGCTGCTCCTCTACGCCAAGCTCATCGCGCCGCTGGACAACACGTCCAACCACGTCCATGAGATGGTGCGGGGCGTGATCGAGGGCGAGACCCGGGTGCTGGCGGCGGAGCTGACCATGGAGGAGATCTTCAGGGGCACCAAGACGTTCAAGCAGAAGGTGTTCGACAGCGTGCAGAAGGAGCTGCACCAGTTCGGGCTCTTCATCTACAACTCCAACGTGAAGCAGCTGGTGGACGTGCCGGGGCACGAGTACTTCTCCTACCTCGGCCAGAAGACGCAGCAGGACGCGGCGAGCCAGGCCAGGGTGGACGTGGCGGAGGCCAGGATGAAGGGGTCCGTGGGCGAGAAGGAGAGGGACGGGCTCACCAGGCAGAACGCCGCCAAGGTGGACGCGCAGACCAAGGTGCTGTCGGTGCGGCAGCAGGGCGAGGGGCTCAAGGAGGAGGCCAAGGTGAAGGCCGAGGTGCAGGTGTTCGAGAACGCCAGGGAGGCCGACATCGCCGCGGCCAAGGCCGACCTCGCCATGAAGAAGGCCGGGTGGGACAGGCAGGCCAAGGTCGCCGAGGTGGAGGCTGCCAAGGCCGTCGCCATCCGCGAGGCCGAGCTGCAGATGGAGGTCGAGGTCAAGAACGCGCTCTGCCAGACCGAGAAGCTCAAGGCCGAGCAGCTCAGCAAGGCCACCGTGCAGTACGACATGCAGGTCTACACATAGTCATGCATCTATCTCCTCTTCTGTATGCAATGAGGAGACGCAGGCAGCGGAGGCGCGCAAGGCGCAGGCGGACGCGCTCTTCTTCGAGCAGAGGATGGCCGAGGACGCGAGGCTGTACGCCAAGCAGAGGGAGGCCGAGGCGGTGGCGCTGCTGGGCAAGGCCAAGGCGGAGTACGTGGCGTCCATGCTGGCCGCGCTCGGCGGCAGCTACCCCGCGCTCAGGGACTACCTCATGATCGACGGCGGCGCGTACGCGGAGATGGCGCGCATCAACGCCGGCGCCGTCAACGGCATGCAGCCCAAGATCAGCATCTGGAGCAGCGACGGTGGGGGCGATGGTGGCGCGATGCAGCAGGTGGCCGGGGTGTACAAGATGCTGCCGCCGCTGCTGTCCACGGTGCACGAGCAGACCGGGATGCTGCCGCCACCATGGCTGGGGTCGCTGCCCAAGGACGGCACCGCCATCACCAACTGATCTTCGCCGGTTGTGGCGCACAAGTCTTAGCTCAGTTTCATTCGCTAGTTACCTAAGTAGATCAATACCTTTTCTCTGGATGATTGCTACTGGGTAGATGATGGTTTTTTGGGTGCTCGGCATTTTCTTGATCGCTCGGATTATCGTCAGTGTTAATTGGAAGTGCTACTATCGTCGTCAGTGTTAATTGGAAGTGCTACTATCGTCATCAGTGTTACTTATATGATCTTTGTGACTTGTTCGGCACAATTCTCTGTTTAGTTTCAATCGCTGGCTCTCTCTGTGTTTTCTTCCGATGATTTGCTAGTTGTTTTGGTGCTTTTAGGCATTCTGTTGATCTGATTATCGTCAGTGTTAATTGAAAATGGGCTATCGTCTGAGAATAAGTTGCGTGAGGATCCCTTGTATGTTTTTAAGGATTGTTCTTACAGTGTTTCGATCATTTTTTTTTGAAGGCGCAACGGGGGCGATTGCCCACCTGAACGTGTTTTATATAAAAAAAAGGGGAACAGGCATAGCAGCGACGCACCCTAAAAGGCTAAAACAGGGGAGGGGGTGCGGCGCGCCGGGGCGGCATACCACCCAAGAGCAGAGGGTTACAAGGAGGGAGGGGGAGATACACGAGGTCTAGGTCACCCCGAGACCATCACACCACGCGCTGAGACCAGCGAGGTCTACCCGCCGGGGAGCGCGGACCTTCCAAAGCCGCAGGTGATCCGAGACCATGGCGAGGACCTGGGTAGTGGTAAGGTTGTCTAAGTTGAACCAGGGTTTTGGATTTCGGCCGAGAGAAACGAAATTCCACCGAAATCCGGCAATTCCGGTCAGGACCGGTAAAAGTATTTACCGGACGAAATCTTTCGAAATTAGGGCAATTTTGGTAATATATATTCATAAAATATTAGTTTAAATGAAATTTGCTTGAAAAATTCAAATTTCAGTTATTCTTGGCTCTAAGTTTCAAATTTTGGTTCTTTCTTTTCGTCCGGAATTTCACCGAAATTGCCGAAATTTCCGAAATCCGTCCATTCCGGTCAGGACCGGAAAATTTACAGAACCGAAATCCAAATCCTTGAGTCGAACACCATGCGGTTCCTCGACTTCCAGACACACCATACAAGTGCAAGCAGCAACGTGTTGGCGGCCCAAGGGTGCCAACGGGGTAGGCGTGCAGCAAGCTCGCGGAGCAGCGTCTCCATGTCAGTCTGGGGTAAGACGTTCAACCCGGGGGCGACGCGCGACCAAACCTCTGCGAGACGGGGACACCTCACAAACAGGTGCAGCAGGTCTTCATCACGGCCAGTTTGTTTACAGGAGGGGTTGCTCTGGTGAGCAAAGATTGACGTGTTATCAACTTAACAGAAGTGACAACTCATGCGTTCCTAGTACACTCCAAACAAATTCCGATTGCCCTGCATAAGCAACACCCCAAACAATTTCCGGAGGTGGACAAGTAGCAGCAATGTTGAAGACTGTTGAGTACTCTCTGCACTATCTTTACATCAGACTATAAATTAGTATGAAAGAATGTTGTACATCTGTAATTCTGCATGGCTCGCTTCAAAGGAAAATGAAGCAAGAAGCCAGCATGATTTGCAGCCACCAGGGTGCGGGTGTTCGAGGATGTGCATGCCCTAGCACCCCTGAAAAAGTGAGAGAAATATTGTAAGCTTTAGCTTGCTAAAAAAGTTCACATTGTGAACCAGAGGTAGTAACTCACATCAAGCCAGTCACTCTTAACTAAATAATGTAAACATTCTAATTTTGTGGTGAGTGGGGGTTTTGCGGAAACTAAGTCAAGAATTCTCAAGGAGGAAGGAAATGAGGCGATCACCTGGATGAGGAGGAGGTGGTGCGGCATGGTCCAAGTAGGAGTGAGCCAGCATGTGCCCGAGCTGGACCTGAGCCTGGGTGGTGAGATGGACACGGTCGTCTTGGAGCGGCAGCCCCATGGCGTCGACGAGCCTCACGTCCGGAAGCCCTAGTCCTTGCTGAGCCTCCCTCACGGCGCCGGTATACCGCCCAGGCCCCGACGCGAGCCCGACCTGGATGAGGAGGAGCTCCGGCATGGCGAGGTCGGCGCGGAGGTCGCGGACGAGCTCGCGCATCCGCCGCCCGTACCCGCTCGCGTCCGCCCGCCGGACCGTGTCGCTCTCCCCCTGGTACCACAGCACGGCCCCGATTCAGGCCGCCGCCGGCCGCCCGCGCCCGGCGCACCGTCTCCGCGTACAGCTCCGACCCCTTGGCCCACTCCGCGATCCGCGTCCCGCCGACGGCGCATGGCACGAGGCCGATGACGGCGCCGGCGCCGGAGCCGCGGAGCACGGCGTTGGCGAAGGCCATCCCGGGCCCGACCCCGCAGGTGCGGTTGCCGTCGACGCCGCGGTGCAGCGGCTCCCGCGCCTGCTCCCACCGGAGCGCGGGGGAGAGGCGGAGCACGGACGGGGACGGCGAGCAGTCCGGGGACGGCACGACGCCGTCCCACCGCGCGCCCGTCACGCCGCCCCGGCCGGCCATGTTGGACTGCCCCGCCAGGATGAAGACGAGCTTGCTGGAGCTGGCGGCCGGCACGTCGGCGGCGGCCGCGTGGGCGGAGGCGACGAGGCAGAGGAGGAGAGCTTGTTGGAGAGGAAGCATCGTCGATCGTCAGGCTTGCTTGTGGCGGCAAACGTTGAGCAAGCTAGCAAAGATTTGAATATGCCAACAAGGGGAAAGCGTGTCGGACGCTGCCGGCCTTCTCACGCGTTCGACCGAATTCGAACATTCTCAGTTTTTCTTAAGGCTCTGTTTGTTTTTAATGTTTTTGCTGGGATAAATGGGGGATAATCCTCCTAAATTTCACCTAATTTTATCAATCCCCAAAATTCTTAATCCGATAGGGAGGGGTAGTGTTTCGTGTATTGAAATAAATACAGTGGACTTTAGAGAATTGTGAGGAAAACTGGGGACAAAACCAGCTATAAATATACTAGAAACAAACAATCTTTTAGGAATATGTCGAAATTTATGGTTTGATCGAGATAATTCAACCAATCCACTCAAAAACTCTAGGCCGCCTAACGGGGAAAGCGCCTTACATAGGAGTATGTGTCAACAAAGAAATTCGAACAAAGTGTTGTACCTATATGTTGTAATGAAATTCGATCCGGTGGGGATCACGTGGAAACAAATTATGTGAACAAAGAAAACATAAATTACAAAACGGTACTCACTTTTTGTGAAAAGCGCCCTGAACCAGAAACTAATATAGCCGTACATACCTAAGCTCAAAACTTGACAATGATGCTTGATGTGTTCTAGTACCTCATCTGCGCGAATCTAAAATACATGGAGGGATCCACGGGTAAACCTATTGTGTACGATTTTTATGCCGTGTTTAGAGCACTGCTTCGTGTCATAGTGTGTTACTTCTGATCTAACTAGCTACTGAGTTTGGTCACCAAAAGTTAACTGGATTTTCTAAATGAAAACTTAGCATGTTACTTTTATATTTTAGATATCAAAAATAGTAACTCAATGTAGCTGCGCGATACATGACTGTTTACATATACCCATCTCTCTCTCTCTCTCTCTCTCTCATTTATTTCTTACAAACAATTGAGTTTTTCTTACTGAATGGTGAATTATTACCAAATTTCATGTCTGGCACTAGATCCAATAATCGGCATGTAATCGAGGGTATTGGCGTCATATACGAGTAAGGAGAGACGTTTGTTTGATGAAAGTGCTACCGGAGCTAGCTGAAGTGAGTTAGCATGCATGCAGGGTTTTTTTTAACATATAACTTTATTAACTGATTTAAAATGTTATCAAATGTCAATAGGATGAGTACATCATATACTTGGCGTGGTTTTAGTTGCGCGTGCATTCTGGAAAAAACTATAAAAAAAAGAAATAAGAGGGCCCAACCGGGTTCGAACCGGTGACCTATTGATCTGCAGTCAATTGCTCTACCACTGAGCTATGGACCCTTGTGTGTGAACGGTGCACGCTATGATCTACATAGACTAACACGTATTCGTTATTGAGACGTATGATTTCAATACATCTTTGTGCACCCGATCGCTACCGATTTAATTCACCGTTTTTCAACAGCATTTCATTGGCAATGATGTTCTTTTTGGCAGCAGCGCTAGGCACTGCAAACAACGCAACTTCTTTCAAACCAACCAGTCATGACTCTTCTCCAAGCAAATCAACCACGGAAACAAAAAACACGATATAAACAAAACAGGGGATTGAGTTTGAGTAGGAGTGTAGTGTAAATAGAAGACGTTATGGCATGATATGAAGGACCAACACATGACAATCGATGTTCCATATCCAAAAATGTGCTGCGAATGGAAGCAGCTAAAATTGAATGCTATGACAGCTACCATATATGCACTCTACTGAAAATTATCAATTCACAAACTCAGAAGGGAGACAAAGCAAACATTGTCAAACTTTAGAAAATGTCTTCAGCCAATATATTAATGATCCAGATAGGAACTGTGGGTGCAAGTTAGATACAAAGATGGGCAAACTTAGAACATGCCAAACTACAACACTGAACCATCAATACTGCTAGATTCGGGCTTGACAACCGTCTCTTAAACACTCCCCTCATTTTTAGAGCATTAGGCATCACAAACTAACAGCGACGTAGCAAAGACACTCTTCTGGTGGTACAAGGCACCATCGTGAGACTCATTTCGGGTTCCTGAGAACGATGATGACCGAGTCGCCGCGGAGGAACATCTTGCTGATGAACCTGTCCTTGTTCACTGGAAGAGCCTTCTTCTTGCCTTTGCCGGTCTTCGGGACCTGTAACGAGAGAAGCCAAAGTTAGTGAGCACAGCAATAGAATAGACGACAAGGGAACGGTGCAGTAGATGGGATGATGCGCCGGCATACCTCAGTCCACATCTCCCTGACGTTCTCAAGAACCATGTTGCAGTGACGATCAAATGCCCTCACGCGACCCAGCAACTTCTTGTTGTTCCGGCAATTGATAAGCACCTATGGCAGAAGAGAGCATACATTGTCAGAACACGGTCTAGCATTGAAAACAAAATCTGAAGTGGTAAGTTCACGTGCAGGCGTGCAGCGACCTAGAGATCTAATTCTTAATAATTTATAACTGAGTAGAAGAATATAACAAGGGTGTTTGCCACAACTATGGTTTCAAAGAATACACGTGCATTTACATTAACCAACCTGCCTACAGAATCACATCAAGCAAGCAGAATTATACAAAATACAAAACAAGACTTGTAGCAGCTATCAAGCAGAACAGCTAATTCATGAATGGCAAAACATTTCAAGCGCTGAGTAGTGAATTACTTAATTGAACAGCCAGTAATTTATCTTCCAGACAAATTAACCAACTAGACGGGCCAACAAAATGAGTTATACAACAACCCAACTAGAAGTATAAAATTCCAATACTGGACATTTTATTTTTTTAAATTTAGGAACCATATGACGAAGTAGTGGTAGTAGCAACACATAGCAGAATGATCCTAATATACAGCAGTACATGCTTGCACTTGTCAAAATACAATGCAACACTGTCCAGTGAGACTACTGCATTGCCTTCTTAAAATTTCAGCCAAGAGGCAGAAAACTTGCTAAAAGGAGAATTTTCAGGTTATAGGGCTGCATTCATTTAAGTTAACAAAAAGGAGACTACATATGCAACACTAACACTAGGACAAATGCTGCACAGAACTATGGATGTATCTTCATATATCACGAGACAACGAATTCAACTACACAGTACTAACTACTAAGCCGGCAGCATAATTACCAAATGAAACTCAAGAGACTACCAGTTCGCTTGCATAAGCAGGAGAGTTGATTTGATATTTAGCCAGTGCAGAATAAACACATTTGTTTCAGTTAATAATACGGCCTATTATATGTAAGAAGAATAACACTAAGACTGTAAGACAAATACTGCACTGCACTGAACCCTGGTTGTGTCCTAACTCCTAAAACATAATGAGAAGGTGCATTTAACTACACAGCACTAAGAGGGCTGCATATTTACCGATGGCAAATTCATGGAACCTTGCACAGCAGGATAACAGGCAACTAAGTCTATTTGATTTTTAGGCAGCTTATTACTCCCGCCTAGAACAACAACAGGAGGTGCTCAATACAAACAGAGATGCAGTCAATAGAAAGGAAATTCTAGCCATCGTGTAAGCTGATACAAGGGAGACTGCAAGAGCTTCACCAACCTGAGTGTTGTTCTTGACGCTCAGCATGAGCACGGACAGAGGCCCCGTGCTGAACTCCTCCTCCTCCTTCTTTACCTGCTGCCGGAAGCACAGACAGAGAGCCATGTCAGCTACCACAACCAACCATCCATACACAACAGCTGGAGGAGACTAGAGGGCCTGGCAGCGACTGCGAGAGAGCCACATGAACGGAGGTGAACGGGTTCTAGATGCTTACATTGGCAGCCGCTTCCTCCGCCATCGCTCACGAAACGAAGCCTGCGATCTGCTTGCGCACAAGGGAAACAAAAATCAGCAGCAGTTCTGAGACTCCGAGACACCCACGCACGGAGAAACAACAAGCGGGTGTACGAGCTCCAGCACCGTCGCCGGCTAGACAAACAAAACTACCGGGGAAGGGAAACCCTAGATTTCAGCGGCGGCGGCGGCGGCTACTCACGGATCGAGAGCGAGTAAAGTAGGGACCCGAGTCGAAAGCTGGTCGGGATGCGCGAAGAGGAGAGCTGAGGTCCGTCGTTACCTGAAGGGGGCGGTGGAGGCGGACCGGAGCGGCGAGACGGCGGCGGCGGAGGAGAAACCCTAGGCGAGGGAGAGGGAGAGGGAGAGGGGAGGGGTTTGTGGGAGGGAATCACGTTTTGCGGATGGCCCCCTCTTCTTTGTGTCTGTCTCATGGTCGGTTGTCTTGCAGTTTGAAAGTGCTAGAATTTGCCATAGGTTCAAATTGAACCCAAAACACACGATCGTGTTTGAAAATACCTACTCCCTCTGATCCGATCCGATTTGGTTGTCGCATGCTCTGTTACAAATTTCTACTGGCCTAGCTCTAGTTTCGCGTCAAACAATTCCGATTGGAGGAAGTACCTACCTCTCTCCGGCATGGTCGAAACACCCATTTTATGTTACGAAATAAAAATGTGGACTAACTCTTTTCCGAACAAATGCTAAACTGAATGCTCTGACAGCTACGGCATAGGCGTACTGTTCTGAAATTGTCTCCGCATCGTGTGGTGTTGTTGTTGTTGCGACAGGCGGCGATGTTGTCCAAGAGGCTACTCCGAGGTGTCGTGTCTCCGTCCTTTCGACAACAAGGGAGCTGGGGCGGTGGTCCTGCATAGGTGGCAGGCATGGCGTGAGGTGTCGCGGTCTCTGTCAGTGGCAAAGCTAGAGAAACCGATTATTAGTGTCATTCCTATTATTTATATTATAATTTTCCACTAAAATCAAAAATAAGAATGATTTTATCGAAAATTTGGCAAAATGCATTGGGTTCGTGCGACCTTCTCAGTGCACCTATCGCGCGCATGATCTTGGCCGCCACTCGTGCATAACTTTGCGCCAGACGCACCTGCATGCCGCACCACCAGATAGTTCTCGCCGTTGTCCCCGCGTTGGATCAAAAAGTCTGAACTTTTATTTAGTTTCGCCAGTTAAACACCGCCTTACAGTTTCCGCAAGCTGGCAGGTGGGATCCACTGGTCAGTGTCTCCACACCACTTGCCCAACCAACGGGTCAGCATTGCACTTGGCCTCGCATACCAAGCTCACGGTTAGCTTCTTCTATGATTTTTCCTTTTCTATCAAAAAACAGGTCCCTGGTTTTAAACTAGTTATAACTTTTAAATGGTATTTTCAAGTTTAATGTTGCACGTATGTTGCAACGCGTGCCACAGTCGTTGACCGGTGAAGCCCACCACAGATGGCTGGGCCCGTGGCCGATGTGGCTAATGTGTGTGGAGAAGTGCTGTAGCCGCAACCAAGACAACAATTTACTATTTTGATTTTATACTAAACACGTATCCATTTCATATCGATAATTTTTTTTTTTAAATTACTTGATAGAAACTATTTTTTCCTGATACAATCTTTGTCACTATTTTTCCTACCTTATCTAACAATGCTAATCACACTCGGTATAACTTAAATTTAGCATTACCCAACCCGAACATTTATCATCACAAATAAACGGTAAAATAGAATTATAATTATTCGGGAGAATTATGTCAGGTTTTATAATCATGTTTGGGGCAGAACTCAAATAGTACAAAACCAACGAAACTCACAGATTGAAAATATCAAATTCACATACAAACAATTTACGACACTTCTATGTAATATAGTGTGTCGATACTCGCGTTTGTGTCTATTTTAGTATGTTCAAGTATCTGCTAGTGATGCTCTAAACGCATAAATGGTCGAAGTCTGAGATATTGATAACCTGAAATTTCGTTCTGCAGCCTATACTATGGCCAGATAATTAAGCACGTAGTGGCACGAGGTTACGAGTTACATGTGAAATTAAAGTCGAATTAACCATAATCAGAGCACAAATAATCGAAAGGAGAAACACAATTAACACACAAACACACACAGCTAGCTGATTTGCTGGATCCTAGCTATGCTCAGGTACAGGTCAGCTTAGTAGTATATATCAACACCTCGAAACTGAATGAAATCAAACTATCCACAGGACTAATTAACCGACGATCGAATTAACCACACACAAAAACACACTTGCTTTCCACTACATGTAATAAGGTACGTCTGATTAGAGCTTCGACGAACTGATGAATTAGGCTGCTTGCTGCTTCTTCTTCTGGTCCGGCTGTCGCCGGCGTTGCCGGAGCGCCCGCTCGATGAGCAGGTTGAGGAAGTTCATGATGTGCACCGCGTACTTGAGCGCCGTCAGAGGATCCACCGTCTGCAACAACGTACATATTAATTGCAACTTGATTAGCATGCAGCGTTGATCCATCGTTCGTAATTAATTAACGACTTGCAAGCATTATCGAGTATCTGAATTAAGCAGGTTTACTTAGGATGAATAATAACTGAAATATTACTACCTGGGTCATGTTGGGCGCGAAGACCATGGCGACGTTGCGCGCGCCCATGCGGTTCCGGGCCTCCTCGCTGGCCACGTCCGCCATGAGCTGCACGGCCCAGTCGAGCAGCGCCGCCCTGGCCGGCGCCAGCCTGCCGCACAGCCTCCAGGCCTCCTCCTCGGACGCGCACCGCGCCACGTCCTCCTCCGGCAGCGCGTCCAGTAGCCCGCCGGGCAGCTCCCTGAACCACGCCTTGATGAGCCCGGCCAGGCAGTGCACGTCGACGCCCTCGTCGTCGTCGTCGTCGGCGTCGGGTATGGTGCCGGCGAGGTCGAGATGGTGCCGGACGCGCTGCTCCTGGGCGCCGTCGGCGGCCACGCGGAAGATGCCCTCCGTGGCGAGCCCGCCGTCGTCGTAGAGGCGGCGCTGCAGGTCGAGCAGGATGGAGGGGACGCTGTTCCCGCGCGCGTCGTGCGCGCACTGCATCGACTCCGTCGACACGCCGAACGCCGACTTGCTGCACATCACATACACACGGTCGCCGGCGACGATGAGGACGATGATCTCGGACGCGAAGGAGAACGGCGCGCGAGAGGGGAATGCGGATGATGTAGGTACCTTGCGCTTGGTGCCTTGGCGAGGGCGGGCTCGGGCTGGAGCTCGGCGGGCACGCCGCGGAAGCCGTGGAAGCGGTCGAAGGTGACGTGCGCGACGTGGCGCACGTCGGTGGGCCACCCGATCTTCATCCGCTGCTGCTCGCTGCCGCCGCCGACCTGATGATCATCCTCCTTACCGCCGCCGCCCGTGTCCATCCTGAACTGCCTGATCCGACGAGGCCGCAGCAACGGCCGGCGACGCGGTATTCTCGTACGAACGACGGACGTGGTGGTGGTACCGGACGATCGATCGATGGTGGTGGGAGAGGATCGGAAGACTTGGTGGAGACTAGTAGAATTTGGAGGAGGTGGTTGGCTGGTCGACGTACAGCTACTACCTGTGCTCCGATCGTGGCCTGCACCACTACTCCAACTTGCTGCTACGCTAGTATCTATCTTGGCTTCTAATGAAGGAGTAGTGGCCAGAGGAGGGAAAACAAAGGAGCAACTTGCCCCTTACAAAAGAACACAAGCTGTGTGCATTGTAATCCAAAGCATGTTATGTGCTTATATGTTCCGCAAATATATATATAGACCCCCTTTGATTTTCAACTAATACAATATGTAAGAAGTTCATATAACCACATATTTCAAGACTTACATCTCAATGATCGATCAACCAGAGTAACAAAAAATGTTTATATGGTGTATTCTAGAAAAATGCATAATGTTGAAGATTTTGGGTTTAGACAATGAGAAAGATAGGCCAAGGGATGCAAACAACCTTTATTTTTAGGCTGAGTGGTTCAGAATAAATACACCGAGAAAAAGATGCAATTTGCTAGTTTTTCGGCCTCACTCTTATCTTTTGAACCCACCGGAGAAGAATTGCTCGTACGAAAAAGAGAAAAGTCTTTCGGGTCTCCACATAGTATTTTCACTTGTTGTTTTTGTTTCTCTTCCACCCCTAGTGTCTCCTTGCTAAATATGTTGTATGGAATTTTATTTGCAGCCAACTATAATATAATGGAAATTGTTACGGTCGGTTAACACCTAACGTTCCCGTATGCCTTAAAAACTAATATGTTGATGGTATTCCAGGACCATGTAATATGGGAACTGATTATTGAACCAAGGGACATGAAAGCGATATATAGACACAAGAGAACCAATAAACAAGGAATGCTTAAGAATATAGGTAAACCCCCTCCTAGACACCTTACAAATTAAACTCTAGCAATTTTATAGTATATTACACCTAAAGTTCAGAATTATGCACTCTTGACACATCTACCAAGATATTTGTGAGGACACATGATTTAGAGCTCTCCACCAATATAACTAATGATTGTAATATAGACACGAACACACACCCATATATATCATATATACCTACAATTCATCTAAGTGATATACATTGATCCAAGAAGGCAAGCAATTTTGTCTGTTATATTTTTATCCAATTTAGAGATATTTGGTTTAACCAGGGTTTATACAATATCTAACAACCAAGTGACAATAATTCATTACAAAACATGGTTTAAATTTACTGCAAGTATAATTTTCACAAGTGACTTAAATTGTCTAGTGAAAATAATGCTTTTCAGTTTCGTGATTTTATATGTAATAGATAAGTGAGCTGGTTAAATTGTATGTAAGAGATAAGTTATAAAACATATAAAAGTTTGGTATAAATATAATTTCTCTTCCCGTTCTTGTGCTAAACATAAAAATATATATGTGTTTAACCTAAAAGGTAGTATGATAACCTAATCTAAATACGTACGAATTTGAGCCATAAACCCAAGGATCGATGTCATCTTCTCGCTTGCTTTTATTAACCCTGGCCGGACGCCCAATCGAATACGCACGGCTACGATGCGACCTCGGGTTCCGATCCATGGGACTAGGCGGTGCACCAATGAGACGTCAGCGAATTTGCGGTGGAAACAATTTCGTTTGCTCGTTCAGGTATTAAGTGTGGTTTCTCGCTGATGGTTATTATCTGTGAACAGGTGTCGACATGGATGGAGAGAGCGTCTAATGCTAGTTCGGCCCTATGCTACCCCGGCTTGACAATGATGTCATGCTCTGCTGCTTTGGTTCAGTATCATGGCCTCGCTGTGGTTGAAACACTTCCTCCGATCCTTATTAGGTGTCGCTGGTTGTACATGAATTTGCAATGTCCTAGTAGTTTCTCCACAATAATTTTTATGGACCACACGTATTAATAAACTTGTGTTTTTTTAGCGAGATCCTTAGAAAAACTCCAATATTTCGGTCTGTGTGTCCATGCTCCAACTTAGCTACGGATGGGTTTGAATAAATTATAGATAAAAGTAGTTTTATTTGTACCCACGAGTGTTTGAGAATACAACATGTTGATTTATTATCCGTAAGTACGACTCAAACATGTCTCAGATAAATTTTAAATTTTGAATTTGAATTTTTTTATCTGGTTCGTTGTGTGGTATGGTGCATCATGATGTTTTTTTCTGCGCTTCAAATCTATTTTTAAAAATATGAAGATACAAGTTGATTCAGATCTACACTTTTCTATCCCAATGCAAAAGTATTCTGCTAAAAATAATAGAAAGACACCTTCGTACAAAAATAATCAGGTTACTTGCCGCTTGTTGCAGAATTCTCTACTTCATACCAGGTTACGTGGATGTCATTACAAAACAAGGGAACGAACAAAGTCGCTGAGCAAAATAACATCTTAATTGTTTGCAGTATTTTCTGAGCTATCACAAGATGCCGCTGTGAGCCCATGGCCACTTGGACTTTCTTCTGATCACAAGATGATGGTACAATTTGTCTCAAAAGTACAGTCTGACTTTATATCATGTATGTACTCCAATGGAGGGAAAGAACAAGGAAATGGAAATGGATGGACTGCTCATTTTTTACATGTTCCACATAAAGGGATTTGGCCAATTTTAGGAACTTTGATGTTGATGAAGTATATTGTACAGTACAAACATGTGTCGCTGATGCTAAAAAGCTCTACCAAAGAGCTTGGGAAAGTTGACAGCTCAGATTCAGTACGTTTTATATAATCCCATCAGAGGCTTTTCCCTGTCATCAACTCGTTTCCTTGCTGCTTCCCGCGCTCTGAGGGCCGCTTCCTCCTCCTTCGAAACCACCTTGGGCTTCTTCGTGTCCTCTCTTTTTCTCTTGTTAGCAGCAGCAATACCAGATGGAGCACCCTTCACAGGTCTCATCGGGTTCAGTGGTTTTGTGACCACCAAACCTGGAGCTGGGCCTCCTTTAATACTCGACACAGGCCCAGGTGTTTTTGGTTGCGAAGTTGAGGATTGCGCGACATCAGTTCTGGAACTTTCCACCGATTTGTATGCCTCTTCCTGGGTAACCCATTTGCCTGCTCCACGGGAAAAACATTGTTATACAAATTATAGAGCACAAAGTTTCTGTAAAGCGTAAAAGGATGGATACAAATCCAGCTATGTGTCTGCTTACCTAAACCATCAGAATAATAGAAACCGGAGTTCGAGTCGTAGTATAGTCCAGTGGATTTATCATGATAATACCCTGTAGTTGAGTCGAATACCCATCCTGCACATACCAGATTTCAAACATGTTAGAAAGGATATTCAAAATGACATCAATGCATTTTCATAGTACCAAGCATAACCAGATGGTCTATCAGTCTATGCAAAGTATAATGCAACTCATACTAGGGATTCTGAACAAAGGTACTAATTGCCCATTTGGTATTACTAGAAGTCTTTGGTATCCAGTACTACAGCCAAAATATCTAATTCCTGGTAGAACTTGAATTCATATACTAGCAACGCCACACATGAACGCAAACTTGGCTGAGGTACGGGTTATGAAGTATTTAATATCTTCCGGCTAATTAAAAAGCCATGTTAACATATTGTGTTACCCAATAAGGAATTTTCTTACACAGCATTTGGCTTGTACGAAAAAAGCAAGCAAGATATAGTTTCAGCAAGAAGATATATTTGAATGGTGATTTAAGAATAAGAAACAAGTGGGGCTTGGAAAACTGACAATAGACATCATATCAGGTTATTTCTTGGTTCAGCAGTCACATACTCCTGCTGTGATGCAGCCATCTGGCTGGGAACTAAGCAAGTGAAGAACTAAAATCAGCAGGAGAAAAGTCAGCAAGGTAATAAAAGTTCAAGGGTGAACAAGGGAGATGAAAATGATAGATCGGCATCTACTTTGTGCTACACAAATCAAATATGAATACACACGTAATGGGAAACAAGGATGCAGGGCATCAGGTATGAAAGTAGGCAACCTTCTCCGGGTGCTGAAGAACTACCACCATCAACGTTTCTCTGGCTATTCTCTAAATCTTTTTGGTAACTCTTTTTAGCTTTCTGCAGAGAGAAAAAAAAAGTGAAACATATCAGGCAGGCATCATAACTCAGGACAAGTTACAACAGAAGGCAACAAGAGATGATGTAAACCTAGGAAGGAAATCCTGCATGTCATATCCCATTTCCCCTTACAAAATCCGGCTCATCACGGTTGGACCTAACTATCAATTATTATACATAGGGAAAACAAATACAGGGAACAAAGGACTTACAGCTTCTATCAGCTGGAGGGCTTTAGCCGCTTGCTGCTGCTCTTTCTCCTTGGCAGCGCCATCCTTTTGCATCGTAGACAGTCTCTGGGTGACATTGTCCTTGTGGCGTTTACCGACCTCATGGGTCCTGATGCTGAAGGGATTGTTCGATATGAAGATCTTGCACAGGTCGCACCATTTGTTTCCCTGGCTCACCCAATACTGAAAAAAAGAGACAGGGATTAGTGATTAGTCCCCAAGTTAAGTAGAAGAGCTGAATGTCGTCTAAGAACATAACAGAGCTTGGTAACCTAACCCTAGTTCTCAAAATCTACCCCAAGACGCATTCAACCGTGCACGAACAGCAGGTAACCTAACCCTAGCTCTCCAAGACCCCCCAGAGAGACTACAAGCTAGGTCCCGAGTGATCAATCAGCCCAGAAAGAACTCGGGGATTCCTGCGGCGACGGCCGTGGCAGCAGAGCAATCGCGACAAAGACTGTGGTCGGCGCACGGCCGGTTACGCCCAAATCTGCAAATCTAAAAGCCGAGGATGGGTGACGCGCGGCCTCGTAGAATCTCGCGAGGGGGGGCGGGGGTACCTCCGTCATGGCGGGCAGGCAGGGGCTCCGCGCGGTCGGGCCGTGGAGGTGGAGCGCCGCCTCCCCACCGGAGCGGCCGGTCGGTGTAGGGTGCTCGAGGAGGTTATTCCGCGTCTCAGAGCAACAATGGCTGTTGCGGACTGAATACAGAGCGGATTGATTGTCACAAGTAGTAGGCCTCCAACATTCAAAATAATCGATTTCGACTCAAACTGTTCAAGTTTTGACCAAGTTTAGAGAAACATATTTATTTTTTCGATAAAGAGTTTAGAGAAAAATATATCAACACTAATTTAATTTCATTAGATTGAAAATCATAAAACAGATTAAATGGTGTACGTCCTTCGCGGCTAAATATATAATGTTCTAACCTTTTCTAAATTCATACACGTTTTGATGTACATGTTCATCCATTTTGGACCGTATCTATACCACGTTTGAAATGGCTAAAATATTTTATTTTTCAAAACATAGCGAGTAGACGTTTGTATATAAAATAGAGTAATTAGCAGGGCTCATAATTAGGGAGTAGACATTTGTATATAAAATAGAGTAATTATCTTGGAACATGGCTCATAATTAGATATATAAAGGAGTGTTTAGTCGAGGTCTTTTAAATAAGATATTTTAGCATTTATCTACATTCACGTGTATATCTAGCCAATATGTGAAACATCTGAAACATCTTATATTAAAAACCGGAGGGAGTAGCTAGAGTAGCTGCTAGAAAAAATCGACAAGAAACAGTATGGCAAACTAGCAGAATATATGAGTAGATATTGGTACTCCGCGAGGTTGGTGACAAACCAATTTAAATAGTAATGGTTCTTGTTTCATCAATCAGACACAAATTAAGCTCAATTCATGGTACATTCATCAATTACAAACTAGCAATAAAAACACGACTGAAAAAGCCGGCTCCAGGTGGTGAACACCACACACCACACCACACCACACCACACCACACCAAGCTGGAGAGACCAAGCAACCCCAATCCAGTGCTGCTTGATCTCACACCAATCCAAGCAAACATATACATATCCTGATATATATATATATGATCAGGTATATATATGAACCATTTTATTCGCTTTGCAAGTAGCAACCAGACTTGCACCATCGCCACACTGCAGATCAAGCTTGTAACAAACACACTTGCAAATTCAGTAGAAACATTGCTGAAAGGCACGGAATCATTTCAGATTGGATGTACCACCATGCGATAGGCAGATGCATGCATGGTCCATGTAAGCCGATCTTGATCGGCCTCCCCCTTTGCATGATCCAGATTACCTAGGGACGAAAGACAATGGAAAACAAAAAGTTAGTTTACCTATCTTTTTGTCTACCTATCTATCTATCTATCTATCTATCTATCTATCTATGCATAAACAAATTCCATGTCGAAACAAACCTCAGAACGGAGACCCTCGGGAGGGTCTTCTTGTAGTGAGCCGAGTGGCGTGTCTCGAAGAGCGATGGATCGTGGTTGGCGTTGGAGCAGTCCCACTCGAGCCTATCCCACCAGTCCTTCTCGCAATCCACCACCGGCTTGGGGCCTTGGCGTGAGACGGCAGGTAGCCGTCTTAGGGCCCAACAATCCCTGAGGCTAATCGTCTCCAACATCGGCGCGGTCAATCTGGCCCCGCATATCTGCTCTAGCTTGTGGAGATGGTACAGCTTGATGTGCTTCAGCTTCTCAAATGTGAATGCTATAGTTTGAAGGCGCCAATCGTCTAGTGGGAAAATATGTTGGACGTTGCCGCAATATTCAATGTGAATGCTCTCCAAGTTTGGCAATGTGAAGGAAATGTGGGCGACAAACTTCAGCCTAGGACACTTATGCAGGTATATGTGTTGTAGCACTTCAAATGTGACATACTGATGCATGGCGTATCTACCCCAAATACAATAGACCATCGGGAGATCAGATGCAGAAAATAACCTTAGTGAATTTTTATATCTCCATCCTCGGCGCTTGTTAGGGAAGCAAGTGTGTAGCTTGGGGCACCTCTCAACATGACACCACTGTAGTTTTTCCCCTGGAAAGATGGTTGTGATGTTGGTATTGTCATGCACATGCAATGACTCAATTCTATCCCGTAAGAGACGACTGAAATCATCGTTGGCATCCATACTGTCTAAATGGTGGCTTCCTTCACCAATCTCGACATGCACATCCAAAGGATAAAGTTGTTGGTGCTCCCGTACCAAGGACAAGCATGTGACAATATCCTTATTAAGAACAATATCATTGTAAGGTGAGAAGGACACTGCTGGAGCCAAACCTGCCTCTAGGCTAGGCCCAATTTCCCCGATACTTGTGGAGAGGTTGACTTGGCTTTGAATAGTGGAAGAGATATGGAGGTGCAATTTGGAGGGATTCATGGTACGGTAGAGTGCCTTCATGAAAGACCAAACGAACCTTCCATCTGTAAAAGCCATAAGTGCCTCAGAGGACGTGTAATGTTCTCCACAGCAAACCATTGGTCTAGTCTTACCACGAGTAGTGTTAGTGTCTACGTGTAGAAGTTCCAATGAACGGTTTGCTTCATCCCAGCATAGGCTACGGAGGTTCTCACAACCCAACAGGAATATCTTCTTGAGACAAGGGACATCCATTGCACGGAGGTCAAGTGCTTGGATGCCTGTGCCAGATAGGTCCAACTCCTGCAGACTGGGCAATCCATGTAAGAAAAAGTTGCGCAATTGAGCGCAACCCTTTATGGAAATCCTTCTCACCTTGGCTTCCTGGACTAAATCAGTGGTGTGAGAATTGGGATGTGGTTCCACTTCTATAAGCTCTATGGAATGTGTCCACTTCTCTGTTGGGCTGTAACCATCAAAGCTAAAACTCTCGAGCAGTGGAAGGGCTCCCTCGAGCGTAACATGCTGCAAGCTAGGACAACCGTCAAGAACTAGAATCTTCAAGTTTCCCGCTAATGACATTGCAGGCAAGGATTCCATGTGAATATTACCCGACAAGTCAAGGAGCTCCAAACTTATGATATCTACGGGAGAGCAGTTGTCTAGTGTGATCACATCTGAGGATCCGGTCACCCGAAGCTTGTGAAGGTTTTTCAGCCTCTTGCATGCATGAATGGCAGCCCTCCATGAGACACCCTTGGTATTTACCTCCCTGAGATTGGTCATCAGCTCTATCATGTTTGACAAGAAGGGAACATGTGTGAAGCGTATTTCAAGCACCAACAGGCATGGGAAATATGGCCATACACCTTGCTCCTCCCCTGAGTTTGTGCATCGATCAAGCCAAAGGAATCTTAGACTGTGGCAGCTTCCAAAAGGAGGGGATGCAAAATCAAAGGTGCACTTTCAAAGTTTTAGCACACGCAGGTTGCTGGCTTGTTTAAACATCATATCATTTGTTAGTTGTAGCTGACCATCTCCACCAAATGTTAGGAAATAGGATGATGCATTCACAGGAACAATTGAGATATGTTGTGCTCCTTGGTTGCAGGAGATTGAAATCCAGCATATAGACCGTTCTGTTTGTTGACTCAAATATCGTAACACATTGATTGATAAGTTGGGTTGGAAGCACACCATTTGTATCAGTGTATGCAGTGCACTGCCAACCTCCCATGCTTGGTCCCCTTGAAGAATGCCATCACATATCCAGTAGTTGCAAGCATGAGTATCCCACTCAAAGTCAACTATGATATTCTCCGATCGGTGTTGGTTTATCAGAATAACTGAGTAGAGAAAGCAATCCAAAACAATTGCTGGGTTGACCGTGTCATCCATGCCGATGTAATCAATCACCTCAGCAGCTTCTTCGTGCAATAAAAGACACAATACTTGATTGAAATCCCCACCTAGATAACTAGGATATAAAGAAATTATTTTAAAATAAGCAGGATTGGACTTGAAACCCCCTCGTATCTCTGAGATATTAAATCTTCCATAACCGCTCCATAATAGTTTTCCTGTAGCATAGGGTCCAAAATCAGGATCAGGAATGCCACACTGCGCCAGATCAAGTTCTTCTTCTCCCTCATAATGAAAGATCATCAGAAACCTTTCAGTTCTTAGAGAGGCATGTATCTCACTTCCGATGCTCTCTATCTCTACCCTAGAGCTGATGGATATGCCTCCAAAATCATCATCCTCATCCTCCTCATCAAACATGGGCATTAAATGGGCAAGGTTTAACTCCTTTGCGATTGCCCTCTGCATAGCTCTTCTATTTTTACATAAAGAGTAGTCCACATGGATAATCTTGCCAAAATGCTTTCTCATGTCAGGATCACTTCTTTCGGATTTCAGGAGTTTGGCAGTGGCTCTAAGAATAGCAGAGGGTCCATTACCATGGCCACCGTAGTAACCAGCCAAGAAGAATGATTTAGCTCTATCTTCTTCCTCTAAGCGCAGCAGAAGATTAAGCAGCTTTCTGGGGGCATCATCAAAACCTTCTATGTACTGTTATAAGAACAATTGTTAGATATAACTTTTATGGTACATATCTCACTACAATATTTTCAATAGCTATAATTTTTGGCATGAATAAATTGGGATATTGAATGTTACAATGTTAATTTTAAGATTAGACAAGTAGTGCATAAGTTCAAATATAGAATGAAAATAATTAATACAGAGGGAGAACATTGCAGCTTTAGAGCATGAGTGCACCTACGCATCCACAAGTTTGGATTTTCAATACTGAATTAGAATATAAAAATCTAAGAAAAATCATGAGTGCGGCATAGAGGATTTTTTTGAGTTCGTGACCTATAGAAAAATAAGAAGTTGTAAAAATAATTTGTCAATAGAAAATTCATTATATTTTATTTATGTTGTTTCTCTCTAATAGCACAACATATTAAATCAAATTTTACATGTATTTGGGTATACCAATACATTATAGGAAATTGACGATTGTGGAATGGAAACATGTTGAGGAGCGTCTTCAAGCAAGGTTGTCTAGCGGGAAAGGAAAATTACTATCTCTTAGCGGGACATTGGTTCTCATTAATGTGGTACTAACAAATATGATATTATACATGGTATCCTTCTTCTATTTGCCTAAAGGAAGGGGTCTTACATAGATTGGATTATTTCCGATCAAGATTTTTTGGAAAGGGGATAGTGAGAAAAAGAAATGTCGACGGGCTAAATGGAATGTTGTTTGCCGGCCAAAAGACCAGGGAGGACTTGACAATCATAACCTCTAGGTTAAGAATTCAACACTCCTAGGTAAGTGGCTTTTTAGCTACTAACTGAAGATGGGGTTTGGCAAATAATTTTTAATAGTAAATGCATTGGCATGAAAGCGGTATCACATGTATATTAGAAACTTGGTGATTCACACTTTTGGACCGGTCTCATGGCGGCTAAGAAACATTTTTTCCGCTTCGGAGTATTTAAAATTAAGGATGGATCAGACATAATATTCTGGAGGACAAATGGTTAGGTAATACCACCCTCACTACCCGACCTTATATAATATTGTCTGTCGCAAAGGGGATACCATAGCTATGGTTATGCAGTCTTCACCTCCCAATATGACGTTTAGGCGAGATTTAATTGGGCCTAGACTCACGTCTTGGAATGTCTTGTTGACACGGTTGGCATCAGTCCAACTGACACAAGGTCCCGATGAGTTTTGTTGGAGTTTATGTGGGAATGGAAAATTGTCGGTAGACTCCATGTATAAGGCGTTAGTTCACATTGACGTCCCAGTCGATAATAATAAGAAAAGTATGGCAAATGAAGATTTTGCTTAAACTAAGGCGTTTATTTGGTATCTTCGTAGGGGTGTCATATTAACATAGGATAATCTTGTTAAGCGAAACTGGCATGGAAGTAAAAATTGTGTGTTTTATCCACATCAAGAGACAATAAAACACTCATTCTTTGAATGTAGTTTTACCTGTTCTATTTGGTCATGTATCCAGATAGTTTCTAACTTATATTCACCCAAATCTATTGCAAATGTATTTGGCAATTGGTTGCATGTGATTGATAAGAAGTTAATAAATATTATTAGGGTGGGAGCGATGGTCGTCATATGGTCGCTTTGATTGTATAAAAAGGACAAGGTTTTTAATGATAATTTTTTTTCTTATTGCAGGTACTTTATCGGTGTATAAGTATTCTCCGTTCATGGTCCACATTACAACAGACGGAGCATCGAGACCTCTTTATGGAGGCATGTGCACGGTTGGAAGAGGTGGCGAGTGATATTTTTATTCGACATGTCTGATCGGTTGATCGCCGGCTTGGTTCTCCATAGGTATTGGCGACCGTCTTAGGCATTGACGGGTTACTTTCATCATTATAATTCATCTAGTGCTACATCTTTTTTTCCGTTCTTTCTTTATGGATTGCGGCTGCGTACATTTTTATGCAGAGGCCAGATGTAATGCTTAAACTTATTAAATAATAAAGCGTTTTATAAAAAACAACGGACGATGGAGGTCATGTGAACTCTCACGGTGGTTATCGCAATTGACATTATAAGTTCCATGGTAACGGTGTGTTGTCGCGGTGGTACTAAGAGCATCTCTAGCAGATCCCCAAACCGTAAACTCCAAATCCATAGATGGAGGGCACCCTATTCTGTTTTTGGAGACTGAAAACAGGCCGCAAAACCGCACTACAAAACGACATATTCCAAGAATCTTTTCTTCAAACGTCTTCTTCCTCTTTCCGCAAGGCGGAGCAGGGCGAGTTGTAGCCGGCCATCCACGTGAGGATCCTGCAGGTGGAGTAGGTCGGCCTCGTCCGGCCCCTGCTCACCAGAGCCTGCTGGCGGCGCGCTTGGCGCTGTCCCGGTCCTACGCAAGAGCAGCTCACCGGAGCCTGCTGGCGTCGCACTTGGTGCCATGACCAAGGTGTTGTTCGAGGACCAGCAGGAGCTGCAACTCGAGCGCAATGCCAGTCAGGCAGGAGAAGGTCGACCTCCCACAGCAACCCGCGTGCCGCCCCCGGTAGCAGCCCACACGCGCGCGCCGCCGCCGCCCATGCCAGCCCACGCCCGCCGCCGTCGCTGATGCCGACGATTTTGACCGGAATTTGGCCGGACTTCGCCAAGTTTACCAGAATTTTGGCCGGTAAATTTGGCCTTCCATGAGATGTGGGTCGGCATGCAAAAGCCCTCCCAACCTGCGTATACGGGGACCGGGAGACCAAATTTGGTGTCCCCCTAAAAAAAATTACAAACCGAGGCTTATGCGGTGTCTTTACGTATTTTTCACGTTCAAAACCACAAATGGACATTTATTTTGCCGATAGGGGTCTGCTAGATATGGTCTAAAGGCCGTGGTGGGGGATGTGGTCGTGATGGAAGCGGCCGCAATCAGTACACTCACCAGACATATGGGTATGCTAATGCAGAAGTCAAGGCGGATACGAATTGCGAAAACAGCTAGCTGTTCGTACCGCAGTTGGCACCCGGGCCCGGGCTAGAGAAAGGTGCTAGAACTACCTGGTCTCGCGACTAGGGTTTCCCCTACCTCTCCGGCGATTTCTGATCTCCGGCGGCAGGTTCTTGGTTTTCCGCGATCTGATCCATTGTTTCCCCTCTCGCGATCGTGCTACTCGGGCTGACCAAGGGGTTGACTAGTTCGACTACCCGGCCTTGGTAGGTTCGGCTGGGAGTTAGGGTTTACGATTGGATCGGGTATGGCGGCGGCTTCGGAGAAGGGAGAAGCGAGCGGAACGGCGGACCAGTGTGCGCCCGAGCCATCGCTGAAGAACTGCTCCAGAGTCTTGATCTGAAGGAGGAAGACATTGACGGCTTTTTTGTGGCAAAGAGTGAAGTTGAATCTTTGAAGGCAGGCGCGAAGTGGATGGCGGTGATGCGCCTCCTGTCCACCAAGCCTTTTAGTGCGACGTCGCTGAAGAAGACGATGGGTTTTGCGTGGGCACCAGCGCAGGAGGTGTCCATCCGGGAAGTTGAGACAAATAGGTTCCTGGTGCAGGCAAACTGCCTGGGAGATTGGAAGCGGATCACTGAGCAGGGGCCTTGGTTCTTTCGTGAGCAAGGTCTGCTGATTGAGAAATACGATGGAAGTTGCAGAGCTGCATCGGTTAAACTGCACCGCATCCATGCATGGGTCAGGGTGTATGATGTCCCAGAACTCTATCGTAAGCGGGAGCTGCTCGAAGGGGCAGCAGGCAGCATTGGGGAGGTTCTAGGGGTTGATATGAATGGCTCGGGTGCCGATGGTGGCGACTTTGTGCGTATCAGAGTTTGGCTGGATATCAGAAAGAGCCTTACTCGTTTTGTGGCCTTCAAGCCGGAAGGAGGGGCACATGTGATAATGAGGGTCAAGTATGAAAGGATCCCTCGCTTTTGTGCCGTGTGCGGTTTGTTGGGACATGAGCTGGAGGAGTGTGGTACTGGAGAACATTCTCCGGGTACGATAAAGTTTGGGAGCTGGTTGCTGGCTGATATCCCGTGGAACAAAACAAGGCTTCATGGTGTTCCCTCCAACCAGTCGGGGAAAGAGAAGTCAGGAACAAAGTTTGAGGGCCCTGGCCGTGGCCGTGGTGTGGGCGGGACTGGAAGAGGCCGCAGTGGTAGAGGTGGCCGTGATGGAGGCCGCGGCCGAGGTTCTGACCTCGTGCCAATGGAGAACCGAAAGAGATCGTCAGCGGATGCTAAGCTGACGGAGGTAAGCCCAGCAAAAGATGTGGCTAAGGAGGCCAACTCTGAGGTTCCAATGCTCACTTGGACTAGTCCGGGTGTGGTGGAAGTTGTTGCTGAGGGGGAAGGAAGTGCCAAGAAGCAGCTGGACTTTACTGAGAGCTCGGGCAATATGGTGTACGAGCCTAGGGCAGGCACCCCACCTCCACCGCCATCAGCAAGGGAGCAGAAGCGTCCCAAGAAACACACCACTCCAAAGAAAGCAGTGAAAGCAGCTACTCAGGCGGTCTCCGGGACGGAGGACCGCCAGGCACAATGAGTGTGCTAAGTGCAAACTGCCGTGGCTTAGGTGGAGCTGCGGCAGTAAGAGATCTCCGCATCTTGGCGGAGCGTCATGCCCCCTCGATTCTGTGTGTTGTGGAAACTCAGTTACATAAGACACGAGTGGAAGGTTTATCGCGTTCTTTAGGTTTTAATAAAAGTTTTGCTGTTAGCAGTAGTGGCCGCAGTGGCGGCATTGGTATCTTTTGGAATGATTCAATAAATATGGAAGTGTTACCCTACTCACAATACCATTTGGATGTTATTGTTTCAGAGCAGGGGAAAGAACCGTGGCGCCTTACTGTTGTCTATGGTGAGGCCCAGGTGCAGGAGCGCCACAAGACGTGGGACATGCTCAAATTTATCCGCTCATCTAATGATCTACCGTGGCTCTGCATTGGGGACTTTAATGAAGTTCTCACTCGCGAGGAGCACGTAGGAGTAAATGAACGGAGTTGGAACCAGATTTTGGGATTCAGAGACATGGTGGATGTTTGTGGCCTGTGTGATTTGGGCTACAAAGGAGTTGATTGGACTTTCGAGAAGAAAGTGGCAGGGGGGGAGTACTGTCGTGTTCGGCTAGACCGTGCTCTAGCATCGCCGTCTTGGTGTGCAAGATTCCCCGAGGCTGAGGTACACCATCTCCCGAGCTATGCAACATCTGACCATTTGCCGATTCTGCTGCAGTGTACCCCTAGACAGCAGCAACGGCGAAAGGGAAATCTTTTCCGCTACGAAGTTATGTGGGAAACACACGATGATTTCCCGGTGCAGCTAGCGGATTCATGGAGCTCCACAGCAAAGTGTCAATCAGTTGAGGAGCTGCGTCACAAGCTGCATACTGTCTCAGCTAGCCTGTCGAGCTGGGGCAAGGAAACGTTTGGAAGTGTGCGACTTCAGATCAAAACACTTCAACGGGAACTAGCTGACCTTCACTGTCAGCCAGACCGGACAGGACCGTCACATGCTGAGCTCAAGCTTGTGGAACGGCTGGCCGAAGTCCTCCATCGTGAAGAGGTGATGTGGAGGCAGCGATCTCGGATACAATGGTTATCGGAGGGAGACAAAAACACACGTTTCTTCCACTTGCGGGCCAGCCAACGCAAGAAGAAGAACCGGATTTCAGAATTGAACAGGAGTGATGGTACCAATACCACTGATGAAAGTGAAATGGGAGAGATGGCAAACCAGTTCTACCAGCATCTATACTCGTCCGAAGGGGTGACTGGGGTTGAGGAGGTCTTAAACTGTGTACCCAAGAAAGTGGGGTTGGAGATGAACCGCCAACTTGATGCTCCGTTTACAGCTAAGGAGGTTAAGTCGGCTCTTTTTGAGATGTACCCAACCAAGGCTCCGGGCCCTGACGGGTTTCCCGCACATTTTTTCCAGCGAAATTGGGAGACATGTGGCGAGGAGGTGACAACGGCTGTTCTGCGGGTGCTCGCTGGTCAGGACAGCCCGCAAAGCATCAACAAGACCCTCATTGTCTTAATACCCAAGGTTGCAAGTCCAACTGAACTAGGACAGTTCCGGCCTATCAGTTTATGCAACGTGGTCTACAAGATCGCCTCTAAAGTGGTGGCGAATAGGTTGAAAATAATTCTCCCTGATATCATATCCGAGGAACAATCGGCGTTTGTACCGGGGAGGCTCATTACAGATAATATCATCACGGCGTACGAGTGTTTACATTTCATGAAGCGTACAAAAGCAAAAAAGCATCGCTTCTGTGCTCTGAAGCTAGACATGCGGAAGGCGTATGACCGTGTTGAGTGGAGTTATTTGGAGGCAATTATGCTGAAGCTTGGATTCAGTAGGAGGTGGGTCGATCTAGTTATGAGATTGGTCTCCTCTGTATCCTTTTCGGTGATGTTCAATGGATCACCGCAAGAGGAGTTTCGACCGTCGAGGGGAATTCGCCAAGGTGACCCCATATCCCCCTACCTGTTCTTGTTAGCTGTAGAGGGCCTTTCGTGCCTCTTAAAAAACCAAGTTCCATCATCAGCACTTAGTGGCATTAGTGTGGCTCCCACTGCCCCGGCGGTGAACCACCTTCTGTTCGCGGATGATAGCCTGCTTTTTATCAAGGCAAGTATGGAGGGAGCAACTGAGATTAAAAATGTGCTCGAGAAATATTGTAATGCATCGGGCCAGCGGATTAATATGGACAAGTCCTCTGTTTTCTTTAGCAAAGGTTGTCCAGAAGTTATCAGAGAGGGGATCAAAACTGTTTTGGAAGTCCAGCGTGAAACCCTTAATGAGAAGTATCTGGGTATGCCTTCTGATGTGGGCAAATCCAAGAGTGGGGCTTTTAAATACTTGAAAGATCGAGTGTGGAAAAAGGTTCTAGGCTGGATGGAGCAGCTGTTATCTGTTGGAGGCAAAGAGATTCTCATTAAATCAGTTGCGCAGGCTGTGCCAACTTTCTCCATGTCCTGCTTTAAACTACCGAGGGGTTTATGTGAGCATATAAATGCGATGCTACGCAAGTTCTGGTGGGGATGTAAAGATGGTAAGCGAAGTGCCTGTTGGGTCTCATGGGAGAAGATGACACAACCAAAGTTTGCTGGCGGTATGGGCTTCCGAGACATCGAGTTGTTTAACCTAGCTTTGTTGGCTCGGCAGGCATGGCGTATTCTTCAAGAACCTGCATCTCTTAGTGCCAGGGTTCTGAAGTCAGTGTACTTTCCGGGAACTGAGTTGCTGACTGCCGAGCTGGGCTCTCATCCGTCACAGATATGGCGTGCTATCCTGGAAGGTCGAGATGCTCTGAAACTCGGTGTTATCCGGCGTATTGGTGATGGCTCCACCAGTGATGCTTGGAGGCATAATTGGTTACCGCGCAACGAAAGACTGACGCCGGTGGCACCTCGGTCACAAGAGGCGCCTCAGATGGTCAGCGACTACATTGACGCAACCTCTGCAACTTGGAACGCGGAAAAGTTAGCGGAGTTCTTTTTGCCAATGGACGCAGAGATCATCAGGAGTATCCCGTTGTGTACAAGAGTCCAAGAAGATTTTTGGGCCTGGCATTTCGAGAAGACTGGAAAATTCACAGTCCGTTCGGCATACAGATTACTCGTCCAAGTCAAAAAGACGAGGGAGGATTGGCTGGAGGGGCGCTCGTCGGCGTCCAACAGCCTGGAGGAAGGGAAAGCTTGGACGCAGCTATGGCAGTGCGCAGTTCCCTCCAAAATTCGTGTGTTTCTATGGAGACTAGCTCACTGCTCGCTTCCTACAGGAGATGTCCGCCACCATAGAGGTATGGCTGCTGATAATGCATGCTCTATATGCGGGCAAGAAGACTCCTGGAGACATTCGCTTGTTGAGTGTACCAGCTCAAGGTGTGTGTGGGCACTATCGAACCCCACCATTGTAGAACACATCAGCTACTCAACAGAACCATCAGCTCGACATTGGATTTTTTCGATGATGCAATCGATGGATCATGATGAATTCACGGAGATGGCTGTGACACTGTGGGCAATCTGGTTTGCCAGGAGGAAGTTGATCCATGAGGATATTTTCCAGAGCCCGCTCTCAACACATCTTTTTGTGGAGAGTTTTATTCGTGACCTTGGTGCATGCAAGGTTCCGAAGAAGAAGGTGCAGACTGTCAGGCAGGGTGTGCCGACCCAACGGTGGATTCCTCCGCCGGCGGCGTCCAGCAAAGTTAATGTAGATGGAGCTGTGGCAAAGACGGCAAACCGTGGTGCGGTGGGAGCGGTATGCCGTGCTCATGATGGATCCTATCTGGGAGCCTCCGCTGTGGTTTTTGAGGGGATAACGCATCCGGGCTGTCTCGAAGCATTGGCATGTCGAGAGGCGCTCGCGCTGGTGGCCGATCTTCATATTGGTCAAGTTACCGTCGCCTCTGATTGTCTGGAGGTGATTCAGGGGTTGCAGACTCCAACTATGGGTCTCTTCAGCCATGTCCTAAGGGAAATTTTGGATACTTCACGGATGCGTGGAGGTGTTACCTTCTGTCATGAAGGGAGGAAGTCAAACGGTGAAGCTCATAATCTTGCTAGGCTCGCGACTACTCTACCTATAGGTCGCCATATTTGGCTAGGGTATAGACCTGAGGGTTTATGTCTTCCTGTAAACATTCTGGTTACCGATCAATAAAGTGGTCGGGTGCTTCCCTCAAAAAAAAAAAAAAAGTCACGGCGGATAATGATGTGGATCATGTTGTGGTGGCAATGTTTCCAATGCCGCGGGAATTACCAGCGGTGCCACTTGTGCAAGTAGTCTGTGTAGGCCATTCCCCGTAGCTATGCGTCCAGTAGTGAAAAATATGGGGGCTCTGATTCCTATATTCAACAACCAGTTCAGGTAGACAGTAATCCTACTGGGACTAAGTAATGTTGGGGCAACAAAGAATGGTAGTAAGAAACATAACAAATACACGTACTTCAGGATGTGCAATGTAAGGACATTTTCCTTCCTTGGAGTGTCGGGACATTTTCATGACTTGCCCCTGGTTGTGACTATGCTGATACATAATCCTAATCGTGAGCGAAAGACGACGGTTCTCCCAGTGGCCTCCTCTCACATTTAGTAGAGTTCGGAGTGTTCATTCTTCAATATGCGGATCACACTCTTTATGGAACACGAATTAGAATTAGAGATAGCCTTTAATATGAAGTTAATCCTATACATCTTCAAAAATCATTTAGTCTTAATATTAATTTTGTAAAAGATTATTTTTCTTTTTTGGAAGAAAAAAAAGGAGGAGCAGCAACCCAAGCCGTTGTTTTGCTGGCAACTCTAGTTCTGTTCCTTTTAGATACTTGGGTGTCCCTGTATATATAACAGAAAATTACTTAATAACAAATAACGGAAGCTAGTAAATGACTGCTTCGAGAGGAAGTTGGAGTGCTGGAAGGCGAATTACTCTCATAGGTCCTTATTAATTAATTATGTTCTTACAAGTGGAAAATTTCAAACCAACGAGAGCCTATGAATACTAGGTGCATTCAGGATATCTATAGTCAAATTGGATGATCGCTTATCTATACTTATTATAAGACAAAATCCTACTAACATGCACTAAATTAGTCTATTTTACATGTAAGGCGTCCACATCATTTACTATTTGAATCGTTCATTTATCCATGTCATCACCACATCATCCACTATTTGAGATTTATTTATCCATGTTATTCCATATTTATTAATATACTTCTTATAAGACAAAACTCCACTAACATGCATTAAATTAGTTTATCGCTACATACAAGGTGTTCACATCATTCACTATTTGAGTCATTCACTTATCCATGTCACCACCACATGATTCACTATTTGAGATTTATTTATCCATGATATTCCATATTTATTAATGATATACCTGTAAGCTATTCACATTATAAAATCTTTTGGCCATACAAATTTTGCACAACATTTTTAGCAGTTAAATATATGAATATTTAAAATTTAGATTCATGTGTCCATGCTATCACCACATCATCCAATATTTGAGACATTTATTTATCCATGTTATTCCATATTTATTAATAATATTCATCCATACATGGAAGCTATCCACATTATAAATTCTTTTAGCCATACATATTTGCACATCATCAACTTTTAGCGGTTAAATATACGAACATTTCTTATTAATTAAATTTAGATTCTTGACTATTGTGGCTCATAAAATCCTCCATATTCCTGAGATTTTTCTATTTCGTGTATCAAATATTCTTTCTTTTATAAATTTTTAAGGTTCCCGCTGCAACGCGCAGGTATCTTAAATGATGCATATGTGTTATATGTTTGCTTTGTTCTTATAGAGCTGACTTTGTATGGTGACCCATGAATTGTAATACTTTGGGTATGAGCGTTGCAATAAATATTTAATGCAGAGACTGCCCTTTTGTTTTGGAAAACTACATTGATGGGATCTAGTTGATCCGTGACTTGCTTCATGGAATCCTCTATAGGAGCAGTTGGCTTCTGTCGAACTATCATAGGAACATGACGAATTTTCCGGCGGCAGGAGACCGTGGACGCCGACCGCTAGCGCGCGCGCTTCTCGGAGGCGCTCATGGCTGTGCTGCTCCGTTTGGACACCGTCCCGGGGTACGACCCAGCGCGCGTGCTTCTCGAAGGCGCACATGGCCGTGCTGCTCCGTCCGGAAGGGGAGGCGAGCAGGAGTGGCACGTGCTGGGGGCGGTTCTTCGGGGTACTCTAGCAGTCTAACGTGCGCCGTCCTCGTCGCCGTTTTGCACATCCGCCGGCGACCGGCGCTAGCTGCTCGCCCCGGTCGTCCATGCACGGACATGTTGCCGCCCGGCGTTGCAACTCCCTTGCTCGCTGGACAAGATGGCTGATATACTTGAATCGCTAGGTGCAGATCTTGAAGATGCAGAATCAGCTACTCAGGAAGATGAGGAATCAGGATAGTTGATGATGATTGTTGTTTTTTGACCTGAATTTATTCTCCTACAGAATGTGTTGAGAGATTCGATGTACATGTGCAGAACATGGTGGAGCAAATCATCAACTATGTGATTAGTCGAGTGCTTCCTGTCTCTATCCCGCGTAGAGCAGCAAATATTGGTGGACATTGCAGCGGGGTGGATGAGAGGCAGCAGACACGAGTGTGGGTCACCGGAGGATGCCTGGACTTGGAGGCCAAACTGCATTGATTAGTGTTAGTGTTTGATTAGTAGGGTGAGCAGAATACTCATTTACGTGTTGCTGGGTCGCCGGTATTCTTATGAATTCTGATACATGGCAAGGTGCGTCGTGGAGGTGGAAGCCGATCGAACTCCAGTAGCCCTACAAGGTGGTTGTGCTCTCGCACGCCCGCGCAAGCTTCATCCTCCATGCTACTCTTCATTCCGATGCTGATGTCGTCTCGCATCTTCTGGATCGATCCCACATTGACGCACATAGTCCATGCCATACCGTGCATGTGTCGCTCGCCGTTACTCTGCCATCAGTGTTCTTGTGGATGATGGGTATTTTGGTAGATAGAAACCGGCATTTGCTCTGTAGCAAAAAATGTGGAGTATATATTTTGCTAAAATTTTAATACACGTTAATTTGTTCTCCCGTTGCAGTGCACGGGCACGTTTCCTAGTTAACAATAAAAGTATTTGGAACATGAAAGTATCCTTAAAATTAATTTTTTACGTGGTAATTTAGCGGGGGTGTTATTTAACAAAAGAGAACCTGGCAAAGCACAATTGGCAAGGTAGTGCAAAGCTTTGCTTCTATCACCGTGATGAGAATATAAAACACTTATTCTTCCAGTGCCAATTTGCGCATTTCTATATGACTAGTCATTCAAATAGTTTTGAACTTGTATACGCTCAAGTCTATTGCTAATATTTTTGGCAATTGGTTGAAAGGTATAGAACATAGGGATAAAATCCTTATGAGGGTTGGAGCTGTCGCCTTATCATGTTCTCTATGGTTATATAGAAATGACATTGTATTTAATGCTAAACAATCTTCTGCTATGCAGGTTATTTTCGGGGTGTGGTCACTTTGTGTGTGGTTTATTTTAAAAAAAAAACGAGGACACAATGCCATGTCTCGGTTGGAGCAAGTGGCAAATGATATATTTACAGCACATGGGTGACAGTATAGTCTACGGATTGGTCCACCATCACCGGTTCACCGTAGAGCTTTACCATAAGGCTTGTCCATGGTCACATATGACATGTATCTTTGCGTTATGAGGTCTTCTTACTTCCCTCTTCTTTCTTACTTACTTTATCCGTCAGCGGTTGTGTGAATAATTGTTACGGAGATGCCGTGTGTGGTCTCTATTTTTGTATCATCTCTATGTAAACTGATGAGTTTAATAAAAGCATTATCGAAAAAAATGCACATAACGGTAGGTCGCACTTCATTGAATTGGTAATGTTGGATGTCTGAGCGTTGCCCTGTGGCTGATTAGCAGTGTGTGGTGTACATGCGAACAAAATCAAGTTTTGAACAAGCAACCATTTAAAACTGCACCTCCCGTGTCACATGATTAGCATTACGTATTTTCCTTTTACGAAAAAAAAAACGAGGTTAGCATTGAGTGAGGTACTAACCAGTGCTTGTGCACGATCTATTTTCATCTTGATCTCGATCCAAAGAGCGTAGTAACCAGTACTAGCTAGTAGCAGCGGCGGAAGAATACCATGAGGGCCGAGAATATCTACATCTTGTTGGACATTTTGTGATCTAGAGGCTGCTCTCTCTTAGGTCAAAAGTCAAAAATTACGGCTGCTACAGTAGGTCGGCACTACAGTAAATTGCTACAGTATCTCTAATGTGTTGTCTTGATCGGAGACATCCAATTCTGATCCAACGGTGCTAGTTCCCCTAGTGTGTGGTGCTAAACAAAATATAAAGGGTTAGATGACCCTAGAAGAGTGGAGACACACGCAGAAGCTCTCTCTGCCTTTTCCTCTCTCACTCTCTTACTCTCTAAAGAAAAAGAAGGCAAACCGATCTAGCAAGCACCAAAACACTAGGAAGAACTACGCACTAATTGCTCCATCTTTGTGTGAGCAAGTTTTGAAGGCATGGCTTCTTCATCTTCAGATCAAGGTAATTTTCTTATCCATCTTTATTTTGTGGCTCAAACTTAAGCTAGTTGATCCTATAAGTATTCAACAATGGTATCAGAGCCTTCTGGCTCTCAAGTTTGAGCCCTAGCTCGAGTTCTTGCTTGATCTATTAATTGTTAAGTGCTAAAGTTCAAGAACAGCAAGCTTTTGTTGCTGAGATCAAGCATGTTATGTTGTTTATAAAGTTGTTCTTCCTAGTTATGATCATGTTTTGCTTTAGCCCTGCTTTTATTAAGTTTTAGCCCTAAATCTTGAAGAAATGAAAACTGGTGGATTAAACTTAAGACTCTAGGGTTTGCAATTGATGAAATTAAATGGGACTAATGTTCTTTCAGCAAGCTTTTAAGCAAAGTTCCCAATTTTATGAAACCCTAGAATTGAAATTCCTCTAATCTCCCTCTGTAATTAAGCTAGGGTTTTCGAATTAAGCAAGTTTTAGTGGTGAATTGCTCTTTTGATGCAGTTTTTTAATGAAATCCCCAAATTTCCGAAACCTTAGATCAAGAAATTCCCCAAATTGAAGAACCCTAACCCTAATTTAAGGATTATGGCGGTGGAAACTTACCTCATGGGCCTCGCCGTCGTCGTTGGCCACGGCGGCGTCGAAGCCACCAACTCATGTTGGCAGGGGATCTCGGGCTGGACCCCGAGTGACCTCGCCGTCCGCCGCGCCGGGCCGTGGCGGTGCTTCCTCGTGCGCTTGTCGCCGTTGAACGCCGCTGCGGTGCTGGATGCGCAGGTCGCCGACGCCGTCGCAGGGACGCTTGCTTCTGCGCCGTCGCCTCGCAAAGGGCGCCGCCTGGAACCGCTCGACGGAGCTGCGCGCTGGCCAAAGCTGCACGCAGTTCCGGCGAGAGGATCTGGACGACGCCGAAGCTATCTTCTCTGTCGCGCGGTGCTCGTCGCCGTTGCGCTCGCCCTCGTCGCCATCGGGAGCAGAGGAGGAAGAAAGAAAAGGGGATTAGGGTTAGGGATGCGGCGCGGGTGCACGGGCGCACCGGCCTTTTCCGGACGGGTACGTGACCCGGCTGTTGGATTTACATCCAACGGCTCGCGTCGCTCCTGGCACTAAATGGGCTACGGCCCAGATGGGGACAGGGGGAGCTGAAAGCTGGGCTGGGTTTTGTGGCCCAGTTCAGTGGATAATTGTTACTAATAAAAAAAATAAAAAAAAATTGGGGCTAAAATAAATGAATTTCAGGGCTATTTTTCCTGCATGTTTTAGTTATGCTTATTATGTTTATTATTAGTCATGTTTTAATTGCCATGCTTAGTTATTTACATGTCTTTAATTATGTTTATTATTAAGTTTGCTTATGATTCATGATTTATGGTGATTTTAATCACTATGATTATTATGGAATAATGTTTCCGCTGCAAAATAAAGTTTAATGGATCCTCAAATAAAGTGTGGTTTTATGCTTTGTCATTCTGACCAAAGTTGTTTGACGGGCATTTTAACCGCAAAATTCTTTTATTGATCCGTTTCACTTCTGGCCAAAGCTGATGTGAATCGGGTTAGTAGAGGAGAATTAATGTGTGATGATTATTAATGTGTGGCTTTTATTTGTCAATTTGGCCAAAGCTAATTGATGAATATTTGTCCACAAAATTTTGTTGTTCATTTTCATCTCTGGCCAAAGCTGTTTTGAATTTTGATCAATAGAATTTAATAATAATTATGATGATGCTTACTAAAGCATTTTGAATTTTTTCTTTTGCAGCAACTAATGTCTCTAATATTGCTGGAATGCTAAATGGCATCGAACAGCTAAATGGTAGCAATTATGTTATGTGGAAGGAGAAACTGGAGATTACGATGGCCTTACTCAATATTGATTATGCTCTCCTTAATGATCCTCCTGAGGCACCTAAAGAAGATAATGAAAATTTTGAAGCCCTCAAGAAGGAGTATGATGTTATTAAGGCCAAGTGGGATGACTCTAATCGCAAGTGCCTTATGATGATAAAGGGCTCCATTACACAGAGTATGAGGGGAGCCCTTCCTGACTGTGAGACAGCTAAAGGGTACTTTGCAAAAATTGAACATCAGTTTAAAGGGTCTTCTAAAGTTTATGCAACAAGCCTTATTCGAAGACTAATTGATGAAAAATATGATCCCACTGGAAGCCTTCGAGAGCATATTATGAAGAAGTGCAACATGGCCGCCAAACTTAAGTCTATGGAGATGGAGATTTCTAGTGGTTTCCTCGTCCATTTTATTATGTCATCTTTGCCTCCTCAATTTGATCCATTTATGATCAACTATAATGCGATGGATGTCAAATGGGAGATTGATGAGATGATGGCGCGATGTGTGCAAGAAGAAGAAAGGCTGAAGGCTGACAGAATTGAGCATATTAATCAGTTTGCTCATTCACAGAAGAAAAGGTATAAAAAATTTGTGAATGAGTATATGAAGCCCAAGCCTAATAAGTTTAAGGAAAAAGGCCAACCTTCAAAAGGTTCACAACAGAAGAAGCCAGAAAGAGCACCTAATGCGGAAGAAAACAAATCTAATGCTTGCCACTTTTGTGGAAAAGGTGGACATAAGCAAAAGGATTGTTTTGGCTTCAAGAGATGGCTCAAAGAAAAAGGTACCGATGTTATTACTTTTGTTGAAGAATCCCTTTATGTTAATTATGCCACCAATACTTGGTGGATTGATTCAGGTGCAACAATTCATATTGCAAATTCATTGCAGGGATTCAATATGAGGAGGACCCTAAAAAGAGGGGAAAGAACAATTAGAGTTGCTAATGGTGTTGAAGCTCATGCCGAGGCACTTGGAGATTTCACTCTCATACTTCATGGTGGTTTTGGGCTTCAACTAAATAATGTTCTCTATGTACCCTCGATGAAACGGAATTTAGTTTCCGTCTCATGTTTAGATGATGATGGTTATGAGTGTCACTTTGGGAATAAGCAATGTATAATTATGTATGACAATAATAATGTTGGTCTTGCTTCTCGACAAGACAAACTTTATGTAATATCCCTATGTGATGATATAAATAATGTGGGCTCTACCTCAAATATAAATGTCGGTACCAAACGCAAACGTAATGATAATGAGACTTCTTCGAAATTATGGCACTATCGTTTAGGCCATATTTCGAGGGGGAGAATTGAGCGTCTCATTAAAGATCAAATCCTTCCTTCTCTTGATTTTACGGATGCGGATGTTGATCATTGCATTGATTGCATCAAAGGAAAATATGCCAAGAAAATTAAGAAAGGTGCAAATCGAAGCACGGGAGTTTTGGAATTAATTCATACGGATATATGTGGTCCGTTTAATGTGAGATCGGTGGATGGTTTTAATTCATTTATAACGTTCACCGATGATTTCTCCCGTTATGGATATGTTTATCAAATTAAAGAAAGGTCAGAGGCATTAGACAAGTTCAAGATTTTTAAAGCTGAGGTTGAAAATCAATGTAATAAAAGAATTAAAGTTGTAAGATCTGATCGTGGTGGAGAATACTACGGCAGACATACTACTTATGGCCAAATTCCTGAACCGTTTGCAAAATTCTTACAGGAAAATGGCATTGTAGCCCAGTACTCAGCACCGGGCGAACCTCAGCAAAATGGGGTGGCTGAAAGGCGAAACCGCACACTTATGGATATGGTGCGAAGTATGTTAAGCCACTCCACTCTGCCGGTAAATTTATGGATGGAAGCCCTTAAAACAGCAGCACATATTCTTAACAGGGTTCCTAGTAAATCGGTGCCCAAAACACCGTATGAATTATGGACTGGGAAAAAGCCAACCCTGAATTATTTTCATGTATGGGGCTGTCCTGCTGAAGCAAGGATTTTTAATCCGGTTATGGGAAAATTAGACCCCAAGACAGTCAGTTGCCATTTTATTGGTTATCCTGACAAATCTAAAGCATATCGATTTTATTGTCCAAATCAGATAACTAAGTTTGTTGAAACAAGACACGCAGTGTTTCTGGAAAATGATGTGATGAGGGGGAGCGTAACACCTCGGGAAATAATCTTGGAGGAAAAACGGGTATATGTCCCGGCTCCAATAATTTTAGAACCTATTTTCCCGGTGTCTGCTGATATTGCACCTCCTGTTAATAATACACCTGCTGAGACTCCTGTGACTACTTCAGATGTCACACCTGATGATACTTCTATTGAAGATACTCAGCAGCCTCAAAATATTGATGATGTGCCAAATAATGAACCACTCAGAAGGTCACAGCGGGCTAAAAAGTCTGCTATTCCTGATGATTATTTCACTTATATGAGTGAGGATGTGAATGAGTCAATGTTGAATAATGATCCCACCTCATATAAAGAAGCTATGCAAAGTAAATTTTCGTCTGAATGGCTTAATGCCATGAAAGATGAAATGAAGTCCATGAGCATTAATGATGTATGGGACTTAGTAGAAATTCCCAAAGGAGCTAAAATAGTTGGAAGTAAATGGGTCTATAAGACCAAACGTGACTCCAAGGGTGATATCGAAAGGTTCAAAGCCAGGCTTGTGGCAAAAGGTTTTACTCAAAGAGAAGGGATTGATTATAATGAAACATTTTCACCCGTCTCTACCAAAGATTCATTTAGAATAATTATGGCACTTGTCGCTCATTATGATTTAGAGCTACACCAGATGGATGTTAAAACGGCATTTCTAAATGGTGACTTGCATGAAGATGTATACATGGCACAACCGGAAGGTTTTGTTGTGGAAGGAAATGAACATTTGGGATGTCATCTGAAGAAATCCATCTATGGTTTGAAGCAAGCATCGAGAGAGTGGTATTTCAAATTTGATCAAGTCATAAAAGAATTTGGTTTTAAGGAAAATAAAGTGGACAATTGTGTTTATGTTAAGTTCAAGGGGAGTAATTTTATCTTCCTGATATTATATGTTGATGACATACTCTTGGCCAGCAACAATATAAATATGCTAATGGAGACCAAGAGATTTCTGTCGTCTAAATTCGATATGAAAGATCTCGGTGAAGCAACTTATGTTTTAGGAATTGAAATTCACCGGGATAGATCCAGAGGAATATTGGGGCTATCTCAGAGAGCATATATTGAGAAGGTACTGAAGAAGTACAATATGCATAAGTGCTCAGCCTCGCCTGCTCCTATTGTAAAGGGCGATAAATTTGGGACTTTTCAGTGTCCAAGAAACAATTATGAATCTGCGCAGATGAAGTCAGTTCCCTATGCATCAATTGTTGGGAGCATTATGTATGCACAAGTGTGCACTCGCCCTGATTTAGCATTCGTGACCGGGATGCTTGGCAGATATCAGTCTAATCCAGGTCAGGATCACTGGAAGGCTGCTAAAAAGGTTTTGCGTTATTTGCAAGGTACTAAAGGCCTCATGCTTACTTATGAAAAATCTGATAACCTTGAAGTGGTGGGTTATTCGGATGCTGATTTTGCAGGGTGTGTTGACACTAAGAAATCCACATCAGGTTATATTTTCACCCTCGCAAATGGAGCTATATCATGGAAAAGCTCAAAGCAAACTGTCACTGCATCGTCGACAATGCAGGCAGAATTTGTAGCATGTTATGAGGCTACCGGGCAGGCGGTATGGTTGAAGAATTTTATCCCGGGACTGAGAGTGATTGACAGCATTTCCAGGCCTCTCACTCTGTACTGCGATAATCAACCCGCAGTGATCTATGCGAGTAACAACAAGTCAAGTGGTGCTGCCAAACACATTGACATTAAATTCCATGTTGTGAAAGATAGAATCCAGGATCAGACAATAAATGTCAAGTACATCAGTACTAAGTTCATGTTAGCGGATCCGCTCACAAAAGGCTTACCACCCAGCTTATTCAGAGAGCATGTTGCCGGCATGGGTTTGGTTGAAAGCTTTTAATCCTGGAGAAGTTGGAACTATTATGGCACCATCTCCCCAAAGAGGGCTCATTTTGAGATCGAATGGGAACCATAGTCACTTGGTTTAGCAGTACTTAATTGACTGTTGTAATCTATTGTCTTGGTGTACCATTTTATCAAAAGATGAGTCTGTAATGTTTATAATGTTTATGTAAAGAATTATGTAAATTAAGTTAATGTATAATGTGAATAAAGTTTATGGAGCTCATAAATTAAAGAGGTTCATTTTGATATGAAGTGATGTACTATAGTCACTGGATTAAATGGTACCTAATAGACCATTGTAATCTTTTCGTCTTAGTGCATTATTTTGTTGAAAAGTGAGCTTATAATGTTCAGCCTTACGATCAAGGGGGAGAATGTTGGACATTTTGTGATCTAGAGGCTGCTCTCTCTTAGGTCAAAAGTCAAAAATTACGGCTGCTACAGTAGGTCGGCACTACAGTAAATTGCTACAGTATCTCTAATGTGTTGTCTTGATCGGAGACATCCAATTCTGATCCAACGGTGCTAGTTCCCCTAGTGTGTGGTGCTAAACAAAATATAAAGGGTTAGATGACCCTAGAAGAGTGGAGACACACGCAGAAGCTCTCTCTGCCTTTTCCTCTCTCACTCTCTTACTCTCTAAAGAAAAAGAAGGCAAACCGATCTAGCAAGCACCAAAACACTAGGAAGAACTACGCACTAATTGCTCCATCTTTGTGTGAGCAAGTTTTGAAGGCATGGCTTCTTCATCTTCAGATCAAGGTAATTTTCTTATCCATCTTTATTTTGTGGCTCAAACTTAAGCTAGTTGATCCTATAAGTATTCAACACATCTAAGCCATCACCTGCAGATAAGTAAGAGTTGATGATCTCACAGGCGCAAAACCAGATGCAGTCCCCCTCATCACATTATTCATATATATGCACAGAGATATGTCCTATATATGATGAAGAATGTGTCACCTGACCCCCATGCCCGCTCGATCGAAACGACGAAATCCAAGATGATTCACTCAGGCCGGCCGGCCGGCGGCAGCAGAGGTCTGGCTCCGGGGAGAGGGAGGAGCTGGAATGTTGGGGTAAGATAGATGGCTCTAATGGTGCCAGAGCTAGCTACACCGCTTTGCATTTGTTGCCTCCATGGTTCCTTGCTTGTAGTGCACTCTGCCAGCCTTTCTCTTTTCTGCTTTGCTTCTGCTATGGGTTTACTTAGCATCAGTCCAAAGATAAGGTCCTTGGGTGCCTGGCACCTTCTTGGTACAGTCAGGCCCGGGCAATTTTTTTGATATGCAGTGTACTTTAGGCTCTAGCTGAGCGATTGACTCCTCTCGGCCGTCCGCGCAGCATGGCCGTGGGCTGCTTCTCACGAGTTTGCTACTCGCTTATGATCGGAAAGTGGAAACAAATACACAGATCTACAATTTGATACCACGGTACGCTCTGATTTGAACAAGCAGAAACGAGTCCCGATACTGCGGATCATCGTATGCGCAGTCATCCACAGTCATCCAGGCCGTCACGGCGCGAATCTTCCGATCGAAATTCCACAATTTCCACGCCACACATGATTGATTAAATTGTAGAGCACGACCTGGGCCTGCCGGCAAGCGTGCGACACTACTGTCTGCTGAGTGCTTATCGGTAATTGATTCCTCTTTTCAATTTATTAAGCTGCATTTTCTTCAAAAATTCATGCGAACAAAGATATTGGGTCCCTTGAAGTTTTAATGTTTGTAAAGCAGCATAATTATTTTCCCAATGCAAGTATCATACTTCTTTCCATCCCAAAAAGATGTCTCAACTTTGTCAAGATTTACATGTATCTAGACATGATTTAGTATGCTAATCTTTTTATGAATGGAGGAAATATATATAGTTTTATTGATTGTTTCTGGGACAGTTGCATCGGCGGGATGGAACTTTTCTAAGTTGAAGCTATTAAAGTTCTATATATATACTATCAACAAAGACTTGACGATTTGGCCACAATAAACTCAATAAGTTGAAGCTATCCAAACCTATATTTGTTCATTGAAGATTTCATTTCAAAAAACACAAAAACAATAATGATGTTTAAATAATCATTATGCAAATTGGAGTTAAATAGGTATGATTTCAAATGTATGAAATTGTTACGTAAACTATTAATTCATGTAGTTCAAATCTTCGTGTGAGATAGGGCCTCGTTTTAAAATTTTGCACAGGGCTCCGGATTTTGCGGGCCCGGCCCTGGGTACAGTTCTACTCCCTTCTTGGTGGTAGTTGATAGCAGCAATTTTTTGGTCCTGAGTATCGCATTTTTTTAGATACATTAATATGTCACTTTTTCTCTGTCTATTGTGTATAACTCTGAAATATATTATAGGTTAGTTCCAAGTGTTTTTACCGGGTATTGTTTTACCTCTTCAATAACCGATACAATTAGTAGTAACACAGGGTGCAGAACAGCTTGCATTGGCTTTTGCCAAGCGATCACTGGCTGGTGTCAGAAATTTGACAAGAACAAAGATACCTACTTCAGAGAGCCTTTCCTTTGGATTGTGTTGTAGACACCTACTATACTGACGAGTGAAGCGGCCAATATGGTAATGCAGATGCAACTGTGGAAACAAGCCTAACCAGACTTTAATTTGGCACAATATGTTCGTACGTAAGATCTTCCAATACAATCTGTCTTGTGTTATAGGTGGACCTCAAGGATCGGTAGATAGGCCGATTAAAGCATATGAAGCTTGGCAGAAGCCCGTTAAGCACTCTTGGGAAACTTTGCAAATGATTGATGCTACGGCAGAAACTACGGCTATGTGTGGCAGCCCCATATGCAGCTTTTTTAACAAGCACCACTTCTCAAATTTCTCAAATGCTTACTCGGTTAACTTTCTCAAATTTTTAATGTTCGACTTTGTTTTGTCATTTTGTGATACCGGATATGTGTCTATGATGATTGCCATCACCGCCTGACAGATCATAGGCTCCGGGGAGAGGGAGGAGCTGGAATGTTGCGGTAAGATAGATGGCTCTAATGGTGCCAGAGCTAGCTACACCGCTTTGCATTTGTTGCCTCCATGATTCCTTGCTTGTAGTGCACTTTGCCAGCCTTTTTCTTTTCTGCTTTGCTTCTGCTATGGGTTTACTTAGCATCAGTCCAAAGATAAGGTCCTTGGGTGTCTGGCACCTTCTTGGTACAGTTCTACTCCCTCCGTTTTTTAATAGAAGATGTTGAATGTGGAAAAAGGCTATAACGTCTTATATTAAAAAACTGAGGTAATAGTTGATAGCAGCAATTTTTTGGTCCTGAGTATCGCATTTTTTTAGATACATTAATATGTCACTTTTTCTCTGTCTATTGTGTATAACCGTGAAATATATTATAGGTTAGTTCCAAGTGTTTACTGGGTATTCTTTTACCTCTTCAATAACTAGCACAGGGTGCAAAACAGCTTGCATTGGCTTTTGCCAAGCGAACACTTGCCGATGCCAGAAATTTGACAAGAACAGAGATACCTGCTTGAGAGAGCCTTTCCTTTGGATGGTGTTGTAGACGAGTGAAGCGGCCAATATGCTAATGCAGATGCAACTGTAGAAACAAGCCCAACCAGACTTTTATTTGGCACAATATGTTCGTGAACTTCCAATACAATCTGTCTTGTGCTACAGGTGCTCCTCCAGGATCGACAGATAGGCCAATCAAAGCATATGAGACTTGACAGAAGCCCATTAAGCACTCTTGGAAAACTTTGCAATACTCCCTCTGTCCAACAAAATATGTCACACTTTTTATCAAATTTAGATGTATCTATACACTAAGTCATGTCTAGATACATCCAATTTTGTTATCAAGTTGAGACATCCTTTATTGGACGGAGGGAGTAGTAATAAAGCACGTGCAATGCACGTTATCTGAATATTCTCCCCATTTCGGTTCATAGGTCCCTGTATTGCAAGTATTTTACAAATGTAATATGAATTGTACAACATAAAAATTATATGGTTAGAAAACATAACATGTAAAGTGTTTTATAGTACATAACTCTAATTACTTTGCTCAAATTGATGATGTAGAGATGTGTACAGTACAATATAGCCCATATTTGATGTTAGGAAACAAAAATATAATCCATTCTAATTTTTTACTGTATATGAAACTGTTATCAGTACTCCCTATGTCCCATATTAAGTGATGCGGAATTATTGCAAAGTTGTATCGTATTAAATTGCTCAAATTCATGATATAGAGATATGCACAGTATAATATATCTCATATTTTTCGTTACCCTCCGTCCCATATTAAGCAAATCGGATTTGTTACAAAGTTTTATTTATAAATATTATAAGTCCCTTTAAGACCAATTTATTTAAACACGTCAAATTAGGTGTCAAGATTGTAAGGCGCGTTCAGGCCTTGTTGAGGAAGGGCAAGATATAATTAATTTCCTATTAATTAGGAAAGTATGGACGTGGGCAATCTGCCCGTTTCCTCTGCCTTTGATTATGCATGCACGCTTTGGAAATTCTGATGTGGGCACGTCGTCCCATACATGTCCTAATTAATAGCTGAATTAAAAGGAATAGTTATGAGAGAGAGGAGAGAAATGCGGCTGACGGAGTAGAGTACATATTTTTTGAAGCTTTAGAGTACATCATTAGGATAATCTTGGCCATTAGATTTAGGCGATGAATGGTTCTGATTATAGGGGTATCGCTTAAGTTGATCCATCATTGGACAATCCTCAAGCGTTAGATGTAGGCAATCATACGGTTGATATTATTTGGATCAGCCACCCTCTAGCTCTTTTTATATCAGTGTAGATGTAGATGTAGATGTAGATGCAGATGATTTGCTACGGCAGAAACTACAGCTATATGTGGAACCCCATATGCAGCTTCTTTACCAAGCACCACCCTTCCTTTCTTTTCAAATGCTTACTCGTTCAACTTTCACAAATTTTCAATGTTCGACTCTGTTTTGTCATATTTGTGATACACTGATACTGGATATGTGTCTATGCTGATTGACATCACCGCCTGACAGATCATAAGCAGACTCGCAAAATACTCAAACTGAATATGTGCATTTGACGATGTCACTTATCAATCGGGGAGTTGCACACGGTATACCTTTGAGCTTAGATATCAATGTCAATTAGACAGGTTCCATGTGCAATATATCAATGTATTTACTTTGTGAGTTGTGTTCAGATCCAACTTGTGTGGGTGGATTGAAGGGCTTGTCCTTAGTCCATATAGAATCCTTGTGGTTCCATATTCAGATTCTATCAAGATTTACAAGTATCATGATTTTGATTGTGGCTTTGTAAACCAAGTTAGTTATCCGCTGCACTACATTTGTTCTTGTTGGTTTTTGCTACTTGAAAGAGAACTAGTAATCGTGCACGTGCAAATGCACGTGTCAACTAATATTTTTATAAGTGAATCATAACATATTACAAACGTGATAAGAATTATTCTGAATCAATAACCTAGCTGACAGGTCATCCTTCGGCTATGACGCAAAAGGGAGTGTGTAGAGTAGATCAACCTGGATGAAGTAGAAGTGATGTAGGAGTGCCTTTGATGTTGCGTGGCAGTGCTTATAATTGATTGGCGCAATAATGCAGACGCGAGGATCCCTTCTTCTGTCCTACAACGAAACAAATACTTTACCATCAGAGTTGATTGCTAACACACCAAAAAAAACTTCAAAAAGGAAACTTGAAGATCCATTCCTCTCTTGTAATTTGAAATATCCTTAACCATGGAAGTTGATCGATAACCCACAAGAAATGGAGACACTTAATTTGTGTATATCTCCACATCGTAGGAAGCATACATTTGTGGACTTCCATTATGTTTGTCATATCTGTGATATTTAAACCAGTATAGTTCCCTGGAACAAAAAATACAGATTATTTACCTTCTGTCACTAAATAGAACATAATATCTACAAGTTTTTCAGAAATGAGCAGTGCACTAAAACATTTAGAGTATATGACTAAAGCTAGCCAACTCTGAGGCGTCACATTACAAGCGAAGGGAAGCGCTGAACTATTCCTATACTTATAACATATCGTTAATTCATCGCAATGTCCTTTAACTAACCATTCTTTGATCAGCAGATTCAGATTTGTCCCTTGTGTTTCGTCCCTGAAAGAATGCACCATGAAAATGTTTTGTAATGACAATGACCAGTTGTTTTTAGCAAAGCAGTGGGCTCCTATTTAGATGCAAAAAGCTCTACCTTCTGAGCTTCCTCATAATCATTCATAAATGAAGCTTTACTAATAGCAGTAATGGGTGGTTAGTGACCACCTTTGCACACTGATCGTTTTTTCTCAGAATCTGTGCTACCATCTGGGTGGGTTTTTTTTTTTTGAGAAGGAACGATCTTATTCCATTAGACCGGCACAGCAAAATCGCTGGCCACAAGTACACTTACATAGTCTGGCACCTCATTAAGCCATAAAAGTCTGGCATCTTGCCCACTCACACCATACGATGCCAAAGCATGCGCTACCTTATTACATTCACGGGGCTGAAACGAAAACTTAACGAAAGAAAAGTTCAGACGAATAAAAGATCGAATCTCACGATATAAAACACCTTCAGGAGCGAGGTCGAGGTCAGTGCCTTGCAAGGCCCGGATGAGACTGGATGAATCTGCTTCAATGACCACTCGCGTCATGCCCCAGCTTGCTGCAGCCCTAACAGCTTCCTCACATGCGATCGCTTCAGCCTGTGCAGCACTAGCGACCATCTCTAAACGCCCAGCTCCAGCAGCTTTTGCATCTCCCAAATGATCCCGTACTATAAAACCCCAACCTCCAGCGCCAGAAGCTTGAAAGAAGGATCCGTCACAGTTAATCTTCAGGATGTCACTGTCCGGTGCACTCCACAGCTTGGTGGGTTTTTGAACGGCCTCAATCTTCTGGCTTAAACAGTACTGTTTTGACTCAGCTACCCAGTACTTAATTTGCCTCACAAGCTCATCATTATTCCACCCCTTCTCTTGATGGTTCACTTTGTTACGTCTAGTCCAGCATCTCCACATCGTACAACAAACCAGGATCTGATCCTCTGTATTAAGCTGCAATAAAATCTCAATCACAGCCCTCGGTGTTTGAGCCTCACACATATGATTGCAAATCTCCATCTTCCCCAATTTTTGCCACACTTCCTTCATCTGCTCACATTTGAAGAAAAGATGAGCACCATCCTCATCTAACCTTCTGCAGCATACACAAAGGGTATCACATTCGAGTCCCCTCCGTTTGATGTTGGATTTTAAAGCAATGCTATTATGAGTTATTCTCCACATGAATTGCTGCACCTTTGGAATACAAGGAATTTTCCAAAGTGCCTTCCAGAATTTGGTGATATCACTTTCGCTAGACGTCCCAGCATGAGGTCCATCTCTCATTCTCACATAGAGCTTGTATGCCGATTTGACCGAAAAGAGCCCCAGGTTATCATATTGCCAAGCATACAAGTCCTGAAAGTCATCTCGGATCGGTGTACTCAGGATAACTTTGGCATCTATTTCCCAAAAATTATTTCGAACGAGATTTACATCCCATTGATTTGTTTCTGGATCAATTAATTCACAGACTCGGGTAAGCAAGCATTGCCTTATTGGGGTGATTGGCCGAGCAGCACCTTCTCTTGGGATCCAAGGATCATTCCACATTTGGATATCAGTTCCATCCCCTACACGCCAAATTACCCCTTCCTTCAGCAGCTCCACTCCTTTTAGGATGCTTCTCCAAGTATATGACATACCCCCAATTGGTTTAGCATCCAGAATAGAAGAAGTGGGAAAATATTTTGCCTTTAGGACCCGAGCACACAACGAGCTAGGATCAACCAACATCCTCCATGCTTGCCTTGCCAACATTGCCAGATTAAAACCGTGCAGGTCACGAAACCCAAGACCCCCTTCTCCTTTCGGTTTAGATAGTACCTCCCAACTCAGCCAATGCATTTTGTTTTCTTTTTCTTGTTGAGCCCACCAGAAACGGCATATCATACTGCTTATTTGATCACAAAGGGTTTTTGTCAAGTCGAAACAAGACATAGCGAAAGTGGGTATTGCTTGGGCGCACGCCTTGATCAATATGTCCTTTCCCGCACTTGATAACATCCTTTCTTTCCACCCCTGAATTCTGCTCCACACTCTATCCTTCAGATACTCAAAAGTCTTGGATATAGATCTTCCCACATACACGGGCAGTCCAAGGTACTTTTCTGTTTTGGCTTCCTCACTAATATTCAGTTCGTTTAAAACCTGTTGTCTCCTGTCATTCTTGGTATTCTTACTAAACATCACCGATGATTTATCAAAGTTGATGGTTTGTCCCGAGCACACCTCATAGAGTTGTAGAATATTTTGCAGAGTCCTAGCACTTGCTTGGGAAGCTTTTATCAGTACCAAAGAGTCGTCTGCAAACAAAAGATGGTTAAAACTTGGGGCTTCATTGCATATCCGAATACCCTCGAGACTGCCATCCACATCCGCCTTGTTCAACATTGACGAGAAAGCTTCAGCACATATTAGGAAAAGGTACGGAGAAATAGGGTCACCTTGGCGTAACCCTCTTTGTGGCACAACTTCATCAGTACATGACCCATTAACTTTAAACTGATACTTAACTGATGTGATACACGTCATAATTAGCCGAATCCAACTCTCATTAAAACCCATCTTCCGCATCATCCTCTCTACAAAGCACCACTCAACACGGTCGTAGGCTTTGCTCATATCGAGCTTTATAGCCGCAAACCCCTCCTTTCCACTCCTCTTGTACTTCATGTAATGTGTGCATTCATATGCGAGCAAAATATTATCTGTGATCAATCTTCCTGGGACAAAAGCACTCTGATTTGGAGAGATGATATCCGGCAGAATTTTTTTGAGTCTATTGGCAAGAACTTTAGACACTAGCTTGTATACCACATTACACAAACTAATAGGTCTCAACTGAGACATACTGTCCGGCTCCTTCACCTTGGGAATAAGCACCACACATGTTTCATTCCATTTTTCCGGCATGGGTCCCCCATTGAGCACAGCCAGCACCTCATTAGTCACCTTTTCTCCAACAATATCCCAAAAACGTTTATAGAAGATAGAGGGCATACCATCTGGTCCAGGGGCTTTGAGATCACCAATGGAATTTAATGCCTCTTTTACCTCATCTCCCGTGAAATCCTTACATAGCATCTCATTCATGGGGCTAGTAACTCGGTGATCAATATGGCCCAAAAGTTCATCCATGCGTGTACTACCCCCATTAGTAGAGAAGAGGTTCAAAAAATAGTTTGTCACCACCTCTTTCATGGCCTCCTCATCCTCCACCACTTCACCATCCTCTCTTTTTAATTTTTTAATTCTATTGTTCTTCCTCCTCTCCGACGCCACAGTATGAAAGTATTTTGAATTCCGATCACCTCCTTTCATCCAATGAGAGTGTGCCCTTTGCCTCCAATATAACTCTTTTTGTTCTTCTAGTCTATACAGCTTGAATCTCAAAAGCTCCTCTTTCCTCACTTGCTCTGGACTAATAGCTTTCCTTCTCCACACCTCAAGTTCTTTTTTCAGTTTACTAATTCTCTTATCCAAATCTCCCAGCACATTTTTGCTCCAATCTACAAGGTCGGTCAGCACTCCTTTGATTGCACCGCTAACCCCTTCACCATTCACCGCAGTCTGAAGCTCCCAAGCATTTTGTACCAATGAAGGACATGCATCCTCCTCTAACCACCGAGCTTCAAATCTCGGATTGGAACCCCGAGTTGGTCTTCTCCTAACCCCTGCCGCTCCATGTGTATCAATGATAATGACACGATGGTCAGACCGAAAAGGATCCCCATTGGTAACCTTGTATGCTGGAAATCGGTTCTTCCAAGATTGACTTGCTAAAGCACGATCAAGTCTCTCCCGTATATAGCGTCCGGCATCATGACTATGGTTCCTCCAGGTGAAAGCATCACCAACAAAACCTAGATCATCCAGACAACAAACCTCCAATGTCTCCTTGAACCTGTCCATGTACCTTTGCTGCCTCGGCACCCCTCCCTCCTTCTCCCAAGCAAAAAGGATTTCATTGAAGTCTCCTCCACACAACCATGGTTTGTCGCTCTGGTTCTTCAAAGTTCTCAATAGTTGCCACGTTTTCACTTTCTCATCCGTTTTTGGTTCTCCGTATATGCCGGTAAACCGCCACACAAACCCATCCTCCTCTGTGATCTCAGTATCGATATGATATTTGGATAAGAACCCAATTTGTTTCAGTTTTACTTCATTCTTCCAAAAAAGAACTAGACCTCCACTCCTCCCAACACACGGTTTCTCAATCATGTTTGGCATGCCCAGCTTCCACCTCAACCAATCTAGCTTCCCTTTCTCCATCTTTGTTTCCGAGATAAAGAGCACATCGGGATTCACCTTCTTCTGTAAATCCAGAAGACCATTGATAGCCGGGGTGTTCCCCAACCCCCGGCTGTTCCATTCTGCAATCCTCATAGGGCCCAACAGAGCTGTACCTACAACAGCCGGCTTCTCTACTTCCTCCTGTCTCCTCACTTCTCTTTTCACGATCTCAACAGCTCTTCGACGCAGAACGGCAATCTCCGGACAGAGACGTCTGTTCTGCACCTCACTCCCCTCAAGAGCCCGCAGTGCCTTAGGGTTTGCAATGGCTCTCTTGACAATCCTTTGGAGGCGATGCCGAAAATTTATCCCCTCCAAGAGACCCCCACGAGGGAAAGCTTCTACACTGCAGTCTGGACGTGCTCTGATGGCCGGACAGCCAGCTGTCCTGGCCGCCACGACGGCGTGCCCGCCGCCGGGGGCGACGGCAGGGAGACGAAATCAGCAAACCTTCCGTCTTCTCGAGCGCACACACCAAGAGAACGCCTTCTGCATACTAGGTTCGTGTTTTACGATCGCGTCCCCAGCAAACACGAAAGGCTTATGGTGGACAGGGATTGGATCAGGAAAAACGGATTGGGAAAAAGGAAACAGACCCTAGATCGCTCGCTGACCAATAGGGAGATCAGGAGACGGGCCACGGGAACGCACGGGGGAGAACAACTTGAAACAAGGACGGCAATACGACCTCCGGCGGGGAAGACCGAAACCCAAACGGCGGCGGCCGGAGACCTACGAGGACAATCGCCTCACGATCGCCAGACCAGGAACTCAACCGCCACACAAGGGGCGGGGCTTATAATTGGGTGGGTTTTGACTGAAAGAAAGGAAATAACTTATTATTTATTTGACAGTTTGGGTAAAAGTAATGGGAAAATACGTGTCATCATTAATTATCACTCATCATAGAAGCCATAAACATGCAGCAATGCATCAGTCCAATGGATAATTCGAAAATCAGGTGAGCTCCAAATGTGGAAATTCTCCCTGCCTCCATAGGTGAGGTTGTCGTCCAGCTATGAGCTTGTGTGAGGGTTAATTATTTGCCTAGTTATAAATCGTGTATGCAACTTGAAAAACAAAACTGTAGCCAACTTGAACAAAAAAAGATAGAAAAATTCCGGCGTGTCTAGATAACTAAAAATAAAGCCATAACTCCTATACACACACATAGCTCCATATGAAGACTAAATTGAGTTAGACTGGAAGTTTTGTTTATTGCCAAATGGGACCTGATGGATGCTAAAAAAAATAAGGAAGAATCTTCAGTTATGGTATCATCACAGAAACTGCATGTGGGAAAAACATTCCTTAAAGCTATAAACTGAAATTGCAGCACGAATCTAAAAATCTCGGTAGAAACAACCATCGTACAAAATCTCAGCACCTTATTTTAGTGTGAGGGGCATGTATTTTCTAACCAATAGCGCTTCTTGTCTAGTAGTCAGTATATTAACATCCACACACAATTACATGGTAATATATTTAGGTTATCAAAGTATCCGATGCTGAAACTAATTTGGTATTATACAAAAAAAAGCAAACTCTTTACAGAACACCAAGCAAAATAATGCAGTGAACCATATGCACTTCCATGCGGAAAAAGTAGACGGCGGTACCAGTTGCTGAATCAACTATTTACAGAACACCAAGGCGCACCATCGCCAATTAAAACAAGGTGTGTGAACCATTCAAAAGAATTTGGGTCCGCCTTACAAAATTTAGCAGCAACTTTTGAATTATTCGGCACAAGAACTATGTGGCAAAGAAACACATCCCAAATTTTAGCTCAATAGTTTGTAAATAAGCCAATATCTGTAAATAACCAGCTCAACAGGTTGTTATATATTCCTGTCTAACATAACCAAAAGGCAAACATCTGTTGTTCTATTTTGAAAGTTCTTAGTAATCGCTAATTGACAACTGCCATATAAGACAACCCAAAAATGTAAAGACTAACTATGAAGCCAGAACAGTAGTAACAGGACGTACCATTTAATTTGTTGGTACGAATAAAGAACCAGAGTAAAGAACATAGAATTAAGACTTGTCACACATGTTGATTTTCTCTCGATTAAATGACCAAGACTGGAGAATTGTTGTATACCCACTTGTTGCTTATGGGGACTGAAGAATGGTTGATTCAGATGTCCAGGATGATCATGCAGTGACCTTCAAACCTGATAATAAAGGCTGCAGCTTTAGTGGTTGGAAAATAAAATTACAGTTAATCTCCAACCTATAGCGACAAAGGCCATTACAAAAGGCTGCAAAGTAAGGGAGTAAATCAACCTCTAATGACACAATAGTATAGAAGTGCACTAAAGCTGGAGTTTAATAAAAGTAACAACATGTTTTCTAAAACAATTTTGTATCTTTATTCTCTTATTGTTTTGCCGGCGTACTCACCTAATTATCTATGTTGGAACAGAGGTTAGTATTACATGTCAGCTACCAAAGATGAATCCAGCTGCTTGGACATTAATATGGAAAACAGATCAGGGTAAATGACTTGCTTAAAGCACAGACAACAGAGCAAATTGAACTGCAGTATATTTAAAGATAGGTTGGGCAATGGTTTCCTGGGACAGCTATCTCAACTCTCAAGGGTTGATAATCTGGGTATGCTGATCAGGCAGCTAACAGTTGCTGATAAATATGACCAACCAGAAAGCCTTTTGGGGAGCATAATTTAGAATTAGCACGTGCAATGCACGTGTTTACAATACATCCATGTGGAATACTCGTGGTCATGGAAAAATCCAGTATCTTACAAGTTTATTACCAATTCACCATATATCTTATTTGTTTCTCAAGCCATTGCAACAAAAATTCCATACAAACGGTCTCAAATAGGTAACCCACTTAAGAAAAATAAACCAGCCTCCCGTAATGTCTATTTTTAGTGAAGGTACAATTTAGTCGACTAACTCGCTTCACCTTTCTTGAGAAACTTGACTCCGCTGCCATTTTTTGTGTTTACACTTGGCAATAAGTTTTAAAGAGCAAGCCTCACAAAATACTAAATACAATATGAAATATATTTTGGAGATTTTCTAGTTGTAAGTAATTAATAATATACCTTAAAATAGGTAACAATTATCTTTCAAAACGGTTTTTCTGTAGTTTATCTACTATATAAACTATGGATATATTGTTTGCCTCGTAAAGGTGTGTTCCCGGATTATTCTGAACATACTTGCACGAACGCATAATGAGCCTTCCCTGATAGAAGAACATGAGAACAATTGGTTGCTATTTTGTATTTGAAATATATAACTAAGTATTTTAAGGCTGAAAAGCATGTGTTGATGATGCTATGAGAAGTCTAAATCTTCCTTCGAGTTCCCTGATATTTTAGTGCATCTGCAAGCAGTCTGTATCTGATCCCAAAAATGTGCAAGATATTTAACCTAACCCATAATCATAGAAACCTAGACTTGACTATGTAATGCAACCTAGCAATTCTTATTGTGACTAATTTTGAACAAACTGAGGTTCATGTAGCCATTAACTCGCCCAATAGGTTTAATTGTGGGTTGTCTTCAGAAATATAGGTTCACATGTGGATTTCCTCTGGCTTTTACCTAGATTGTCGTCGTCGTGCTGGATTACGCGATCAAACGTAAGGTCTTCCGGCGGCCAGGAGGCGGTGGAGACTGCGGGCGGTCTTCCGGCGGCGAGGACGCGGTGGCGGTCGAGTCAGCGGGCGTGGGCGGCGAGGACGCGGTGGCGGCCGAGTCTGCGGGCGACGGCGGCTTGGGCAGAATCCAGCCTAGCCTGCGGGCGACGGCGTCTCGGCCATAATCCGGCCGACTCTGCGGGCGGCGGCGAGGCCAGGAGCCGGTCGACTCTTTGGGCGGGGGCGGGGGCGGGGGCGGGGGCGGGGGCGGTGGAGACTGCGTGGTGCGGCGGCGCGGAGGCGAGGCCAGGAGGCGGCGCGACGCGGCGACGCTGTGGGAGGGGTGGCGTCGCCGCGTCGCGGCAGAGCTTCTCGGCGCAGTGACCGGCGAGCATAGGAGAGCGGGGGGCGTGGGCGCTGGAGCAGTTGCTCTTCGCGTGCGTGGACGCGGCTCGTCGCGGCGGCAGGGGGCAGAGGAAATCGCGCGTGCGTCGTGGTCGTGGGCGGTGGGGAGGTTTCCCTTCATGCGTTCTTGAATTTTGTCTATTTGTTTTTTTTTTGCGATCGAGGGAAAATGAGAGCTAAACATACAACATTGAAGGGATGTAGGCCATTAGATATAGGTGTGTGGACGGACCAGATCCTCCGGATCTGGCAGTCTGGGTCTTTTAATATTAGTGGAGATAATGTTGATTAATTATAGTGTTTGGCATATTGAATATCATGTGAGCAGCGCCGCGCACATGTTAGCTTTTCTTTGGAAGGATTCTAATGCTACGTTATTCTTTGGGGGAACAATTCAACATTGACGATGGTCCTAATCTAGTCTCATGTTGTTTGTATATTTCATCTTCTAATTTATCAATTCGACATAGATAATCATGATCGTTGCATCACTGATAAAAGTAGAACCAACTATGGTTAAATGGTTAAGAGAGTGATTATACTCCTAGTCCTAGACTACCAAGGATCAAACCTCAGATTTCAACCCCACGTGTCTCATTTTTTTAAATGGGAACTAATGCCCCCATGACAGCGAGACACATAAGATGACTTTGTTACTTTTAAAAGTTTGCAACTCCGGTTTTAAGCATGTGTTGTGTGGGTGCATGTGTGTGGTAGTGAACTAGCAATGTACTCATCCCGTTTCAAAATATAAGATTTTTTCTGAGTCATATATATGTAGATATATTCTAGCGTGTTGATTCACTCACTTATTAATGAATCATGACAAAGCCAAAAAGCATAACAAGTCTTAGATTTAGTAACGGAGGGAGTACATACGTGTACTTTTTTATATTTTTTGCCACTTTGATTTCCCAACTGTACGATTTCTTCAAATTGAGATTGCGTGGAAACTCACACCTCGTGCATCGAACCCTACAACCCCATGACCATTGTGTCTAGCCGAAAGTTTTGCCCGTCATATCTGACATAAGTTTTTACACGGAACGCGTTATTTTTTATTTCTACCTCAACAACCTCGTTCTTGCAGAATTACCGGTTTTCAATCGATACATTTTCCGCCATCCAATCTAAAAAAAAAAATTCGTAGTACTGATTTCTTCTTTGTTGATGGGAGATTAGTATATCATGTCAACATACTACTGGCACAATACATGATCTTGATGTGCTTCCTCTGATCCAATTTATACCATATGGCTCAATCTTAAAATTCTAGTACAGTAAAAAACTTTGTAGACAAAAAAAAAGATGATTTGGCACTTGGAAAGAAGTTCACTTCACGCGACCCAATCGACACATGGGTCAAACCGTCAAAGCGTCCGAATTTCCCCTCGTGCCTAAAAAACCTCTCTCTCTCTCTCTCTACCCGCAACCCGACCGAAGCCCCCACACGCGCTCCCCTCGCCGCCGGCGACCTACACTTCTAGGGTTTCCTCCCCAAATTCCCCCAATCCGCCCACTCCTCGCCCCCAATCCATCCAATTGCGGCTTTCTCCCCCGCCGAATCGGCCGGCGGAGCCCGTCCCCATCGCCTGATGTAGTGTAGCTCCTAGGAGGTCGACGCCGAAGCCAAGAAGCAGCAGCAGCAGGCATGTCGGGAGGGGGAGGAGGAGGAGGGAGTTCGAGGCCGGACGCCGCCGCCGGGGGCAGCTTCAACCCCGCGGGCACGCCGAGGGGCGCGCCGTCGTCCGCGGAGCCGCCGTCCCTGGCGCAGTACCTCTCGCTCGAGCCGCTCCCCGTCGGCGGCGACCACAAGCACTCCCGCGCCGCGGAGCTGCGGCGGGCGCTCGCGGACTCCTCCGCCGCCGCCGAGCCCCCGTTCGCGCTCGCGCAGGGCAGGCCTCTCCCCCCCGCGGCCGTCGAGGAGCTCCGGCGGATCCGGGCCGGCGTCGCCGAGTCCTCGGCCAGGGCCAAGTACGCGCTCCCTCCCTATCCGTTATAATCTTTGTCTGTCTGCATTGCTCCGGTTGTGGCTGGCTGGCTCACGGGTTCTGACATGAGGTGCAGGGAGAGGGCCAAGTCGATGCACGAGTCCATCCAGAAGCTGGAGAAGTACCAGAACGTCGCGCGCCGGCGGCAGAGGAGCGGCCAGGGCGGCGGCAGCGCGGAGCGGTTGTCGGCGAGCGTGTCGGGTTCTCTCAGGATGGGGGCTCAGAACAGTGGTGATGCTCCTGTCCAGCGGCTCGAGGAGAGGGCGAAGAGCGCCTCCATGAGCAAGCGCGTCCGCTCGTCGCTCACCGCAGATGCTCGGGTTTGTACTTCCGCTACTTAACTTCACTCACAGCAACCACATTTATTTCGCCTCTATGTCTTTGCTTCCATTGTTGTTGTTAGTTGGGTCGTGTTTTTGGACATATTAGAGGTTTCGTTTTTTGAACTGGTAGTTGGCATGACATATCAGTTTGCCTGTGCGCAAATCACATGGAACGGCAGGTCGTGGAGGTGATCTTATCTTAAATGACAAATCTTTGTAAACTTCTGTGATGCTGATAAGTATGCACTTAGGGCCTGTCTATCGAGCTTCATGAATTGAAACATTGTGCAGATAGAACTGTCTCGTACATTAATCTTTAATGAACCTGTTCCCTAGCTAGAGATGTGTCGAGAATGAGCAAAGTTTCTATACCATGTTTCTTTCTGGACTTCCCTTTTGCTGCTCAGTGGTTACTAAATTAAAGAAACTTTTTTTTTTCAATTGGTGGACAAGAGGAGTTTTTCTGTTTTTTTACTATTAGTATATTTCATTATGTGTTCCTAGTGCTACAATTTGTCTTTTATTTTGACTCTTTGACTGTACAATTCAGTTGGAAGGGCGAGTTAATGTTTCTACAAGGCAAGGTCCTTTGCTAGATACTGAGAAAAACCCACCGTTGGAGAAGGAAAAAAGCTCTGTGAGAAATGGCAGTGCTACATCAGGGTTTTCTGAAGAAAAATTACGAGGCCTAGCTCCTGGTGGTGAAGGATGGGAGAAAAAAATGAAACGTAAGCGTTCTGTTGGAACTATGCTTAATAGAGGCAGCGAGATAGACCGGGATGTTAAACCATCAGTTCAACATAGATCAAACAGTGAAGTACGTGGACGATCTAGCGACGCTCTTCCATTTAGGTAATCTTCGTGCATTGCCATCACCTTTATTATCTGTTTATAGTTTTCCACATAAGCTTCAGATGAGTCACCATGGAGATGTGGTATGAGGTTTAGTGTGCCTCAGATTCTTGTCGTAAGGTGCATGACCATGGAAGGCCATGCCAGCATTCCGGGATACTTATCTCATCCCTCCTTTAAATGTTGTATGGCAGACATGGAGGAGCATCTGTTGGAGCATCAGGAGGTAGCAAGATGGATGGAAGTTCTCAGCCGAGTATTTCTGGCTCACGGTATCTTCAGAAGACGGAGATGGATTCCCCCTCTCTTCCAAATGAAAGAAGAGAGCGCCATGCTGGACTAGACAAAGAACGAGTTTTGGTGAAAGGAAACAAGTAAGCATTGCTAGTTTGGTGTCAGTATTGTTGTACACACTCTGTCATATGAGCACACTGATTTGAATGGTTCAAACCTCTTTGTGCTGTGGTAGTGCTGGTACTCTGATAATATGCACATGCACATTGCACCTGTAGTTTCAAACCTTCTATAGTTGTTTATATACGTGTTTTTGGTTTTTTCTGCAACATGTGAGTAATTTTGGGTTGTGCTGTTCTCCTGATGTTTTGCCTCCATCATATGATTCCAGGGCACATACTTCTGAGGATATGCAACCTGGAACCTTAAGTCCTGTGACCAAGAGTAAAGCATGCAGAGCACCAAGAACCAGTTCGCTTGTAGGAATTCACTCATCATCAACTTTGCTACGCTCAGCTGGTGCAATGGATGAATGGGAAGAAGCACCCTCCACAAATAAATCCTCACCCTTGGGAAACACCACAAATCGCAAGCGTCCTATGGCTGCAAGTGCCTCTCCACCTCCTGTTGCTTGGGTGGGTCAACGCCCACAGAAAATGTCACGGTCAAGAAGAGCAAATGTTGTATCCCCAGTGTCGAATTTTGATGATCCCCTCTCTGAAGGATCGCCAATTGATGTTGCAGTTAGGCCAGCTTTAGAAACATCTGGCCTTTTACTTTCAAGGGGTGCAGTTAGCAATAATTCACAAGCTGTATCAAGAATGGATAATGTTACATCTCCAGCTTGTCTGTCAGGAAGTGAAGGGTCTGTTGCTACCGAACACAGGAGTAAGGAAAAAGTCACAAATAGTGGTGACTTTGAGAATGAGGGGATAAATTCGGCTCATGTTGGAACAGATTTAATTTTCTCGTCCAAGAAAAGTAGGGTTCCGTTGAAAGAAGAACTTGAAGATAGTAGCATTCGTCGTCAAGGGAGGAGCGGAAGAGGCACTATGCATGTGAAAGGCTCATCTATACCGAAAGAGAAGTTGGACAACACTGAAACGAGAAAGTTGGTAAAGAGTGTAAGACCTGTATCTGAAAAGAATGAAAGGTGCTTACTGACTGAATTTTATTTGAACGCGTTTATTTTTTGCATCTGAAACTTATGATCTTTAGTTTTGTGCAGTAAGTTAGGCCGTCCTCCAACAAAGAAAGGTTCAGACCGCAAAGAATCATCTGCACAACCAGAAATTCTGAATTGTGGGTCAATGGATATTACAGGTCGGCTTATACGCTTTTTTAATCTACCATTGAATATCCTCGGCTTCTTTTTGTGGAAGTTGATTTTGACGCTAAACCATCTGTTGTAGGTGAACCTGAAGATGATCGAGAAGAACTTCTAGCTGCTGCAAATGCTGCCCGCGGTGCTATTGGTGCGCAATTACGCATATAATAGTTATCTTATTGGGCTGCAAAGAGATGTTTCATAATTGACGGATTCCTTATTCTTATCTGCAGTTGGTGCATATGCTGGCCCTTTTTGGAAGAAGATAGAGCCAATGCTTACTTTTATCCGATCTGAAGATTTATCCTTCTTAAAAAACCAGGTTAAATTTTATTTGCCTTATAAGTTCATAGAATGGGCCTATTGTCTTGTTGGGATGAACTATGACTTACAAGAGTCTCTGGTCAGATTACATTTTTGGAAGAAATTGAGATGGGCATGTCTAATATACGTGATGAAGATAAGTTAACTGTATCAACTAACTATAATGGCCCACCATCATCGGTAATTTCCCTTCCGCTACTCCCCTACCCTTATCATGCAAGACGTTTTCAATATATCCTCAACTTCTGGATTCCTTTATATGTCTATCGTGATCTGCAAAGATCTGAGTTTGATACCCTTGTTGCACATATTATTTTCGTCCACAGGGAGAGCATTTCCTGCCTGCATCTAATGCTTCTGTGTTGCTGGATGAAAATGAAGCAAATGGTATTGGTCCAAGAGAATCTGTAGACATATTGTCTTATAATGGCGAGAATCACAGCACCGCATCTCAAAAGGCACAGGGGCAAGGAATATTTGGAGAAATGGCTCCCCTGACAAGCAGACTACTCTCTGCTTTAATTGTTGAAGATGTCGATGATTTTTCCGAGTCCAATGGTGTGCAAGGAGATATGCTTCTTGAGTTCCCAAATGACTTCCTTCCTCCTGCCGCCACAGTTGAATTTGGAGCTACGGCGGTAGAATCCAGTTTTGGGATGTGCGCTGATTTCAAGCATTCAAGCAGTAACTCAGTTTATAACATCATGTCCAATGGTTTCACAGCTTCCAGCAATTTGAGGGGCTCATATAGTCAAAATTCAGTTTGCAGTGAGCATATATCAGATGGGATAAATGTTACGGTGTACCCCGGAAATGGCTCTTCGCATGGATCCATGACACATGTTTCACAGAAGTATCAAACTCCTGGAAAAGATTTATCTTTACCATTATATGGATATCAGTATGCACAGATGTCTTTGCATGACAGGACTTTGGTTGAGTTGCACAGCATTGACATTTTTCCAGAGATGGTATGGTTCCTAAAAAGCACAACCCTCTCTATTCATGATAAGTTTATTAATTTGAAGATCACTTCTTTGTCGTGTAGACTGGATTTTTAGTCTTCTGAAATAGTGTGAAGCATGATTATCCACATCATAGATGATTCTTAGTATTCTGGTTTTGGTATTCAAGATCTCACATTTCTTATGTGGTTGCAGTAAACTGTGTTTTTTTCTTCCATTTTTTCTTTTTGCTTTCTTAGGAAATGAAAAGAGACCATCAACGAGTGGTGTCTTTTGGAACCTGATGGAGAAATTTAAATTTGTTTTTTAGTTTCCAAAAACCGCGACAAAAATCAGAGATGTAGAAAGTTACAATATCTAGAAGAGTGCAAAATTCCAACTCGAAATTCGTTGTATTTTGGTCTGGGTAAAAATGACAAATGTTTAGGTCGGGTGGTAAACATTAACAGTTTCAGAAATTGAAATTTTCCCGACTTGTCTTTTTCCTGTAGCCCAGCATAGAACGAAATTTGAGTTGAAATTTTGCAGTCTTGTAGATCTCGACAGTATCTACATCTAGAAGTTTTTTCTTGATTTTTGGAAACTAAAAAGTGCCGATTTTGAATTAAAAAAAACGAGCTACATGTAGCTCGGGCTCCATTTGAACTTTTTGATCATCAACACATTATTTGCACAATTAGACGACATAAGTTTTGTACCAATTACTACAACTAGTAAACAGAAAAAATTTGAATGTATGCCCATCATCTGGGCTGAAAAGCGAACATGAATTTGACACCTTGACCCTTGTTTTGCATTATATATTCCTCTAGGGTGAACCCACTGCAAATATAGTTTCATGATCCTCTAGAAACAGATGCATCATAGACCACCTCACTGTTTTCAATCTTCGCCTATGATTTTGTACATCTCCTTGTTAACTCAAATATCATTGCAATATTTTTTCTGATTGCAGCCTGAGCTGGATGAGGGAGAGGATGAGGATATCAATAAAGTTATTTTGGAGCTTCAGAAAAGACTATTCGACCAGGTGGTTATTCAGTTTTTGTTAAACTCAGCGAATGATTGGATGAGTATAAGACGTTTTAGCCTTTTTCCGCATTCACATGCCCAAACTTGTATCTAGACATGTTTTAGTGTCCATATTTACTCAATTTTGTCTGTATCTAGACAACATGTGCAATAGCTAAAACATGTTATATTAAAAAACGGAGGGAGTAATATTTAATAGATCATCATTTTAGTTTTCTCTAAAGTACACGTGAAGTTACTGTGGCAACTAGATCATACTAAACTGGTATATCCATTAGTTCTAGAACTTGTGATCTTGGCTTCAAGCTTAAGTTGTGAGGCTAATGAGCTTATTGTGATTGAATTGCTTGATATTGCACTAACAATTGTGAAAGAAGTTGGGGTTTCTCATGTTATATACTCAAAGCTACCGAAATAGTCTCACCAACAACAGTGTTTGACACAACAGCTGGGACCAGTGAGAATTCACTTTTTTTGGTCTGTTTGCATAGAATAAATGTTGTGTAGCTTGGTTATTGCCCATTCGTCAAATAAGCAAGTCTGTAAGAATAGGTTGACTCTACCCGAAACAGTCACACATAGTCTGTCGTTTGGAAGCATTATACCAACTGAGATTATGCAGTGCACCTGAACTGATTCCGTGGCGTCTATATCCTCATTTTTCGTATGTTCCTTTTGGCTTCGGATTCATGTAAGATGTGCCATGGTTTAATGCTTTAGAAACGAGAAAAAAAATTCTTTGATGAAAAAATGTATCTTTTTGTTCAACATTCAATTTGGTCTATTTCCTATAAAGAATACTTGTGTAGCTTGCACTATTTTCTAGGAAATGAATATACCTTTCTAATCAACATGCATGTTTCTCTACTTCTTTTAGGTGGATCAAAAGAAGTGCCAATTAAATAAGCTAGAAAAGGCAATTCGAAATACCAAAAACATGGAGGAGAGGTACTAATGGTTCTACCTATGTTTTATTTTTTTCTTTAAACTGAGTGTAAGCTGTTACAGCATCTAATTGCAAAATTTTGGTTTGCAGGAGCCTGGAGCAACACGCAATGAACAAATTAGTGGAGAGGGCATACAAAAAACTGCTGGTAGCTGAATATTCTTTTATTTACATTACCGCTTACTTTTCTTAGTGCCCAAAACTTTAAGGAATTGGGCAATTCAAAGTGTCCTGTTTTTCAGGGTGATGTGATGTCCTGCTTCCATTAGGAATAGGTTTAGTTGATAGCAGCAATGTTTGGTCCTAAATATCTCATTTGTTAGATACATTAATCTGGCACTTGTTAAGTATTTTCTGTATAACCAGGAAAATTATTGTTAGTTAGTTTTCAGTGTACTTTCTACGGATTTTGTTATACCTCTTCAATAACCAATAGAAGTAGTAACCTTCTTAACCTTGATCTGTTTCACAGGGTGGCCGGGGTAGTTCTAGCCATAAGGGTGGCCTCAGTAAAGCGGCCAGTAAGGCTGCAAAGCAGCTTGCATTGGCTTTTGCGAAGCGAACGCTTGTCCGGTGCCAGAAATTTGAGGAAACGGAGAAAAGCTGCTTCAGAGAGCCTTTCCTTTGGAGCGTGCTATCTGCACCTTTGCCAAAAAGCGAGGTAGCTGATGGTAAGTCGAAAAAAGCCACAGAAACCCACCTATTTATTTCTCTCACTATGTGGGAAGGTCTTCCAATATAATCCGCCTTCTTGTGCTGCAGGTGGTACTCCAGGATCGGCAGATAGGCTGAGGAATGTAAAGCTTGACAGAAGCCCATTGAGCCAAGGTATATCTAGCAGACTACTTTGGCATCCACATTAGGTTGAGGGGATCTATTAGGATCTTAAACAAAGGGTTCGTCAGAATTCTCTTCTCAAGAGTCATTCCAACCTTGGGCCTATCCTTTATTCTGCAGGTAGCACAAAATTGAAAAAGGGCGAGAGAGAAAGGGACAGGGACGGGTCTGGCGCCAAGAACTCGGGCTCCAAATCAGGCCGCAACTCGTCGGGCGGCGGAAGGAGCAGCAATGAGCGCAAAACCAAGATGAAGCCAAAGCAGAAGCTCGCGCAGCTGTCGACGTCGGGGAATGTCCTTGGCAGAGTCACGGAGGCACCGCCACCAGCGTCGAGCCTCCTCCCTTCACCGTCCCCGTCCCAGGAGTGGACGGCAGCGCCTCCTCCAAGCCTGAAACCTGTCCACCCGGTCCAGGTGGTCAGGAACACCGTCGTCGCTGTCGCGCAGGAGGCACCCCTTGACGCAGGAATGGACCCGATGGTTGACGGCATCCTAGACGTGCCGGAGGGCAACGACATCGGCGCGTGGTTCACGGAGGGCCTCGACGATGGCGCGCTGCAGGACTTTGACTTCTCGGGCGGCCTGGAGATCCCGGACGACGACCTCACCCAGCTAGGGTTCATGTGAGAGACAGGATACATAGTATATAATAATAATATATATGTGCATATGATTGGAGTTTTGATCCTATATTAGTAGCAGCATTGTCTCGCTGTCGGTTGACGGCGCTAACAGACTAGCTGATGGCTGCCTCAAAGGCGGGCCTTGGCACTCGTGTAACTACCCTAGTTGATTTGTCAGACATCTGATGTGCCAAGTCAAGTTGAGTCTTATGTTGGCCTCTAGTGTAATGGAATAGAGGAGGGGATGCGATCGATGATATTGGCCTCAATGCGAGGTAGTTTCCCTGCTTGGGATTTGAGACCTGAAGTACCTCAGATATTGCACTAGAAATGGAATAGAGGAGGGCATGCGATCTGACTAATTTTATGCTAGATGCATCCGTATGTACTCTCTCCTTTTTTTTTTTTTAGCTATTGCACATGTTGGCTCGATACACACAACATTGAGTGAATATTGACACTTATGTTTAGATACAAGTTTGGACAAGTGAATATAAAAAAGCTAAAATATCTTATATTTAAAAACAGAGGTAGTAGATAAATATATGCCAACCAATTCGAAACGTAAGGAGTAGGTACGAGGGAAATAGGATTTTTTTCCCATATCAGCTGTTTGATCAGAGGATCAAATCCTATAGAATTTTTTCTATAGGAACGTTCTAGTAGTACAGATCCCATAAGAAAAAGTACAGTATAAGGTCATGCCTCATGGAAATTTTCTTTACTACCACAATCAAATAGAGTTCCTCTTCCCATAGGATTCAAGTGGACATGACATTCCAAAATCCTAGTATAAAATTTCTATCCTACTACCTATGAATCAAATCAAATCAAATGAGCGAGTCGTCCTCGTGCTTAGAAGTTGGTCCGCATGTTTGAAGTCTGCCACCACGTGTTCTCCGGCGGCGGCGGCTGCTGCTGCATGTAGGACCACATCATCACATAATTACGCCTACTAGAGCTCTCCTTCAATTGCAAGCAGCCTTCACTCCGCACGACCTCCTTCCTCGTTGTCTCCGCCGGCCGAACCCGCGCGCCAACGGCAGCCTAGCTCCCCCGCCGTCGGCCGTCGCTGACCCTGCCCCAGGTGCGTGCCTCTGCCCAGGAGATCCGTTCCTGTTTAACGGCGGGCGGGTGTGGCCTGATCTCTCGCCGATCCGAGCCGAGCCGCCGCCGCCGCGGTTCAGTGTCGTTCCTTACCTTACAAAGCATTATTCTTTATTTGCAGCCGGCAGTCCCCCGGCCGAGCCTCCCCCATCGCGACCCCGTTCGCTTCCTCCCCCGATGGCGGCCGCGGCGGCGGAGGCGCAGTGGGTGCTGACGGCCACGGGCCGGTCGCCCACCAACATCGCGGTCATCAAGTACTGGGGGAAGCGGGACGAGGCGCTCATCCTCCCCGTCAACGACAGCATCAGCGTCACCCTCGACCCCGACCACCTCTCCGCCACCACCACCGTCGCCGCCAGCCCCTCCTTCCCCTCCGACCGCATGTGGCTCAACGGCAAGGTACGCGCCTCCCCTCTTCTTTCCCTCCGACTCCTCCTGCATCGATCGACTCTCTAGATGTTTCTTCAGCGGCGGCTGGCTGGCTGGCCCTGCTGAAGACACGGTGCTCCTCCTCTGAGCGAGTATATATATTACAGTATGATGAATGAATCGTCCGGTAGATTCCAAGATCCAGCGATTTTCTGCCCCCGATTTGGGCAGAGTAAAAGTGCTCCCTTTGATCAGATTGACTAGCTATTGCCCTGCTTAGATCTGGATCAGGACATGTTTGGAAGCTAGCTGCATTTAAACAGAGAGACACTTAATAGGCACCTTTCTCTTCTATGTTTGTCTGCGCTAGTATATTGCTGTCGTCCTACAAGATAAGTCTACGTGCTACATTAAGGCTTTTAATCGGATGCAACAAAACCTCGAAATAACCTGATTGGTGTCTGTTAGGATGGTAGCAATGGCTTAATCATCTCCTTTTGGTGTGGAATTGAGCAGGAGATCGAGTTGTCGGGTGGGAGATTTCAGAGCTGCCTAAGGGAGATCCGGAAGCGGGCGCGTGATGTCGAGGACAAGAAAAAGGGGATCACGATCAAGAAAGAGGACTGGGAGAAGTTGCATGTCCACATCGCGTCGTACAACAACTTCCCCACGGCTGCTGGGTTGGCCTCTTCGGCTGCTGGGTTTGCTTGCCTTGGTAAGTCTCCCAGTCCTGAGATCATGGTTATAGGAACACATGATTTGAATATTTTATGTCAAACCTTTTACTTTTCTGCGATGCACACACCAAAAAAAATACTTATATGTTTATGTTTAGGAACAGTTCTTGTAATATTGCTACCCTGCCAATTGCAATCTGCAAGAATTCATTGTTGGGGAATGTAGATATTTTTCTAGATACAAGTGTGAACATGATAGGTAGAAAATATTTTTCTTTGCGCAGGACTGATTGTTGATCTTTGCAATAACACTGCTAGGATTGAAGAAATGACTCATCTTAACACGGTTCCATGATAATACTGCTAATATCTGATCATGAATCTTTCTTTGCCCTGATTGACTAACACTGCTCAGCATGCTTCTTCTGTACGAAATATTGACTACTTCATTTATAGCTCACAAGACTGTTCTCTATTACTTTTATTATCTTCTCATAAACATTCTAAGCATGGTCTTGATTTCAGAAAACAATTAGACAGACCATATTTGCTCATTCAAACATTGTTTGCAGTTTTCACCCTCGGAAAACTAATGAACGTGAATGAAGATTATGGAGAACTCTCTTCGATAGCAAGGTCTGTAACAGATACAGTATCTAGCAGCACCATGTTTGTGTTTATCCTGTTTGTGATGTTTGCGTGATGATATAACGTAACAAATTGCAACTTCGTTTTACTAAATAATAAGCTAGTGGACTCATGTCCTCTCTTTTACTTATACTTCCCCCAGCTGACAAATTTCAGTTCAGGCAGGGGTCTGGAAGTGCATGCCGCAGTATATACGGTGGATTTGTGAAGTGGTGTATGGGGAAAGTAAGTTATCTCTTGGTTATGGCAGATAAATTGCATTGGTTAAAATGCACATCTTTCTGTTGGATGATGACTGACTTTTACGCTATGCTGGTAGAATGACAATGGAAGTGACAGTATGGCAGTACAGCTTGTTGACGAGTCGCATTGGGATGATCTTGTTATAATCATAGCAGTGGTATGTTAATTTGATCTCAGTTATATAAAACGATTTGGTTCATATAATTTATCAGCGTTTTGGCCATTGAGTAATAATTAATTAATGCCAATCCTTGCTCTGGTTCTCATACTGCTTTGCCCTATCTATCCCAGCTTTTGTTTTTCTTATTATGTTGCTTTGTGGAATTATTAGGTAAGTTCAAAGCAGAAGGAAACAAGTAGCACCAGTGGGATGCGAGACACTGTCGAAACAAGCCCCCTCTTACAGTACAGGGCCCAGGTAATTGCATTTTCATATTTTAACTTGAAATGTTTTTAACTGTCGACGTGTTATTTTTAATAGTCATTGAGGAAGCACAATCATGTAGCTGAAAATTCTAAATTTAAACTGCAATTTCCCTACTCCTCTTTTGTGGACAATCAAGTTTTCGAGTTTGAAAAAATTATGAAATGTTTTGGTAATTCCAGACTGTAGCATAACTTGTTCTCACTGTGCACTGCACTGCTTGTTCTTGTATTCCAGACTGTAGTGCCAAGTCGGATACTGAAAATGGAAGAGGCAATCAAGAATCGTGATTTTGATTCTTTTGCAAGGTTAACTTGCGCAGATAGCAACCAGTTCCATGCTGTATGTTTGGACACTAGCCCGCCCATCTTCTATATGAACGATACATCTCACAGGTAGTTTCTTAGCAGTTAATCTTAATTTCAAGGTTCTGTTACTATTAAGTACCCGAGTTAAGAATTTCTTTCTCAAACAACCACAGGATAATTAGCCTTGTAGAGAAGTGGAACCACGCGGAGGGAACCCCACAGGTATATTCTGTTCCTGTTCAACACCTTTATAATTCTTCTGAACTTGCGTCCGTGCTGCTAGGGATCTGAAATACACTTGTGCTACGTGACTAGTTATAACATGGCAGTACAGGCAGTTTCGACTGAACTGGATGAAACATGCATAACTAGCATTACTGAATGTAGTCATGGAGAAATGGGAGTTTATTTATGCTTATGCTTTGAACCCTTCGTCGTTAGGGAGGATATAGTTCATTTTGAATAGTTCATTACTACTGTGTCTCAGTACTTTTGTACTTCTGTGTTATAGTATATCTTGTATCAGTGCCGGATCATGTGATTTATCTGATACTGAAACTAGCTTTTGTGTGTTGTGACTTATAATTTGACATTTACCTTTTTGTAACGGCAGGTTGCCTACACCTTTGATGCTGGGCCTAACGCTGTCCTAATAGCACGGAACCGCAAAACGGCCGCCCTTCTCCTTCAGAGGCTCCTCTATTGCTTCCCTCCACAAGACAATGATTTGGACAGGTGCGTATTTGTTTGTTTCTGTGATCTACTGTTAACAATAGTATGTATGCATCTGACAAGCATGATCGTTTTGCAGCTACATGCTCGGCGACAAATCGATCCTAAGCGACGCCGGAGTACAATCCGTAGCAGACGTCGAGACCCTTGCAGCGCCTCCGGAGATGAAGACGCCAGGCCACAGATTCAAGGGCGATGTTAGCTACTTCATCTGCAGCAGGCCTGGGGCTGGCCCAAAAGTTCTGACCGACGAGAGCCACGCGTTGATCGATTCAGCCACGGGGCTGGCCAAAGGAGTGTAAATTTGGATGATCATTTATAGGTTTCACGTGTGTTGTACACTCTGTAGCATTACAGTTTTGAACTTCCATCGTTTGTCGTTGTAATTTTCTGGCCGCTTAAAAGAGCACGATTCTTCTTTTTCAATAAAAGTTGGTTGAATAAATTACTATTTTGCTGATTTAATTTTCTGTATACATTTGATGGAGCAGTTCTTGATTCTTTGGCATTGGGAAATTAATACATTAAGAGCAACAGGTATATTTGCCCTTTTAAGTGTATATGTTTGTGACATGTTCCCAGGAAACAAGTTAAACTTGAATTTCAAATCTGTGTTACTTATTAGTATTATGGTTCTACTACTGGATTAGTCTAGGGAAGCTGAACAATGCAGCCATGAAAGGACATCCACCTAGTCGTCAGCCAGCGTTTTGCTGATCTGGACGCTCCTGTTGCTGTAACAGCTATGGTGTTCGCTGATAGTCTATAACTGTATTTGATAAATTTCCTACCGATTGATATTTGTATTATTGTTTGGAGGGCCTGAAATGCATGTTAATGATGCGGTGACAAGGACGAATATACAAACAGCTTACTAGCACAGTTACTGCTACACTAGTTTGGTTGGGTCCAGATTGTATTACATTCTCAAGATCCAATTTCCATGTTAGCAGACAAACAAAGAACTTACAATCACAAAAGCTTGCCGATCCACACAAACATTAACAGTCTGGTGAGAAGATGAAAAGATAAATGGATGTTGAACAAAATTACACTAGAAGAGGATGAAAGAAACGACACTTTCTAATGTCGGTGATGGCCTTGGACCTAAGTCGTAATTTCTCGGTGCTCTGAGTTAAAGATTTTTTGTTTTGTTTTGCAGTCCACTTTTAAGTTGCTGGTAGTGTATAAGATGGCATTTGCACTTTTGCAGCGGCAGGTTGCCTACACCTTTGATTCTGGGCCTAGTTCTTCACCAATAGCATCAAACTGCAATAAGAATGATCGACTTCTTTAAGATGCTTGTCGAACTGCAATAAGAATGACCGACTTCTTTAAGAATGATGTGAATGTAGAGAGGTAAGGAGAATACAGAGCAAGGATTTCTTTTATTCCTCTGATTCTAAACATAGAATTTACCCTGTCATTCTGAACTGTCGAGCCATCAATAGGTACTGTCCATGGCATCGACATATGCAGCATCCGGTGAAATGACTGCAAATATTTTGTAACTTGTGCCTTAATTTTAAAAGCTGGCATTTCGTTTAGGACTAATGCCATCCAGGTAGACAAAAAGAATATCATCCACTTTAACATAAATTTCCAATTATGTTATAATATGTAGTCAGATCAGTACTAGTAATAGTATATGTGTAGTTGGAGCCACTCGTCCCACTGGTCAATCACCCCATCGATGGGGCTTATGGGACCTTCCTTGATTTATTTGATTATAAAGCATACAGAGTTGCAATGTCATGAATAAAATTGCTACGGACATCGACGATTCACAGGTCTTGCTAGCAAAATGGTAAGATATTTATAACAAGATTCTTATTGGAATAGCAGACAGATCAGTTCATTATTACTCAGTAGACGCAAATTGGCTAATGGGGCCCTAGAAAGAAGCAAATGTAACATAGCAAGACTCCATAGAAAGTACGCAGCACAAGAAAATAAAACCTCCCCACAAAGTTCATTAGCTACAACATGAACCGTTTCAAAGCATTAAAAAGTTTCTATGGGAATAAGCACGAGATACTTAAGATGCAAGGCGTCAATGAATGTCTCCGGACTGCCAATGCCAACCAGATATTCTTTTGCATCAGCAAAATATTTGACAACAGTTAACTTACACCAATGAATTTCCAGCCATTCCTCTTTGAAATGACAAGCAACTGCAGGCTCCAATCAAGGAGAACCTTCAATATCATTCATGTCTCAATGCTCTCATCATCATCACCAACTGAATCCAAGGTGACACAAGGCGTAACACACCACACCCCTCTTACTGCAGGACATAAACCGTGCTTGCTAAATCAGCACAATGTGACAGTATTGGACAAGGACAGACAGTCGATGAGAGTATGCGGCCGTGACGGAACCGATCTACATGGGCGCTCGACTCTTCCAGATTTGAGATGATATGCTCGAGCTGTTGATAGAATCCTCTCACGAAGGTCAAAGCACGAGTAGATGGTGTCAGCACTCAAGGAGCCGGGGGGAAAAACACCTAGAGACACAGAAAGAGAGCAATAGCGGCCCATGAACACGGCACGCCCTGCACCGCAGCCACCCAGGCTCTTGACCGGGGATAGTGTCCTGGTGTCGAAATCCACTCGGTAAGCGTCGTAGCTCCTCCCTGATTTATTCCGTGCTGTCAATCGTCTGCCCCGACGATGTACCAGCATCAGCTCCCCGCAATTGTTCACGAGATGCACAGTTTCTGCCATTTGCGAGACATGCATACTCAGTTGGGCAGCCAGCTTAAGCTGTGGTGGGTGATCTGCACCCATTTCCAGCACCATCACACCACTGAGGGTAACACAGTAGAAGCGGCCTGCAAACATTAGAGGTGCCTCTGTGATCATACCACTGTATCTTAGCAAATTCCAGGAGTCATCGCCGGGCTTGGCCATGCCAATCATGCCGAGCCTGTTGAAGCAGAGCACCACCGTTGAATCATCATTGGCAATGCCCGAGCCCCACGCTGTGAATTCAAAATTGAAATCGAGATTACACTCCAAAATCCTGTCGTGGTGCTCTGGAGGCAGCAGCGTGGTGAGCGGCGGGAGCTCAGTGAGGTGGCGGGTGAGCGGGTTGAGCAGGCGGACGGTGGCGCGCCGTGTCTCGAGGACCAGAACGAGGAGTCCCTCGGGGGTGACGGCGAGCAGCAGATGGTCACTGAGCTCCGGGATGTGGACCTGGACGCACTGGCCGGTGGATGTGTTGAGGAAGCAGCGGCTGTTGGGATCGGCGAGCTCCTCCCGGAGCATGGTCCACCTCCAGGGATGGAACCGGCGGTCCACGCCGCTGTGCTCGCGAGGGTCATCGCAACACCGACGCCAAGAGCAGCACACGGCGCGGAAGCGGAGGTAGTCGGCGACGTCGAAGGCGAGGACACGGTCGGCGATGAGCCCTGCCGGACCGTCCCCGAGACCCGACCAGTCCGTCTCCGTTGTTAGGGCAGAGGAGGAGGAGGAGTGGGCCATTTGGGCGCCGGCGGATCCCGCGCGAGAGCGGCGCGTGCGTGGGCGGACCCCGTCCTCCTTGATACCGCACCGCGAGAGGAGGGGAGGGGAGGGGGTCTGGACGGCGGAGGAGAGCGCGCGGCGGAGGGGCGTGTGGTGGTTGACGGTGATATCCCGGCCGCCGGGGAGCAGGGTTCGAAGGGACTCCTCCGTTCTGTGTGGGCTTCAGTGGGCCGGTTGTTTTTGTTCTTGCGTAAGAGCCCACAACGGCTTGGTTAATTTGCCCATCTCTCTCTCTCTCTCCACCCCTCTCCCTGGTGTCTTTTTCTACAATGCAGTAAAAATGAGCTTAAACAAACAAAAATGTGAAGCTGCAACAATAATTTCGTGCAACTGTTTATAGTTCTGCCCATGTATTGGATTATACATGAAAGGAAATAGGAAAACTGATTTGGCCCTGTTGTTTTATTTTTCTTTCTAGTAACATGTTGTGAAAAATACTTTTACGGAGAAGGAAGATGACTTTGTTGCTCTCACCGTATAAATTTATGTGAAGCGGCAAGAAAAGGGGCATGATGACGCATACCCGTAGGAGAAGATAGGAGAGGATGGGGTCGACTAGGAGCATCTCCACTCGCGGCCAAATCACGTCCGGCAACATCACCATACGGATGCTATTGGGCCCATCCGGACGCGCTACGACCTATTCGGAGCCCCTCTCGACACTCGCCCCCGCCCACCCCTCCGCCCAATAGGTTTTGTATAAACAAGATTCAAACACAAAAATTAACGAAACTAGTTGAATGCCCATGCATTGCTACGGAGTAAAAATATAGACTTGCACAAGATTTTTTTGTCAATTGAGGTCAGTACTGTCTCCTTTGGACTTTTTTTCGCACCTCACTCAGGCCCACAATTGTTCGCCCCTTCCATAATTTTTTTGCTTAAAGAACACAATTCTTATTTTACAATAAAAGTTGGTTGAATAAATTATCTATTAAATTTTACGTATAGTCCAATGGATGGATGGAGCTGTTCTTGTTTCTTTGACACTTGAAAAAAAAATACATCAAGAGCAACAAAAGTATTTTTGCCCCTTTTCTGTACAAGTATTTGCTTGCAACATAGTCTTAGGAAACAAACTAAACTTGAATGCTTTTATGAAGTTGTTAAATTATTATTTTTGTTGAGCATGCTGTTTCAACTACAGTAAACTGTAATAGGATACAACTGTGCCTGTCAAAAAATAAAATGAAGAAGGCCAAATCTATCAAGCCTCTGTGGGACGCAATAGCACAAAAAAGGCCCAACAACAGTCGTCTCCTTCCACCTCTCAACGAAAAAATATCGACCACTTCACTCTCACCGAAAAATGTCATTTTTCACGAGACTTTTTGTATTGGCATAGAATATGCGGACCTATATCCTATTTTTTTTAGAACTTTTTGACATTTTAAAATTCCTTTTTTTATAGCGGGTTTATCTACACCTATGAGCCGAAGATGATTTCCTGTTGCAACCCACACAATTTAATTCTTTTGAGAAAGCATAGAGGAGGGAGGCGGTGTTTTAGGTGGTAGGTGCAGATGCACCTATTATTTAAAACATTTTAAATATCTTTGAAAGGTAAAAATTTTCCAGAAAGCAATTCGGGTATATATGAGAACATCTTATTTAGCACAAAAATTACATGAAGGAAAAAATTGACCTGTGCAAAGAAGAAAGACACTTTTTACACAGGTCACAAAAAAGGTTTTTTCGCCGTGAGACTTTTTGTCCTACGACAAAAATGTTTTGAAGTATATTCGAAAATTTTATAAGTAACGCAGAGTTGAAGTCCTTTTTTTATAAGTAACGCAGAGTTGAAGTCGATTGGGATCGTGGTTTCCACGCCGACAGACTTGCACCGACGTACGGCCGGGTAAGCTAGAGGAGTTCATGTCGGACTCGGATTCATGATCGTACGTGTTATTATATGCCAGCAAGGGGACATACCCGCGAACGATGGAAGCTGCCCCATCTTCGTCCCGCCGCCGCCGGGCGAAACGGAGGGCGTGCTGCCGCTGCTGCGACTCCAGGCCAAGTACTGCAACTGCAAGCCGTCGGGAGGTCACTCAGCCGCCGCCGCTCCCGGCCAGTTCCTGGGGCGCCAAGCGCGCACGCACCGCCACCGCCCTCCGCTGTTCTCGGGAGTGGGCAGACCTTGGGGACGGCCCGGCGGGGCTGATTGCCGATCGTGTCCTTGCATACGATGTCGCCGACTACCTCCGCTTCCGCGCCGTGTGCTGCTCTTGGAGGCGCTGTTGCGATGACCCACGCTCGCACAGCGGCGGCCTCGACCGCCGCTTCCATCCCTGCAGGTGGACCATGCTCCGGGAGGAGCTCGCCGATCCCAACAGCCGCTGCTTCCTCAACACATCCACCGGCCAGTGCGTCCAGGTCCACATCCCGGAGCTCCATGACCATCTGTTGCTCGCCGTCACCCCCGAGGGACTCCTCGTTCTGGTCCTCAACACACAGCGCGCCACCGTCCGCCTGCTCAACCCGCTCACCCGCCACCTCACCGAGCTCCCGCCGCTCACCACCCTGCTGCCTCCAGAGCACCACGACAAGATTTTGGAGCGTAATCTCAATATCAATGTGGAATTCCCGGCGTGGGGCTCGGGCATTGCCAATGATGATTCAACGGTGGTGCTCTGCTTCAACCGGCTCGGCATGATTGGCATGGCCAAGCCCGGCGATGACTCCTGGAATTTGCTAAGATACCGCCGTGATGGGATCGCAGTGGCACCCCTCATGTTTGCAGGCAGCTTCTACACTGTTAACCTCAGTGGTGTGATGGTGCTGGAAATGGGTGCAGATCACCCACCACAGCTTAAGCTGGCTGCCAAACTGAGTATGCATGTCTCGGGAATGTTAGATACTGTGCATCTCGTGAACAATTGCGGGGAGCTCATGCTGGTACATCGTCGGCACCAAAGATTGACAGACCGGAATAAATCAGGGAGGAGCTACGACGCTTACCGAGTGGATTTGGACACCAAGACACTATCCCTGGTCAAGAGCCTGGGTGGCAGCGGTGCAGGGCGTGCCGTGTTCATGGGCCGGTATTGCTCTCTTTCTGTGTCTCTAGGTGTTTTCCCCTCCGGCTCCTTGAGTGCTCACACCATCTACTCCAGCTTTGATCTTCGTGAGAGGATTATATTAACAGCTGGAGCATATCATCTCAAATCTGGAAGAATAGAAATCCCATGTAGCTCGGTGCCGCCACGGCCGCATACTCTCATAGACTGTCTGTCCTTATCCAATACTGTCAAATAATGCTGATTTATCAAGCATGGTTTACGTAGTGAGTGCTAATTAAGCAAGCATGGATATTTTTAGAATGAAGCAAAATTCGGTTGTAACAGAAGCAAATTTCAGCTATGAAGAAAGCGTGATTTATGCAGATATGGATGACTGGTCCTGCTTAATTTGCATACTGAATCCACCAGCCATACATACAGGTTTGTAAACATCTATCTGGCTAGCCTAGTATGAAGTGCAGTTTAGCCTACTTGTGTTACCAGGATGTGATGCTGAATAAAAAAATTGTTGCATCCATCTGGTAAAAGTCTACTAGCTAGTCCTGATATCATGGGTATAGAAACGGATGTATAACTACAATTGTGAATGTTTCGTGTCAAAGTTGGGTTCCCTTTTATTTTGTGCAGTACATGCACCCAAATTGACTTTTTTTTAGGAACAGAGGGAGTATTTCTGAGTTCTCCTAATATTTTTACTTACCAATGTAATCTGCAAGCGCTCATTGTTGAGGGGTATAGATGTTTTTCTAGCTAGAAGTGGACTGTCATTCGTCCTGTCAAATCCACATTCATTTGCTATTCATAATAAAAAGATCAATATATGTTTATCCAACTGTCGCCTAAAACCCCCCTGAATCTTGTTATTAAGGCTGTCTTGATCATTTGGTTGTCCAGAGGCATCAAAACAAATGAATTAGAAAACCAAATTCACGGTGAGACTGTTGGTTAATCATCGTAACTCTGCTAGGCTTGAAAATGACTAGTCTTAACAAATTCCACAATAATTCTACTAATATCTAGTACCCAGTCTTGTTTAGCATGATTGACTTACGCTGCTCAGCATGTTTCTTCACTCCCGAGTCCCGACGCTCTCACAACCTTGCGGGGCCGCGACGACTCCATTTACTATGCTCCCATGACCTCTGTTGCGTAGGAGTTAGGACGACGACGAGGGTGTAGGCGCAAGTTGCAACGCCGACACGAGGGTAGATGCGCTGCGATCTACGACGTCGACAAAATGGTGAGTTACTCCGTCCATCTACCTATCTCCTCCGTCCCGTCTAGGGTTACGTTTCGTTTGATCTACCTAGTTCCGCCTCTCAGGGCGTTAGGGTTTCATATTGTGCCTTCCTCGAATTCTATGAGATAATGGGAGGCTTAACCCACTCTGGAGCCCCTGATCTGATATATATGTTATTTTTTGGGCATCTTGCGGTTTAAATCCGTGCAGATTAAGGTTTATCTATGTTAGACAATCTCTACATTAATGGTGTTGTTTAGCAGTGGATTTTTCAATGTATTTTGACACCTTAAAATTGTATCTATGTTGCATGATGAAATTTGATACACGATTTTGTGATATATTTTGATATGAGAATATCAAATCTAGTAATATTTGTACTACACTTTTATAGTAATATTTGTACTACACTTTTATACCTTATATTATATTTTTAATAAGCTATAAATAGCATGATTGATGACAAACAAATGCTTCTGTCTCTCTATATATATGGTGCTTTCCTTATACAATTATAATATTTTATTACCAAAGAGTGCACTTGTAATGTGTTAAGTTTAATGTGTTTGGTAATAAGATCTTTGTTAAATTTATTTTATAACTACATTTAGTTAATGGAAATATTCTTGGATGTGAGAAACATAAATAGAAGAAAACCGCATTGCCTTGGGTGGATTAATTTGTGATGCACCAATCACAATGTATGTACATGAGTGTATGATACTATATCCTTCAATATCTCCATAGGATATCTAAAAACATGATCTGTGATGGACACCTGATGTTGGTGCACCGTAGCTTCTCATATAAACAGGCCCGCACCTACGATATGTACCGAGTAGATTTGAACGCCGGATCTCTACGACGAGTCAAATCCTTTGGTGGCCGTAGGCATGCCTTGTTCGTCGGAAGGTCTTTCTCTCTCTCCGTGCCTGTCAAGACTTTCCACTCCGGCTCCATTAGAGGTAACACCATCTACCTGAGCTTCGACGTCGATGAGAGGTGCGAAATCCAAGGCTACAATCTTGCAAAGAGAAGAACAATCAGTAGTTGCAAGACTGGTTTGGTGGTGACGCAGCCGACATACTCTGGTGGACTGCCTATCCTTGTGTAGTACCGATTGGATAAGGAAAGGTTAAATTTGAATTGTATGCCCAGCCTACCCCCTTCGTTTTGTTTAGTATCTCTGTGTGAAAGAAACGTCATTTTCTAATGTTGGTGATGGCCTCGGACCTCAGTCATAATTTCTTTGCGATCTCGAGTTAGACTAGTCACACCGGGAGAACCATGACTTCATGAGCAGTAACATCAGTGGCATGTAGGTAATTTTTTTGATACGATGTATAATTAAAGAGGAGATAGATGGTTGTGGTAACATAGTATGTTTTTTTGGGGAGAAGTAACAGTACATATATTTCAAGACAATATGAGTATATAAGCTAATAAATATAACACTACACGCATGTTACTTCTCATTATGCATGGAGTTACTCTCTATTGTGAGCAGCCTTAGAGTTTTATTTTGGAGGCCATTTATAAGATGTCGGTAATGTATAGCGACATATACTACAGTTTAGGTATTTTTAAAATTGTATTAGGACGTGTCTGTAACGTAACACATCCAAATATTTTTTCTCTCTTTCCTCTTATGTTTGTACGTGGCCCAGATAGATTTTGTACGTGACAACCTTTTGCGTAACATATTTTGACTTTAAATCACAGCCATTAAAATTAAGATCAATGAAGCATATCTTTTTAGTCTATGTGGATTAACGTGGTGTTTCTGTTCAACAACCTTATTTTGCTTTTAGTATATAATAGATCATAAGTATATTTTCCATTTTTCTCAATACCAATTTTTTCCTCTCCTCTTCTTTTAGATGTTGTTAAAAAGTTTTCATTATTACATAGATGTGGGCCAGGTTAGAAACACATTAGAATTGTGCCAACACACCCAACTTAGCGAACACAGAGCCCCCAAAACGAAAAAATTGCACATGACACCAAGATTTGATGCCTTTATTATATAAAACACAAAATCAAACATTTGTTAGGGTAAACCCCGGAGTAGTGTCTAGTGTGTAATCAGTTATAAACAACCCAAATTATATACTGATTTAAAGACATTAACATATATGTGACATGTGGGCCGTTACTCTATGTCGTATATCCCTCGCGTACAATACACAATATTATTCCTCTCAACCAGCACGTGACCCACACGAGGATCTAGTCTCCGTCCGTTTCCCCGCCCGTGTTGTCCAGTGTCGCGCGCTACCTCTCTTGAAAACTCTACCTTCACGAATCACACTTTTCCTTGAACATATTATTGCAGCCTTGCAGGCACTAATCTTTGATTTGTTTCTCGGAAGAATTTGATTACTTAGACGGTGCAATGATTGTCCTGGGGTGTATTGGATGTGAAAATTGTAGAAGCCACCAACCATTCATGTCGTCTCGTTGCACAAAAAAACTGCTTTACATGTTTATGCACAAACCACCAACTATTCGTGTAATAATTTAGACATAGGTCCAGTTATCAAATTAAGCTGATTAACATCAGATTTGACGGCCAGTCCCACATGTCTTCTTCTCAAAGTATACACTAAACTAATATGAAAAATTTTAAGATCAGAATATGGTGTCCTTTTTTGTGAGATTCCGTTGAAAATTCAGTGGAATGTTCAAAAAATTTAAGAAAATATAAAAAGTCAAAGTATTGAAACAATATGAATTAACTAATCTAGCAAAGTACAAAACAGTTTGGAGTATCTGTTTGAAAGTTTCCTCACTTTTGGTGAGATTCGGTCACCATTTGTGAATTTTGTGTACTTCTCAAAAAGATCCGAGACACGCCAACTGGTGACACGTGGACATGCAATGCCACAACATCACTGCCCCATGGGCCCAGTCGTCATATTTGCCATGTAATCCGTTTAATCTGAAATTTGGTCCAATCTGCAACCTATTACCTGAATTGTTGATGGTTTGTGCAAAAAACAGGTAAAGTGTAGTTTTCACAATAACGACATCCATAATTTGCCCATCTCTCTCTCTCTCTCTCCACCCCTCTCCCTGGTGTCTTTTTCTACAATGCAGTAAAAATGAGCTTAAACAAACAAAAATGTGAAGCTGCAACAATAATTTCGTGCAACTGTTTATAGTTCTGCCCATGTATTGGATTATACATGAAAGGAAATAGGAAAACTGATTTGGCCCTGTTGTTTTATTTTTCTTTCTGGTAACATGTTGTGAAAAATACTTTTACGGAGAAGGAAGATGACTTTGTTGCTCTTACCGTATAAATTTATGTGAAGCGGCAAGAAAAGGGGCATGATGACGCATACCCGTAGGAGAAGATAGGAGAGGATGGGGTCGACTAGGAGCATCTCCACTCGCGGCCAAATCACGTCCGACAACATCATCATACAAATGCTATTGGGCCCATCCGGACGCGCTACGACCTATTGGGAGCCCCTCTCGACACTCGCCCCCCGCCCAATAGGTTTTGTATAAACAAGCTTCAAACACAAAAATTAACGAAACTAGTTGAATGCCCATACATTGCCAACAGAGTAAAAATATAGACGTGCACAAGATTTTTTTTGTCAATTGAGGCCAGGTGTGTACTTCTCAGAAAGATCCGAGACACGCCAACTGGTGACACGTGGACAAGCAATGCCACATCATCACTGCCCCAGTCGTCAGATTTGCCATGTAATCAGCTTAATCTGAAATTTGGTCCAATCTGCAACCTATTACGTGAATTGTTGATGGTTTGTGCAAAAAACAGGCAAAGTGTAGTTTTCACAATAACGACATCCATAATTGGCGAGTTCTGCAATTTTCTCCCATAGGTTTGAAGAAGAGCAGTCCACTTGCTCAATCGACCACATGAATCGTGACTTGTTCATACGCGCCTGCTGGTTTGGCAGGTCAAGTCTTCCCAAAAGTATCAGGCCCCTTGCCGATATTAGTTTCCTTTCTCCCCGATCTCTCTCTAAACCATTCTTCTCTTCTTGTGACCGCGAGGCGATTGTCCACTGATCGTCTTCCTAGAGGTCTAAGTAGTCTCTGAATTTATTTGTTTGGGCTGTTGCTTCCTTGTCAATTTTGCTTGGTTCAGTTGCAATAAGGCTGTAATTAAGTTGGGGCATGCATGATACGGGGACTGTTGGAAATTAAGTTGTGTTGGTTAACAAAAAGGAAACGATCTGATTGCATTTCATGCAGGTTCAATCTAATTTCAATCGCATGGGTCAACGCACGGACGATGAGGACGACTTTGAAGTCTCCGGCCCCAAGCATATGAGGAGGCCCAAAGTTCTTGGCGGCTGGAAGATTGTTATTGACTGGTATATATGTTTGTCATGTATTTTTCATCAGCGATCATTTGGAAGAAGTAATCTAATCTAGTGGTGTTATACTGTTAGCTTGCTATTGGTATAAATTTAGGAGCTTGTGCTGATCAGATCATGCACGTGAACATCTGATAGGAACAATTCGGAGCACCGCCGGTGCGTCGCTGCCTGCCTTGTCAAAGGCACCGGCGTGATAGAGAAGGACAGGATCAAGTGCAGGCTGCTCAGTGCTGCTCTGGCGCCGCCGTGGTGGGAGAGTTTCGGGTTCCAACTCAAGGAGGTGTTCAGAACTGAGTCCATCATCAACGACCATTTCACCTACGGCGCCATCTTCGAGCTCAAGCCGCCATCTCGGTCACGGCGTGCCCCCAAGTACGTGGTGGCCTTCCGAGGCACCATGCTATTCCATCCCAAGGTCTTGCAAGATCTGATGCAGGACACCTTGGTGCTGTTCAACGCACTCGCCGACAACAGGCGATTCAAGCGCACCCATTCGCGGGTCGACGCACTCATCAGCAGCAACGGCGGCGGCGGCGCCGTGTGGCTCGCGGGGCACTCCCTCGGCGCGTCGCTGGCCCTCGAAATAGGGCGCAACATCATGCTGGAGAAGGGGGAGAACGTCCCGACCTTCCTCTTCAACCCGCCGCATGTGTCGCCGGCGCCGGTGCTCAACGGCATCCTCTCGGAGGAACGCATGACTCAAGTCTACACGGCGAGCTACGCGGTGAAGTTCGTGCTCGCGAACGTTGTGCCCGGCCACCGGGAGCGCACGAAGAAGCTGTTCGGGAAGCTGGCCCCGTGGGTGCCGGAGCTGTACCTCAACCCGAAGGACAGCATCTGCCGGGGGTACATCGATTACTTCCAGCAGCGGCTGCTGGTTCATGAGAACCACCCTCGTTTCGCCGGTACGGCGACGAGAACGTCGTACCGTGATATCCTCTTCTTCAGGACGTTGCGACCCCAGCTTCTGCCGTCGGCGAGGTTGTGGAAGAACTCGAGCCACGGGGCGGAGGCGCATGGGCTTCGGCAGTGGTGGAAGCCGGATACTGACCTGGAGCTGAGCGAACAACGTTACGCCCACCAACTCCAGCCTTCTGCTTGATGCCACTTTGGTAAATGTCATTGTGTGCATATACTTTTTAACTTATTATGCGTAGTTCTACTTCGGCTTCAAACCTACAAACTATATGTTCATTTGTTTGTCGTTTTGATCATGCAAGGAAATGCTTGGCATGGTGGATATACAGTATGTACAGACTTAAATCAGCTGTCAGGAAATAAAAATTGGGTTGAAAACATGCGGAATCTTCTATCTATTGTTTTCGTCGATTTCTATTGAAAACCGCCAATTCTTACAATTAATCTTACAGAAATGAACTTTCAGCAAATTACGAAATTACAATGCACAAACTACAAATCACTAGCTGTCTAGTTCCTCGGCACAAGAGATTTTGGCATTTCAAAGATGCACCAAAAAAGAAAGAAGGCAAGTCATGTCAAACAGAATTAGATATCCGAAACAAAAGGATTTCAAAATAGAATAGAAAACCCTTTGCAAATTCTCAGTCAACTCTTTTGACCATGGGGTTTGAATCGTTATTCATGCATAAAATATGCAACTGGGTGAATTGCATATACAATTTGGTGACCGAGAATTAGCTGTGTCCAATAAAACAATGTAGGACATCCGCCATGCCCGACGCCAACAGAATGCTTGGAACGAGCTGATGGAGAAGTAGTACCTGGTGTGGTAATTGGTTATACTATATACCTAAGCTCTGTACTGAATCAGCCGGCGCAAAAGCCATAGACGCTTTTTTTTTTACTGAAACTACGGCGGGCCTTCGGCCAGCCTGAACACTTTTATAACCAACCACAGAGGCTTACAAGCAGATTACATCAGAAAGGGGTTAGAGGGAAAGGGAGGGAGCGAAGTCATGTTGTCTAGGGGGGTTGATAATTATTACACCAATATAAGAGAAAGTCTTTCGTCTGGGGATTGCGGCAACGGTGCGACCAAAGCCTGACATCGGCAATGCATCTAGCGGCGGAGACACACGGGGGTTCGTCGACGGAATTGAACACGAGCGCATTCCGGCGCTTCCAAATGTTCCAGAGAATGGCCGTAAGGAGCGTGAGCCGCCCACTGTCCGGGGCGACGTGGTTCCAAATGTCCTCAATAGTAGGCGGCGAAGGAGAGGGGGCGAGGGGTGGGAGAGCGTCCCACACCTCCTTGGCACGGTGGCAGTGAAGCAGTAGATGGTTAACGTCTTCATCATGGCTGCAGGAGGGGCATGCAGGCGAGTCCGTGAGGGAGTGGCGATGCCGTCTCATGTTGGTGGAGATGCGGCGACGATGCGCGAGCCAGCAGAAGATCCTGCAGTTGTTAGGGGCGGCATTGTGCCAAAAAGCACCTGCAAACTCATCATGTGGCAAGTGCCTAAAAAAATCAGCATAAGTATCACGGTTCGAGGCTGTTTTGTTCGTGAAGCGGTTGAGGCGGGAATCTCTAACCAAGGGTCGAAGAGTCACGCCTTGGAGAATGAGGGTGAGGGAGGTCAACTGGGTGGACGCGACAGAGGATAGGCGCGAGGCAAAGATGGAGGCAAAGGTAGTGGACAAGGCGTCGTGGACGGAGATGTTAGGGCGGGTGGAATGAGAAGCGAGGGCGGAGAACTGTTGTTCAAGCGTTTGGGTCCCGATCCAATGATCTTGCCAAAAGGAGGCGGAGGTGCCGGAGCCAAGAATGGTTGTGGAGTTGGAGCGGAAGGCGGGGAGTGTGGACAAGATGTCCTTCCAAATAGGGCTATCAAGATGATGGGAGTCCCCAAGGTCTCTAAGGTCGTTCCACCCATAGGAGCGACGGTACCAGGAGGCCCAGGGGGCCGTGCAGACGCCATGGAGCTTAGTCAGGAATTTGGAGAGAAGGGAGGAATTCTGGGAGGAGAGGCAGAGGATGCCGAGGCCGCCGAGGTGTTTGGGGGAGCAGACCTCCGTCCAGGCGACCTTACAGTTCCCACCATGGCAAGAGTCCTCGCCAGTCCAGAGGAAAGCGCGGCGCCGCTTGTCAATGGCCTCAATGACACTTTGGGGGAGGATCCCAGCGGCCATTGCGTGGCGCGAGGAGAGACGAGAGGACGGAGTTGACAAGGATAAGACGGCCGCCAATCGGCGTACAGCGGCCTCGCCACCCCGCCAAGTACCCATCACAGCGAGAGATGAGCGGCGCAAGGTCAGCGGCCCTGAACTTGTGGGTGGAGAGGGGGAGTCCGAGATAGACTTGGGGGAAGGAGGAGACCGAGCATCCGAAAGCAGCAGCTTGGTCGAGCGCATCTCTGGCGGTGACGTGGATGGGAACAAAGGTGCTTTTATGGAAGTTTATGTGGAGGCCCGTGGCCCGTGGCCGCCGAACAAAGCCATAGACGCTGTCTCTTTCATCTCAAAAAACTTGGGTTGTACTACTGAATGGGAAATACACACCTCTTCAAAGATCATGATTGGATAGGGAAGAGCTGACCTCCAAATATTAATATTTTCCTCACACATCATCTTAATTTCAAGGTTCTGTTACTACTGAAGTACCCGAGTTAAGAATTTCTTTCTCAAACAACCACAGGATAATTAGCCTTGTAGAGAAGTGGAACCATGCGGAGGGAACCCCACAGGTATATTCTATCCTGTTCAACACCTTTTCAATTCTTCTGAACTTGCGTCCGTGCTGCTAGGGATCTGAAATACACTTCTGCTACGTGACTAGTTATAACATGGCAGTACAGGCAGTTTCGACTGAACTGGATGAAACATGCATAACTAGCATTACTGAATGTAGTCATGGCGAAATAGGAGTTTATTTATGCTTATGCTTTGAACCCTTCGTCGTTAGGGAGGATATAGTTCATTTTGAATAGTTCATTACTACTGTGAACCCTTCGTGAGAGGATTCAAGGGCGATGTTAGCTACTTCATCTGCAGCAGGCCTGGGGCTGGCCCAAAAGTTCTGACCGACGAGAGCCACGCGTTGATCGATTCAGCCACGGGGCTGGCCAAAGGAGTGTAAATTTGGATGATCATTTATAGGTTTCACGTGTGTTGTACACTCTGTAGCATTACAGTTTTGAACTTCCATCGTTTGTCGTTGTAATTTTCTGGCCGCTTAAAAGAGCACGATTCTTCTTTTTCAATAAAAGTTGGTTGAATAAATTACTATTTTGCTGATTTAATTTTCTGTATACATTTGATGGAGCAGTTCTTGATTCTTTGGCATTGGGAAATTAATACATTAAGAGCAACAGGTATATTTGCCCTTTTAAGTGTATATGTTTGTGACATGTTCCCAGGAAACAAGTTAAACTTGAATTTCAAATCTGTGTTACTTATTAGTATTATGGTTCTACTACTGGATTAGTCTAGGGAAGCTGAACAATGCAGCCATGAAAGGACATCCACCTAGTCGTCAGCCAGCGTTTTGCTGATCTGGACGCTCCTGTTGCTGTAACAGCTATGGTGTTCGCTGATAGTCTATAACTGTATTTGATAAATTTCCTACCGATTGATATTTGTATTATTGTTTGGAGGGCCTGAAATGCATGTTAATGATGCGGTGACAAGGACGAATATACAAACAGCTTACTAGCACAGTTACTGCTACACTAGTTTGGTTGGGTCCAGATTGTATTACATTCTCAAGATCCAATTTCCATGTTAGCAGACAAACAAAGAACTTACAATCACAAAAGCTTGCCGATCCACACAAACATTAACAGTCTGGTGAGAAGATGAAAAGATAAATGGATGTTGAACAAAATTACACTAGAAGAGGATGAAAGAAACGACACTTTCTAATGTCGGTGATGGCCTTGGACCTAAGTCGTAATTTCTCGGTGCTCTGAGTTAAAGATTTTTTGTTTTGTTTTGCAGTCCACTTTTAAGTTGCTGGTAGTGTATAAGATGGCATTTGCACTTTTGCAGCGGCAGGTTGCCTACACCTTTGATTCTGGGCCTAGTTCTTCACCAATAGCATCAAACTGCAATAAGAATGATCGACTTCTTTAAGATGCTTGTCGAACTGCAATAAGAATGACCGACTTCTTTAAGAATGATGTGAATGTAGAGAGGTAAGGAGAATACAGAGCAAGGATTTCTTTTATTCCTCTGATTCTAAACATAGAATTTACCCTGTCATTCTGAACTGTCGAGCCATCAATAGGTACTGTCCATGGCATCGACATATGCAGCATCCGGTGAAATGACTGCAAATATTTTGTAACTTGTGCCTTAATTTTAAAAGCTGGCATTTCGTTTAGGACTAATGCCATCCAGGTAGACAAAAAGAATATCATCCACTTTAACATAAATTTCCAATTATGTTATAATATGTAGTCAGATCAGTACTAGTAATAGTATATGTGTAGTTGGAGCCACTCGTCCCACTGGTCAATCACCCCATCGATGGGGCTTATGGGACCTTCCTTGATTTATTTGATTATAAAGCATACAGAGTTGCAATGTCATGAATAAAATTGCTACGGACATCGACGATTCACAGGTCTTGCTAGCAAAATGGTAAGATATTTATAACAAGATTCTTATTGGAATAGCAGACAGATCAGTTCATTATTACTCAGTAGACGCAAATTGGCTAATGGGGCCCTAGAAAGAAGCAAATGTAACATAGCAAGACTCCATAGAAAGTACGCAGCACAAGAAAATAAAACCTCCCCACAAAGTTCATTAGCTACAACATGAACCGTTTCAAAGCATTAAAAAGTTTCTATGGGAATAAGCACGAGATACTTAAGATGCAAGGCGTCAATGAATGTCTCCGGACTGCCAATGCCAACCAGATATTCTTTTGCATCAGCAAAATATTTGACAACAGTTAACTTACACCAATGAATTTCCAGCCATTCCTCTTTGAAATGACAAGCAACTGCAGGCTCCAATCAAGGAGAACCTTCAATATCATTCATGTCTCAATGCTCTCATCATCATCACCAACTGAATCCAAGGTGACACAAGGCGTAACACACCACACCCCTCTTACTGCAGGACATAAACCGTGCTTGCTAAATCAGCACAATGTGACAGTATTGGACAAGGACAGACAGTCGATGAGAGTATGCGGCCGTGACGGAACCGATCTACATGGGCGCTCGACTCTTCCAGATTTGAGATGATATGCTCGAGCTGTTGATAGAATCCTCTCACGAAGGTCAAAGCACGAGTAGATGGTGTCAGCACTCAAGGAGCCGGGGGGAAAAACACCTAGAGACACAGAAAGAGAGCAATAGCGGCCCATGAACACGGCACGCCCTGCACCGCAGCCACCCAGGCTCTTGACCGGGGATAGTGTCCTGGTGTCGAAATCCACTCGGTAAGCGTCGTAGCTCCTCCCTGATTTATTCCGTGCTGTCAATCGTCTGCCCCGACGATGTACCAGCATCAGCTCCCCGCAATTGTTCACGAGATGCACAGTTTCTGCCATTTGCGAGACATGCATACTCAGTTGGGCAGCCAGCTTAAGCTGTGGTGGGTGATCTGCACCCATTTCCAGCACCATCACACCACTGAGGGTAACACAGTAGAAGCGGCCTGCAAACATTAGAGGTGCCTCTGTGATCATACCACTGTATCTTAGCAAATTCCAGGAGTCATCGCCGGGCTTGGCCATGCCAATCATGCCGAGCCTGTTGAAGCAGAGCACCACCGTTGAATCATCATTGGCAATGCCCGAGCCCCACGCTGTGAATTCAAAATTGAAATCGAGATTACACTCCAAAATCCTGTCGTGGTGCTCTGGAGGCAGCAGCGTGGTGAGCGGCGGGAGCTCAGTGAGGTGGCGGGTGAGCGGGTTGAGCAGGCGGACGGTGGCGCGCCGTGTCTCGAGGACCAGAACGAGGAGTCCCTCGGGGGTGACGGCGAGCAGCAGATGGTCACTGAGCTCCGGGATGTGGACCTGGACGCACTGGCCGGTGGATGTGTTGAGGAAGCAGCGGCTGTTGGGATCGGCGAGCTCCTCCCGGAGCATGGTCCACCTCCAGGGATGGAACCGGCGGTCCACGCCGCTGTGCTCGCGAGGGTCATCGCAACACCGACGCCAAGAGCAGCACACGGCGCGGAAGCGGAGGTAGTCGGCGACGTCGAAGGCGAGGACACGGTCGGCGATGAGCCCTGCCGGACCGTCCCCGAGACCCGACCAGTCCGTCTCCGTTGTTAGGGCAGAGGAGGAGGAGGAGTGGGCCATTTGGGCGCCGGCGGATCCCGCGCGAGAGCGGCGCGTGCGTGGGCGGACCCCGTCCTCCTTGATACCGCACCGCGAGAGGAGGGGAGGGGAGGGGAGGGGGTCTGGACGGCGGAGGAGAGCGCGCGGCGGAGGGGCGTGTGGTGGTTGACGGTGATATCCCGGCCGCCGGGGAGCAGGGTTCGAAGGGACTCCTCCGTTCTGTGTGGGCTTCAGTGGGCCGGTTGTTTTTGTTCTTGCGTAAGAGCCCACAACGGCTTGGTTAATTTGCCCATCTCTCTCTCTCTCTCCACCCCTCTCCCTGGTGTCTTTTTCTACAATGCAGTAAAAATGAGCTTAAACAAACAAAAATGTGAAGCTGCAACAATAATTTCGTGCAACTGTTTATAGTTCTGCCCATGTATTGGATTATACATGAAAGGAAATAGGAAAACTGATTTGGCCCTGTTGTTTTATTTTTCTTTCTAGTAACATGTTGTGAAAAATACTTTTACGGAGAAGGAAGATGACTTTGTTGCTCTCACCGTATAAATTTATGTGAAGCGGCAAGAAAAGGGGCATGATGACGCATACCCGTAGGAGAAGATAGGAGAGGATGGGGTCGACTAGGAGCATCTCCACTCGCGGCCAAATCACGTCCGGCAACATCACCATACGGATGCTATTGGGCCCATCCGGACGCGCTACGACCTATTCGGAGCCCCTCTCGACACTCGCCCCCGCCCACCCCTCCGCCCAATAGGTTTTGTATAAACAAGATTCAAACACAAAAATTAACGAAACTAGTTGAATGCCCATGCATTGCTACGGAGTAAAAATATAGACTTGCACAAGATTTTTTTGTCAATTGAGGTCAGTACTGTCTCCTTTGGACTTTTTTTCGCACCTCACTCAGGCCCACAATTGTTCGCCCCTTCCATAATTTTTTTGCTTAAAGAACACAATTCTTATTTTACAATAAAAGTTGGTTGAATAAATTATCTATTAAATTTTACGTATAGTCCAATGGATGGATGGAGCTGTTCTTGTTTCTTTGACACTTGAAAAAAAAATACATCAAGAGCAACAAAAGTATTTTTGCCCCTTTTCTGTACAAGTATTTGCTTGCAACATAGTCTTAGGAAACAAACTAAACTTGAATGCTTTTATGAAGTTGTTAAATTATTATTTTTGTTGAGCATGCTGTTTCAACTACAGTAAACTGTAATAGGATACAACTGTGCCTGTCAAAAAATAAAATGAAGAAGGCCAAATCTATCAAGCCTCTGTGGGACGCAATAGCACAAAAAAGGCCCAACAACAGTCGTCTCCTTCCACCTCTCAACGAAAAAATATCGACCACTTCACTCTCACCGAAAAATGTCATTTTTCACGAGACTTTTTGTATTGGCATAGAATATGCGGACCTATATCCTATTTTTTTTAGAACTTTTTGACATTTTAAAATTCCTTTTTTTATAGCGGGTTTATCTACACCTATGAGCCGAAGATGATTTCCTGTTGCAACCCACACAATTTAATTCTTTTGAGAAAGCATAGAGGAGGGAGGCGGTGTTTTAGGTGGTAGGTGCAGATGCACCTATTATTTAAAACATTTTAAATATCTTTGAAAGGTAAAAATTTTCCAGAAAGCAATTCGGGTATATATGAGAACATCTTATTTAGCACAAAAATTACATGAAGGAAAAAATTGACCTGTGCAAAGAAGAAAGACACTTTTTACACAGGTCACAAAAAAGGTTTTTTCGCCGTGAGACTTTTTGTCCTACGACAAAAATGTTTTGAAGTATATTCGAAAATTTTATAAGTAACGCAGAGTTGAAGTCCTTTTTTTATAAGTAACGCAGAGTTGAAGTCGATTGGGATCGTGGTTTCCACGCCGACAGACTTGCACCGACGTACGGCCGGGTAAGCTAGAGGAGTTCATGTCGGACTCGGATTCATGATCGTACGTGTTATTATATGCCAGCAAGGGGACATACCCGCGAACGATGGAAGCTGCCCCATCTTCGTCCCGCCGCCGCCGGGCGAAACGGAGGGCGTGCTGCCGCTGCTGCGACTCCAGGCCAAGTACTGCAACTGCAAGCCGTCGGGAGGTCACTCAGCCGCCGCCGCTCCCGGCCAGTTCCTGGGGCGCCAAGCGCGCACGCACCGCCACCGCCCTCCGCTGTTCTCGGGAGTGGGCAGACCTTGGGGACGGCCCGGCGGGGCTGATTGCCGATCGTGTCCTTGCATACGATGTCGCCGACTACCTCCGCTTCCGCGCCGTGTGCTGCTCTTGGAGGCGCTGTTGCGATGACCCACGCTCGCACAGCGGCGGCCTCGACCGCCGCTTCCATCCCTGCAGGTGGACCATGCTCCGGGAGGAGCTCGCCGATCCCAACAGCCGCTGCTTCCTCAACACATCCACCGGCCAGTGCGTCCAGGTCCACATCCCGGAGCTCCATGACCATCTGTTGCTCGCCGTCACCCCCGAGGGACTCCTCGTTCTGGTCCTCGAGACACGGCGCGCCACCGTCCGCCTGCTCAACCCGCTCACCCGCCACCTCACCGAGCTCCCGCCGCTCACCACCCTGCTGCCTCCAGAGCACCACGACAAGATTTTGGAGCGTAATCTCAATTTCAGTGTGGAATTCCCGGCGTGGGGCTCGGGCATTGCCAATGATGATTCAACGGTGGTGCTCTGCTTCAACCGGCTCGGCATGATTGGCATGGCCAAGCCCGGCGATGACTCCTGGAATTTGCTAAGATACCGCCGTGATGGGATCGCAGTGGCACCCCTCATGTTTGCAGGCAGCTTCTACACTGTTAACCTCAGTGGTGTGATGGTGCTGGAAATGGGTGCAGATCACCCACCACAGCTTAAGCTGGCTGCCAAACTGAGTATGCATGTCTCGGGAATGTTAGATACTGTGCATCTCGTGAACAATTGCGGGGAGCTCATGCTGGTACATCGTCGGCACCAAAGATTGACAGACCGGAATAAATCAGGGAGGAGCTACGACGCTTACCGAGTGGATTTGGACACCGAGACACTATCCCTGGTCAAGAGCCTGGGTGGCAGCGGTGCAGGGCGTGCCGTGTTCATGGGCCGGTATTGCTCTCTTTCTGTGTCTCTAGGTGTTTTCCCCTCCGGCTCCTTGAGTGCTCACACCATCTACTCCAGCTTTGATCTTCGTGAGAGGATTATATTAACAGCTGGAGCATATCATCTCAAATCTGGAAGAATAGAAATCCCATGTAGCTCGGTGCCGCCACGGCCGCATACTCTCATAGACTGTCTGTCCTTATCCAATACTGTCAAATAATGCTGATTTAGCAAGCATGGTTTACGCAGTGAGTGCTAATTAAGCAAGCATGAATATTTTTAGAATGAAGCAAAATTCGGTTGTAACAGAAGCAAATTTCAGCTATGAAGAAAGCGTGATTTATGCAGATATGGATGACTGGTCCTGCTTAATTTGCAAACTGAATCCACCAGCCATACATACAGGTTTGTAAACATCTATCTGGCTAGCCTAGTATGAAGTGCAGTTTAGCCTACTTGTGTTACCAGGATGTGATGCTGAATAAAAAAATTGTTGCATCCATCTGGTAAAAGTCTACTAGTCCTGATATCATGGGTATAGAAACGGATGTATAACTACAATTGTGAATGTTTCGTGTCAAAGTTGGGTTCCCTTTTATTTTGTGCAGTACATGCACCCAAATTGACTTTTTTTTAGGAACAGAGGGAGTATTTCTGAGTTCTCCTAATATTTTTACTTACCAATGTAATCTGCAAGCGCTCATTGTTGAGGGGTATAGATGTTTTTCTAGCTAGAAGTGGACTGTCATTCGTCCTGTCAAATCCACATTCATTTGCTATTCATAATAAAAAGATCAATATATGTTTATCCAACTGTCGCCTAAAACCCCCCTGAATCTTGTTATTAAGGCTGTCTTGATCATTTGGTTGTCCAGAGGCATCAAAACAAATGAATTAGAAAACCAAATTCACGGTGAGACTGTTGGTTAATCATCGTAACTCTGCTAGGCTTGAAAATGACTAGTCTTAACAAATTCCACAATAATTCTACTAATATCTAGTACCCAGTCTTGTTTAGCATGATTGACTTACGCTGCTCAGCATGTTTCTTCACTCCCGAGTCCCGACGCTCTCACAACCTTGCGGGGCCGCGACGACTCCATTTACTATGCTCCCATGACCTCTGTTGCGTAGGAGTTAGGACGACGACGAGGGTGTAGGCGCAAGTTGCAACGCCGACACGAGGGTAGCTGCGCTGCGATCTACGACGTCGACAAAATGGTGAGTTACTCCGTCCATCTACCTATCTCCTCCGTCCCGTCTAGGGTTACGTTTCGTTTGATCTACCTAGTTCCGCCTCTCAGGGCGTTAGGGTTTCATATTGTGCCTTCCTCGAATTCTATGAGATAATGGGAGGCTTAACCCACTCTGGAGCCCCTGATCTGATATATATGTTATTTTTTGGGCATCTCGCGGTTTAAATCCGTGCAGATTAAGGTTTATCTATGTTAGACAATCTCTACATTAATGGTGTTGTTTAGCAGTGGATTTTTCAATGTATTTTGACACCTTAAAATTGTATCTATGTTGCATGATGAAATTTGATACACGATTTTGTGATATATTTTGATATGAGAATATCAAATCTAGTAATATTTGTACTACACTTTTATAGTAATATTTGTACTACACTTTTGTACCTTATATTATATTTTTAATAAGCTATAAATAGCATGATTGATGACAAACAAATGCTTCTGTCTCTCTATATATATGGTGCTTTCCTTATACAATTATAATATTTTATTACCAAAGAGTGCACTTGTAATGTGTTAAGTTTAATGTGTTTGGTAATAAGATCTTTGTTAAATTTATTTTATAACTACATTTAGTTAATGGAAATATTCTTGGATGTGAGAAACATAAATAGAAGAAAACCGCATTGCCTTGGGTGGATTAATTTGTGATGCACCAATCACAATGTATGTACATGAGTGTATGATACTATATCCTTCAATATCTCCATAGGATATCTAAAAACATGATCTGTGATGGACACCTGATGTTGGTGCACCGTAGCTTCTCATATAAACAGGCCCGCACCTACGATATGTACCGAGTAGATTTGAACGCCGGATCTCTACGACGAGTCAAATCCTTTGGTGGCCGTAGGCATGCCTTGTTCGTCGGAAGGTCTTTCTCTCTCTCCGTGCCTGTCAAGACTTTCCACTCCGGCTCCATTAGAGGTAACACCATCTACCTGAGCTTCGACGTCGATGAGAGGTGCGAAATCCAAGGCTACAATCTTGCAAAGAGAAGAACAATCAGTAGTTGCAAGACTGGTTTGGTGGTGACGCAGCCGACATACTCTGGTGGACTGCCTATCCTTGTGTAGTACCGATTGGATAAGGAAAGGTTAAATTTGAATTGTATGCCCAGCCTACCCCCTTCGTTTTGTTTAGTATCTCTGTGTGAAAGAAACGTCATTTTCTAATGTTGGTGATGGCCTCGGACCTCAGTCATAATTTCTTTGCGATCTCGAGTTAGACTAGTCACACCGGGAGAACCATGACTTCATGAGCAGTAACATCAGTGGCATGTAGGTAATTTTTTTATACGATGTATAATTAAAGAGGAGATAGATGGTTGTGGTAACATAGTATGTTGTTTTGGGGAGAAGTAACAGTACATATATTTCAAGACAATATGAGTATATAAGCTAATAAATATAACACTACACGCATGTTACTTCTCATTATGCATGGAGTTACTCTCTATTGTGAGCAGCCTTAGAGTTTTATTTTGGAGGCCATTTATAAGATGTCGGTAATGTATAGTGACATATACTACAGTTTAGGTATTTTTAAATGAAACTAGCAAGGTGACCCTCGCAAATGCGAGGGCATCATCTTTCGTGTATCGAAATGCTTACATTTTGTTTTATTTATATGTTTCTCTCTTGTTTATTGCTTTTGTTGAAAGGTAAAGAATATTTTAGACAAAATAAAATTGTATTAGGACGTGTCTGTAACGTAACACATCCAAATATTTTTTCTCTCTTTCCTCTTATGTTTGTACGTGGCCCAGATAGATTTTGTACGTGACAACCTTTTGCGTAACATATTTTGACTTTAAATCACAGCCATTAAAATTAAGATCAATGAAGCATATCTTTTTAGTCTATGTGGATTAACGTGGTGTTTCTGTTCAACAACCTTATTTTGCTTTTAGTATATAATAGATCATAAGTATATTTTCCATTTTTCTCAATACCATTTTTTTCCTCTCCTCTTCTTTTAGATGTTGTTAAAAAGTTTTCATTATTACATAGATGTGGGCCAGGTTAGAAACACATTAGAACTGTGCCAGCACACCCAGCTTAGCCAACATAGAGCCCCAAAAACGAAAAAATTGCACATAACACCAAGATTTGATGCCTTTATTATATAAAACACAAAATCAAACATTTGTTAGGGTAAACCCCGGAGTAGTGTCTAGTGTGTAATCAGTTATAAACAACCCAAATTATATACTGATTTAAAGACATTAACATATATGTGACATGTGGGCCGTTACTCTATGTCGTATATCCCTCGCGTACAATACACAATATTATTCCTCTCAACCAGCACGTGACCCACACGAGGATCTAGTCTCCGTCCGTTTCCCCGCCCGTGTTGTCCAGTGTCGCGCGCTACCTCTCTTGAAAACTCTACCTTCACGAATCACACTTTTCCTTGAACATATTATTGCAGCCTTGCAGGCACTAATCTTTGATTTGTTTCTCGGAAGAATTTGATTACTTAGACGGTGCAATGATTGTCCTGGGGTGTATTGGATGTGAAAATTGTAGAAGCCACCAACCATTCATGTCGTCTCGTTGCACAAAAAAACTGCTTTACATGTTTATGCACAAACCACCAACTATTCGTGTAATAATTTAGACATAGGTCCAGTTATCAAATTAAGCTGATTAACATCAGATTTGACGGCCAGTCCCACATGTCTTCTTCTCAAAGTATACACTAAACTAATATGAAAAAGTTTAAGATCAGAATATGGTGTCCTTTTTTGTGAGATTCCGTTGAAAATTCAGTGGAATGTTCAAAAAATTTAAGAAAATATAAAAAGTCAAAGTATTGAAACAATATGAATTAACTAATCTAGCAAAGTACAAAACAGTTTGGAGTATCCGTTTGAAAGTTTCCTCACTTTTGGTGAGATTCGGTCACCATTTGTGAATTTTGTGTACTTCTAAAAAAGATCCGAGACACGCCAACTGGTGACACGTGGACATGCAATGCCACAACATCACTGCCCCATGGGCCCAGTCGTCATATTTGCCATGTAATCCGTTTAATCTGAAATTTGGTCCAATCTGCAACCTATTACCTGAATTGTTGATGGTTTGTGCAAAAAACAGGTAAAGTGTAGTTTTCACAATAACGACATCCATAATTGGCGAGGTCTGCAATTTTCTCCCATAGGTTTGAAGAAGAGCAGTCCACTTGCTCAATCGACCACATGAATCGTGACTTGTTCATACGCGCCTGCTGGTTTAGCAGGTCAAGTCTTCCCAAAATTAAGTATCAGGCCCCTTGCCGATATTAGTTTCCTTTCTCCCCGATCTCTCTCTAAACCATTCTTCTCTTCTTGTGACCGCGAGGCGATTGTCCACTGATCGTCTTCCTAGAGGTAAGTAGTCTCTGAATTTATTTGTTTGGGCTGTTGCTTCCTTGTCAATTTTGCTTGGTTCAGTTGCAATAAGGCTGTAAGTTGGGGCATAATACGGGGACTGTTGGAAATTAAGTTGTGTTGGTTAACAAAAAGGAAACGATCTGATTGCATTTCATGCAGGTTCAATCTAATTTCAATCGCATGGGTCAACGCACGGACGATGAGGACGACTTTGAAGTCTCCGGCCCCAATCATATGAGGAGGCCCAAAGTTCTTGGCGGCTGGAAGATTGTTATTGACTGGTATATATGTTTGTCATGTATTTTTCATCATCAATCATTTGGAGCTTGGAAGACAGTGATCTATTGGTGTTATACCCGTAAAAAAAATCTATTGGTGTTATACTGTTATATGTATATTGGACATTTACTTAGCTTGCTATTGGTATGAATTTAGGAGCTTGTGCTGATCAAATCATGCATGTGAACATCTGATAGGAACAATTCGGAGCACCGCCGGTGCGTCGCTGCCTGCCTTGTCAAAGGCACCGGCGTGATAGAGAAGGACAGGATCAAGTGCAGGCTGCTCAATGCTGCTCTGGCGCCGCCGTGGTGGGAGAGTTTCGGGTTCCAACTCAAGGAGGTGTTCAAAACCGAGTCCATCATCAACGACCATTTCACCTACGGCGCCATCTTCGAGCTCAAGCCGCCATCTCGGTCGCGGCGTGCCCCCAAGTACGTGGTGGCCTTCCGAGGCACCATGCTATTCCATCCCAAGGTCTTGCAGGATCTGATGCAGGACACCTTGGTGCTGTTCAACGCACTCGCCGACAACAGGCGATTCAAGCGCACCCATTCGAAGGTCGACGAACTTATCAGCGGCGGCGGCGCCGTGTGGCTCGCGGGGCACTCCCTCGGCGCGTCTCTGGCCCTCGAAATAGGGCGCAACATCATGCTGGAGAAGGGGGAGAACGTCCCGACCTTCCTCTTCAACCCGCCGCATGTGTCGCCGGCGCCGGTGCTCAACGGCATCCTCTCGGAGGAACGCATGACTCAAGTCTACACGGCGAGCTACGCGGTGAAGTTCGTGCTCGCGAACGTCGTGCCCGGCCACCGGGAGCGCACGAAGAAGCTGTTCGGGAAGCTGGCCCCGTGGGTGCCGGAGCTGTACCTCAACCCGAAGGACAGCATCTGCCGGGGGTACATCGATTACTTCGAGCAGCGGCTGCTGGTTCATGAGAACCACCCTCGTCTCGCCAGTACGGCGACGAGAACGTCGTACCGTGATATCCTTTTCTTCAGGACGTTGCGACCCCAGCTTCTGCCGTCGGCGAGGTTGTGGAAGAACTCGAGCCACGGGGCGGAGGCGCATGGGCTTCGGCAGTGGTGGAAGCCGGATACTGACCTGGAGCTGAGCGAACAACGTTACGCCCACCAACTCCAGCCTTCTGCTTGATGCCACTTTGGTAAATATCATTGTGTGCATATACTTTTTAACTTATTATGTGTGTAATTCTACTTCGGATTCAAACTTACAAACTATATGTTCATTTGTTTGTCGTTTTGATCATGCAAGGAAATGCTTGGCATGGTGGATATACAGTATGTACAGACTTAAATCAGCTGTCAGGAAAGAAAAATTGGGTTGAAAACATGCGGAATCTTCTATCTATTGTTTTCGTCGATTTCTATTAAAAACCGCCAATTCTTACAATTAATCTTACAGAAATGAACTTTCAGCAAATTAGGAAATTACAATGCACAAACTACAAATCACTAGCTGTCTAGTTCCTCGGCACAAGAGATTTTGGCATTTCAAAGATGCACCAAAAAAGAAAGAAGGCAAGTCATGTCAAACAGAATTAGATATCCGAAACAAAAGGATTTCAAAATAGAATAGAAAACCCTTTGCAAATTCTCAGTCAACTCTTTTGACCATGGGGTTTGAATCGTTATTCATGCATAAAATATGCAACTGGGTGAATTGCATATACAATTTGGTGACCGAGAATTAGCTGTGTCCAATAAAACAATGTAGGACATCCGCCATGCCCGACGCCAACAGAATGCTTGGAACGAGCTGATGGAGAAGTAGTACCTGGTGTGGTAATTGGTTATACTATATACCTAAGCTCTGTACTGAATCAGCCGGCGCAAAAGCCATAGACGCTTTTTTTTTGACTGAAACTACGGCGGGCCTTCGGCCAGCCTGAACACTTTTATAACCAACCACAGAGGCTTACAAGCAGATTACATCAGAAAGGGGTTAGAGGGAAAGGGAGGGAGCGAAGTCATGTTGTCTAGGGGGGTTGATAATTATTACACCAATATAAGAGAAAGTCTTTCGTCTGGGGATTGCGGCAACGGTGCGACCAAAGCCTGACATCGGCAATGCATCTAGCGGCGGAGACACACGGGGGTTCGTCGACGGAATTGAACACGAGCGCATTCCGGCGCTTCCAAATGTTCCAGAGAATGGCCGTAAGGAGCGTGAGCCGCCCACTGTCCGGGGCGACGTGGTTCCAAATGTCCTCAATAGTAGGCGGCGAAGGAGAGGGGGCGAGGTGTGGGAGAGCGTCCCACACCTCCTTGGCACGGTGGCAGTGAAGCAGTAGATGGTTAACGTCTTCATCATGGCTGCAGGAGGGGCATGCAGGCGAGTCCGTGAGGGAGTGGCGATGCCGTCTCATGTTGGTGGAGATGCGGCGACGATGCGCGAGCCAGCAGAAGATCCTGCAGTTGTTAGGGGCGGCATTGTGCCAAAAAGCACCTGCAAACTCATCATGTGGCAAGTGCCTAAAAAAATCAGCATAAGTATCACGGTTCGAGGCTGTTTTGTTCGTGAAGCGGTTGAGGCGGGAATCTCTAACCAAGGGTCGAAGAGTCACGCCTTGGAGAATGAGGGTGAGGGAGGTCAACTGGGTGGACGCGACAGAGGATAGGCGCGAGGCAAAGATGGAGGCAAAGGTAGTGGACAAGGCGTCGTGGACGGAGATGTTAGGGCGGGTGGAATGAGAAGCGAGGGCGGAGAACTGTTGTTCAAGCGTTTGGGTCCCGATCCAATGATCTTGCCAAAAGGAGGCGGAGGTGCCGGAGCCAAGAATGGTTGTGGAGTTGGAGCGGAAGGCGGGGAGTGTGGACAAGATGTCCTTCCAAATAGGGCTATCAAGATGATGGGAGTCCCCAAGGTCTCTAAGGTCGTTCCACCCATAGGAGCGACGGAACCAGGAGGCCCAGGGGGCCGTGCAGACGCCATGGAGCTTAGTCAGGAATTTGGAGAGAAGGGAGGAATTCTGGGAGGAGAGGCAGAGGATGCCGAGGCCGCCGAGGTGTTTGGGGGAGCAGACCTCCGTCCAGGCGACCTTACAGTTCCCACCATGGCAAGAGTCCTCGCCAGTCCAGAGGAAAGCGCGGCGCCGCTTGTCAATGGCCTCAATGACACTTTGGGGGAGGATCCCAGCGGCCATTGCGTGGGCGAGGAGAGACGAGAGGACGGAGTTGACAAGGATAAGACGGCCGCCAATCGGCGTACAGCGGCCTCGCCACCCCGCCAAGTACCCATCACAGCGAGAGATGAGCGGCGCAAGGTCAGCGGCCCTGAACTTGTGGGTGGAGAGGGGGAGTCCGAGATAGACTTGGGGGAAGGAGGAGACCGAGCATCCGAAAGCAGCAGCTTGGTCGAGCGCATCTCTGGCGGTGACGTGGATGGGAACAAAGGTGCTTTTATGGAAGTTTATGTGGAGGCCCGTGGCCCGTGGCCGCCGAACAAAGCCATAGACGCTGTCTCTTTCATCTCAAAAAACTTGGGTTGTACTACTGAATGGGAAATACACACCTCTTCAAAGATCATGATTGGATAGGGAAGAGCTGACCTCCAAATATTAATATTTTCCTCACACATCATCTTAATTTCAAGGTTCTGTTACTACTGAAGTACCCGAGTTAAGAATTTCTTTCTCAAACAACCACAGGATAATTAGCCTTGTAGAGAAGTGGAACCATGCGGAGGGAACCCCACAGGTATATTCTATCCTGTTCAACACCTTTTCAATTCTTCTGAACTTGCGTCCGTGCTGCTAGGGATCTGAAATACACTTCTGCTACGTGACTAGTTATAACATGGCAGTACAGGCAGTTTCGACTGAACTGGATGAAACATGCATAACTAGCATTACTGAATGTAGTCATGGCGAAATAGGAGTTTATTTATGCTTATGCTTTGAACCCTTCGTCGTTAGGGAGGATATAGTTCATTTTGAATAGTTCATTACTACTGTGAACCCTTCGTGAGAGGATTCAAGGGCGATGTTAGCTACTTCATCTGCAGCAGGCCTGGGGCTGGCCCAAAAGTTCTGACCGACGAGAGCCACGCGTTGATCGATTCAGCCACGGGGCTGGCCAAAGGAGTGTAAATTTGGATGATCATTTATAGGTTTCACGTGTGTTGTACACTCTGTAGCATTACAGTTTTGAACTTCCATCGTTTGTCGTTGTAATTTTCTGGCCGCTTAAAAGAGCACGATTCTTCTTTTTCAATAAAAGTTGGTTGAATAAATTACTATTTTGCTGATTTAATTTTCTGTATACATTTGATGGAGCAGTTCTTGATTCTTTGGCATTGGGAAATTAATACATTAAGAGCAACAGGTATATTTGCCCTTTTAAGTGTATATGTTTGTGACATGTTCCCAGGAAACAAGTTAAACTTGAATTTCAAATCTGTGTTACTTATTAGTATTATGGTTCTACTACTGGATTAGTCTAGGGAAGCTGAACAATGCAGCCATGAAAGGACATCCACCTAGTCGTCAGCCAGCGTTTTGCTGATCTGGACGCTCCTGTTGCTGTAACAGCTATGGTGTTCGCTGATAGTCTATAACTGTATTTGATAAATTTCCTACCGATTGATATTTGTATTATTGTTTGGAGGGCCTGAAATGCATGTTAATGATGCGGTGACAAGGACGAATATACAAACAGCTTACTAGCACAGTTACTGCTACACTAGTTTGGTTGGGTCCAGATTGTATTACATTCTCAAGATCCAATTTCCATGTTAGCAGACAAACAAAGAACTTACAATCACAAAAGCTTGCCGATCCACACAAACATTAACAGTCTGGTGAGAAGATGAAAAGATAAATGGATGTTGAACAAAATTACACTAGAAGAGCATGAAAGAAACGACACTTTCTAATGTCGGTGATGGCCTTGGACCTAAGTCGTAATTTCTCGGTGCTCTGAGTTAAAGAATTTTGTTTTTGTTTTGCAGTCCACTTTTAAGTTGCTGGTAATGTATAAGATGGCATTTGCACTTTTGTAGCGGCAGGTTGCCTACACCTTTGATTCTGGGCCTAGTTCTTCACCAATAGCATCAAACTGCAATAAAAATGATCGACTTCTTTATATTAAGATGCTTGTCGAACTGCAATAAGAATGACCGACTTCTTTAAGAATGATGTGAATGTAGAGAGGTAAGGAGAATACAGAGCAAGGATTTCTTTTATTCCTCTGATTCTAAACATAGAAGTATGTTGCTGGAAAGGTGCGCGGAAATTAAGAAACAACCAATCATAAAAAATGCAAAAAAAATATAATCCGCTGAAATGACTGCGAATATTCTGTAACTTGTGCCTTAATTTTAAAAGCTGGCATTTCGTTTAGGACTAATGCCTGACGGGTAGACAAAAATATTCGAAATTAAAAAAATCTTCAAAATAAAAAATGTCCACTTGTTCGGGTGGTGCGAGAATAGAGCTGTCAAGGTACCCGTTGAGCTGGGCGTTTGAATTCCAAGAAATGCTTGAGCCTTCCATATAAGCGAACTTATAGATCCTTTAACTGGCCATTGGGATGAGGAGCTTCTAAGGGAACTTTTCAACTCGGTTGATGTGAATCACCATTGTCGAGCACGTAGCAGCCGAGACAAATATTGCAAGGGCAAACCTCGTCGCGACCATGAGAAAAAAAAATCCAAAACAGATCTGACGAAGCAAGATCTAAAGCTAGAGAGTTTTGGTCTTAGAGCACAAGCATTGACATGGGAAAGAAGATCTCGTTGTTGTCGAACGAAGGAGTGAAGATCGCTTATTGTAGAATGATGCCATCTCCATTGAGGCGGAGACCAAGACGAAGATCTTAACCTAATATGTTGAAATCACTATTTTTGCTATAAAAAAATCCACTCGTAGATTGGGTTCCCCATCCCCACCGGCGATGCTGGCCGGAGGAGGGGAACCGAGCTATAGAGGAGGCGGAGGTGGGAGGCGGCAGCTGTGTTTCCGTTCACGTACCTTGGAGTAACTTTTACGGAGGGACCGTACAATGACGGATTAGGAAAGAAACATGATATTCCGAGAAAATAGTAGCGAAAAGGGATTTGTTTTTTTGGAGAAAACAAAAAGGGGAGATTTACGGAGGGGCGGTGCATATCGGAGTTGGTGGAGAATTCGAATTCGAATTCGAATTCCGTTTCCATCACGTACACGTCTGCTAGTCCCACATCGAGAGCCGATGGAGGTGCACGTGTCCTTATATACTAGATTTGGGGCGCGGCTTGCCGCGCGCCACCTGGTTTAAAATAATTTGTGAGCCCAGGTCAAACGCCCTTTTCATCGTCATTTGTATGAACGATACTATGGGACTCATTATGGTGATGTTAAAAGGTAGGCATCAACAACATCGAAATAAATAGTCTTAGAAACTAACCCACAGACATCGATAGTAAATATTGTCTTAGTCTATTACATAAGATAGATTACATTGAATTAATAGGTTCTTGCAACACAGTGTTTGAACTTAAGGGTGACATAACAGATTGGTTTCATCAGCTTGTACTTCAAGCAGCATAAACATCTGAAAGTGCACCGATCAGCAGTATCAGTTAAGCATCACCGATGGATCATGTTTACAGGCGGAGCAAAATAAACCCTGCAAGACATCACATATAGTTAAATACGTTAACCTAGAAACACAACAGACTAAGAATTAATCATTGTCATAGAACTGGCAATGACCAAATGCAAACATAGCAAGCAAATTGAAGCGCTATTTTCTAATTGCCTGTGTATACCAGCATTTAAAACAACATTCATATCTACTGCTCTTAACGTGAACACAGCTTCATGCACACATACAGTCTACGGCTTGTCTTTCTTTGGCAACGGTGTTGAATGGACAGTCGGGTCTAACTCAACTATTGGATCTTTCACAACTTGAGAAGTAGGCTGCAAGCAAAACGATGCAACAACATTATCATAAAAGATGTATCTTAGACATTCTGTAACTCATCGAGAACACATCACCTTATCGGTTAGGCATGTTTCCTTCATAGTCTGTAGCACCTCGATTCCTGGCTCAGTTGTCTTACAGTCATCTTCATTGTTTTGGAACAGAGGCCTACGGACCTTGGAAGCAAGCGTCATTGTCCTTGTCCTGCCAAAAATACATAATAAAGGTCCAAGTAAGTGCTAATATTCTCATGCCAGCAATCTTTCTATAAGACATAATGTTAATCAGAATGTAGTTGGTTGTACTACCTAAGAACATCCGTGTTGTTAACTGAAGATGGTGTTCCAGGAGACGGCAAGGTACATACAGCCTAATAAGAGCAGTCATGATCTTGTTAGAAAAATGATTGTGAAAACACCGGATTTCTATAAATAGAGCGGTGCAAGGCAGTGATTAGAGAGATAAAGCAACGACAAACTACAATTAGAAGGTAAAAGCCTATAAGCAAACTCACATCAACATGATCTGGTCCAACATCAGTTGTACCATCAGTGAAGTTGGTAACAGCAACAGATATGGTCTTCAGAGATGAACAATCTCTGGCTAGAGGAACACCTTTAGTCCAAGCACGTTGTAAATCGATGACCAGCCTGCGTTTTTTTGATTGAAAGCTGCCTCGACAGGGTCAAGGACCGGGGTTGGAGCAACCACCGGCACCAAAATCCTTCCTGTTTGGAAGACAGTAAACATCGATGTAAATCCTGCGAGGTGAAAACAATGGAAAAGAAACTGAAACAACTATGTAACAGTATGAAGAGACGTACTCTTTCTCTTATGTTGAGGTGGAATTGACGCAGAAGCAGAGAGCCCGTTGTCCTCCTTGAAAAGACCAAACAGTCGCCCACTCGGCGCCTCCTAATTAGAGTATGTCCAGGAAAATATCATCAGTATTAAAAACAGTAGTAAAAACTTGGTAACGTATAGGTGAGACATGATTTAGGAGTGAAGAAGTCTACCTCACTATCAGAGGATTCTTGTATCAGATTGATGTCTGACGGGCTCCGAGAGCTGGGCAGAACCGGGGATTTCTCCTTCACCATTGCAGTTAGTCTTGCTTGTAGCTTTACTGCATGCTGCTCAAAAGCACTGAAGCAGAAATCCAATCCCCGGTTCTACACTGAAGCAGGCCGACTGAATAGCTGCATCAGATGTTAGGGACCAATCCCCATGAAATAGCCTTGTCTTCAGCCGTGGCATATAGATATGTGGAGAGACGATGATTCCAACATGATTCCAACAGTAGCCAGCAGCTTGTTGTCTTCATCGTCGCAGGTGATCGTCTCATCCATAGAAATCCCCAGGGTCTCTACAGCTTGCTGCAGCACAAGGTGTCTGCAGACAGCGACAGGAGTCACCGATAGCTTCAGTACTCATAAAGAAGACTATATTAGTATAGCAAGTAAAATATAACTATGAATATATAGTTGAAGAACTCAAAAGTGTATAGACCAAGAAGTAAACTGATAATAATCGTACGCGGAGGAAAAAGAAAAGAGATCAGACCGTGTGGAGATTCACGAACAGATCATCGTCCATTGTATTGTAGAGCTCCACGGTCCAACTGGTTTCTTCCCCAGTATTTTCTGCACCAAACCAAGCCGATGTATCACTACCGCATGGGGCTATGAAAACTTATATACAAAACGGCAACCCCGTTTTAAACCAGCATTCAACAGAGAATATACAATACAGACACAATAAGTAGAGTAGGGAAATGTAGAGTAGCATAAATGCGGATTTAGATTACATATAGGCGCGATTACATGGTCCTTAAATAACTGCAATGAAATACATGAAGGGTATTCATGGACAATTTAATATTGTGGTGCATTGTAAATATGGGATTTTATGCCTGTACACATAAGGCACAAATCAAATATATGAATAGTCATATAATCGGTGCAAGTCTATAAGGGAAGTCACTCTTATTTCAACAGAAACTAAGCAGCAAACAGGGAACTGTAACTAAATTTAGACCAAGTAAAAAAGCCTATACCTATAAATGCCACTGGAAATAGCTCCAATATACCTGTCATCTCCAATCTAGAAAACAACCTATTCCTTGGGATATTGATCATATATCAACAAAAGGGAAACGAAGCATCTAATTCAACCAACAAAAACAGAGTGAAACTACACATGTACAAACCGACATCAACTGAGTAACTCCTAGACAAAGAAAAGAAGAACCGAGCGAAGACCAGTCTCTTAAAAAGTATAGAGTATAATCCTGAACACTTACCATTAGCAAGTTGATCTTGAACGATTTTCGCTGGACAACAAAATCCAAGAGCCCAGAACCTAGCATGAAAACAAAAGCAACATCAGCTCTCAATGACAGCCTAGCAAATCAATAACAGAATAACATATGAAAGAACACTGCAGCAGGAACAAAAACCCAACAGAACATGCACATTCATAGTTTCATACTCTAGGAAGAAGCATAGGTTATGAAAAACCCTATCTACATGCCAAGCTCGAAAGGAGGTACCACTCTGAACGTCCGAAAGAAAAGAAGCATGGTACAGAAAGGTACAGGAAGCAGGATAAGGAATGCATGACCTGTGCATATGAAGGTATGAAAGAACATTGGAAGATAAACTTATTCTAATTAGAGCAGCCAATGGTATAGCAAGAACAATTCTAATTATTTAATACTTATTCTACTGTCACTTTGTTTCATCTATAAGAATTTTATTTTACAATATCCTAGTATAATTATATACCATTAATACCATCGTCATAAATAATGGATCATCTCATTAAGATACATCATAAATGATGTTTTATTGTTCCCCACTCCATCTCACTCCTAACATTACCCAATGATATTGAAGTATAGAAAAATAAATAAATAAATACCTTCCGTTCCGTCAAATTGATCCTGGAATCATGGAGTTTGGGGCTGGGCATCTCCTGCGCTCACAGACCACGACAGTGAGTTAACGACGGTCCTGCAGACACCACGGGATCACAAACCTACATGGCCAAAAGCAACCACTTACGTATAGATTTATGGTTATTAGTAAAACAATATATAATCTAACATAACTTTTGCTTATCCAATGGTACATTCCAGGGATATAGTTAGGCACCATCCAACGATCACACATGATTTTAGTACCTCTAGAAAATGTTATAGAGACAAAATGCTAAACAGGAGGTTTACCTGGATGCAAAAGTGGCCTTATTGTAAATCCAATTTCAGATGAGGATATGAGGAACACCTAAATGTGAAAATAACAAAACAAAGCAAAATACATCAAAATATGAGATTGGAGTTGAGGAGAGGTGTAGTTCAGGGCTTGTGGTTTGGAGACCAAGTTATACCTGAGAACTGAGTGGATACGGGAGAATCTCCGGCATCCATGCTCTGCTCTGTCCGTGGAAACACCTACATCCATGCTCTGTCCGGCATCCATGCTCTGCTCTGTCCGTTGAGAGGTCTAGTTCAGGGCTTGTGGTTAGGAGACCAAGTTTATCTGTTTAAGAAAGGCACATACCATATGAAGATCCCAATGCGACGGTCGGCCTCTCTTCATGCCACCATCCCTCCCACACTTCATTATAACCTCCGGCAAGCTGGACAATGATGTTGGTTGTGTACTTGCGCATCCAAAACCATCACCAAATATCCCCGCTACATGCCTCCTGAAGCTCCTCTTTGAGGCGTTGGTCGCATGCTCGATCTTGCACTACTTCCGCTGCCACCTCTTAGCGTCGTGAGTAAGTTGGCATCGCTCGGGCATGGCTTCTGCTAGAGAAGTAGAACTTGGGCTGTTATGATTTGCTCCCAATGGCTATTCCTTATAGATTATGGAAAGTAGAAGTGCCTCCAAGCTAAAGAGATGGTACCTCGGCTCATTTGTATCTGAAGATTGGTTCAACATAGTCTGGACCAGGTTGGGCATAGTTTCGTAGGAGAGTGAACCTCACATGCACTATATCATCTTTGCTGGCATGGTCAATTTCACCATCAAAACCAAGGGCCCACATTACCATGGCCACAATGGTTGATAATGCCTAGGAATATAAACATTGCGTGGAGTAAATTAGTAAACACAAATTTCAGACTGCAGATGAAGTATTCTTTATGCAACAGGATCAGAAATCTCCTGATTTCTTAAATATTCGGAGTAAATTCTTCATATATATGACGGACAAATTATCTAGTACAGCACTCACTACAGGATACCTATATATATAGCAGCATCGAGTGCAACAAATTCAGGTGTTGATAGCCGTCTGCACAATTAGCACGAAGTAAAACATCCACCCGGAGCCTATATACAGAGCACACCCACAAAAAAGCAGATCAGATCAGATCACCAGGTCTCTCCCACGCAAACTCGCCAGCACATGAATCCTAGCGAGGAAGGGGCGCTGTAGCATGGAAGAGCACACGGAAACAGCAGAAAAATACTGCCTTTTACCTGAGCTGGTCTTGCCGGCGCCGGGAACGACGGCCGCATACGCGTCTTATTCAAGTTCATGATTTTTCCACCGGAAAGATCCAAGACAGAAAGGGTGCCGAATTTGTAGGGGATATCCTCCAAATCTTCTTGTATCAGATCCACGAACAGAATAGAAGAGACCTAGAAAAATCACTTTGCTTTAGACGGGTAGGAAGGGAAGGACTGGATGGACGTCGGTGCAGGTGGATGGCGGCCGGAGGACCTTGAACATGCATCCATGGACGCGCTGGCGACCAGATGCCGCCACTGCCGGTCGACGTGGAGTCGGGGACGTGCCGCTGGGGGTCGATTTCCTCGCATGCGCCGCCTCCGCGTCGTTGCTGACAGCATCTGGGAGAGAAAGAGAGCACGCAAAAGGAGGTGAGACGGGAGAGAGAGAGAGAGAGAGAGAGAAAGAAAGTAGAGGTGGAGGAGGGAGAGATACACCTGATTCGTCCTCCTCGTGTGCTCTTCTCTGCCGCTGCTCTCCGGAGGATGGCTCGCAGTCTGGGGGTGAGTGGCGGCCGCCCACTCGTCTAGGGCCCCGGCCATGGATTCGCTGCAGCCGCCATCTCCTGTAGCTAGCAGCGAGGGAAGGGAGCGAGGAAGAACGGGGATTGGGGATTGGCGAACGGGTGGGCGGGTGGGCGGCTAGGGTTTCTGCGGGGACTTTTGTCTCCCCGATGGACGGCTCGGATGGAAGCGGAACCGAGTACCCGGATCGGACGGCTCAGAATGGCCCCTCGCTGAGGATAAAGCTTCTCGCACCGAATTGTCCACACACCAAGTCAATGACGGGTGGGCCCAAAAACGGTCAGCAGAAGTCAGCAGCGAAACGGACGGTGGGGATCGATCCGGGGCGGAGATCGGACGGTCCGGAGCGCAGAATCGCTGGGAGGGCTTGGTGCATACCCATGTCTATCTTTTTTAGATACCAGAACCAGAGGGCACCTCCAGACGAAAAGTTCAGCAGCCCTCAATTTAAAAAAAAAAAAGAGTTCAGCAGCCATCACTCATCAAGTGGGCCCATCGACCATTCCCCATTTCTTCTTCCCCTTTCGAAACCCGACCCTATCTCATTCCGGCGGAGGCGGAGGCGGAGGCGGCGGGATGGGAGCCGCCGGGCGACCCGTTCGGACGAAGCGGGCAAGCCGTCGTGCGGTAGAAGCAGCAGCAGGTGGCCAGATCCCCTCCACGAAGCGGCCAGGGAGGAGGGCAAATGCAGTTCGTCATGCCGAAGCTCCGGCTGTCGTCGGAATGGCCGAAGCCGCCGCGCGTTCAGCCTCCCGTACTTTTCGGGTGAGGATGAAGAGGAGGCGGACCCCCTCCTCTCCCTCTCCCTCTCCCCCAAAGAAGATATCTTTATTGACATCTCATACTCTGACGCTAGATCCCTGCGGCGGGAAGCGGGCAGGTTCAAAGCTGCATCAGCAGGAGGAGCTGCCCGGGGCGAAGCGGCCGCGCACCACCGATCTGCCCTGCCCTCCTGATAACAGGTACGTGCCGTCAGAAGTAGCATTTCATCTTCTTTACCTGAACCGCATCGATGATTGTGATTCCGACCTGATTTCCCGCGATCGCAGGGGGGGAGGTGAAAATAACCTGCTCGATTATGCTGTCTGCCCTCCTCCTGATGATGATGGTGATAACAACAACTGGTACGTGCCGTCAGAAGAAGCATTTCCTCTTGTTGTTCACCAATGCCATGATTGTGACTCCGATCCGATTTGCCGCCCTTGCAGGACGTACTTTGCTAATAATCTTCTAGACATTGATTCATCGGCCCCCAAGCGGCCCTGCCCTCCTGATACTGACAACAACTGGTACGTGCCGTCAGAAGCATTTCCCCTTGTTTACCGCCACCACCATGATTGTGATGATTCTGATCCGATTTGCCACCCTCGCAGGAGGGACTGGGCTAATCTCGCTGATGGGCCAGCGGGGCTCATCGCCGAGCGCGTCCTCGCATATGACGTCGCTGACTATGTGCGCTTCCGAGCTGTGTGCCCTCCATGGCGGCAGTGTTCTACCGAACCACCACGCTCGCACAGCGGCCTCGACCGCCGGTTCCATCCCTGGAGGTGGACCATGCTCCGGGAGGAACTCGCCGATCCCAACAGCCGCTGCTTCCTCAACACATCCACCGGCCAGTGCATCCAAGTCCACATCCCGGAGCTCCATGACCATCTGTTGCTCGCCGTCACCCCCGAGGGACTCCTCGTTCTGGTCCTCCACACACAGCGCGCCACCGTCCGCCTGCTCAACCCGCTCACCCGCCACCTCACCGAGCTCCCGCCGCTCACCACGCTGCTGCCTCCAGAGCACCACCGCAAGATTTTGGACCGTAATCTCAATTTCAGTGTGGAATTCGCAGCGTGGGGCTCGGGCATTGCCAATGATGATTCAACAGTGGTGCTCTGCTTCAACTGGCTCGGCATGATTGGCATGGCCAAGCCCGGCGATGACTCCTGGAATTTGCTAAGATACAGCGGTATGATCACAGAGGCACCTCTAATGTTTGCAGGCCGCTTCTACTGTGTTACCCTCAGTGGTGTGATGGTGTTGGAAATAGGTGCAGATCACCCACCACAGCTTAAGCTGGCTGCCAAACTGAGTATGCATGTCTCGCAAATGGCAGATACTGTGCATCTCGTGAACAATTGCGGGGAGCTGATGCTGGTACATCGCCGGCACCGAAGATTGACAGCACAGAATAAATCAGGGAGGAGCTACCACGCTTACCGAGTGGATTTCAACACCGGGACACTATTCCCGGTCAAGAGCCTGGGTGGCAGCGGTGCAGGGCGTGCCGTGTCCATGGGCCGGTATTGCTCTCTTTCTGTGTCTCTAGGTGTTTTCCCCTCCGGCTCCTTGAGTGCTGACACCATCTATGTGAGTTTTGACCTTCGTGAGAGGATTCTATCAACAGCTGGAGCATATCATCTCAAATCTGGAAGAATAGAAATCCCATGTAGCTCGGTGCCGCCACGGCCGCATACTCTCATAGACTGTCTGTCCTTGTCCAGTACCGACACAGACTGCTGATTTAGCGAGCTTGGTTTATGCAGTGTGTGTAATCTTATGAGTAGTAAGATTGCGGATGATGATGGAAGAGCTGACCCGATCACTAACCAAACAATAACTCTTTGTAATGTGAAGAGAATGGGAGATAACCCCCCATGACTGAAATGCAAATGACTTGCTGCATATGTCGATGCCATGGACAGTACAGAATGACAGGGTAAATTCTATGTTTAGAAGCTAAACAGATCGAACGTAGGGGGGAGGCTGGGCATATACAATTCAAATGTAACCTTTCCTTATCCAATCGGTACTACACAAGGATAGACAGTCCACCAGAGTATGCGGCTGCGTCACCACCAAACCAGTCTGGCAACTACTGATTGTTCTTCTCTTTGCAAGATTGTAGCCTTGGATTTCGCACCTCTCATCGACGTCGAAGCTCAGGTAGATGGTGTTACCTCTAATGGAGCCGGAGGGGAAAGTCTTGACAGGCACGGAGAGAGAGAAAGACCTTCCGACGAACAAGGCATGCTCGTCGTAGAGATCCGGCGTTCAAATCTACTCGGTACATACCGTAGGTGCGGGCCTGTTTGTATGAGAAGCTACGGTGCACCAACATCAGGTGTCCATCACAGTCCACCAGGTGCGCAGTATCTGACATGGAAGGAACCATCATCGGCATCTCGGCGGCCAGCTCCAGCCTTGGTGGCTGATCCTCCAGCACCAGCACCATGACGCCGTCGCGGGTGACACAATAGAAGCGGCCTGCGAACATTGAGCATGACTTGAGAGTATGGTTGAACGGTGCCAGCGTCCAAGAAACATCGCCGGGCTTGGCCACTCCTATAACATGGAGGTATCTGAAGCAGAGCACCACTGTGGAATCATCGTTGGCGACGCCGGAGCCCCATGCTGAGAGGTATGTGTTTAGATCACGTCGAGAAAGCATGTCGTTGTTGCCCTTGGAGGACAGCAGAGTGGTGAGCGGCGGGAGCTGTGCGAGATGGCGGGTGAGAGGGTTGAGCAGGCGGACGTGGTTGCGGTCGTCGTGGAGCAGGAGGAGGAGGCCCTCGCAGGTGCGGGCGAGCACGCTGTGGTCATGGAGCTCCGGGACGTCGGCCTGGACGCACTCGGCGGTGGAGGTGTTGAGGAACCGACATGAGTTGGGATTGACGTCGAGGGTTTTGGCCTGGAGCATGATCCATCGCCGTGGATGGAACCGGCGGTCGAGGCAGGCGTGCGCTCGTGGATCGACGGAGCACCGCCGCCACGGGCGGCACACGGCGCGGAAGCGGACGTAGTCGGCGACATCGTAGGCGAGGACGCGCTCGGCAATCAGCCCCAGGAACTGGCCGGGAGCGGCGGCGGCTGGGTGACCTCCCGACGGCTTGGATCAGTTGCAGGACTTGGCCTGGAGTCGCCGCAGCAGCACGCGCAAGACGGTATCCGCTTCGCCCGGCGGCGGCGGGACGATGATAGGGCGGCTTCCATCGTTCGCGGGTGCTGCTGCAGTGCTGCTATATATATATATACATAGGTTATATATATGTATACTAGTAAAATGCCCGTGCGTTGCAACGGGTAGCGACTTTGTTCGCCATAGTAGAAATACTTTATATCGTAATTAATTTGTTGCATACTTTATTTCTCATGCTATAAGGGCATGTTTCACACGGACTTGGATTTGGTGCTATATCTTACCAAATTCCACACTCGCATCAGTTGCCACATTAGTGGATGGTCTGTTCCATTTCAGTATACAGTACCAGGTAATGCATCAGTCATACACATACAATAATTACATTTATGAGTTCTAACTGATCATCTAGCTGATGAAAATGCTCACAGAAAAATTCATGGTTCAGAAAATGAAAAGGATGAGATTTGTGTATTGCTGGATACCGCACTGCGTAGGTGATTAGGTGAATATAAAATCTGTAACTTAAATTAAGTCTGTCATGTTCAAGTGCAAATAAACAACGAGTAACATTATCTTCCACAATTTTAGGATTCAACACGGCCCTTAAAACATGATGAAAGCCCATACAATTCCAAAACCCCAAAAAAATAGTTGCATTGTCCCTGTAAACTTCTACAAGAGTTGTAAGTTGTAACATGGTAACTTTCATTTCATAATCCAAACCTAGCTGAATAAATGGTAGCCTCAAGCTCCCAGCATCATAAATTAGTATTGAAGCACAGCGAGTTTCATAAGAATTCAGATGCTATAGCGAGTCGCAGAGTACACATCAGGAGTACCCATATGGGGTAATAACGAAATGTTGCTACCATTTAGACGGTTGGTGAAGGCACGGGCTACATATTTTTTTCCATAATATAACTGATGCTATAGGAATAATTTTTATGCCCTATTTTCATAATTGCTTATTCCATTAATATTAATACCATTTGGTTATAAAATTATAGATTTTAACTGAATGCTCTTTCCTTTAATTCTTATTTGTCATCACAAATTGTCTCACGTGTAAACACAAATTGCACATAGATATTCATATAATACAATATTCAACTGAAAGCTCCCATGGACCCCCCAAGAAAAGCTCCACAATTGCAGCCGAATCATTAACCTTAATCCATATATGCAGATTGCTCACCTTCAAATGCCAAGGGAATCATAGTGAGTGATCCGGCCTCTGCCTTCAGCTGAAAGTCAATGACGAGCACCATGCCCAGCTCTATGTGTCTGTCGCCATAGCAGAACCTGAAGACGGAGCTGTCCACTGCCCGCTGGTTTTTGTCCTGTGATCCTGTCCGATATCTATCCCCTTGCTCTGCTCACGCCGCCGCCACGGCCGCCATGTCGTCACCGTGACTACGCGTACGAAGTACTGGTCGCCATCTGGACGAGAAGCTCCAGCAGCACCCACTATACCTCGCCGTCGGCGGTCGAGGAATCGTCGTAGTCGATCCGCGCTTGTCGTAGCTGCTCGCGGGCTCTTCCGCTGATCCCCACCATCCTTGCCTCCCGCCGCCGACGCCCACCGTGTGCGGCTCCGCCCCCAGCTTGCGCCACGTCGCCGACCGCGTCTCCTGGCCTCGAAGAGGGAGGCGAATGCGACGCGTGCACCGGCGAGCCAGGACTGTATCATGTCATCGATCTTGTCCCAGGAAAGATGGATCGTGGCCTGCTGCGTGAAAGACGTTCTTGCCGGCGAAATTGAGCCTGCGCATGGCGACCTCGCCTGGGCCGGAGACGGGGACCTCGCCGTCGTCATCTCCTCCTTATGGCGCAGGACGGCCTCGCCTGGGCCGGAGACAGCGACCTCGTCTGGGCCGGAGATGAGGACCTCGCCGTCGCCATCTCCTCCTTATGGCGCAGCACGGCCTCGCCTGGGCCGGAGACGGCGACCTCGCCGCCGCCATCTCCTCCTTATGGCGCAACACGACCCCGCCTGGGCCGGAGACGGGGACCTCGCCACCGCCGTCGCTATCTCCTCATGGCGCAGTACGGCCTCGCCCAGGCCAGAGACAGCGCCCGCCCGCCCGCTCCAGGCCTACTACCTGCGCTGGCTCGCGAACACGCTCCGACTCGCGCCGTCCGTGATGCTCTGGCTCGTCGTCGAGGACGACGCCGCTACGCCCGAGACGGCCGCTCTGTTCCGCGGCTGCGGGGAGGAGAAGGAGATACAACGGCAGGGGAGGGGCTCGCCTGGGGAGCAAGGGATGCGGGGCACACCGGATGATTTGTATGGGCGGCGGGGTGTGGGTCGCAGGGCAGCCGGTTCTGTGGCGGTGCCGCGGTGGTGCGCACAATGGAGCAGGTCGGCGGCGGCGGCGCGGGGTCGGGGCTTAAATGAAAAGTGGTAACTTAACAGTTGGACTGCGGGTTTATTTACCAAATTTGAAAGGACTAAAACGCAAAATCGCCACGACGTACCAGTTATATAGTAGAGACTACTCCCTCGGTCCAACAAAAAATGTCACACTTTTTTATCAAATTTGGATGTATCTATACACTAATCATGTCTAGATACATCCAATTTTTGATCAAGTTGAGACATCCTTTATTGGACGGAGGGACGATCATGAATCCGAGTCGGACTTGAACTCCAGCTTAATTATATCCGTACTCAATTCCAGTAGTATGTCGGCGCAAGGTCTCTGTCTGTGGAAAACACGATCCCAATCGCTCCCTTCCCTTACCACACGGTTGCACTTTGCATCTCTCTCAACAAACCACCCACGGTTAAGTAAAAAAAAAAACCCACGGACCACTATATTTCGGGAGATTGTTTAAAAATAATACTGTAGTATATTTTTAAATATTTATTTAAAAAATTAAAAAGTGTTTTAAGACTTTTCGTAAAATGCATGGCCCAAAGGCCAAGCCGAAAGGAGCCCAAAACAGTATACAGTACTATTGTTTGTTTTACTTCTAAATTATTTGATTAAGAAAAAAACTGTACAACCGTGTCCCGGTTCGACATAAAATACATATGAAATATATGTGCATCGACGACTAGGTTCCATTCCCGTGATTGGTTTCGAGTAACTCGACTCAAACTTCTTAATTTTGAATCGCAACTCGCACAATTTATGTCCAAACTCAAAAAGATTTTTTATGTAAACCCACATATTTATGTCCGCAGAAAACAAAATCATAAAAAATTGACACTTTTTGTGTCATGTGTAAATACACAAATTACAGTGCTCCAAAATTAATTTAAATGAAACATTTATTTGTATTTTTTATAAAGACTAAAAAAATATTTTTTAATAAATTTTGTGGAATGTCTAGATGTATGCACAACACTGATTGTTTTTATATTTTTATAAACATTATTGTACTCCCTCTGGTCCAGAAAATCTGTCGCAGGCCGGGACAGCTATACGATCCTACTAGACATGTTCATTTTCCACGACGGTTTTAGTGGATCAGAGGGAGTTATAACATGAAATTGGTTGTATAATTTTTGGTACATGATGTATAAAAATCCAAGCCCACATGTCAGATACGTATTAAGTCTTTAAATCAGTTATTTGTGCTCGTTGCAACTGATCAGACGAAAACATGGGTTTGCTGCAGCAAGTGTTTTGATTATGTGTTTTATGCAACAATTACACCAAACCTTGGTGTTACATGCAATTTCCTAAACAACATTCGTTCTTGTAGCGACGTTGTATAACTTTATTGAACTTCAATACAACCAAATGAATTTTAAAATTGTTATGAAGATGCACTATATCATTGTAGACTATATTAGGTATTGTTTTTGTTCAAACTAAATACAAAACACCCCAAGTTTATATATTGCTTTATTTAGGGTTTAGAGTTGAGTCTTGTGTTCCTCCAAGAGGACCCCGTTGATCACTGGCGCCGACAACACATGCGACGGGTTGCAGAGGAAGGTCGGGACGTTTTCTATTCCTCATGTATATTTAAGTGCATACAAGCCAACCATCTATCTTTAAGTACTTACATACCGCCATAGCGTCACCAGCTCACCACGATTAAAAACATTTGAAGTAATAAAATGATGGCGTCGCCGTCAATGCACAATGGCTTTCGCGTGAGTTGCGCAATCCGTTTTTAGAAACGTATAAAATCAAAGTAAGAAAATGGATGTGCTAACGCACAACGATTTCCATCATTCCATGTGATTTGCTCAATCCGTTGCTTGACAATCAAGTTGCAACGATGTGGCGTCGTTTGGCTCTTGTGCTCGATAGGAAAAACAGTTTTTAACAATTAACTATTTAACAATCCTACAACTTCATGTATGTGTACTCGTTATATATGTGAAGGTTCATTTAATGAATAAGATCCGAAACTCCAAAATGTACTTTAAACCAGCCGGGCCATCCCTCGGGGCTCGGGCACACATGAACTAAATCATGCTAATTAACTAATTATAGGCCGGCCCATGCGCATATGGACGTACTTAACGCATCCATCCATCGACGATGATCACGGGCGGCTACACCTCGATAATCCCTTCTTCTTCCTCCAGCTCCGACCATCTATGGATCTCATCTGTATTTGCGTGGATCCAAAGAATCTATCTAGATAGGGAGGAACATGAAGGCACGGCAGTTCGTGAACGTGGCGACACAGACCTATTCTCTGTGCCGCATCAAGCTCAAGAACAATCTCTTCTATGGCCACCGGCGAGTGGACTGCACGCTGCCCTTATGCTAACAGGCCCACCACGCGGTGACCGGCTCGTGTTCGGCATCGAGAAGGCGGCGCGCCCCGACCCTTCGACATCTCCGGCATCAAGGTAGGTAGAGAGCTCCGGTGCTGCGTCACGAGTGGCTCGACATGGAACGGCCGCCAACAGAATGGAACCTCCACAAGGTCTGGTGACCCTGCTCACCGGCGTCGAGGTCGTGCGAGCACAATCCACGCGCTAAGGATGGTCAAGCACAAGTCGAAACGTCTCGACTTTTGGATCGACTCAGTGCTCTAAAATTAATATACTAGCACTATATATACGCATGTGTGAACTGTGAAAAATCCGCCGTGACCTGAGAACTGTGGCATAGTAGAAAGTTGTTTGGCTGAAACAACCGCGAAACTGTAGATTTTGTGCAAATAATCCCTGTGAGCGCCGTCCACCGGAATGTCTCGTCAGAGTTTGCCTATCCCCGCCACGGGCACCTGCGCCTCATCGGACAACTATGCTGGAGCGTCTCGTCCTACCTCCACCATGGCCGGAAGCCCGGAAAACCTCGCCCCATATTGACAAAAGACAGTACGCCGTGCCTTACCGGAGCCACACTGGATCCTCCGTCCTAGCCGGAACCTCGCCGGACATCATCAAAACCATCCTGAAACCTTTTCATGACCTCGCCGAGCAGCTCAAACATCTTTTCATGGCGAATTGATTTACCTTTTCCCGCCTAATCCTTCCCTTGAGCCCTGGACATCCTGTATTTCTCCATGGTGGAGTCTAGGAAGAAATATATGCTTATAAACGATTAGTAGGAGAAAGCAAGACGTCCCTGAAGGTGTGTCATGTGATGTGTAGGGGGCGAGTACGTCACGATGTGCCGTTGGGTGGTTGGTAAGATTCAAAGATAAAAGAAAAAACATCGGGGAAGTCGTACCCTCCATAACACACTCAAGACCACCGACTACAAAAGAACCTACGCCTCCATGAGAAATCACCTGACATCGTCGCCTCGAGCCCACCAAGGTATCGCCGGAAAGGGCCGCCTACCCTCTCGCTCCGGGCCGTGGAGTGCCGATCCTACTAGCAACACCAAGGACCGGGATCAGAGAGAACTAAGTCGCGTGTAAATGATAGGATGACGCACAGAACACCCCCGTCGAGGCCAAAGAGCAGCGAGATAGGACCCGAACATGTCTGCCGATGCCAACGCGGAAGGACTGAAAAGAACCGAACCTCCACAACAACGCCCCCAAGAGGGTGACGACGCTACGCACCGCCATCATCGAGACCGAACGGTCAGAGGTTTTCACCTAGAGCTCTGAAATTGCAGCGGGGGAAATGCAGAGTGGCATGAAAGATAGGCTGTCGGCCAAAGAACACAACATGAGAACTTTCAATAACAGGGACCTGACAACAAATGATTTGATTGCCAAAATTATAGACGAAATGATAGCTTGGAGTGTTGCAGGGACGTAGTTGCCGCTTCCGCTGCGGTATGCTGGATCACCCTTTAATCCAGGCTGGGGTTTTTCTTCTTTCTTTCCTTTTCGGATATTTTAGCTGGCCCTTTTTATGGGGCCTATGATAGAGTTTCAGGCAGGGCCCCGAATTATGCTGAACCGTACACATATGGTTGGTGGTTATCGCCCTCGTGAATGATTACCGTCACATTAATATTGATGGCCATGCACACTTAAAACATTTTCTAACTACTAGTAGCTAAGCTTGCACGTCACATTAATTTAGCAAATATACATCATTAATTCCAAATTCTGAATGTGTCGTTTTCATGTTGAAGCTAGTAGTAAGTATAGAAATGATATACACCCTTTGTCGATCAAGTTATGTACAAGTGAGTTTTAGTTGCACAATTTCTCTTGTGACTTATTACTTACCCCTTTAGTGAGTTCTTCCTGAATTTTTTATCTATATCTAATAAAAGAACTATGAGATGTTATCTTTTTTGAGGCACCACTTTAACACAAATCGTCAGAAATACTTGGAGATTTAGATGGACCTGCAATGTATGGGTCTGAATAATCGATTTATGGATTGGGTCTTTCTCAAAAGATTCACTCATAGTATTTTTTGCAGTCAACCACGAGGCTTGGTTGGTTTCCCGCGATGAATTTGTTTCTCTGCTCCATCTTTCTACCGCATTGGAACGAAATACTCATCCAAAATGTATATTGCTTTTGTTTGCTTCGGATCAAGCCGATTTCGTCACAGATTGACAAATACATCGGCGTATATATGTATTTCTCTTACAGACGAATATCTCTAGAATTTAAAATGTGGCTAGTTAATCGTTCAAGTGTCTTCGAACCTCTTTTGATACATCTCTTATTGTTGGGTCATTTTTGTTGCTTCAAATATGATTAGTGAAAATGATAATTAATAAATATCTTTGATTGTGCCATTAATCAAAGATTTTCTTGTGCATGGGGTGATTTTTTTATTAAAATCCATTCAATTAGACCTACCAGATTATTATTTTCTATGAAATGAGATTGGTTAGGGAATGTCTTTTTAAACTGTGCACGGTGGTGGATCTAGGATTTGTCGGTGGGGCATATATAGTCATGTTTTTTCGCAGTACATATACAAGCAAACTAGTATAATATAGCAAGGTAATAAAAACTAATGAGGCCCGACAAGCAACCTAATCAAATATTATGTTTGTAATTGCATAAAAGAAATTTCATACATTGTATTTTGATGTTTAAATAAGATCTCCAAGTACAACTCACTATTCTTCTTCTTGGGATGATGAGCCATGACTACACTTGTTATATACTTATATTTCGTAGAAGATGACACTTTTTTTGTGCATATATATTTCATAAAAAAAGGATGCAATATCTCCATTCCTCCTCATGCTTCAACAACTCTACAACACTAAACTATGAATATAATAATCAATGAAATTCATCGATCCTCCAATTACGAATCTGTATCTTGTAATTTCTAAATAAAAAAGTTGATTTGATGGGCAACAGATCCCTCCCTACGTACGTCATGTACATCTCTAACTACCTAGCTAGTTGGTTCTCTATATATTTCATCTACTCGATCGGAGCTTAAAGACACAAGAGTTAGGGCATGCACATACCAGCTAGCTAGCAGCGCGTAAGAAAGTAGGGAGTAACAAAAATGGACGACGCTGGCAATACTAGTGCAGGAAGACTAGAGCTTCCGCTCACGATCCACGCCCCAGCGTCCGGCGGCGGCAGCGCCAACACTTTGCCGGCGGTGGCCGAGGAGCCGGTGAGCCCAACCGCGAGGCTCATGGATGGCTTCTACATCGTCGTCATCATGGAGTTCGGCTCGCCCATAAACCTCCCCGTCTTCCGCGCCGGCGTTGAGACCCAACTCGCCAGATACCCGCGCTTCCAAAGCATCCAGGTCACCGGAGACGACGACGACAAGCCGCGGTGGGTGCGCGCGCCGGAGTTTAACCTGGACGACCACATAATCGTCGTCCCCACGGCCACGCTGGACGTGGCGTCCGGCCCGGACAGGGCCGTGGAGGACTATGCGTCGTCGCTGTCGACGGCGCCCATGGATCGCTCCCGGCCGCTCTGGGAGTTCCACCTCCTCGACTTCCCGACCGCCGAGGCGGCGTCCACCGCGGTGCTCCGCGTGCACCACTCCTTCGGCGACGGCATGTCGCTCATCACCCTCCTCATGGCGTCCACGCGCAGCGCCGCCAACCCCTCCATGCTCCCGGCGATGCCGGCGCCGCCAACGCGCTCCGGCGTCCTCTACGCCAGGCCGCGGCCCCCGACGTCCGCGGGCGCGCTGGCGTTCGTCGCCTGGCTCTGGTCGTTCCTCGTGCTCGCTTGGCACACCTTGGTGGACCTCGCGCTCTTCGTCGCCACGATCGTGTTCATGAGGGACGAGCACACGCTGTTCATGCGTGCCCACGGAGGCAGCGGCGGCTGCCCCCGGCGCAAGCGCTTCTTGAATAGGAGCCTCAGTCTTGACGACGTCAAGTTCCTCAAGAATGCCATGAACTGCGTAAGTACACCTCGGCAGCTGCCCCTCTCTCCCTCGCACTCTCGATCTGACGAAGCAACAAAGTGGATAAAACTCGTGGTATCTAGTATCTTAAGTAACACACACGCCCACCTCGCCATGATCCACATGCCCTCGGCTCACGCTCTGACGCGATCAACGCGACCGACTCGAGCTGCAGGACCTCCCGCCATCCTCACGGCTAACAGCAGCTAACACGCGCGCACACACACTCACACCGACACGCACACACGCGAACATGCCCGTCATGGACTTCGACCTGATGCACTAACACCGGTCGCCACCATGGCGGACATGCCTTATTTGCTAACAAGTATGTACGCCCTCCGTTCCTGTATGTAAGACCTATAGTTTTCTGCACGAATATTTAAAAATGGGTATTTAGGATATGGTGGACTCATTTGTTTCCGATTTTTTTTTAAAAGAGAGGAGTGTCCCTCATAGCCACTAAATGAAAACATTCTGTAAAATCACTCCATTCGAGATTGGAACTTATTTTTTGATGGGTAAAATTAACCATAAATTGTAATAAACCCTATATATTGGATTTTTTCTCAAAAAACTATAGACCTTACATGGAGGAACAGAGGGAGTATATAACAACTTCTTCAACTAAAGAAAAATCTTGAAACTCATACGTAATAATTTTCTTATATATGTGCGCATGCATTGCAGACAGTGAATGACGTGCTAATTGGTGTGGCTTCTGCTGCTCTATCACGATATTACTTTCGCTGGTCTGGTAAGTATGGCTGCTCTGCCACGTACGAAACCACACATGCTATATATGTATCACACATTCTTTCTGATATACATTATATCTTCATTATTAATTATTAGGTGACGCTAACACCAGGAAAATCAGTTTGCGATCGATCCTCATAGTCAATCTGAGGCCAACCACAAGTCTACAGGTAAACACCTTTCGATGGGTTTTTGAGAAACAACTCTGGTGCGTGACCAAACAACTTTGATGTGCAAAATAAACTAGATTCACAACAGCCGTAGCCCACTTGCAACACTAGTAGGGCATCTTTACAACAAAATGAATCAACTTAGCACCTTCACAACATCGATACGAAACTTCGTAAACATTCGCAACTTTAACAATAGGAGTAGATAACTTCACAACTCAAATCAACTTAGCAAAATCACAACAGTGCTAGCCCAGTTTCACAACAATTTTGAAAACTGCACAAAAACTTTCAGAACAATTATAGTTAACTCCTACTACAGTGCATGTGAGGCATCTTCCATATGGTTTTTTGTATTATTATTTTGGAAACTGCTAAATATCATTTGTTGTTGCTTTCATTTCATCGATATGTATTTTCGATACCATATTCGATCTCATGTAATCAATAATTTAGCTTGCACATGTACAACTATAAACAGGAATCTGTTGACATGATAGAATCGGGTAGCAGTAATAAAGTGAGATGGGGAAATGAACTTGGCTACATCATCCTTCCATTTCATATAGCTTTATACGAGGATCCACTTGAATATGTTCGCAAGGCTAAGAAGAATGCAGACAGGAAGAAGAGCTCCCTAGAAGTGGTCTTCACGCGTATGGTTGGTGAACTTATCATCAAAACTCTTGGTGTAAAGGTATATTGATATGTTGGGTCCTTTAACTTGGATGGTAATTAATTCTTCAAAGACTAAATATTTGTTGAGACAATTCTTCAAAGATTAAATGGAAATAACATTGTCCAGCAGGCTGCGGGTGTTATCTTCCATCGTATGCTAACACACACGACCATATCATTTTCGAACGTGGTTGGGCCGGCTGAGCAGGTAGAGTTCTATGGGCACCCAGTTGTCTCCATTGCGCCTAGCATCTACGGACCGCCAGCAGTAAGTGACAGGCCAGCCATAATCGACATCACAAAACGATAGACATACAAGTCTCCTTCCAGAAGGAATCTATTAACCACAACAAGATATCCTCTAAATTATTCGTGTATACTCTCTGTGGTATTTACTTCAAGGTTAATGATTATTTTTCAAATATGCAGGCTTTGACTATACATTACCAAAGTTATAGTAACATCGTCAAGGTAATCCTAGGGGTCGATGAAGAGCACTTTCCAAATAATGGTCAACTTTTGGACGACTTCGCCGAGTCCCTCCAGATGATCAAGGATGCGGCTTCAAGCAAGAATCAGTAATGAGAAGGGATAGTCCAACTAGACGATGGGGAATTAATACGAGTGATCAGATATTTATTTTTTCCGCTTTCATCTTACCACAAGAATCTCCGTATGAATATTGTACGTATGTATAAGAAGTGTATATCATGTAGCAAATACATGGGCATATAGTATATAAGAATGCCGCACATAATTGGGTTAATAGCTGCAAGTCTATCACCAATTGATGATGAGTTTCCAATCCAATGATCAAATCTCATGGTCATCTTACCAACAAAACCAAACCAACCCAAATCAATCACCCCTCACGGGTAACCTGGAGCCACAAACAAGGACTCTACTTTATTTTGTTGGTCATTTTTTCATCAAATATCCAAATATATCAGCGAACACCTAGCCTATTCTGACGATCGTCCAGCATACATCAAACCTGTATATACAACTAAGATCAAATGGGATTTTCCCACAAGAGCATGTATGAAAGGTGAAAAACTCATCGGTAACAACTCCAGTCAACAACGTCCGCATCGTCTCTTGCATCCACGCCACCCCCGAGGGAAGAGAGGAGAGAACATCAGAGACGCCGTTAAAGATGGCAGACGGAAGGAAATGAACGAAAGAGCAAGACTTCAAATCCAGTCACAACCGTCCGCTTACTCCCGCTACGACTGAGAGGGGCTGTTAGAATAGAAATATGCGTGCGATTCAGATTTAGATTAGGACTCCTATACCTTCTTGTAGTCCAAGTCTTTCTACCTCCTTGTACCATTATATATATCCTCACGGGGGTCCAAACAATACAATAACAAATTATTAAGATTCTACAATAACAAATTATTAGGATTCTACAATTTTCACAGCTGCTAATTGACCTTCTCTCTACGAGACGGGGTTTTCTTCCTCCCGTCAACGTCAAAGCTTAAGTAGAGATGGTGTCACCTCTAATGGAGCGGAGGGGAATGAACAAGGTGTGTGTAGTGCCACCAAAGCTATTAACTCGACGTAGAATCCCGGCGTGCAAAAAATTCTAATGAACTTGTGTTCCGCTTTTGACTCCAGCAGGTAGGATGTAAAAAAAATCGATGTTGCCATAGTTTTTTCTTCCGAGGACAAAGGTTTTGGATTCAAATTACAAAAGGCAAAAGGAAAGAAGAAAACACATCGAGATGAATGAAAGGCAGAGTACAAACAAAAGGCAAGAACCTTTTATTCCCAAACAAGCCTATTGGGCACAAGTATAAAAAACAGACTTTCTCGGACAAACACCTTGTTGCATAAATAAGTCAGACTAGCACAAGATGCGACAATGTGTGCTCTTGACTTTTGTCGATTCAGCATCATAATACCAGCAAAAAGATCATGCGCATAATATCCATTTCAACTCATGGCTAAACAGCTCTTCACAGTAGACCAGCTATATACTCCATACGACAAATTAAGGAAGACCAGTCATCCACAAATAAACTCTAGCTAGATACATGCACTCGAATATACAAGGTAAGAAAACATGGGCTCAAACAGTGCACATTTTATATCCATGCATGCTAACTATCTAGGAAAATGGGAGAGGAGAAAGATAGAGAGTCTACGAGAGTATGAGGGCATAATCCACGCCAATACCTGCTGGCCCGTTCGATGCTTCCATCTGTGAGATGATAAGCTCCAAGTTTAAAATGACATATGTCGGCAACATCAAAGAGCAAGTAGATGGTGTCAGCACTAACGGAGGCAGACGGAAAAACATCTGGAGACACTGATAGGGAGCAACGCATGCCCAAGAACACTGCATTGCCGCCCAAGATCTTCACCGGGAATTGTGTCCCGGTGTCCAAATCCACTCGGTACGCATCGAACTGCCACCCTAATACATTCCCTGCTGTCAACGGTACGTCACGACGGTGCACCAACATCAGCTCCCCCAAATTGTTGACGAGGTGCACACTATGTGCATATTTGGACGCATGCGTCAGATTCAGACTGGCAGCTACCTCCAGTCGTGGTGGATGATGTGGACTGGTTTCCAGCACTATGACACCATGGTTGGAATCCGGTGGGGCAGTGAAGCTATGGCTAGCGGCGGTGGTGGTGTAGGCCTTGTACTCGCTGGTAGGTGCTACGGGGTTGAGGAAGAGAGAGAGAGAGAGAGAGAGAGAGAGAGGAAGGGATCGAAGATGGAGAGACGAAGGCATCGAGAGAAAGATTTTGTTGGGCTTTAGCCTGTGCGCCGGGCGAGCGGAGATAAACGCAAGGGGGCGACGTATGAGGATGGTTGACAAAACCAACGACGGGAAGGAGGACATAACTTTTCTTTTAGATAAGAAAGATTCTTGCATTAATTTTGTTTTTGATGGGAGATTCTTGCATTAATCAATGCATTAAATTGTCATTTTCTATTAGCTAATATATTTGTATCCATCTTTTTTCTCTCAACAAATCCCTACATGCATGCCTAGGTCACGGTGCAGCTTCTAATAAGCCCAGTAAACTGAAACAGAGGGAGTAGCAACATGCAACTACATGCAATGTCACATAAGTATTTGTATCGGGCTATGTGCTGGTACGTTAACATCATATGTTACGACATCGAGATTTCTTAAAACACTAGGACAAATTATCAATTAGGTTCCCAGTGGTTTAACATCACTCACCTACGAAGTGAGTCATTCTAGAAGTGACTCATTCTAGAAGTTTCAACAAATATTCTTACTAAACATATACTAGAAACTATTTTCAATGTTATTTAGGTCTTACATTTTAGAGATATCTATCATAATTATGTAGATAATATGTAGTTTATGTTGATGTATATATTACATCAAGAATAAACCACTCTATCGTTTATGTAGTTGTAAAAAATAGTGAAGTGTAACTTAAAAAAAGTGAAGTGAAAACATCTGTTAGAAAATACAATTTAAATTCTTAAGAACACAAGTTTATTTGATATTATACACTACAACAACATACATAGAACAATACAACTAACATTAGCAACATATGTATGAATTCAAATATTTTAAATACGTAACTGAAAATAATAATCATCAATATAGTAGTATATTAATTTAAATATGTATAAAAGTTTAGTACAAATTGTAAGCATTGATCGCGTATGTGTGGAAAGAGCTGCTTATCCTACTTGTTAAAGCATTCTCTTCTCAGATAATCTTGGTGGCTTGTGACTTTGAGGTCGGTTAGTATTTTTTTCTCATATGTCATTGTATTCCTGTAATGCACAACTTTATTTTCTTGAAGCAGATCATTTAATTGGTTTTGTATTCAAATTTTTATGAAAGATATTGCTAGTGTCTTGATTGATTCTTCCTTAACAAATTTTTATTGCATGCTTGAGTTGTTTGCTATGCTTCCCTACGAATATTGGTTTTCCTGGTTGTAGTGTATTATTGGCAGTTGGCTACTTTCAATATCACATACAATGGGCTCTAAATTATTTTTTGTTTGATGGAATGTTAGGATTTGTTTGCAGCATATTTTTTTTTTACCTAGCTCACCTTTAATGGCGACCCTAAATTTACTTTGTTTGCCAAGAACGTTGTGATTTTTTAATAAAGTTCAAATAGTTTGTTGCAGTAGAAATTTTTTGTATCTCTTATTTAGGCTCAAGTGATCTTTTAATCGAAGCTCATATAATTTCTTTAGAGTAGGATTTATACTTTGAATTTTATTATAAATTCATGGCAGCCAAAAGTTTGTTTGTTGTAGAACTTGTATTTTGTATTTTAGTGGTTTACGCTTTAGATTTTCTAATACTACTTTATATGTTTCATTAGGCTTGTGAGCTTGTGTATGAGGGTCATTACGAAGCAGCATTTGCACTTGTTAGGCCACCTGGCCACCATGCCATGCCTAACAAAGCTGATAGTTTTTGTCTGTTGGGTAACGTGGCCATTGGAGCCAAATATCTTCTAAGCAAAGTAAGATAGATAAATCACTTTATGTACAGTATACATTGGCGTTCTTTTTTATGCTTTTCAATCTTTTTATTATATTTTCTTAATTTCAGGGAATGAAAAAAAATCCTCATAGTTGATTTTGATGTCCATCATGGCAATGGAAGCCAGAACATCTTTTATGATGATGACAAAGTGATGGTCATATCAATTCACAGGTTGGTACTATTTTGTTTATAGTTATATTAATTGCATTTTTGGTTTATTTTCTTTGTTTAACTGTGTCAACTTGAAACTGCTAACGATTATGTTTTATATTTGGAACAAAGTACTCTGCTGTAAATTCTAAATCAAAATCAATGGACTCCATATTAAGAATCTGATATGTATGCATGTAAGAGAGGGGATACCATACCTCTTAACAAATTATTGCCTTCTCAACAAACTATATATTATCATGCAGTTTCTTCTTTGTGCCTCATCATGTCAGTTCATCTGTTATCTTAATTAGTTATTGTGATGCATTCAATATTAATTATTTCCATTTCAGCTCTGAGTTAGACTATCCTGGAGATGGTGAGGAACCGATCAATAGGAATATCGAATGTATTGGGAAAGGTGCAGGGGTAGGTTATAATGTAAATGTCAATTTGGATTCAGGTATGTAATCAATTGTGTGTTTAGTAAATGTTATTGCAATCCTCAGGTGCATGCATAGGGTATAATGTAAATGTTCGTGCAAATGCTTTTCAGGATATGGTGATGCAGATGCGTTTTTTTGTGTTGGAGCAAATTGTTTTCCCCTTGTCTCTGCATTAAAACCTGAATTCATATTGATCTCTGCCGGATATGATGCATTGAAGGGCGATTTTCTAGGTGATGCAGTCCGTACCGCCAAATGCTTGGCGACGTATGTAAATATGGTATGTTCCTGTTATAATTATTCTTCCACTGTTCTTATCTTTGTCACTTCTCTGCATCGACAAGTTTGTTACTTCCCTATTTGAACCTTTCGTCACTCAGTTGTATTTTTTTCAAACCTTTTTTTGAAACTCACAAGCAGAAGCACCAAATCCATCTGTTTTTGTACCATAGTGTGCAGTTTTTGTTGTTAAGAGATAAATCAAGATAGACTGGCGGTTTCTAAGAACTCATACTTTCTCTGATTGCTTTCCAGTTTTATGCCTATGGATTTATCTTTTAAATCATTGTGTACTCTCATGTTATCCAGTTGTTTATGGTCATGTATGGTGCAGTAATTGTATGGTTTGTTACTATTGGAACTTTGCTTGGTAAACCCTAGAGCCTGTCGTACGTATGAGTGATTTGCATGTGTGTCGTGTTGTAGTAATGTAGTTGATGCTTTCAGGTTCTCAGGTTCTGGATAATCTTGAACTGGCGATGTTGTAAAGTTTGGATGTTTTAGTTCTTCTTCATTTTTATCAGTTCTGTCTGTTTAGGTCTGTATGAAGATTTCACAGCTTGCGTTTCTTGAGTCTTACCTACTCTTTGTAAGTAAAGAATCTGTGTTGAGGGCCGTCTATGCTGTTATTTGTCACAAAAAATTGTGTTTCGTAATAATACGTGATGTTTGGTGTCACAAGTTTTGTGTTTTGCACAATTGGTGTTTCGAGATAAAGTGTTGCACACAAATTCGGTTCTTGTGATTTCATTTGATGTACTCTTTGTAGCGCAAGAATGGCTTTGTTATTTTATTCCGATTTTTTAATGTGATTTTAGCCTATTTACTAACAATAAACCTGTAACTAACTGATAGTGTAGGGTTAGGATATAACTATTTCAGTTAGATTGGTATTTGAATAATTTTTTATTTAGTTTTTTCAGCTAAATAAAGTGAACACTGGTCAACTTGTTCTGTCACTGGAGGGTGGATACAAAATAAAGGAGACCGCAAAAGGTGTGTCGTACACACTTCGTGCTCTGCTTGGCGATCTGGAAGTCTTGACCCAGGAACAAGATTTCTACAAGAAGGAGATCCTACCATCAACTGTCCGACATGTTCAAGAGTTGAAAATCTTTCACGGAGTTCGGTGGGATGTGTTCAAAGCTCTACATTGAGCAGTTTGTAATATTACTCCTACTAGCTGAATGCCCGTGCGTTGCTACGGTCCGTAAATATTAAATGCACGTCAATATTTATTTTTATGAAAAAATTCACATATATCTTTCCATGAGTAAAACCTCCGTTAAACATTGATATTTAAAATCCGCAAAGCATAATATTACAAACCAAGTCCGGTAGGTTAATGGTGCATCCCTATAGTTCTTACTTGTATTATTTTTTGAAAAGTTCGGCTTAAGTCCCCACAAAGTTTTCCATTCTTTTTAAAGTATGTGTGCACTTTTTATTTCCCCCAAAACCCATCCTTGGTCGGTGAGGAAGAAGAGAGGCCGATTAGACATAATATTTTCTTCCAAGAATATTCAATCAAGTTTCATACAACATTTGATACAAAAGTTTTTTCCAAGACAATATTCATACAAGCGCTACATAGGTTTCTTCCCAGAATCATAAATATTTGATATAATATTTTTGAAGATTATCAAATCCGCTATGTTTCATCAAGATGACAACAGATTATTAAAGGAGTGAAAACCATCCCATTAACAGAAAAACCAAACAATAATCAGAAACAAATGGATAAATTTGCTGACTCCGCTTGCCGCTAACTCCCTAATCAGATGTGCTCAAGTGATCATTACAGTTGCTCCTAGGATGACAGCCGTATTAATTATCTCCAGCGGCAGCTTTAAGGACAACATCTGCATTGACTGGTTGATAGCACATCTGGTTAGATTGCCTCTCCATAATAGCTGATGTTCTCTTACTCACAGAAAAAATACACATTTAAGGAAGAAAAGATGCAAGTGCAAGCTGAATATTGAACAAGAGCTAAGAACAAGCCTTTAAAAAGAAGAAGGGTTTGGAGATGATTCGCCAACATGTCTTTCAAAGTTCTAAGTGCAGCAGCTATATCTGTTGCAAGAAGTGCATTTCCTATACAACAAGAATTTCACCAAAGATAAAGTCTGAGAAAGAATAGAAAACGTCCGATCTTAAAATTGGAGTCCTACAGTACTTTGATTTGATCACCATGGCTACCAAAATGGCATGGCTTTCCTTGTGGCAAAGCAGCGACACCGGAAGCACATTCAAATATTACATCGAGAGTAACAAATCCTGCTAGCGTTTCTGGGTTACTTTTTCCTACGCACTTCACTCCGGAAAAGCAAGATCCAGTTTGTCAAGTCCCCATTACCATAGCAGTATATCCACCAGTTAAGAAGAAACACATTCCCAGCTCACCTCCATAGAAAGCTCAAATAAGTGTTAGAAATCCAAACCACAAGCTTGCCATTGTAGGCATGTGATCACGTTGAGTAAAATTCAGTTTAACCATGGAAACAGATCATCTGAAAACAGCGGTGTAATGTGCTCTAGGAGCGTGCTCTTTTTTCCTTCCTTCGCATTGGTTCTGTACATATAACTCTCTTTCTAATCTAATCGGAAGGCATAACACATTGGTACTACCTATTCATGTTTGTTGAGTTATCAAAAAAGTCTAAGCTTCCATGGGCATGTCAACACCTCATGTTGACTGCATTTCCCCACAAATAATGCACATAGGGATGTATACATGAACTGGTATCCCTGTAATCTTCATTTTCTTACCATTGAGAAGTGGTAGCTAAGATAAATGGAGTATATTTGTTTCCTGTTTGTACCATTGCAGATTCGAAGAATCATACTAAGAAACGCGTGATACATGAAGCAATGAAGTTGAACATACATATGAAGTGTTCACCTCTTTGAGTAAACTATTTTCCCATTAAATGTAACTAATCAAGTGGTTTAGATGTATTGAGCGCTTGATCCTTGAAGGCTTTAAGTAAAACAGTGTAGTGGATGAGATTGTTTTCCATCGTCGCCCCATAAGGTTGAAATTTTGAGAATCTAGGAAGGCATCTCAATTAGTCAATAGCTTGTTATCAATCTTCAGAGATCTAAAATCAACTAATTAAGCTTTTAGCAATCTAATAGGCTGCGCTACCATGATCCGCTGGCGATCACCCCCGAGGGCCTCCTCGTTCTGGTCCTCAAGACACAGCGCGCCACCGTCCGCCTGCTCAACCCGCTGACGCGCCACCTCACGGAGCTCCCGCCACTCACCACGTTGCTGCCCTCCCTCCAAGGACCACCACATGCTTTTGGATCGTCGTAGCTCCTGCTTCAGCACCAACTTCGGTCGCAGCGTGGGGGGTCCGGCATTGCCTATGATGATTCAACTCTCGTGCTCTGCCTCCACCGGCGCTGCCTGCTTGGTCTGGCCAAGCCCGGAGACGGCCATTGGACGTTGCTCGACTACAACGGTAGCGAGGTGAAAATGGCACCCCTGATGTTTGCAGGCCGCTTCTACTGCGTTAACCTCAGTGGTCTCATGGTGCTGGAAATGGGTGCACATCAGCTACCACACCTCGTCAACAACTGTGGGGAGCTGATGTTGGTGCACCGTCGGTGCGGATATACATCAGGGAAAGGGAAATTGGATTGCCGCTACACCTTGTATCGAGTGGATTTGGACACCGGGACACTCGAGAGCTTGGACATCAGTGCAGAGCGTGCCGCGCTTGGGCATGTTCTGCGCTCTCTCCGTGTCCCTAGAGTGTTTTCCCCACGGTTCCGTTAGTGCTGTCACCATCTACTTAAGCTTTGACTTCTCCAGGAGAGTTATGGTACATGTCAATGACGGGACGGAGGATATCATCGCACAGATGGAAGCGTCGAACTCCCCAGTTACTTCCCCTGTTACTCGGTGCCACGGCAACGTACTCTTGTTGATTGTCTATCTTTGTCCAATACCGTTCTTGACTATTTATAGTTTAGCATGCATGGTTATGCATTGTGCACTCTTTATCCCATTTGTTGGTTAGCTATTGTTTGAGTGTATGCACCCATTTAGAGTTGTCTATGACTGACTTGTCCTGGTATGCACATGATAGTTTTCCCGGTCTTGTGAGGACTGAGGAATTGACTTTCTTTGATATGGTGGTTCTTTATTGAAGCTGCATTATGGTAGAGTTGTACAAATCAGTTGGCAGCAGTAAGGAAGTAAGGAAATGCATGCTGGTGCTGTCCACCTGCTGGCTTTTCTTGCCAATGCAACGTATCAAGGTTGCATCATAGTTCTGCTAGCATCGTGTCAAATTTGGATTTCCATTATTCTTCTTCTAGTTCTCTTGTAAAATTGCACTCTTGTCAATGCAATCTGAAAGTATTCATTGTTGATGGGGATTCATGTAATTCTTCTAGAATTAGAATAGCAGACTGTTATCTTGTCAAAAGGTGCTGCTTCTATCTGTCAAATACACTTGCTCAGCATGCTTTTTCTAAACCGAATTTCCGTAGGTGAAAGCCCCTTACCGTGTAGATTTTATATTAATGGAAAAAACCAGAAGTTTTTCAACACCACCACTTACAAGGCAAGGCAAGAAAGAAAGAGTGGAGCTAGGAGGAAAGAAATCAAAGGAGAACAAGTTATCCATCTAAGTGAAAGTTATTAGGATCCAAGAAAGAAGGGTTTGCACAAGGGCCGCTTGTACATGATGTTGATGAAGTAGAATATCACTTTGGAAGGTCACCATCCATCGGTCTAAGGAGGGCTGAGTTCCTTTGAATATGAGATCATTGCGGCTCTTCCAAATGTTCCACAATCCGCAGATGGCTGATGTGGTTATACCCAACGGGTATACCCACTCGGTGACAAGGAGGCCTGATATACTGGAGGGCCCACCCAGTGGCCCGTGAACAAGATAGCACAAGGAAGGCGCAATGCGGCCCAATAAAGAAGAGGTGCGGCTCAAGAAAGGAGCTAGCGTACCGACTTAGAACTTGCCTTATCTGTATACCGACTTGTATTCAAACTCCGGAGACTTAGAACTTGTCTTATCTGTATACCGACTTGTATTCAAACTCCGGAGACCTGGCCTCCTATATAAAGGCCAGGAGGGGGTCGGTAGAGATTACGCAATCTGATAGCCAGAAACCCTAGCGAGCCTTCGACTCGCCGGGACGCCATTGTAGCCACCTTGTAACACAGAGATCAATAATCAGACAAGCAGGAGTAGGGTATTATCCTCCGGGAGCCTGAACCTGGGTAAATCCTTTTTTGTCAGCCGTTCGGAATCACCAACGTCCATATATTCTTCCACCCGATACAACCCAGGGTATCTTACCATGGGATTTGCCGAGTTCATACCTCGTCAATGGCAATCTCCATAAAGCATGGACCTTTTTAAAAAAAAAACACAGAAAGATTTTGTTGGGCTTTGGCCCATGCACGGGGCGAACGGAGATAAATGCTAGGGGGCGACGTATGAGGATGGTTGAAAAACCAACGACGGGAAGGAGGAACAGAACTTTTCTTTTAGATAAGAGAGATTCTTGCCTTAATCAATGAATTAAACTGCCATGTTCTATTAGCTAATATTTTTGTATCCATCTTTTTTCTGTCAACAAATCCCTACATGCCTAGGTCACAGTGCAGCCTCTAATAAGCCCAGTAAACTCAAACGGAGGGAGTAGCAGCATGCACCACATGCAATGTCACATAAGTATTTTGTATCAGGGTATGTGCTGGTACGTTAACATTATATGTTACCACATTGAGATTTCTTAAAACATTAGGACAAATTCTAGCTATACATGGCCGTAGACATGGGTGGCTAGGTTCTACATCACTCACCTACGAAGTGAGTTATTCTAGAAGTTTCAACAAATATTCTTACTAATCATATACTAGAAACTATTTTCAATGTTATTTAGGTCTTACATTTTAGAGATATCTTTCATAATTATGTATACACTATGTAGTTTATGTTGATGTATATATTACATCAAGAAGAAACCACTTTATCGTTTATGTAGTTGTAAAAAAAGTGAAGTGTAACGTTAGAAAAAACTAAAACATATGTTAGAAAATACAATTTAAATTCTTAAGAACACAAGTTTATTTAATATTATACACTACAACTGCATAGAACAGTGCAACTAGCATTAGCAAGATATGTATGAAGTTAAATATTCTAAATATGTAGTAGAAAATAATAATCATCAATATAGTAGCATATAAATTTAAAGATGTATAAAAGTTTAGTACAAATTGTAAGTATTGAGCGCTTATGTTAATAATAACAATGTTGTAAGACCAACCGGGCATCATTCCAAACAAATAAAGTAGATATTTTTTGTAATTGTGTTGTGTGATAAATTTCTTCTCAATAAGAGTGTTATATACACTCTTAAATGCATGTTCTTGGTTTTTTTTAAATATTAGGGCAGTTTACTAGAAATCAAACTAATAAGGAATGTTCATAGCGGAAGAATATAATGTAGCCATTGCAGCATCAAACCTGATTTGTATGTTTATTTTTTAAAATTGCTACGCAACAATGTTTGTTTACTGCATTGCAATTTTTAGAATATCAGTAAATTTCTCGTGGTGGACTGGGATGTCCAACACGAAAATGGAACACAAGAGGTGTTCTACTCCTGTAAGGAGATTTCATTCTTTTCAACTTTCAAGTAAGAGTTCTTCTTTACTCGGGCAATTGTAAAATTGATTTTGACTCTACAGAAGTTAAATATTTTGCTCTTGTTTACTTCATATCAACATGTTGAGTGTATTGAGATTTGTTAGTGTGTTGAAGTTTGTTGTATTCTTCTGTTAAATAGTATTGAAGTTTGATGGACAAATATGTGACCTTCTATATGTAAATCCTTGTATTGTGGTTTGTTTGTGTCTTGAAGTTCGTTGTATACTGTGTAAGATTATTGAATTTTGATGGACGAATATGTGACCATCTAGAAGTAAATCCTAGCGTGTACTCCCTCAGACTATCATAATTGCTACTTGACACCGGCACCGGCGAGTGGACCAAGGCCGGCGAATGGACGCTGCCCATCTGCTCACAGGCCCACCACGTCCCCGAGCTCGGCGACCGGCTCATGTTCGGCATATAGAAGGCCGCGCGCCCCGACCGCTTCACCGCCTTCGACATCTCCGGCATCAAGGTAGATAGAGCTCTGGTGCTGCGTCACGCGTGGCTGGACATGGAACGGCCGCCACCAGAATGGAGCATCCACAAGGTCAGTGTGGTGTACCTCCGGGGCGGAAGGTTTTGCATCCACAGGAGCTTCAAGATCATGACCGAGTTCGGGTGGGACTCGGAGACCGTCGGCCTGGTGACCCTGCTCACCGGCGTCGAGGTCGTGCGAGCACAATCCACGCTGAGGATGGTCAAGCACAAGTCTAAACGTCTCGACTTTTGGATCGACTCCGTGCTCTAAGATATACTAGCACCAGTGGCGGACCCAGAAATTTGTCGAAGCCTGGGCATGCTACAGTGCAACTAAATTTTTTCCGACAAATGTAGAAAATATGGAGCACATCCAAAATAATTGTATGCAGAAATATGAATGAAAATACATTCATTGCTCACAACACATTCCAATGTTCACAATTTCACAACAATTAAAATGCTCGTATGCGCTAAAATTTGATCGATAGAATTAAGTACTCCATGTCCATAGTAACAAAAATGTTACAACATGAAAATTGTGGGAAATGGCGAGATTGATCTACCCATCGAAGGACATTTAAACGGTCGAGCAAAGTTGACAAATTTTCTTTTAAAATGATGCGAAGGTCGGTCCAAAATTAAGAAAGTACAGTCGACTAAACTCAAAACCGATCACGGGAATGGAACATACTCGTCGATGCATATATATTTCGTGTACAACTTATTTCAAATCGAAACACGGTTGTGTAAATGTGTTCGCCGGGCTAGGAATATAGTATAGGGGAAGGGAACAAGGAACGGATGGACTAGCTTCTAGCTAGTTGATTTTCTGCTTAGCTGCCTCTCGTGGACAGGCACAGCCGCACAGCCCAACTACAAGCGGATCACCAAGCCAATTAGTTTTTAGCCAATCGTTTTGCCCCTGATCAGATACCATTTCGTTGATACAATCTGTCTCGCGTAGGAAGCAAGCACCAGCGAAGCCCGGGCAAGCGCCCGGGCTGCCGGGACGCTGCGTCCGCCCATGACTAGCACTATATAGGCATATATGTACATGAGATTGAGGACAAGTATCAGTTATGCAGATTTCACATGAAATTATGCTCATCTTTACATTGCAGCAGTTTTCACTTGACACAACCTTTATTTAGTCAGGTTGCCTGCCAACCGAATCGATCAGTCTGTCATGTAAAATTTGATTCGTACAAAAAAAAAAGGTATCGCACAAATGAGTCCACTTCTTCACAAGGCTAAGTATCCTACAATTGGTCAACAGAACCTCAAAATCACCACATCTAAAAAACAATTGGTCAATTGGATCGACTCCGTGCTCCAAAAATATATTTTACTAGCACACTACCTATATGTATGTACACGAGATTGAGGACAAGTATCAGTTATGCAGATTTCACATTCTCCTCGATCATGTTAATCTTTACATTGCAGCTGTTTTCACTTGAAAAAAAACTTTTAAAATTTAGGCAGGTTGCCTACCGAATTGAGGAATAAGTTAGGATTTGTTATGTCTCAGCTGAGAATTCGTTATGTCTTAGTCACTTTCTGAACCGTTCGATTTTTCTTTGAGATTCGTGCAAACCTGACCGGCATAGAAGGAAGAAATTTTGTTCCATCGCAGGATTTCGATTTGGATCAAATTTAAGGTTGAAAGCATTCCAAATATCATAAATGTGATTTACGTGAGAAAAAAAACCCCTAGACTAATTCAGTCATATATAAACTGATGTTGAACTAACCTTGCTGGCTTGATTTCATTATTAGAGGATACAGAGCAATGCGTAAAAATACATGATTACTTCATATGCTATGTTGCTCATGCTTACTTGCCCACCGTGTGACGTACTATTTTGTTATAATGGGATGGTCGCAGCAATGCACGCCCTTTACTTCTAGTATATACCATGTGGTTCATGTTTTGGCTGTCAGCAAAGCTATCATCCCGACATCATCTCGTTTTACAGAGTGTTGGTTCAACATCACCTCCTGACAACACCAGCAAAAAGATCATGTGCATACTATGCCTTTGCTTTTCATGGCTAAATTCCTCTTCACACTAAACTAGCTAGCTAGATGCTTACAACGACTCTGTATGTATGGCAGCTGCAGTACGCAAATTAAGCAGGTTTCATAACTCTAGCTAGACATATAGACTCAAATAGTAGCTAACCAAATGGGTATAAAGAGTGCACATTGCATAAACCATGGTAGCTAAATTAGACAGTACCAGACAAAGACAGACAGTCGATGAGAGTATGGGGCCGTGGCAACAAGCTACATGGGAGTTCAACTCTTGCAGATGCGAGATGGTATGCTCGATCTGTTAAACATCATCCTCTCACGAAGGTCGAAGCTAGGTGTACATTCTTTGTCCAGAGTAGTGAACTGCATGTTGCGCCCTCCATGTTATAACTAAGTTTAACCAAGTTGTAGCATAACATTACTGTGTTACGGATACTGTTTACAAGAACTGAAAAGGAGCACCTAAAACCACACGAGCCCAGCAAGTCCCGGCCCACAAACCAATACGAGCACGAAGAACCGGCCCACTGAGGCCCATATAAAACGGAGGGATCGCATCTCCTTCTCCTCCCTGGCGGCCGAGATAGCATAGCACCCGCCGCCGCCGTCCCAAATGGCCCTCTCCTCCTCCTCTCCGGCCCTAACGACGGACTGGTCGGGTCTCGGAGACGGGCCGGCGGGGCTCGTCGCCGACCGCGTCCTCGCCTTCGACGTCGCCGACTACCTCCGCTTCCGCGCCGTCTGCCGCGCCTGGCGGCGGTGCTCCGCCGACCCGCGCGCGCACGGCGGCCTCGACCGCCGCTTCCATCCCTGGCGGTGGACCATGCTCCGGGAGGAGATCGCCGCGCCGGACCGCTGCTCCTTCCTCAACACGTGCACCGGCGAGTGCGTCCAGGTCCACATCCCGGAGCTCCGTGACCATGACCTGCTCGCTGTAACCCCCGAGGGGCTCCTCGTCCTGCTCCACGACCGCAAGCACATCCGCCTGCTCAACCCGCTCACCCGCCACCTCACTGAGCTCCCGCCACTCACCACGCTAGTGCCCCCAAGAGACCACCGCCGCCTTCTGGAGCAAAATCCTCATTTCGAGGCCTGCTTCGCAGCGTGGGGCTCCGGCGTTGTTGCCTGTACTGATGATGGTGATGATGATGATGGTGCGTTCGTGCTCTGCTTCACCCACCTATGCATGCTTGGCATGGCCAAGCCCGGCGACAACCACTGGACAGTGCTACAATACCACAGCGATGGCACCACAACTGCACCCCTAGTGTTTGAAGGCCGGTTCTACTGCACCACGCGCAATGCTGTCAAGGTGCTGGTAACCGATCCAGACATGCCGCGCCTGGAGGTCGCCGCCAAACTGAAGAACATGCGTGTCTCGCCAATGTCTGATAGTGTACACCTCGTCAACAATTGTGGGGACGACCTGATGCTGCTTCACCGTCACTGCGGACCTTTGACAGCAGGGAACGGATCAGGTCGGTCGATTGACGCGTATCGAGTGGATTTGGACGCCGGGACACTGATCCCGGTCAAGAGTTTGGGCGGCACAGGGCGTGTGCTCTTCTTGGGAGAGCTTTGCTCCCTCTCAATTTCTCTAGAGGGTTTCCCCTCCGGCTCCATTTGTGCTGACACCGTCTACTTGAGCTTTGACTTCGCCGAGAGGGGTCTGTTGAGAGTTGGAGGATATCATCTCGCAGATGGAAGCGTCCAACTCCCATGTAGCTTGGTGCCGCGGCCGCATACTCTCGTTGATTGCCTATCTTTGACCAATACCGTTGCTGACTGTTCATAGTTTAGCTTGCATGCTTATCCAGTGTGCACAATTTATCCCAATCGCTGGTCAGCTACTATTCGAGTTTATGCATCTTGATACCTTTTATTTATGCAGCAAGTTGCTTGTACAATTTAGCTATGACAAACAGGTTGCTATGTAATCTGAGATGTAAATGAGTTCGCTAGACTGAATAGACTTCGGCATAATTTGGTGTCTCTCTGTGAGTAATTTTCTTGGAACTAGGCTGCTACATCTGTTTCTGTTCCAACCACAGGTAAAGTTCAACATTATCTACACCTAGAACTGTTATTATTCTGATTTTTTAACTGTCATTAGGAGCACTGAGGAAGAAACATTGCTGGTATGAACTAAAAATTGCACCAAAAAGGTGCCAGGCCAACAAGCCAACAGTCAAAACACACCACACCCACCTCTGATTTCCAATCAGTTGAGACACAAATCTTATGGGAAACAGGAAACTTTTAACTCTTTCAAGTTTAAGCACTAACAAAAAAGTTCGTAGTAATGTAACTAAAGGAGCACTCAGCCACCGGCAGTTTTTTGTACGTCTATGTACTAGTTTGTTCATTTCGTGTTGCTCCAGGCTTCTGCAAAACAAATATTTGGAATTATACCAACAATCCCTTTAAAAACTTTTGGAATTAAACTCTGTAATAGCTTGTACTCAGTTACATAATAAGAAAAAATAGCATAGGAATAACCATTAATATCTCTCCTCCGTAGTTTATATCTTGAACTGCCTTTTCCAGCTTGTTTAATGGCATTGCTTTCAGTGTACCTGAAACAACTAGAGAAAGAAACATGTTGATTTGAAAAGCACACTAATTTTCCTAGAAAATTCTTGCACTCTATGAGAACTAAGCCAAAAATGAATACTAAACAGTGACCAGAAAGGGGCAGACATGGGTCGGACCCATGTCCGTTCGGCGACCCAAACGGTCAAAAAACGGACAAGAGGTCTATCCGTTTTGGTCGCCCCGTTGGAGTCATCATTAGAGATGCTCTAGCTAAGGTACGCCCTCCATTCCGGTGTTCAGATCCTTAGTGGAAAACTATTTTCTCCAAAACAGCTAACATGTTACCACTAACATATACATATTACTACTCTATGTTACTCCCATAATGAGCAGCCTAAGACACGTTTTGACCATGTAAAAATCGGCATAGAATCATATGCCAATATTTCAATATCCTAAATAATATATGTAGGTTAGATCCAACATCGAGATTTCTTAAAATATTAGGACAAATTTCAGGTATACATTGTCTTAGACATAGGTGGCTGGGTTCTAGAAGTTTCAACAAATATTCTTACTAATCATATACTAGAAACCATTTTTAATGTTATCTAGGTCTTACATTTTAGATATCTACCATAATTATGTATACACTACAAAATTTATGTTGTTGTAAAACAAAGTGAAGTGTAACCCTAAAAAAGTGAAGTGAAAACATTTTTAGAAAATACAATTTAAATTCTTAAGAACACAAGTTCATTTGATGTTATACACTACAACTGTATGAATAGAACAGTGCAATTAACATTAGCAACATATTTATGAAGTTAAATATTCTATGTAATAGAAAATAATAATCATCAATATAGTCACATATTAATTTAAAGGTGTATGAAAGTTCAGTACAAATCATAACTATTTAACGCATATTTTAATAATCATGTTGTTGTCCGACCTCCGGGACACCATTCCAAATAAATAAAAATAGATTTTTCATTAATGATGTTAGTAGTGCTAAATTTCTTCTGAGTGATATTTTTAAAATCTTAAATGCATGTACTTAGTTTTTTCTTTTCTAGTTGTCGACTTTGAAGTCCACACCAGAAGTACTTGATGTTTTCTTTTTATATCAATTTTATTTGGTATTCGTTTGTATATCTTATGATTCTCTCTCTATATATGGTAAGATCACGATTATATATCCATGGTCATATAATAATAATAATAATAATAATAATAATAATAATAATAATAATAATAATAATAATAATAATAATAATAATCCCCATGTTGAGCTGGGTCCAGCTGCTCACCCTTACCAATGATGGGATAAGATTTTTGAAGTAACATTACCTGGGATCACTAGTATAAAGTTGCCTACTAGTGGCGTGACAAATTTGTTACCAATGGCGTGTTGATACCCCATTGGTATTTCTTCATGGTGAAGAATATGATGCATACATAAATGCTTATAAACAATTAGATGAGTCCAACATTCAAAAAGAATGCCCTCATCCCGATCATGGCATACAATAAAAACATTCCTGATACAAATCATGATAACTACGAACCAATTCGAAATAAAGGACTCATCATCTGATGGTGTGTTAGAACAAAGCGACATGCAATGCACTACTTCCTAACAACCAACTGATAAGTAGAACTCTACAATGATGCAATTTTAATAAAGGTCCACTGTATCCAAGAAATTAACTCGACATCTAAATTACGCTGAAGTGCTTTCAGTCAAGTGGACTCGCATCTCAGAATACATAGCAGCCTGTTTGGCATAGGTAGAGAAACCGGAATTGCCAAACGCCTTGCTACACAGATGAATACAAAAAGGTAGCACTATAGAATCATATATTCTCCAACCCAACTAGATATTTTAGCACAATATGCAAAATGTGTTGGCTCGCGCGCTCAACATCACCTCCTGAGAACAGCAGTAATAAGATCGTGTGCATACTACACCTTTGCTTTCATTGCTAAATTCCTCTTCACAGTAGACTAGCTAGCTAGATGCTTACAAATCTGTATGTATGGCTGGTGGATTCAATATGCAAACTAAGCAGGATTCAGAACTCTAGCTGGACACATAAACCAAATGGGATAAATGGTGGCATAAACCATGCTTATTGAGTTATCAATCTTTGATAGTAGTGGATAAAGACAGACAGTCATGTTAGAATAGAATACGTATACAAGTTAGTATTAGACTAGGACTTCTAGACCTTCTCCAATTCGAAGTCTATCTAGCCTTGTACCACTACATATACCCCATAAGGGTCATGGTAATACAACAATAAATATTAGGGATTCTATATTTTCTATATGGTATCAGAACCAAGAGGTCTCGAGTTCGAGACCCCGCTCACGCGGATTAAAAAAAAAGATCCCGCGGCCCGCTCCTATCCCACGCTAAGGACTAAAATAGCCTAGACGTGAGGGGGAGTGTTGAATATAAATATAGTGCCTAGCCCCTTTCCATCAGTTCGGACTTTTGGTCTAGATGGCTAGTGCAGAAATTCTATATGGTATCAGAGCGGTTAGTCTCACGACGCCGATCTTAGGATTCTAAACACTTCTGCATCGCGCCGCCCCCGGGGAGATTGATCTCTTCTCCTCGGGGGCGCGGCACCGTTCTTTAGATTTAGATTAGATTCAATTTCTGTTAATAGTTTAGACAATTTTCGAAATCCCTAATTTCATAGATTAGATCTAGGGTAGCCATAAATAAATCCCTAAATCTCCAAATTTTCAGCAAAAATCAGTACAGGAAGCAGATTTCCCGGATCATGGAAGGCCGAGACGAAGCCCCGATCCGATCCAATTGTCGTGTTTCCATGCGGCATCGGACCATCGAGGCACGATCAGGCCGGCCGCCATGTGCGGTCGGGCAGACTCATCTCCAATCTGCACGAGATCACAGCAGGAGCTCACGCGCGAAGCCCGGCTTACCACGCAACGCAAGCTGGGAGCGTGTCCACGTCCAGCAGCCAAGAATCAATCGTCTACAGTCTACACCGCGAACCAAGCTTCATGACATCAACATATTTGATGCTTTCTTTGTAGGCATCTTACGTGTTGTACACCAAATTGATCTTCTGTACACCGGCACGCCTTCTACGTCGAGCAAGCTACACTACATCAAGCCGGAACTACACCGAGCCAAGTCACGACATCAGGTTGTACGACTACACCAACATACAAGCAGGATTTTCGTCGAGTTCTACATCTGCAGCAGAAATCATTGCCAAGGTCTACATCAACGTGGTCTTCATCGACAACCTCGTCAACACACCGCCGCTGCCGCTACAACCTCGTCCACAAGGATCGACGCACGCCCTCTGACAGTTCAACTGCAAGGCACGACACGACATCGACGACGGCATCAACCGCGTCCGACGGCTAAGACTGTATAAAAAAAACCGGCATCACAATTGTGAAATCCCCTACGACCGCATACCCGGTTCTGGCAAAACCGTTGTGTGCTCGGTGAGTTTCCTCCAGTCTTGGCAAAACTGGGGGACCACCTACGACCGCGTCCTCTGACATCTGCAAGACGCCCCCGACGGTACCTCTGAAGGTGCGAAACGTCGGCTTCGACGGTACCCCTCAAGGGTGCAAAACGTCGTACAGAAAAACAACAACTGCAGCTCCGTCATAAAAAAAACGCGCATTTTTTTGCGCCTTCGGCATTGCGGCTACAACAACCATGACGAGTACTACATCGACCACAACATCTCGACCACGGCAACATCACGATCAGCTACCTCGACATCGACATCAAGGGCAACGTCTGCAGCAACACATCAGCAACAACTCCAGTCAACAACGTCCGCGTCGTCACTTGCGTCAACAACACTCCCGTTGTGACTGCGGGAGGGAAGAGAGGAGAGTCCATCAGAGACGCAGTTGATGATGGCAGAGAGGAGAAGACGACGAAAGCGTAAGACTTAAAATCCAGTCGCAATCGTCCGTTTCACTCCCGATACGACTGAGGGGGAATGTAAGAATAGAATACGTATACAAGTTAGTATTAGATTAGGACTTCTAGACCTTCTCCAATTCGAAGTCTATCTGGCCTTGTACCACTATATATACCCCATAAGGGTCATGGTAATACAACAACAAATATTAGGGATTCTATATTTTCTACGAGTCAATGAGAGTATGGGGCCGTGGCACCAAGCTACATGGGAGTTCGACTCTTGCAGATGTGAGATGATATGCTCCAGCACTTAACATCATTCTCTCACGAAGGTCAAAACTCAAGTAGATGGTGTGAGCACTCAAGGAGCCGGAGGGGAAAACACCTAGAGACACTGAAAGAGAGCAATGCAAGCCCATGAACACTGCACGCCCTGCGCCTGCCGCTACCCAAGCTCTTGATCCGGGATAGTGTCCTGGTGTACAAATCCACTCGGTAAGTATCGTAGCTCCTCCCTGATTGATTCCGTGGTGTCAATCGTCGGTGACGACCATGTACAAGCATCAGCTCCCCGCAATTGTTCACGAGATGCACACTATCCGCGACTGGATGAGACATGCATACTATGTTTGGCAACCACCAGCTTAAGCTGTGGTGGCTTATCTGGTCAAATGTATTGGAATTTGCAGGCGTTTTTTCTCTTTACATCTCATCGGACTACTTTTTATTTAGACACAAAAAAAGGATTAGAGCCCTGTTTATACAAAGCATACATTGTTGTTGTTCGGGCGCCCAATACATTTGACCAGAAATTTCTTTAAAATATACGATTAGAAAGGGGCTGGAGTACTACCTTGGCGCATGCATGTTGTTGTTTTTCCTCTCCAAGATTTAAATATGAATCATATGAAAGTTAACTAAATCAACCGAATTCAAGATTTAACAATGAACTCAAATTCTTTGAAACACTTGATAAAGGTAGAGACAGCACGGATACCAGGGACTTACAATACTGTTTGCTTCCAGTAGTTCAAGTGTTTTGCTCTTGCAATTGCAATACATGCCTTGTGACTTTGTATTGCCTGGTGCAGCCTGTTTCTTTTAGAAGCCCCATTTCATTCAAAACAAAGTCACACACAACTTAGCGGAGTTACAAGGCAGTGGCCATTTTTTGTTATAATTATTGAGTCGAGTGAACTCAGAACATACTTGCTCAGATTACGTAACAACTTACTGGGCAGAAAGTATAAAACCAGAACTTATGGCACAAACAGTTGTTGCATAAATAAAAGTAAGACTAGCAGTATATATAGATTGATATTTTCTCCAATCAAACTTCAACATCAAGTACACATATTCTTTTAGCACAAGATGCGACAATGTGTGCTCTTAACTTGTGTCGATTGAGCATCATAACACCAGCAAAAAGATCATGCGCGTAATATCCATTTCAACTCATGGCTAAACAGCTCTTCGCAGTAGACTAGCTAGATACTCCAGTCCATACGCAAATTAAGGAAGACCAGTCCTCCCCGAAACCAGGGGCGGAGCCCTTTGGGCTGACCCTGATGCACAGGACTACGGGTCAAGGGAAAAATTATTGCCTCTTACTATGAAAAATGGGCATGTGCATCAGGTTTGGCCAGGAGCGGTGCATCAGGGTGGCTTGAACTCCAGCTCCACCCCTGCCCGAAACAGTGCACATTTTATATCCATGCATGCTAACTATCTAGGAAAATGCGATAGGACAAAGATAGAGAGTCTACGAGAGAGATGCTCCAAAATGGGGTGAAACAGTAGTGCACTCGAATACAAGGTAAAAAAAAAAGGCTGAAACAGTGCACATTTTATATCCATGCATGCTGGCCCGTTCGATGCTTCCATCTGTGAGATGATATGCTCCAAGTTTAAAATGGCATCTGCCGGCAACATCAAAGCCCAAGTAGATGGTGTCAGAACTAAGGGAGCCAGATGGAAAAACACCTGGAGACACTGATAGGGAGCAACGCATGCCCATGAACACGGCGTTGCCGCACAAGCCCTTCACCGGGAATAGTGTCCCGCTGTCCAAATCCACTCGGTACGCGTCGAATTGCCACCACGTACGATTCATTCCCCACTGTCAACGTTGCGTCGTCACGACGGTGCACCAGCATCAGCTCCCCCAAATTGTTGACGAGGTGCGCACTATGTGCATATGCGGACGCATGAGTCAGATTCAGACTGGCAGCTACCTCCAGTCGTGGTGGATGATCTGGACTGGTTTCCAGCACCATGACACCATGATTGAAGTCAACGCAGTAGAAGCGGCCTGCCAACACATCAAGGGTGCCGTCCCATGGTTTGTGAAGCTCAGCAACGTCCAGTGGTCGTCATCGGGCATGCAGTGGCTGTCGAGGCAGAGCACCACTGTTGAATCGTCGTGGAGCAGAACGAGGAGGCCCTCCTTCCTCAAAACAAATTCAGTGGCAGCAACTCGCGTATCACTCATGAGCTGAACGTAAATTCAAAATATACGAAAACGAGTATAAAGTTTGCATAATATAAAATTGATTTTTTTAAAAAAAAAATTGGAAACCAATTTGTGAGTGTTCATAGGGCTCAAACAGAGTCTCCCCCACCTTGACCATCGTCATCCACCCCGTCGAACTCAATGTCTGCGTCGTCCAACAGCGTGTCCCCTCCCTCAGCATAGACCCTCGTCTCGGCCGAGGTCCCTGAACCCGTTGGCGCCGACGGCGAAGGCGAAGAGGTAGGGCGGCATGCACTGGGCCATCTCGTAGGCGTCGGGACGGTCGGGCGGATCCTGCACCATGAGCGTTTGTGCTGCTATGCTTGATTCTTCGAGCCGTCGACGGAATTGCCTGACGATGGCCAGCGGCGGTACACAGCGATAGAGAAGGCGGTGGAGCGGGGAATTTGTGACGGCGCATGTGACATTGCTGGGGATACGCGATGTCGTTCACAGGTTGGGTGGGGGACTCGGGGATGCAGGCGGCGACAAAGGATGGCCTAGATGCTCGAGGCACCGCAGAGGGCACGACCCTCTCTTGTCGGGGGCGGGTGGAATCCGGTGGCAGGGAAGCTGTGGCTAGCGGCGATGGTGGTGTAGGCCTTGCGCTCCCTGGTAGGTGGCGGTGCTACGGGGTTGAGGGAGAGAGAGTGGAAGGGATCGAAGATGGAGAGAAGGTATCGAGAGAAGGATTTTGTTGGGCTTTGGCCCGTGCGCGGGGCGAGTGGAGATAAACGTAGGGGGCGATGTATGAGGATGGTTGACAAAACCAATGACAGGAAGGATGGACATAACTTTTCTTTTAGATAAGAGGGATTATTGCATTAATCAATGAATTAAATTGTCATGTTCTATTAGCTAATATATTTGTATCCATCTTTTTTCTCTCAACAAATCCCTACATGCCTAATTTCAAAAAAAAAATCCCTACATGCCTAGGTCACGGTGCAACCTCTAATAAGCCCAGTAAACTGAAACCGACCGATCGAGGGAGACCACCACTAATGTGGCTCCGTTTTTAAAAACCGGTGGTTTTTTGACACGAAACCCAATTGTGGTGGTCTTTTGAAAACTGAGCCACAATTGTGGTGGTTATTTGTAATTTTCTCCATGCAACCACATGCAATGTCACATAAGTATTTTGTATCGGGGTATGTGCTGGTGCGTTAACATTATATGTTACCACATCGAGATTTCTTAAAACATTAGGACAAATTTCAGGTATACATGGTCTTAGACATGGGTGGCTAGGTTCTACATCAATCACCTACGAAGTGAGTTATTCTAGAAGTTTCAACAAATATTCTTATTTAGGTGGCTCCGGGATGTACTAGAAACTATTTTCAATGTTATTTAGGTCTTACATTTTAGAGATATCTATCATAATTATGTATACACTATGTAGTTTATGTTGATGTATATATTACATCAAGAATAAACCACTTTATCGTTTATGTAGTTGTAAAAATAGTGAAGTGTAACTTAAAAAAAGTGAAGTGAAAACATCTGTTAGAAAATACAATTTGAATTCTTAAGAACACAAGTTTATTTAACATTAGCAACATATGTATGAATTTAAATATTCTAAATATGTAACAGAAAATAATAATCATCAACATAGTAGCCTATTAATTTAAAGATGTATAAAAGTTTAGTACAAATTGTAAGAGCGCTTATGTTCATCATAACAATGTGGTAATACCACCTGGCCATCATTCCAAACAAATAAAAATAGATTTAAGTCTTACAATTTGTCCAGCTACAGGTAATAACTTACAATCTCATATGTTTGCGATTAGAATGTGATTATTTAAGTCTTGTTAAAAATCCAATGTTGAATCACTAATGTAGTTGACTAGGAATTTGAATGTAAATCAAGGTCAAGCACAAGCATTGCCGAAGAAGTTAGCAAACCCAACGACAGCAAGATAATAACTTACATTTAGTTCAGTTTTCCAACTAACAAGATTAATTTGTAATCTTCACAAGTGTGTTTCCTTATTCCAGTGAGGAATTATTTATGTTATTTACCAGGTATTTGAACTTGATCTAACCATTAAATGAGAACCTAAACATATGACAGATGTAAGCATGAAGAAACACGTTGATGGAAAGAGAAAGACAATAGCAATTGGCTATGATCAAAGAATGATGGAACACCAGGCAGATTTTTAGTTGATGATGTTCCTGAGAGACTTAGTTGTATCATCAATAGGCAATACGCTGGTAATTTAATGGCGAGGTAACAAATTCATTGATACTTTTTTGTACTCCATCTCTCTTCCAGACCATTTATATACTGGTATAGATTTTATCTAGAATGATTATCTTGACAAGCAAGTATTATTTGTCTGTTTTGAAGAGTTGCTCTGGTTGAACCCAACTTTGCCGAACTGGCTGATGTTAGCAATGCATGATGTTGACTACATGGGTTTTGCTCAATGTCTCCCCCCAAGTAGAGCAAACTTGGAGAAGTACATTGGGTATAACAACAATGAAGTGTTTTGTTCTTCTGGTACACGCGTAGCCGTGTTTTAAGCGCCAGAGCCGCCATCAAAGTAAGACGGTCTCTATTTTGATTAACCTGTAAATCATTCTGTATACTGGATATAGTACTTTCATTATTCTATTAAATTATACTTCCTTTTCTATTCGAAAATGGCTAAAATCTAGCGAGAAGATCGCTTCTCTAGAAACTGTTATGTGGTCTTCCTCATCCCCGCTCTGATGTAATAGTCTTCCTTTTTTTATTGTCTTTTGTGCACGTGTATGTGATAAGCATATTTTGGGTCAACATATGGTTGAGAGCAGTGTATGCAGTTGTATGCATTTGTTTTGGTCTTCAGTATACTCTATTTTCGGTGCTTTTGACTACTAGTACGGTGCTTTAACTCTGAAAATACTGGTCATAATTCTGTTTCTAAGAGAAAACTTATTAATTTGAGCTTAGGTAAAAACATATAAAGAATCTGTGAGGCTATCTTACGAATGTTCAATGCTGCTGATTGTGCATAAATAATGTTCAATGAAGTGAATGTTGTAATAAAGAAGCTAATTGTTGTAGAGTTTTTGTTGTTGCTAGTGGCTTTATGGCTGTTGTTTTCCCAATTTAGCTGCTCTGAAAACTCCATAGAGTATGTCCAAAGTCCATAGCATTCCACCTTTAGCTGTATTACTCAGCATACCTTTTTTTCTTCATATCTCATACCTCTTGTTTTGACATAATGTATTTTTCTGATTTTAACCCGTCTTACTAAATTCAGGCTTCTGAACTGGTGATGAAAGGAGATTTTGAAGGATTTTGAAACACCTTTTGCGGATGTCCGTCCGCCAGGCCACCACGCCGGAACAGATGAAACTCAAGGTTTTTGTTTTGCTAACCCCATGCGCCACGGAATTTGTTGCCACAGATCCCCCGTGGATCGCCTTTTTAGTTTTGCAAAAAAGAAAAGATATTGACAAAATGTTCAATAATTAAAAATTAAAATCCTTTAAGATATAGTTAGGTACTCCCTCCGTATCAAAATGTAAGATGTTGTGGCCACTTTTGATCATTATGCATCTAGACATGTTTTAGTGCAAGATTCAAATGAACCATGTATTTAAACGTGTCTAGATACATAATGATCAAAAGTGGCCACAACATCTTATATTTTGATACGGAGGGAGTATTAGTGTACGACGTCGAAAAAATGCGTTCAATACCTAAAAAAACTAGAGAAAAATTGGAGCGTGATTTCACCCGGGTTTGCCCGGTGAAGTTTTCTCAAATCCTCTAAATTCCAAAAGAAAAGAAAAATTTAACAAAGATGGTTTTTTTCCAGCAGAATAAAAAAAAATTGGAAAAAAATTCGATGGCGCACCGGGAGGTGGTGCGCCATAGAATTGTTGGGCGGGAGGCGAAATTTGAATCCCTGATGCATGTAAAATGCATACATGAACTTTGCATTGTATTACTCATATTTCATCCATATTTGCATCATATAAGGGTTATATCAATGTTTTATAATGTTTTGGGGAATATTTCACATTTTCCCTGTTTATTTGGAACTAACACTGTGCTGTTAGAAAACCCCTTTTTCTATATTTTGATGTTTCAGGGATCCAAACGACGTCCAAATGACCTAATATTCCAAGGGGGGTCATTTTTTGAAAGGAACAAGGCCTAGGAGCGAAGGAAGAGCAGAAAAGGAAGTCCGAGGAGGAAAAGAGGGGGCCCACGCGGCCAGATTCCTTGGCCGCGTGGGGCCCACCAACTTCCCCCTTGTGGCTCCGATGCCGTCGATCATCGTCTCCGTGGCTTCGTCTTGACCTAAAAACGCCTATAAAAATAGTCTCCCGAACCCTTTCGGAGGAGAGCGCCGCAGAAACACAGAAACCACGAAACAGAGACCTGGAGCTGCAGATTGGAGGGGGAAAACTCCGGCGGGGCGCTGCCGGTGTGGTCTCCACCTTCTCCAACGACTTCTCCACCGTCTCCATGATGAAGAGGGAGTAGTCCACCCCTGGACTATGGGTTTGTGGAAGTAACTTATGTATCTCTCCTCTGTCTTGAGCTTCACTAATTAGTGCCATATGAGCTGCTGAACATGATTATGGTCATATATATAATACCTTTGTGGTGGATCTTTTAAGTTGATATGTGTTATGATGATTGCCAATATTATGTCTTTGTTATGAAAGTAGATGCATATTATGTACCCCGTTCTTGTCTATGTGTTTTGATCCAACATGTGTATGAGAGCGTGTGAGGGGGAACGTGTGCATTAGTTGGAGTAACGGGGGGTGGTTTTGTAGTAAGTTGACAGCAATATCGTGATCCACTTGGGTTCTTACCTTACTTTGTTGCCTCACTAGGGATAAAGGAAATACCATGCTACCGGGGGTATGTGGGTGACATTTCCACTATCACCATGACTAGATCTAGCATGTTCTTATTTAAACTTCATGTCATTGAACTTAAAGCTATACCATTTTTATCTTAATTACTGAGGTGTTATGATTTAGTTCGCATCTTGGTGGAGTATAAGAGATTGGTGGAGTATAAGAGAGATTAATAACCAAAAGATCTCTATGTTAGGACGTGATGCCCATATTATTAATAACTTGTCTTGTTGCAATCTCATATGTCAATTCCTATATTCCATTGTCTACCACTATATAAAAGAGAGAGTGCATTTGTGAAACCATGAACCCAGTCCATTTTTAATCATAAGAAACACCTTTCCAACACTTTTATTGCACTTTACATTTTCTGCTATTATTAAATCCGAAAATACAAAAACACTTTTACATCTTGCAAACACCATCCAAAACACAAAAACATCATCCATTATCATTTACACCATCCTTGCATATTTATTTACTACCATTGCATATTTATTTCTGTTTTGCATTTACTTTATTTTCATCTCTTTGCTCACACCTTGTGCTTGACGACCACTTGGTGAGGTTGGGGGGACAAAACATCTTGTTTTGTTTTACAGGTAATCAAGAGAAGGACAAGAGGGTAAATCTTCTACACACAGTTCCCCGAGAGTTCGATATAAACCCTCGAGTCACCCTTGTGGGGAAAACAAGTCTTCCACATCTATAAACTTTGCACTTGGAGCTCAACCTAAACATATTATCTTTACGCCCATCAATCCCGCGGCCAGCTCCCCCTTCTTCTCTCCTTTCCTTCTTCACTTCTCCTCTCACCTTCCTCCTCCACTTCTCCTCTCCCCTTCTTCTCCACTTCTCCTCTCCCCTTCTCCTCCCTCCTCCTTCTCAACTAACTCCGGCGACCTCCTCCTCCTCCACCAACGTCGGTGACCTCCTCCTCCTCCTCTGGCGACCTCCTTCTCCGGCGACCTCCTCCTCTTCCGGCGACCTCCTCCGCCTCTACCACCTCTGGTGACAACCTCCTCCTCCTCCACCACCACCTCCGGTGACAACCTCCGACCAAGCCACCTACGACCATGGCCACGGGCACCACGGGCTCCGACGAAATTCCGGCAAAAATCAGGCGGCGCTAGATCCAGATCTAGATCTGGTCGGCTTTTTTTTTAATTCAAAAAAATAAATCCGTGGCGCATGTGGGAGTGATGCGCCACTGATATAATTCTGTGCGCACTGTGTGCTGGGTGCGCCACAGAAATTTGATCTTTCTATGGCGCACCGGCAGATGCGTCACAGAATTATATTTTTAGTGGCAAGCATTCTATGGCGCAGCCACCATGCGCCACGGAATGTTGAAATTGGTGCGCCATTGGTAGCCTATTTCCTACTAGTGCCATAGCGATCCTTTCAACACGTGCTTATGGGACAGGGCGAATTCCCAACGCGACCAACAGCGAGGAGACGCAAGCACCTTTCTAATAGGGTCACATGTCCTTGTTCGATGAGAAACTCGTGTGGTGGGGACTACGTACATGGATATAGCATGGTTTCTCATACACTTAAGCGATACTTACTTAGTCTGATTGGTGATTAGTTTAAGTAAGGCTATTTCAGTTTTATGAACATAGCAAACACATGTTCTAAACTTATTATTAACATATTTTTACTTGTATGATACATTTGACAACAGAAAAAACATTATAGAATCATGCCAATTTTTCAAGAAAATTAAATGAAAGCGGTGGGTAGACCCATACAACATTTAATTTTAAAAATAATAAGAAACCAAAAAAATAGGTGGATGGGTTGAACATCAACACACCTAGCCAAGTGAGTGACTCTAGAAGTTTCAACAAATATGATTACTATTTGTTTGGTACTTCTTTTTAGAATCTCCAACACAAATACAAATACACTATATATATTCATGCATGTGTTATAAATTAATTAAAAGAAAAAATTGTATACATTAATTCCAGCAAAAATTACTATACAGATCAGGCAATTTTAAAAACAATTCAATTATTTTATTACAAATACAATTTAAATTCGATTTTTTGTAAAAAATGTACATTTACATATGCATAACATAAAACACGAAAACTAACATTTAACAACCTTCCATGTGGTTCACTATTCAAAAATATGTAACAGAAAGTCATATTCATTAAACTATAGTATGCAAAATGATAATTTGTAAAAGTATAAAAATTTATTGCAAACTGTAATTATTTAAGTCTGTCATAGGTTGTGAATGGTTTTTGGTGTTGCATTGAACATCGTAAACACCGTATGAATCGGTGTAACCTGAGTAAGACGGACGACAGACTAGAGTAAAAGGGTAACCGAGATAGAGAAGTGTATTATGTCTTGAACAAGGAGGGCAGCAACGACACTTGGAGGGGGAGGGGGGGGGATGACGCATGGGAGGACCGTCTGCGTCGATGGCTGGGTGAACAAGGCACATAGATTGGGTTTGGAATGATGGAGTAGGTAGGTTTAGGGTTTGTGATACTGGTGTCGGTTATACGAGACCTCGTGAGAGTTGCGATGTGAAATATATTGACTTGATGAGATTGGGTGACGTGGTCTTAAGTGGAGGATAGTTTCTACTGCCAACAAAAAAAAGTAAATGCTTGCATGGCAGCTTTACCTTGTTGTTTCCCATGATAGACATGTCTCCGATTTTGGAAAGATTGTAGACACATCTAGAAGTTATATGGTGATTTATGTTTGCAATCTATCAAAGAATCGAAACTTTCACTTCAACCAGCTAAGATTTAAGAACTGTGGGAAAACTTCTAAGTTTTTTAATTCAAATATATTATGAAAATGGCTAATACTTTCTATTATGGCAACAAAATATTCCAACATCCCGAGAAATTTATTAAGGGCCTCTTTGGATTGTAGAAATTTCAAAAGAAATTTATAGGATTCCAATCCTTAGAAAAAAAAAATCTCTGCATTGGCTTTGGTTTAAATGAATGGTGCTAACAAAATCATATGGATTTGAGTTCCTATGCAGCGATTCCAGAGAAATTTGAACATCCACTCTAACCTCTTTTTTACACTAAAAAAATGCGTAAGATCGAAACACTTTTTCGTATGTTTTCCTACGTTTTATCTAAACGATAATTCTCATACTTTTTTATGTGCTTTACAATTCTCTGTTTTACACTTACAAATCTATGAAATTCCTAATTTTCAATCCTGTAATCCAAAAAGCTCCAAAAGTGGCGACCATTGGTAGGCACAGTCTAGGAGGTAGTTGCTGCAAGTCATAACCACCGACCAGAATCATATGCTCGGGTATGAGCGCACCACGGATGTACTGCAAATTTGAGGCCGCCCGAGTCTCTCGCTGAGTCTGTGGAGCTTAATTAGCTGCGCCCTGATCGGCGACACCCACCCACCCTCCCGATTCATCATCTTCTGCTTCACCCTGTACGCCCTGCTGGTTTGTAATTAAGTAACTCTTGTCTCCATTTTTACCGTGGATCGATCTCAATGAACGTGCTTCACGCCTCACGGGTCGCTCATGCAGATTGAATAAACACTAAGCCGATCTCAAGGCAATCGTCGAGTTGACCCGAAATGATACGATCCCGTAGTTTTTAGCTAGCACGCAGAATAAACTACAGACGAAGCAACCTACTCCGGCCGGTGACCCCGGCCCCAACAAAATAAAATTAGGAAGACGCTCTGAGAGCCGCTAGCTAGCAGGAGCTAGCTCAGCTCCGATCCATCATAGCCAGATAGATGGACGCCGAGGTCCCCTTCCTGCTTGACGCCGGTGAGGCGCCGCTCGCCGGAGTCTCCGACTTCCGCGGCCGCACCGTCTACCGCAGCTCCTCCGGCGGGTGGCGCTCCGCCCTCTTCGTCGCCGGTAACACTATATATGTATTCACTGCCCCTGCCTAACTACCAATAGTACCTACTAGTATATTAGAGTAGCTCGCTGATCATTAGCAATTCCTGGATATCAAATCAAATCAATGGCCTACGTACTGCAGTGCTGGAGATCGCCGGAAACTTCGCCGCTTTTGGTGTGTCGGCGAACCTCATCACCTACCTCACGGGGCAGCTAGGCCACTCCACCGCGGCGGCGGCCGCCGCGGTGAACGCCTGGTCAGGGACGGCTACCCTCATGCCGCTGCTGGGCGCCTTCGTCGCCGACTCGTGGCTGGGTCGCTATCGATCAATCATCCTAGCCTGCACCCTCTACGTCCTGGTATGTGTAACTATTCAACGGTAAATCTTTACCATCTTTCTACCATTCCTGGATCTGCATCTCAACACCGTAGGCGAGAACCGATCTTAGTGCACGTGTAGTACATTAAATAAGCATCCTCTTGTAAGAGATCATGATCTACTCATTTTAATTCTCAGTTCGGTTAAGTTTCCTATTAGTCTAGGGACATCTTAATCTATTAGTCGAAATACTCAGTGTAGCTTAATTTTGTGTCAGATATGTTTTGATCAAGTTTCTAAGACCAAGAAAAGTTCCTACGATTTGTCTTCTAGTACACGCAGGCTAAATGTTAAGCAAACACTACTAACATTTGTATCCATGCAGGGTTATGGCATGATCACTCTAGTGTCCACGCAAATGCTCAACGTCGACGATGGTATCTCACCCCACCCTTCACCGATGAAGGTTGTCTTCTTCTACGCCTCCCTGTACCTCGTCGCCCTCCGGCAAGGCGCCGACAAACCTTGCGCTCTGGCCTTCGCCGCCGACCAGTTTGACCCCGACCACCCCAAGGAGAACGCCTCCCGAAGTTCCGTCTTCAATTGGTGGTACTTCTCCATGGCTGTCGGGATCGCCCTCGCCATCTCTGTCGTGAGCTACGTCGAGGAGAATGTCGGCTGGGGAGTCGGGTTCGGCTCACTATGCGTCGTCATGCTTTTCGCCTTCGCCGTCTTCCTCGCCGGCACCCCCACATATCGCCTCTACGTTCCCAGCTCCAGTGCCGAGAGCCCCTTCGTGCGCCTGGCCCGTGGCCTTGCTGCGCTTTGTAGGAGCTGGAGCTCAAGCTTCTCCAATGACACGAGAAGAGATCACCCCGAACATGAGGTGGAGGCGGAAGAAGCTCGAGCAGTGCTGCGCTTGCTGCCCATTTGGGCGACCTGCTTGGGGTACGGCGTGGTGTTCGCGCAGATCTTAACCCTATTCAACAAGCAGGGCCGCACCCTAGACCGCAACATCTTCGGCGGCTTGGAGCTGCCGCCGGCGGCGCTTCAGACGTTCGGGCCAGTAAGCATCTTGTTGTTCGTGCCCGTATACGACCGCGTGTTGGTGCCGGCGCTGCGGTGCGCAACGGGCAAGCCATTGGGGCTGACCATGCTGCAGCGTGTGGGCACGGGCATGGCGCTGTCCTTAGCGGCGGTGTCGGCGGCGGCGCTGGTGGAGTCCCGGCGGCTGGAGGTTGCGCGGGAGCACGGGCTGGTGGACGACGCCACGGCGATGGTGCCGATGAGCTGGGCATGGCTGGTGCCGCAGTACGTGATCCTCGGGATGGCGGACGTGTTCGCCGTCGTCGGGATGCAGGAGTTCTTCTACGACCAGATGCCCGGCGAGCTGCGCAGCCTCGGTCTGGCGCTCTACTTCAGCGTGATGGGCATCGCCGGCTTCATCAGCGGCGCGCTCATCTCCGTCATCGACCGTGTAACCAGCCGTGACGGCGGCGACAGCTGGTTCGCCGACAACCTCAATCGTGCTCACCTTGACTATTTCTACTGGTTGCTCGCTGGTTTCAGCCTTGTTGAACTCGCGCTCTACCTTTGGCTCGCCAGCTCCTACGCCTACAACAATCATAAGAGGCTTCGCTGAGAGGAATTAGTAATGCCATGGATTGTTATGTGCTTCTTTGCAAATCAGAATGTTATGTGGTTACTTATCATACATACATGTCTGATTTGATATGATCTTGTCACCGGAGTCGGAGTTTCAATCTTAATTATTGTTGCTACCATTATGCTTGGATAATGTTTGGATGAAAATGCTCGAATATGTTGTCATAAGGTTATGGTGATGATCTAATGAAACGAGAAGATGATGCGAGTGATAATATTAAACATGATTTAAAGCAAATATCCTCCTTCATCGATCAGGCGCTCACTGTATTCTAAGCATTCTTCAGGGTCTTTGACAGAACTACTTCCGCGTGTACATAAAACCTAGTCGGCTAGAGTCAGAAATGGTGTTTGGAGAAAGCACATGTATAGTCCCCGCTTTCATACATACCTACATACATTCGAAATGCCAAGTGTTGTGTGGCACTTCACTTTCATTCAGTATGTTTCAGTGAAAGCAAACAAGTATGTACAGAATTGGAAGAGTCGTGTTAATTTGTGTGTGCTATGTATGTATTCTCTCAGCATGTATGCAGCTCTGATTGTTGGAGTTGGTGATCTCAGATTTTACTCGAGGGTAGCCTTGCAATTTTGGTTTCATGGATGGGGTGTTCAACTAATATTGTGATTCAGTATTTTTGAAAAAAAGAGCTTAACAGTGTTCTCAAAAGAAATTGTATAAGGGCTTATCCGCAATCATGCTGGAGATAAAATGAAGGATATACCACCTTCGGGAGAAATATGGTACAATGCCACAAGTCTCATATGGAATTTGTCTCTGTCCAGAAGGAAATTCTTTTTTTTTTGTCAAAATCCAATGCATGTCTTCTAAGATCGACTATTTTCATAGACAAAATTATAAAAATCTACAATATTAAATATATACACTATGAAAATATGGTAGATCTATAAAAATTGATTTGATAGTTGGCAATCCACGGTAGCAGAGGCAAGGCTGACCGCTCCGTCAGATATTTATTGATGTATTAGATAGTCCTCCCGAGACTCCGCCACGTATTTATTAATGTATTTTAATTTCTTTTAAAATATCATTCATTTGTCCTACTCCTAGATATTTCTCCCCGCTCCAAAATTATGTATATTTTTCTCACTTGGAGTGACCGATTATATTTCGTTACAAAGTGTTCAATATTTTTCTCAAAAAACAAAAACAAAATAAAGTGATCAATATTTTGACTTGAATGGGGATAAAGCCCCTTTTACATGGGCCAGCATGACAAACCAAGCCCGGACAGTGCAGCACGTCTCGTCGGCCCACTCAACAGGACCAGGGGTATAAGAACGCTCTCCTCTCGAACCCTAACCGCTGCCGCCTCCACTTCCCTGCTAGCTCTCCCTCGTCTCCTCTTCCCGCCGCCGCCGCCGCCGCCGTCGTCGAAGGGAAGCCAAGATGTACACCGCCAGGAGGAAGATCCAGAAGGCCAAGGGCGTCGACCCCACCGAGTTCGAGGACACCGTCGCGCAGGTCCTCCCCCATTCTCCACTCTTCCTCCTCCCCTCCTCCTGCTCTTCCCCGTCTGGATTCGTGACATGCTCGTTATCGATCTCCTGCAGGCCTTCTTCGATCTGGAGAATGGCAACCAGGAGCTCAAGAGCGACCTCAAGGACCTGTACATCAACACCGCCATGTAAGTTCTCGCCGCACGTCTCGTCGCCGTCGTCGTTCCGCGTGACTCTCTGGCGCTTCCGCCTGCCTCTGACCCGCGCGCGCAATGTTGTCTTCTTGTGTCTGCAGCCAGATGGACGTGGTCGGGAACAGGAAGGCCGTGGTGATCCACGTGCCCTACCGCCTGCGCAAGGCCTTCAGGAAGATCCACGTCAGGCTCGTCAGGGAGCTCGAGAAGAAGTTCAGCGGCAAGGTGAGATACTTGCGTTCTGTCTTGAGTGAGCACTTTCTTGCATAGTGCATGCTTGAGCTGCTACACAAATGCTGGATTCAGTACTGCCGTGTTGTAGCAGCGCTGAACAACTCGATAGGTTATAGGTAGATGTTTGCTATGTGTGGTTGCTAGAATGTAATTTTGACAAATTTACCATATTACAAATGGGAATTAATTTTTTTACTGCGCGCCTCGAGTATTACAAACATGATATATGCCATGATTAGTGTATGAAGTTGTATCTACACATAGTTGTATCAAGGAATTAACGTGCCTACCTCGCATAGCTCCTGTGCTATTCCCTTTGTAACTTTGAAATGATAGTGAAATTGCGCAATAGGTAGTTGTTATTGTTGATGAGAAGTAATTGAATGTGGTCAAAGTATTACTGCTGGAAAACCTACTAGTCTGGCCTTCTTTACAATTTGATCAGTTGCGTCCAAACTTGAGTTCTACTGTTTTGAGCAGTATGCATATAAAACCTGTTGACTTGCTTAAATCCGTTCACTTGGACTGTTGACGTGTGGTTTAAATCCGTGCACTTTAACCCCGATCATCCTCTATACAAAATGTACCAGTTAATTCACTTTAACTTGTGGCTGTGCTTGTCTTTAAGAGTTTGTTAAAAACTGAAACACCAAGCAGGAATCAAAAATGGTGAATTGATCTTGTGCTACTACACTTGTGCAGGATGTTGTCGTTGTTGCGACAAGGAAGATTGTCAGGCCACCCAAGAAGGGTTCCGCTGTCCAGCGCCCTCGCACCAGAACCCTGACTTCTGTTCATGATGGTATCTTGGAGGATGTCGCGTACCCCGCTGAGATCGTGGGGAAGCGTATCAGATACCGTTTGGATGGAGCCAAAATCATTAAGGTAGCAGACTCTACAACTTCTGACTGTATCTATTATCAAATTAATCCTATTGAGAAGTTGCTGCTAAGCATATACTACACTTGTAGTGCTGTACACGCTGTTATTTTGCATGTTACTTACAAGTACAAACTCAGATTTTTTTGAAGTTTTACACTAGCACCTGCTAGTGCTGATCCTGCTGCTATGTTATTTCAGATCTTCTTGGACCCAAAGGAGCGCAACAATACAGAATACAAGCTGGAGACCTTCTCAGCTGTCTACCGCAGGCTTTGCGGGAAGGAGGTCGTCTTTGAATACCCTGTGACCGAAACTGCCTGAAGATTCCATGCCTTGGATATCTCCATTCTAATGTCTTTCGAACTCCAGATGTAACCATAGTCTTGGTAACAACCTGGTGATTAGGGAGTTTGCTGGAGATGGTAGTGAATGTGAACAATGTTACAATTTTGAGCATTTATGTTATAGACCCCTCTTGGCTACCTTGTTGCATTTTATTGCTCAACGTCTTCTTGTTTCGCCGGTTCAGTCATCGCCTTCCGGTTGTACTGTTATATAACTTGGTTGTTTGATTGTTTCTTCCTGTTTCATTATAGCTAGGAAACTCAGTAAGATTAGCAAGATTTTTGTGATTCATTTTAAGCATGAAATTTATGTTCCTTTTTTTAAAAACATCTTGACCTATCAGACTAATATGAGGTCCTATCCTACAGATCCGAACTACATTAGTACAATCCCTCAATACTGCTTCATGTCATTTTTTTTCTTTCCCACGTGTCAGAATTCAAATTGTTTGCAAAATCCTGACCAATTCCTGCCAACGGTCGAATTAAGTTCTTTTTGCCCCCCCAGAAATCAAAAAAGAATGTAAATCTACTTTCATTTAATTTCTGCCAAATGAAATGAGGAGCCAAACGAGCTACCAGAAGAACTTATAGTCCCAGTTTCATATGACAATTTCTATCATGCAGACCACCTCTTGGCGTTCTCACCTGTCACACACCAACGTCATACCATGTTGTTTCTTTAGCTACCTCCGTCTCAAAATATAAAACGTTTTAGTAGGCTATAGTTTAGCCTACCATTAACGTCTCATATTCTGGAAGAGGAAGTATATGTTGATGCCTGAACCACAACTGTAATAAGAGATGTGAGACCATCACATTGAGTAAAAGGATTACCTACAAGTATGCAGGACCATTAAAACATATCATAGCCACTGCAGGAGTGCTGTAGGTGGCAAAATACAATTACAACACATCATAACCAGCGACTGAAAAAAAAAACAGCGACTAAAAAAGGTACACGGGAATGCATCAGAAAAGAAGTTGGTTATTAAGCCCTTAAAAGCCGATTATATTATGAAATTTTTAGGCAATTATATTATGAGTTGGGCATGCAACAAAGCTTGACAATACTACATAGATTCTCAAATATCAAGAGACAGTGCCGTAAAACAACGGAAAAAAAAAATCCACCATAAAAAATTGAAGAGACTGTCCAGTTTTAAAAAAAGACCCAAATTGCTATCGACACCGACAAGTCACAGGTCTTGGCGTCCTTCTAGCAAAATGATAAATATGTATAATTAGAATCACAGTCAGATGCATATTTGGAAGTTCAGTTTTACTCAAAATTACGTAACTATCAGTCCTGGTTTCTCTCTCAACAAACGAGGAACACAAAGAGAAAATAGTAGGCACAAATTGGTTAGCAAATGGGGGACTTAGAAAGAAGCAAATGCGACATAGCAGCACTCCATAGAAAGTACATGCATTATGGTCTTGTCTGGTGTTATCAAATTTGGTACCTTCAGGATGACAAGGTAAAAAATGACTTTCAGCAAACACAAACTATTGTACCAATAGGCAGCACCTGAGGCATCCTATCCTATGAAGATATATTATGAACTTAACAGTAAAAGTACACTAGTATCTCAATGCCACTTCATATCATTTTCTTCTCTCCCACGTGTAGCTCAAAATTTCGAAGTGTTAATTTCAGCAACAAAGTTATCGACTCAAAACACATTCAAGGCTTCATTGCTGACAACATTACTCAGAATCCACACGTTTCACATAAAAGGATTTACTATCTAGTAACAAAAATTGGTACAATATGTATCCTGCACACCACCGCATTGTGCTCTCCACACTAGCGAACTATTATGAGATGTGAGATCTTCACATTTAGTAAAAGGATTAAGTGGATGTATAGTATTGTCTATAAGTAGGTAGTACAATTATAATAAATCATAAATAAGCCACTACCAACTACATAAAATATTGTAGATGGAGAGAGTACTCTAGATAAACAAAACTAACTGTCGAGAAATATTATTAAAACAAATCATGACCAAGCAAAAAGGATTCGGTTATTAAGATCTTAAAGCCGACTAGATTACGATTTCAGCATGCAACCAAGCTTGACATACATATATTCTCAAAGTTCAAGAATCGTACAATTTGACTACCCAAACGTCATTGGAATGACAGTCCGTTTTCCCACTAAAGGCGGCAGTAGGGCGTGAACCGCCTGATGCTCATCTGCGCTAGTTGTAGGTCCATCCCTCTCAAAAAAAAAAACCGAAGTGAATGAAAGAGCTGTAGTACGAGCGAACGTGCCACGCTGATGAAAGACGATGGAAGGCTACATGTGACTCCCATGGAAAACATAAGACTACTCCAAAAGCAGAACAGCTAGCTCTAAAATCCAGCAATTACCGTATCAATCGAACACATCATGAATGTAACAGCATCTGTTAATTAGACTGTGCGGTAAGACAATTTTAGAAAAAGAAATCTGCACCCCTAAAAAACTGAAGAGATCATGCAGTACAAGAAATAGAGATCAAGAAAATTGCTACAGACATCAACAGTTCGCATGTCTTGCTACCAAAATGGTATAATGAGATTCATGTTAGAGTCAGACAGAAAGTTCAATTGCACTCAAAATTACAGAACTAGCGGTCCTCATTTTTCTCTCAACAAACGAGGAACATAAACAGAAAATAGTAGGCACAAATTGGTTAGTTAATGGGGCTCCTAAAAAGAAACAAATGCAACAGAAGAAAGTCCAATCTCCCCATAAAAAACCATTAGCTTCAGCAACAATTGTACCAATTCTATGGGAATAAGCAAGCGGTACTTGAGATACAAGAAGTTGAGGAATGGAATGTCAACCAGATATTCTTCTGCATCACCAAAGTATTTGATACCGGTTAACTCATGGCCACTGATTTCCTCTTTTGCAAATGACAAACAACCGCAGGCTCGACTCAGAGGGAAGCTTCAACACCATTCATGTCCAATGCTGCCATCATCACGAAATTCCTCTTTTTTTGCAAATGATAAACAACTGCAGACTGAGAATCATTAATCTCCAATGTCGTCGTCCTCATCACCAACCAAAGAAGGAGGCCAGGCCATATTGTAAAGATGAGCAACGCCATTGAAGGTCCCCTCAAGCAGTAACTCAAGCTCCATGGTATCCAATGAAAGGGAGGAGAACCAGCAGTGGAGTGTGCCGACATTAGTCATGCATGTCGACGACAAGTGCACGAGTCCAGGGCTTACTTGAACAATTTGGAGAGGGAGCTGCACGCCCAGAATGGAGGCGCGAGTGAGCTGGTCGAGTTGTGCACCCAAAGAGAGTACAGTCGGCTGGCCCCAAACCTGTGTCCCATCCAAACCAGGACGACGGATCCAAACATGAAGGATGAAATCAGATGCATAGACGATGCAGAGTTCACCAGACCTAGTCTCCCCAATGCCGAAATTGTGGCCGACTTTCTCCACTTGCGGGGGCAGATCCACGAAGGAGACGTCCATGGTGGCCGAGTCCACCACTATCATGCGCGCTTCGTGCTGATACGGCCAGAAAATGGAGCCATCCACCAGCGTGCCGGCCATGAACTTGAGGCTGCAGTTCCCACCGACGCGCACCCACGGCCCAACGGCCCACTCCCAGGTCTCCGACGAGAAGACGGCGGCACGGACCCTGTGCCGGTCCGCGCAGACACAGGTCACGCGGAACGACCAGGAGCTCTCGTCGGAGGACAGCCGGTGGAAGCCCAGGACGGAGAAGTCGCGGCGGCTCCCGGCCGCGATCTCGCCGGACAACGGCGGGAGGAGGTCGACGGCCCAGGTCATGGGGTTAAGGGCGGCGACGGACGGCCTGTCTGGACTGCGGTTCCACAGGAGGACGTAGCCGTCGCGGCAGTCCAAGGCCCGTTAAGTGCATACGGCGGATGCTTGGGGGAAAGCACTGGAAATGGAGTTCTAAAACAAAAGCAATGGAAATGCTAAGAAAAAGGCTCGGCCTTTTGAAAAATTTAGTTATGCTTCTCACTATTTTATGACAAGTTAAAACGAACACTCTTGTGGGAATTCTGTTTCGATACAGGATGAGTGGGATATTGTATGCTTATGTTTGAGATACAAATTTCAAAAGAAATACTGTATTTTAGAATCATATTTACTGTTGTCTTTCTCATGCTTGTACTGGCCTAGTTCAGGTCCCCGTCGGTGGAGGAACCGTACTCGTGACATACTGGCCTAGGACTTAATATGATTGACTAGAGACTCACTGGAGTCCGAGAGCAAGAAATCCCACTCAATTAAGTGGATGGTTTCAATTTTTATAAAACTTGTAAGCATGTTCTTTTTTTTTTAAACTAAGGGAGCAGTTGAGACCGAGAGCAAGAAATCTCCACTCAATTAAGTGGATGTATAGTATTCTCTATAAGTGCCCGGTACAACTACGCAAAGGCTTTTTGCGTTTTCTCGAAAACAACTATAACAAATCATAAATAAGCTGCTCTACATAAAGTAATGTAGATGGAGAGAGTACTATAAGCTAGATGTTACTAACCGTCGAGAGATACTATTATAACAAATCATCATAACCAAGCCAAAAGAAGTTAGTGATTAAGATCTTTAAAGCCCACTATATTATGAGAACAACATGAAACCAAGCTTGACATACATATATTCTCAAAGTTCAAGAGACTTTGCAGTAAGATAATTTTAGAAAAGAATTTTGCACCCGACAAAAATGAAGAGATCGTGCAGTAGAAGAAATGGAGATAAAAAAAGCGCTACAGACATCGACCATTCACATGCCTTGCTACCAAAATGGTATAACGCGATTCTTGTTAGAATCAAAGACAAACAGTTCTGGATTACTCAAAATTACAGAACTAGCGGTCCTGGTTTAACGAAGAACACAAACAGAAAATAGTAGGCACATATTGGTTAGCTAATGGGAGACCTAGAAAGAAGCAAATGAAACATAGCAGCACTCGATAGAAAGTATATGCAACAAAAGAAAGTCCAATCTCCCAATAAAAAATCATTAGCTTCAGCATCAATTGTACCAATAGTTTCAAAGCATCAAAAGGTTTCTATGGGAATAAGTACTTGAGATACAAGGAGTGGAGGATGATATTCGGGTTGGGAATGCCAACCAGGCATCCTTTTGCATCAACAAAATATTTGATACCGGTTAACTCATACCCACTGATTTCCTCTTTTGCAAGTGACAAACAACCGCAGGCTTGATTCAGCGAGAAGCTTCAACATCATTATTCATGTCCAATGCTCTCATCATCATCACAAAATTCCTCTTCTGCAAACGATAAGCTACTGCTGACTCGATCCAGTGAGAATCATTCGTCTCCAATACTCGCATCATCATCATCATCGCCAACCAAAGGAGGAGGCCAGGCCATATCATACAGATGGACGTCGCCATCGAAGCTCCCCTCAAGCAGTAGGTGGAGCTCCATGGTCTCCAATGAAAGGGAGAAGACCCAGCAGTGGAGTGTGCCGACATGAGTCATGCATGTCGACGACAAGTAGACGAGCCCAGGCCTTACTTGCACAATCTTGAGATCGAGCTGCACTTGCAGAAATGATGCATGAGTCACCCGATCGAGTTCTTCACCCAAAGAGAGCACAGTGGGCAGCCCCCAGATCTCTGTCCCCTCCAAACTCGGACGACGGATCCAAACATGAAGGCAGAAATCAGCTTCGTAGACGATGCAGAGTTCGCCAAACTTGGTCTCCCCGATGCCGAAATTGTGGCCGGGCACCTCCACTAGCGGGGGCAGATCCACGAAGGAGACGTTCATGGTGGCGGTGTCGATCCTCACCATGCGCGCTTCGTCTTGGTACGGCCAGAACACGGAGCCATGTTTTGCTCATGTGAACACGGAGCCTTCTCTACTGCCCTTTTCGTGGCTTGAATAGGCTACGTGTGAAGCATGTGTAGGGTGTTAGAGCGGCGCCCGGATCTGACTAGTTCGTTTTTGCTTAAAAGATGATTATGCGGGCCTATGCGAGGGACCGCCGCCTAAACCCTTGACAAGTGGAATGTGCATTCATTATCAGAAGCAAAGTCTTCTCTTTTCTTGTTGAACCAACACTTTAAAATTTGAGAGTAACCAATTCTCAAGTTCGAATTTAATTTCCAATAAGATGGTACCGTTATTCAATTTTTGTTGCAACCCGGAAAATCTCACTTGTAACGCATGTGCAAATTCTTCAACTGAATGATCTCTAAATTAATTCTCATTCAAAAAAGAACTCCTCCCTCCATTTCTAAATGTAAGATGTATTAGTGTTTGTCCACATTCATATGCATATAAATATATTTAGACACATATTAGTGTGTATATGTTCACACATAAAACATGGAACACATAAAAAAACATTTTACATTTAAAAACAGAGGACGGAGGGAGTAGTAAGCATTTAAAAGTAAAAATAAGAAATTTAAAATAAATAAATTATAGCCGAATATTTTTTATATTTTCTCGAATTGTACGGTAGCCCAGAATTTTTTTTTCTTCTCACAACGCCATCCATCGTGTACCATACGTCGTCCTCACCGTCCCTCGCCGATGGCGCTCCTCCGCCTCCATCTCCTCCGGCCGCCGCCTCATCCGCTCGCCGCCGTCTCCTCCCCCTGGCGCCGCTCCCTCCCGAACACAGCCACCGCTTCCCGCACACGCCTCCTCTGCTCCAGCCACTCGGCCGCCCCCTCCTCCTCCTCTCCCTCGCCCTCTATCGTCGGCGGCCTGCTCGACTACCTCAACGAGTCGTGGACGCAGTTCCACGCCACCGGTAAGTGAGCCGTGAGAACCTCTCCGCTCTATGCTGCTTCTGCACATCCCACACACCACACCACACTGGCATCTCACCTCACTCTCAGCTCCCCGTGCTCGAGGCCCTGAACCTGTTCGCTCCTATTCCCGAACGGAAACGGACATCAGATCTTGATATCTGGCATTCTTACCATGCACCGGAGCTGTTCGATCTTGCGGCTGAATTCTGCTAGCCTGTGAATTATGTGCATGAGCCATGGACCGTGGCGTTCTTGGATTTGTTAGTACCAAGCGCTTACTTCGTCCTCCTGTTTGTGTAATTGCGTTGTCCATGGTTTCAGCTGAGGCCAAGAGGCAGCTGCTCGCTGCGGGGTTCGAGCTGCTCAGCGAGAATGATGACTGGGATCTGCAACCCGGTGGCCGTTACTTCTTCACCCGCAACATGTCCTGCTTGGTTGCGTTTGCGGTTGGCGAAAAGTGAGTTTGTTTGAGGAGCTCGGCTTGTCCTTACTGGAAATCTTTAACTATCCTTTCAGTGCATGTCTTTAAATGTTGGCACTTCAAGCTGCGCAAAGGAAGTTCTCTTGTAGCATCAAGTGTTACCATAGTATTTAACTGATTTAGGTATATGCAATACAGGTTGAAACCTCAGTAACATTATAATTCGTTTCTTTCCATTACAGGTATTCGTGCTAATTTGAATTTTGTAATAGCTCTGGGTGTGCTGGTTGATATCCCATGGCAATATACTCTCAATTGAGAAACACAAATAGGACATGTTTCAAACTAATAGTTAATGCTCAGCACCAAAAAATACTGTTGAAAATCCATATTTTGGACCACCAAAGTACAAATACACATTTGATCTGAAATACACACAAATGTCTTTGTTCTGCAGGTACAGAGTTGGCAATGGTTTCAATATCATTGCAGCCCACACTGATAGTCCATGTCTCAAGCTGAAACCACGGTCTGCCTCCTTCAAATCTGGTCATCAAATGATAAATGTGCAGACCTATGGAGGTGGGTTGTGGCATACATGGTTTGATAGAGATTTAACATTGGCTGGGAGAGTCATCCTCAAGGCTGCAGATGGTTCATTTAAGCATAAGCTTGTCAAAGTGAGCAGACCATTGATACGTGTACCAACACTGGCTATACATCTTGACCGGTTATTTCTCATGCCCTCTTTCGCACTGCTCTATTTCACTTTTGAGAACTAAATGCCAGTCATCTAGTAAATTTCGAGCATTGAGTAAATCCATGAGTTATCCATCGATTTTAGTACAGCAGCATCATGTGATCCTGCCAAAGTGCCAAGTAGTTATGAAAACTATTTTCAACCTATAATTCACCATTTCCTCATATCCTTCTAGAAGGCTTTCCCAGTAACATTGTTTTAATACACTGAGCCTGCAGCGAAGGATCTATTACTGTTAGGCTGTTCCTGTTCTTGTTTAGTTCTAATAATATTTGGCTGTTTCTTGTATATCTGAGCGATAATTTTTTTCCCTTTAGCACAGTGAATTCTGACGGGTTCAAGCCTAATCTGGAGAATCATCTAGCTCCACTTCTTGCTACTAAGTGTGAAGATACTACTGTGAATTCTGATGACAAAAAGAGTTCAGGTTCCACAAAGGCTATCCATCATCCGCTGCTTTTACAAGTAATTCCTTCTCTCATTTCTCTACTAATTTCTTCCTTTAGTTCAGCAAAAAGTTCAGTTTTGAATTTATAGAGGTGGCTTAAAGTTGCACTTATAACTCTCTTTTTCGCTTTATGATCCACAGATTCTATCAGAGGAAATAGGTTGTGGTGTAGAAGAAATAATTGGTATGGAGTTGAACGTGTGTGATACCCAACCTAGCTGCCTTGGCGGGGGTAACAATGAGTTCATTTATTCTGGTAGATTGGACAATCTTGCTTCATGTTATTGTGCCCTTAGATCTCTCGTGGACTCCTCCAAGATGTCAGAAGAATTGTCAAATGAAAAGGCTATAAGAATGGTTGCATTATTTGATAACGAAGAGGTACTGAAACCAAATTCTGCTCTGATTGCTAAAATTATATGTATGCATATTTCAGATTCCTAAATCACGTATTTCGATGCTTTTAGAATTGAAGTTGTTATGAAAGGGAAATAGTAGATAAGTGATAGCTCACATTAATTCCCCATATTTAGCTATTCACATAAATTATCACTTATGTTTGGAAGCTGTCAATGATGTACTCCCTCTGGCCCATGAGGGGTGTCTTTGTTTATTTCATGTCCTTTGTTCTTCCACTTGTTTGAACTACAACATTGATAATGTTCAGGTGGGTTCAGATTCGATGCAAGGGGCAGGTGCACCAACCATGTTTCACGCTATGAGACGAATTGTTGACTCCTTGATGCATCAGTCCATGGGAGAGGGGGCTTTGGAGCGTGCAATCACTACTTCTTTCCTTGGTATAATTTGTGTATATGTTACTTTCGGATATAGCCTTCTGACTAGTCTCTCCAATTGAACTCTGTTCTCCCTTTCAGTTTCCGCAGACATGGCTCATGCCCTGCACCCCAACTATCCTGACAAGCATGAAGAGTACCACAGACCAGAACTACAAAAAGGACTTGTTATTAAGCATAATGCTAACCAACGTTATGCCACAAGTGCTGTAACAGCTTTTCTTTTCAAAGAAATAGCAAGAATTCATAACCTTCCAGTTCAGGTATTTTTCGACTTCTTTGCTTATAGACAATGGGTTAGAGCATTCTTTCGGGTGCAAGGTCTGGTGTTTGAGCCGTTGATTGTGCAACATGGTGGCTTGGTAAAGCTAACGATGTTCAATTTGTAGTTTATATCCATTTCCAGTAACGTGTGTTGATACGTCATAGTGGTAAATCCAGAGTATCACGATCAGTAACAGTATAAGTCCAAACAGTTTCCCATACTTATTTAATGATCAGATATAGACTTGTTTGTCTTTTGTGTATGTTAACAAGGTTGAGAAATGTTTCTGATAAATTGAATACCCCGCAGGAATTTGTTGTAAGGAATGATATGGGTTGTGGCTCAACCATCGGCCCCATACTTGCTTCTGGTGTTGGCATTCGGACTGTCGACTGTGGCATTCCACAACTTTCAATGCACAGGTATGCTCAGCTTTCTTTTCTTTGCGGCTTCTGGTTATCACACACTGATTGAGCATGTAACTCCGAAGTAGGATTGCTTCCAGACGTAGCCTTTTAATATTTTTATTGGAAAAGACTATAGGACTTGTCTTTTCGGTTGTTTATGTACACAATGTTTTACTGAGACCTTCGAAATGGTAGACAGATGAAAATTGTGTGCCACAAATAATATGCTTCCATTTGACTATATCCCCATCACTGTTCTTCCTACAATTCAGTGTTGCATTACCAAGTATATGACCAATTATTGCATTGGCTTGCAGTGTTCGGGAAATGTGTGGCAAAGAAGACATAGACACTACGTACAAGCACTTCAAAGCTTTCTTCGAGACTTTCTCAGATATTGACCGGAAACTAAGCGTAGACTTCTAGACCTTGATCACCTGAATGTTCAGCCTCTTGAATAATGTTTGAAACTTTAGCTCTGTGTACATCATACCCTCCTTATGAAGTATCAGTCTTTTTATATATGCAATCTGGTTGAAAACACGAGTTTGGAAATCATTTTCAAACAATAATGCAAAGCGGACACACTTTCATCAAATTGTGATTTTTAAACAACTTACATTTATGAAACTGGCAGTTTCTCCTTGTTCACAAGGACCGTTATTTTTATCCCTAAATTCCTGATTGCTAGAAGGCGTTGGAGTTCAAGAGTTGTAATCCTGAAAATATATTACATCTGTGCCCGGTCATGATGTAACAGCAAATTAACCAGCAGACACTAATTCCTGCTGTTATCATTCCAGAAAATGACTGCAATCACATCTTACTAACATTCTGGACAGTGTTCCTGTTAAGAATGCAACTCAGATTTTCATTGCCAGGGAAAAATGAAAGCATAAAAGTGTAAACGTTATAACCAAGTTAAACTTCCCACTGTTGTAAATATCTTGGAACCAATGAGTTCTCTTTGCTGAAAAACCTCAATGAATCTGAACCAACTTGGTACACAACTGCACACAAGTAGGTGTGGTTTACAATGCTTGTTGGCCCCACAAACAGGCAAATTAGGGATGGCACTAACACCGCATCCCTGCTCCTGAACTACTAAAGTGGGACACAGAACCAAGCATGTCGCAGAAATCCGGCACACTCCAGTTGCCCACAGGCCACATAAGGCGGCACCGTCAATCAATCTCTATCCTTTCTTTTGCCGGTTACTGGTGCAACCTGATCTTCAGGCTGCCTCTGCCCAGTTCCATCAGATGCCTCGGGTGGAGATAAAACCTGGACAACTCCGTTGGCCACAGGAAATTCACGATGTTCTTTGGGGAAACCTGTCCTATCAATACAAAGCCAGGCCCTAGCTCTCTCGTCACCGGACTTCTCATCAATAGGCACATGCCAAGATCCAGTCTCGGATTCCTGCAATGAAGATAGAATGAGCAACAGCATTGGTAAGCTCTAAAAGAAGCTGACCTGGCTACTTACTTGAATCTCCGAAGAGTATGGGGGTGGCATCATAAGCACCGCCTTTCCTTTCTTAAAAGTGTACTTGACCTGCAGTCGCAATCAGATTAGCACATTAACAAAGTAGTAGGAATGAGTAGATAGTTTAAATTGACCAGTTTTGCAGTGCATACCCGATGTCGTTGCTTCCACTTGTAGAAGAAGGATGATGATCCTAGGAGCTCAAATATATGATCTCTCATTTCATCATTAGTCACGAGCAAACAGTTCAATCCAATTGCTGCATATAGCCAATACCTGAAAAGTTATAACTATTTAGCACAACCTGAGATAACAGGAAAATCAACATATAATCTAACTATACATGATAGTCAATCTATACACAGTTACATGTATTCACCCATATAGTCAATCTATGCACAATTACATGGTAAGAGATAAACTTCCAACTCAGAAAAAGGTGAATTCAACTTGTATTAATATCTCGAACCAAAGTACCAACACCAAACAAGTGCAAGGACATCCAAGTGGGGAAGATTACCAGTCATCATTTGACCCACTTGGCGATGTGTACAATGCTCCATTTGCTCTCCAAGTTTCGATAAGATGCCTATTGGATGGATTTTCCATAAGCTTCGCGATGCGTTTATTATGTAGTATGACAAGTGGCCATTTCCCATTATATCTATCTCGTAGCTCTGTTACAACGGCATCCAGCTGCTCTATATTAAGCATGACAAATGGAACATGGATCAGTACAGCCTACTTCCTTGGTGACAGCAACATGTCAAAATTCAGTGTAGGATGATGCACATACCTGAACCAAACAGAAGCCGCCTTCTGCAAAATTTTGCTGATAAAGTGCAATGTTTGCACCATCGACTATAGCATCATACTCTTTATGTGCTTCCAACCAGTCCTACAGAAGTGATACGCCCATGTTTTTCAGCTCGTAAGAAGCAAGACTATCTTCTAAATGTACAAACAGATATTCTTTCAAATGCAAGCATCAGAGAAAATATGAAACATAATATGATTTCCGTCTTTCCTTAAGCTACTTAGCACCTAGACAGGTGAATGCCCTGCTTTAGTTATATGAATATTATGTAATTTCTCTGACTACAGGTTTAGGACCAGTTACTTGAGCAAGCAATTATTGTGCAGACATGGCAACCAACCACAAAGTTTTAATGATGACTAAATGTGTAAACACAATAGCAGTACTGTTCTATAAGCAAATCAATCAAGAAGCTTATTGTATAAGCCTACTTTATTTGGCCACAAGTAGTTATCTAAATAGAACAAAGAGGCACACAATCTCCAGGTCTATTTTTTCCAAAAAAAAAAAGTTCTTAGTAATCACACAATGCAGGTACTAACTGAAGTAAAGACAAACACATATGTGCTCTGACAATCACAATTGCCAGTAAACTAAATTATCTAACTAGATTAAACAAAACGTACAATTCTTCATGTTCGTTAGGAGGACAAAACGAAAGGGACAGAGGATATGCACCTGAAAGTGGCTGAAATTTGCTTTGGTCTCCCTCTCAAGGGCCATCCCAGAAACAGAATCAGCAAAACTCTGCGTCTCCTCCATGTCGATATCAACAGATGCTAGGCGGAATCCGCATCCACCGCACTCACCATCTGCCCCAACCGTCACCCGCTGCACCGTCCACGGGCCATTCATAAGCCAGCCTAGCTGATGGCACCCGCCGCCATTCGCCACAATGGCGTCTTTGACCTGTTGGGCGTCCCACTCGGCCTGACCAGCCATCGCCGCCTTCTCGCTGCGGAACCACAGCTCCAACGCCCCCGCAGTCTCCTCGCTCACGCAGCCCACGGCTCGCCTCAGCTTATGCATATACTCATACACCTTGTCGGCATCCCCGGCCTTGGCGCTGACCTCAAGGAGAGAGGCGAGCTCGGGCTCCTCCGGCGAGACGGCGGAGGCCGCCATGTGGGCCTCGACGGCGTAGGCCTTGCCGGCCTCCCCGGCGCGCCGGAACGCGGCGAGCACGGGGCTGTAGGACCGGAGGCGCGGCGCGACGCCGTACTTGTCCCGCATGGTGGCCACGAGCTGGAAGGCCTCGTCGGCGGCGTCGGGGTCGGAGGCGACGACGCGGGCGAGCGAGGTGATGGTGGCCTCGGAGGGGGCCGCCCCGGCGTCGAGCATGTGGACGAACACGCGGCGCGCGGCGGCCGCCCGGTGGGTCGGGAACGAGGCGCGGTCGGCGGAGGCGAGCAGGTGGAGGAGCTGGTTGTACTGGTGCGCGGCGAGGCGGAGGTCGTCGGCGGCGGCGTCGACGGCGGCGTCGAAGGCGGCCATGGCGGCGGCGGCGTCCCCGCGGCGGGTGCAGTCGGTGAGGGTGCGGGAGAGGTCGGAGTTGGGGCCCTTCCCGCCCTTCCCACGCCGGCGGCGCGGCGCGGCGGCGGCGGTCGCCATGGGCGGGAGAGAAACCCTAGTAGTCAGCAGCGTGGGCCTGGAGGCGGTCAGCGGCCATGGCCCATCATATACTACCCGACGGAGAGCGCTTCGGCAGCTCAATCCGGTCGCTGAGATTAGTCCCATACCGCTAGTCGAAGAGAGTCCGGCGCGGTTTATAAGCTAGAACGGCGGAGCTTTCGAGCACAAAGCCACAGGATGAAGTGAGCGGGCCTGAGCGGCCCTGGAAAGTCCCCGAGCCCCATGCGCAGCGATGCGCCCACGGAGACGTGGACCGGCCCATGAGCCCGCTCTCCCTGCCACGGCGGGGGGCTGAGACGAGTGTGGAGCCCAATCACAGGGGGCCGGCTCTGGGTCAATTGGCTTATCTCACAGTTATTCACTTGGTCCAATTTGGATTTAACAGAACGGGGCTTACACTCCTGTGGCTTCCCTTTTTTGTTTTTCTTTCGAGTAAAATATATTTTGTTTGGCTTTGATGCATAGTTAGTACATTATAATAATTTTTTTTGACATGCTGTCATTTTAGCTGATTATTAACCTATATTATTTTATTTTCAAGAGCATCTGGACAAACGCTCTATTTTTCTTCTCTATGTTTGTGTTTGTCGTCGTGGTGAACAGACAGATGCCTACGGGTAGGCTAATTTGTGGGGCCGATTGGACGCTAAAGGATTCGGGGAGGGATAGCGCGCTAAGAAGCACACACGGACACAAAGATTTACCCTGCTTCGGGGCTCTCGTGAGGAGATAAAACCCCTACTGCAGCATATAGCCTATTTGGTATATTTCTTCTTTGATATATGCGGTATACACGATGACTCTAAGAGGACTCGGGGGAGAAATGGGAGCAAGGGGCAAATGAGCATGCCGGTCGCCTCCTTTTTTGGCCTTCCCCTGGTGCTCCTTATATAGAGGGAGCCCAGGGGACAAGGTGTGGCCCGCATGTCACTAGTCATGCACTATTCACGATTTGACTACTGGGGTCTTGTCAGAACTATTCACTGCGTCATGCAGTTGTACTCTCGTCACATCAGGGGATGGGCTTGGCATGTCTTGTCCGTCCTTTGTCCTGTTGCGCCTGGCTTGGCATCTTCTCTGCTTAACCCGGCATGGATATGCCGGGTATCTCGGCGACTACTCTCCTGGTAAACCCGGCATGGATATGCCGGATTCCACCTCTCAACCCAGCGTGGGTATGCCGGATAATCTGCTTCTCCCGAGACCCGGCATGGTTATGCCGGATTACCCTTCATAAACCGTTCTTCCTGCACATAAGAATAACACAATGCATACCGGCATAGATATGTCGGGTAAAATATGATTAAGTCGGTTAGAGTATGTCGGGCTGCACCAATATCATATCCCGGTCCCTTCCGACCCGGGCATATGTCGGTCAGCAAGTATGTCGGTTCCGTCTTGGACATAGCTTTTACCATATCTTTACCCTACCCGGGGGTAGCCCCCGACAGTGTTCATTCTTGCGTTACGAGAGACGGACATAGCATCTCAATCTATGAAGCTATTTATGGCTTTCATCTTGCATTAGATTTGTGAAATAAGACAATCATGATTGTCAATCTCAAATATGTAAGTTGCACTGTTATCAAAATATTTGAATGCTAGAAGTCTTTCAAAAACAATATTCATATAATCATATTGGAGTACTCCCTATCCCTAGACATGCTCTCTTTGTTCCTGAAAAAAGGCCTATATTTTCATAAGTCAAACAATATAAAGTTAGGCTAAGTTAACGTCTACAAAGCCAAACCAATACCGTTAGATACATCATGAAACGTATTTTTGTTTGATATCCACGAAGTATTATAGTTGTTGATCATTTTTTTCTTAAATACTTGGTAAAATATTACAACGTTTGAATTCTCAAAAAACTTATTTTACTTTTATGAATGGGGAGTATTGTTTACATTCCATGGAGGGATTACTAAACTTACCATGGTTATCCTTCATCAGAAATTCTAATCAGAGAATGAGCTTAGGCTTGTATTTTCTGTGCATCGGCTTTCCAGTGTGGGTCCTCCACTATGGAGAATAGTGTATGTGTGTAGAGAATCTGCCACCTCATTTTCATGGCAACATTGCTAAATTCAAAAGCAATAAATGATTCATCTCACATAGCGATTAATATTCTGGTTCAGTTTTCGAGGATTCTTATCATTACCACCAAGGCATAGTCCTGGTAGGCTTTCATTGGAGGTTTGAAAAAATAAAAACGTACCGCTACTCCATTAGGGTGACACCGTCCCACTCTCTTGTGCGTGCGTCAACGGCTCCATGATTATGCTAATCGAAGGCAGCGACTTGATGGTTTTGCGTTGTACAGAAGCAAGCATGGAAGAAGAAAATGGAATTGATTGTTCATGGAAGCACAATTGCGGTTATAGGAGCACATATTTATTTGGCAGAAGCACATATCTAATTCGTTTAAAGCATGTGTAAATGTGAAATGTAAACATCCTTATTGATAAAAACATATTTGTTTTTTTCTTGGAAGCAATTCTGCAGCAGCATGTCAATATAGGAAACTATGTCAGCGTCCAACTTGCATTAGATTTGTAAAATAAGTCATTCATAATCGTAGATCCAAAATATGTAAGTTACAGTCTTCCGCCAATATCTGAATGATAGAATAGGCTCCCAAATTGATTTTTTTAATCCACATTGGATCACTCGCTAGTAACATATTGTTTACGCTCCGTGGAGAGTTGTGTAAACTTTGTCATTGTTATCCTTCATCGATAATTGTAATTAGAGAATGGTCTACAGTAGTTCTGTTTTTTTTTAATACGGACAACGCAAGCGCTCATATACACGCGCACACACTCACCACTATGAACGCACGCACGCACACCCTATCCCTATGAGCACCTCCGAGAGACTGAGCCGGCGGATCAGGTCTTGAGATTGACGAAGTCATCACAGGCGCCTCGCTGTCGACGGGAACGTCGCCTCCCACTGAAGAATATTCCGCCTAAATGAGAAACACCAGCATCAAATCTGGGATTTGAACTCTGATGGGCTGGGGGTACAACCATCCACCTAACCAACTTGTCACAGGCAAGTTCTCAGTTCTGTTTTTTTAGGTAAAAGTTACAGTAGTTCTGTTTATCGTGCAACGATTTCAATGTGGGTCGTCCACTACGTAGAGAAGTAGTCCCTCCGATCTGAACTAAATCTGAGTCAATTAATTCAGAGCGGAGGGAGTATATGTGTAGAGAACCTGCCACCTCATCTTCATAGCATGAACATTAATAACTTCTAAATCCAAAAAGTTTAAAATGATATTCATCTCACAAGCAGTAGCGAATTGTATTCCTGTTCAGTTCGGCTCGACGGGGGCTTCAGAAAAATATCCCGTGTTATCGTTAACGAGTTTTAACAAGCTTTCGTGATCAATTTTAACAAGAGCCCTTTTATGATACCCTTAAATCAACCATAGTCATTTATTTTCATCAATCCAATTGCTAATATCATTTCATACTAGTGCCAAAACGGCCCTGCTATACGTACGATACTTTCCGTCCGATTCCGATCCTAGGTGGCACAGAGCTTGTGCGTGGCGCGGAGCAACTATCTCTCAGAAAACAACTTTTTTCGAGTGATTTTGCTCAGCTCATGCGTCGGCCGAGTGTCCTACCTGCATCGATTGTGTCTTTCACTGGTAAAACGGGACATATAAAATCAGGTTTAGGATGGTTTTAACGGGCCTATCCAAACGGATATGAAATATATCTTTATTTTATCATTTGGATAGTCAAAAGGGCATATGTCCCAACCATGTCCGCCCTTTGTGGTCATTGTCTCTAAGGGCATCTCTACCGGCATGACGTAAGCGGACGGTCGCGGTCCGTTTTTGACCAGAAATGTTTGGGGCCGAGAAAAACCCAGCCCGACGACCCGATGCATTTTCGCTGAGCAGTCTGTGGCGACGCAAACCGCGCTCATCGTCGAGCAGTCCGCAGCGACGTAAACCACGCTCGTCGCCGCGGAATGACCGCTGCGTCCGCGTGTGTCCTCCCCGTCTTTGGTCGGGTCCCACGCGTCAGCGAACGCGGCCATCGCTTCGTCTCCCGTGGCCGCGACGACTCAGAGGCGAAATGTTGCGCCGCCATCAATGGCGACGCACCATTGGCCTCGTCCTCGTCACGGAGGCTCTCGCCACCGCCGAAGAAGCCGAGGGACAGCCCATACATGATGGTCCCTCTGGCGCAGGCCCTGTACGAGAGGAACACGCCGGTTCCTCTTGGCGACGTACACATCCCCTGCGGCCGACATCTCAATGCCAGGAGGTGCCGGTCCCGCCGGTGCCCCTCCTCAGCGACGGCCACTACAACTACGGCCCAGGTGGAAACTGGGTGCCGCCACCGCCGGAGGAGGAGGCCGCCCATGCACGCCAACTGGACGCCATGGCCCGAGCCCGCCTCCTCCTCTCCCAGGCACCGCCTCCTCCTCCACTGTCGCAGGGTCCGGTGTCGATGGTGTCATGGCCCTACCCCTGAGACCCGTCGGTGTTGCTCGACCACACCGGCGATAGCGAGAACGAGGACTAGGCGCCGACGGCGAGAAAGCCCTAGTTATGACGGACTTATGGTGCGATGATTTGAAAGGTCGACGACCGATTCTAATCCTTGAGTTGGTTCTAATGTATTAGTTGTGATATTAATCTCCCCATTGGCGCGAAAGCGGTGATGGAAACGTAGGATTTACATCGTGAGACTAACCGTTCTGATATGATGAATGATAATATGTTGTACAATATTGATAGAGCCGCTTAATTTGTTTATATAGTATTACTAGTACACCGTGTAATATATTGGAGGTTAATAACTCTCAAATATAGCCATGGCGTAATATATTCTAACACACATTATTGCATGTTTGGGTTCGGGCTAGACTTGGGCATGGGAACACGAGTACTAGACTTGGCTGGACTTAGCAGTTTGCACAGAGAGTCGTAACTAGCACAAGGGCGGAAGTATCGTACGAACGTCGGACGGGAATCATGGTACGTGAAGCGGGTATCACTAGACAGAGGATCTATTTCGCGTCCCGCGCCCGACCTGCTGTCGCCACGTAGAAACGCGAACCGAGCGAGCGCCTTCACGCGGGCCCGCGACGATATCACAGATCCAGATCCAGTTCTAGATAAGTTGTACAAACACCACACAACAATTTGTACAAACATAAACTTAGCTAGTACAACTACACAGATCGGGTTGTATGTATAACTACACAGATCAGGTTATACAGATCAGGTCGTACAACTACACAGATCAGGTTGAACGTACAACTACACACATCAGGTTGTACAGATCAGGTCGTACAACTAAACAGATCAGGTTGTACAGATCAGGTTGAACGTACAAATACACAGATCAGGTTGTACTGATCAGGTTGTACGTACAATTACACTCGGGTTCAGTTATACGTACAACTACACATAACAGGGTGTACGAACTATACACATTTCAAAGTATAAAAAAAAGTTCATCGAAACCTATCAACATGTGATCTAGTTTTGTAGATCTCGACGCGAGGATTACAAAAATGAAAACGGATCGTAATTCGGATAAACGGTTCTCAAGATATTTTATTTTGAAAAAACGAATCTCAAAATAAATGCACCTACGGCTCTCTACGCACCACCAGACAGCCGCCACTTGTCACGCGCGGAGAAAAGTTGGGGAGCCAAAGCGAACGAAATTTCGACACGTGTCGACAGCGGAGCCCGCGCGCATGGACCTTCGCGAAGGGAATCTTTTTTTAAGGATTTCGACGTGAAGCAGTTTCGGTGTCAAAACGAGTAGTAGTATAAGCGAAATTCTTATAAAAAGGCTTCCCTTCGCAAAGGTCTTTCCCCGCGCGCTCCGCTACCGACACGTGTCGCAATTTTATTCGCTTTCACTCCCCACCTTTACTCCGCGCGTGACAAGTGGTGGCTTCCTGGTGGTGCGCAGAGGGTTGTACATGCATTTATTTTGATATTCGTTTTTTTAAATGAAGTATATTGAGAACCGTTTATTCGAATTACGAACCGTTTTCACTCTTGAACTCCTCGCGTCGAGATCTTCAAAGTATAGGTTTCGACGAACTTTTTTTTTATACTTCGGATTGTGTATAGTTCGTACAACCTGATATGCGTAGTCATACGTACAACCTGATTTGTACAACCTGATCTGTGTAATTGTACGTTCAACCCTGATCTATACAACTTGATCTGTATAGTTGTACGACCTGATCTGTGTAGTTGTACGTTCTACCTGATCTATACTACCTTATCTGTGTAGTACGTACAATCATGTCTGTGTAGTTGTAATACCTAAGTTTTTGTTTGTACATAGTGTTGTGTGTAGTTTGTACAACTCTGATATAGATCTGGATTTAGGGCGGACCCGCGCTTCATACGGTCACGGGGCGGGATGAGGGAGCGCGCGGGGCAAAAGAGATCTTTGCGAAGGCTTCGGACACCTAGTATAAGTCAGGCTAGTGCTCAATCATAACCTCCCCATAGATGGGCTCTGGCCCAATAAACCCAGTTATTCCATTTGCCAAATTAAACCCAGTTATTTCTTAGATATCTCAGAAAACAAAACATTCGCTCAAATAAAAAAAAACAATCGATCCACTTTCCTCGCTGCAAGCCTGCAGCCATGGCGGCGACCCAAAACATGCCGACGACGGCACCACCAAACATGTTTGGCCTGGGAAAATATTCCATCTGCGCATGAGCGCGCCGCCGTCGCCGTCGACGGATTCCGTCACACGCTGGCCCAACTCAGCGTTGAGCTGCATCTCCATGGACGACCTCTTCGATGGTGGCGGTCGGGTGAAGCCGCACGACGGAGTGACTGGCCGTACGGGATGCCCAGTTGGCTGCTCACCACCGGCACGTCCGAGGATGCCCGGTCAGTTCTCCGAGGCCATGCCCAGCTTCTCGGCCGCACTCACGTGAGGATGCCCCGGCAGCGGCGCCAGCCCGCTCTCGGGCTCTCGGCAGCAGAAGCTCGCAACTGAGGAAATAAAATGAGCGGAGTTGTGCGAGCGAACCAGCTTGACGGACGGACGCTGCTTGACCCATCGTTGATGAACGAGTTTAATCGGAACTTAACGGCTTTTTATGGATGGGAGGATCGTAACTCTGTTGATTACTGTTTTTTCGATTGTATAGCGCTAGTAGGCGTGCCAGGCTACAGTTTTTTCAATTAAATATCAATGATGGGTCAGCTAGGCCAAATCCTTTTTAACCGTCGGATGAAACCATACTAGTCCTTTTCGAGGACTAGTAAAAGGTACTATAAAATCTGCCTTTAACAAACCAAGCCGATATTCTTAAATTTGAGAGCGATAAGGATAACAAGCTTAACGAACATAAGGTCCAACTGAAGTAACGCAGTAGTATCTCTTTATTATTCCATCTGCACAGGAACTACAGAACCTGTTTCGGTTACATGCACGGTGGCATGCATCTAGTCCTGGTTATTCCTGGGTCCTGCCGGCGGCCGGCGGGTCACGGTTTACATGCATGGGACGTCCATATATTCGCACTCTGGAAGAAGAAGATGAAGGTTCAGACATGTCGATCAGATCAAGCAATGTAGTATGTAGATGCCCGGCCGCAGCCATGAGCAAAAGGATGATGATGCACTTACGGCAGGAAAGATTCACGCAGCCTGGGCAGCGGACGAGGCAGCTGTTGGGGCATCTTTCAGGGCAGCTGACAGTGCACATCGGCGAGGTGCCCCAGGCGTTGCAGGTAAGCGTCTTCGGCTGCGCGGCCGCCGGTGAGGCGGCGGCGAACAGCACCAGCAGCACGGCGACTGCTCCCATCCACGACGTCCGGGCCATTGCTAGCTATAGCTAAGATAGTACCTGTGTTGTGGATGGACTGGTATTCTGGTAAGTAGAATTTATAAACCAGCGAGCTAGCTTCTCTGAATTTAGAGCAACTGACGAAATAACTAAATGGACGTGCAAGTTTAAAATTCCGATCGTTGCAGTGACCAAGGAAGTCAAATCTCGGGTTGTTATACAATGATTTCACAACTGTCCCTATTGCGGAGAGTGCTTGGATATCGCCGCTACTGATGGGAAGGGTTTTTTTTTTTTTTATCACAACCGGATCGAGGTTGCAATAAATGCTAAGTCAGATTGGATTAGTACTAATTTCTCCTACTCAGGTATACTCCACTTAGTACTAGTATAGATCTTGTAAATTTATTTGACCCCACTTTGTTTTACACCAGTACTTGTGAATTATTAGGTACGGTTAGAGCAAGTACTCCTATTGAGGAAGAGAAACAAGAAGTAGGATGCAGGAAACCAACTCCATAGCACAACCTTCAAAAGAATAGGTGTGAGAGTGTATGATGTGGTCGTACATTAGTAAAGTAGTACATTTACAGAGTTAAATATTGGCTGCTTGACTAGCTATAAATGACATGACAATGCCATATTGGCTGAGTATGGTGTTTTGCAGTACGTAGGTAGCATGTTTCTGAAAAATTCAAAACGACACTTTAAAAGTTCCAATGAATTGTGAGAACAACCTTAGATGTAGATAATTTCTACTGGTGAGCAAAACATTAATGTGACATGCTATGTTTTTTGGGTTGTATAAAATATATTGCTTCCACATATGAGGTGGTGAAGAGTGCAAATTTCAAACATTTTAAGATTTGGCAGAATTTATCATTTTTGTGTAGCCTCGAATAAAAATATTTCGCGTTGGTAATTTACAACACATTAGATTGCGCCAGTGTCAACCTTCGTCGATGACCACCTTCACCTGTTTGGGCGGTGTCAGAGTAGAGCCGTAGAGGTACCCAGTGAGCTAGGCGGCTCGAATCCATGAAAAACTTGAGCCTTCCTTATAACAAGAAGAGTTTCTCATTCAACCGATGGCCTCATGCATTGAGGTGGGAGCCATGGTTGATGATGAAGCATGTGACATGATGTGGCTGCATTTTGAAAGAGCGAGCTTTGATACCATACGAATTAAGTTTCGAAGGCTACCCATTACCTCGGGTGACTTTGTGTTAATATAGAGTCAAACCGAAAATTTACACGGAGAAGTAACAACCGCATAGGCTTGAACTAAAAGAAATGAGATCACGGTTTAGATCAAACCGATAGATATAAACAGGATGACAACCTCACCACGTTACAAGCTTACAACAAACTTAACATGCATGTGCACATGTACAAGATTTTTCAAGATTCAGACATCTTACAACAAATAAAGATCTTATGTACTAACATGAGTACCGAATGATCATGTCGTGTTTCACAAAATAATGCATGAAGTTAGTAAAAATTCAATGTTTTCTAAGTTCACTACTCTATTTCTAGACAAAATAAATAAATAGCTACAATATAAGGTCGATAGTATAAATGGATCTACCACAAAATGTGTTTCCATACCGTATTTAAAAAATATATTGTAGAATGATATATTTACTTCTATATGTTTGATCAAACTTAGCAAAATTGACATTTGATCAAATGTATAGGCCCAAGTTGTGCATGTGGATGCGGCTGCCAGCTTCGCTGTTTGCTACTCGTAGATTTTTCTCTCTCTCCAAAATCTAGACTCTAGACTGCTACAGTAAATGTATACATTTGTATTTTATAATCGTGTAAAAGAGGAATATGGTCTTAATTATAATTTTGAAAACAAAAATTATATTAGTCATAAGAAAATAGCTTCCTTCACTAATTTTACAAATATTTTTATTTCAAATTCTTATTTGTCTTTAATAAATCCCCAAAATGAATTTCTAGGTTTTACTTAATTCCATTTTATTTCTAAAGATGCTAATATGCAACTACAATTCCAAAAAAAGTAGAATATTATGCACAAATGTTTCTTGTATAGGAAAATGTCATAGTATTTTCCTTCTTTGAAAGTGAAAACATGTGTCAGATGTTTTTTGTAATATTCTAAAATTCAAATAAAGTCTACATGAGTCAAATGAGATCTAATAAAATATCAATTCTTCATACTTCGCAACATACTATACTAGGGACCACACACGTAGGGGCCGCACACCGACATGTTATTTCCGGTAGAACCATATACACTAAGTTCGCTAATTTTTTAAATAATACATTTTTCTAACTAATTTTAAGAATAATACATGCTTTTCAAAAGTTTCATAAATAATACCTCCTTGGCCACCACGTGAGCAGGTCCTGTCGGTGACGGTGTGGCCGAGCAGGCTGATCGGCCGACGAGATGCGCTGAGCTACGTCGCTTTGCTTTGCATGCATGAGCTAGCTAGCCTGCACCTTCATGCATGCACGACTCCATCTCTGCTCAGCCGTGCTCAGCATGCATGTACGAGTGAGAGACCTGGTCGACCATGCCGTGGCCGACAGGACCCGGATGTATTATTTGTTGATTCTTTTGGAAAACGTGTATTATTTTTAAAATTTGTGAAAATAAAAGTATTATTTAGAAAAAATCGGCCACTAAGTCCTGTCTGTTCACCGAGAAGAAGAGAAGTGATCCAGTTTATATAAAAAACCAGATGAGAATTTTTTTAAGTGGGAAAACTGAAAAACTGCCCGACACACTGAAAATCACAGAACATGGAATAACAAGACAACAATTGCATAATGGCTACCCCCATGACACACCTAAATGCCCCCATTGACTGCGCCAACTTGAGAGGTGAAGATCGATAGTGATGTCGACCACAATAAATTCCATTCCAACAACCCAATAACCCAAGAACCATCCATCACGTATATTTTGGGGATAAATGGTCTTATTCATCTTCTCCACACAACCATCCAACACCCGAAAACCCCAAACCACACAGTCGTTCGGGTACCGGGCCTATCTCCCTCGTCCGCGTGCTTCGAGATCCGTGTGAGTCAACGCACACCCGCGCGCGTCCAACCAGTGTTCAAAATTTCGTCGAAATTTCGATCGAAATTTGCGAAATCATCGATGAACCCAGACCGAGATTAGGCAGACTTGGAACCGCTAACCAGATGAACCCAGACCGAGATTACTAACAATGCCAGAAAGTCAGAACCAATGTACTCCCTCCGTCTCAAAATAAGTGTATCCACTTTCTATCAAAGTTGAGACATTTAATTTGGGACGGAGGGAGTAAGTAATACCGATCTCTTTTTTTTTGGATGAGTTCCAGCGCGTGATGCATGTATATAGATCCCGTGTAGTTGGTCGGTCTCCAGATCCGTTTTGGCAAGCAAATTTTTGTCAATGAATTTATGCTCCAGTTTATCGTATCCGAGAATTAGTTTATGAGACTTTCTAATTCCGGCATCTTGCTCAGATACTATGTTTTGATGTATTGTGCTTGGACAAACGCATCCATTTTGTTTGCTTTGAATCATTTTTGTCACGTGGATATACTCTGTCCATGCATCATATTCAAAAAAAAATTGGATCATTGAATCTCGAGATAGTGTTATGCACAACAACATTTTGTATTTAAAACATTCCTAGCTAGTCGATTCGCGATCACACCTAGATAGTCTGAGTTCAGGATTTCATCAAAAATTTGAGCGTTTGTAGAATACAATGGTGAGTGTTCAGATTTTTTTAAGTGTCCAGAGTGAGTTTTTGATTTGATAGTTTAATTTTCTAGAGTGTCCATCTCAGCACTGTCTTGTTTTCCCACTAGCAAGCACAATAGGATCAAATCAAATCATATTAAATCAGTTTGTAAATACAAGATTTGTAGGAAACATTTTTGAAAACTCAAAACAACTCTGAAACATTGTAACAATTTGGAACAGTTTAGGAATGTGGCTGGCGGCATTGTAATAACATTATAAATTCATGTTTTTCTGTTAAAAAATTCATGTTTTCTTCAGCTCTAACATACTGCACTCAACATCTTCAAGGACTCAATCATATACGAGAAAATTACCTTTTAAGCTCCACACAAAAAATGCTTCTAAACTGATCATAATGCTTTTTTTCGTACAAATTTCAAACTTTTACAGCAAAGTGAACATCCACCACCTGGATGCCTAAACTGCCAATACATCACAGTTAGCCAGAAAGAGAGCCAAACAGAATAGAAAAATATGCCCCCTGGCTAAATCACCTAACTAACACAGTGATTCCGCTGCTAACTTCATGGCTAAGAAAGAGTTACAGCTTGCAAATATGCTACACGCGGCGAGCGCAAGCCCGACACACGGCGAGATTGCGAACAGGTCCATCCATAACATCGGCGATTGCTCACCACCTCGTCTTCTCCATCGTCGACGGCTTGGAAACCAGCGCTTGAAGAGGAGTCGCCATCGGCGAGCTGGATGTCCACCGCTCCTTTTGCAAAAACCCCACCGACCATGTTGTCTGCAACCTGCACCTCTTCTTCGTCATCTTCAAAATCTCCAACCTGAAACCGAACATCCAAGAACATATGTGTAACTACCAAAAAAATTGTGTGTCAGCAATTTGGTCTTACAAATTTGATGGAACTTTCGTAAGACCAGATTCCTAAGACCCCTTTGGCCGTGCAGACATTTTGCTTCATAGAGTTTGCCGGCAGACAGGGAACCCAGGTGCTGTGAGCAGACATTTTTTCATACAACTACATAAACTAAACTGCACATTAAGAACCATGTTTTCTCTTTGAAGTTTTCACAGATGCAAAAAGGCAGAGAAAATCATGCGCCTGAGAACACAGGTTTTTTTATCTAACATTTTTGCTAACCTGCTACCAACGCGACCACACATAGTGAGAGAAAATCAAGGCGGGTGCGAGCAAAAATCATTTGCTCTGTGCGACCAAAACAGCTATTGTATATATACTACATTTTTCCTAAACTGTTACCAACATGCCCCCAGATAACCACATTATATCTGAAACATAGGTGAGTGGCACGAGACAAAGACAACCATGCGTGCGAGCAAACAGTTTCTATTAACCTGTTTGTAATCATGCCCAAACAGGACCATATTGCTACGAAACACATTCAGAAGATGCAGGGAGGTTGGATTTTCACCTCTGCTCGGTTTTTCCTCCACACACAGCAAAAACATAATGCATTTTTTGGCTAACAAGGTTTCTTCATGCGGTGGACAGCAAAAATAGATTTTTCGTCACACACAACAAAACATAATGCGAGATTGCTTTTTCACTAACCGTTCTATGTAGAGCGCATCATCTTTAGGGAAGAACATTGTCGCGGGCGGCGCGCGGCAGCTGCAGCTCGCATCCCACCGGCAACTTCGCGGCAAGCCGCCGCATACTGCCCCCCGTACGAGCGTGTGCCGGCTCACCGTCACTAGACAAATTATTTGCTGCGTCAGCGTCGGATGCCGAGTCTAGGCACTCAAGGTCATCTCCTTCTCTGAATCAGACGAATCCGACGACAGCCCCGACCCAGAACTGGGATGGACAAGGATAAGGAACTCAGTGGGCACGATTTTTTTTTTTTTTGAATTTAAAAGGTAGAGTTCTCTCTACCTTATTCAAAGACAGTAGCGTGGATTTACATTGTGGTACCGCAAGGCAGTAAAAGAACAAGGAGGGAACACTCAACAAGTAGCACAGATGCCGAAAAAAATGCCGTAAAGTGCGGGATCACGCACGAGATCCGAACTCTCACCGCATGTTTCCGGGGGCGCCGAAGCCAGCGAGGAGGTCCGTGTAGCTCTCCCCCCGTCCATGGCGCCAAGGAGTCGCAAGAAGAGCTCGAACGGGAGAGATTAGAGAGCTCAGAGCGAAGCTCGTCCGATGCACAGTGGAGATCGAGATAGGAGGTGGGGCGAAAGGACAGGGCCGGCCGGCGGCCGCCCGGAGAGTGAAGCGCGTCGCGAACAAGTACAGGGCCCCCACCCCACGCCCAGACGCCTGAAACGATTCTGTACAGTTTAGCAACTCACTGCATGCCAGCGCCCACCCGCCCGCTTATTCCGGATCTACTCTAACGAACGGCCCAGATAAGCCCGGTACGCGAACGACTGTGTGGAAAAACCGCTCTCCCATGATGTAACCGGGTGACATGAGGGTCTTAAACTTGTGCATGAAGTTGAAATGGGTGTTGTCATCAAAGTTTGTGTCATCTTTCACAATGCCACAAATCTACACCACCAACTCATGTGTCAGTTGTCTCATTGTCAACCTTAGCCCCATCATTCTACTTCCGTTTCGCCATGCGGCCGCTCCGAGTGTGGCAAGTTGATCATGCTGGAATGCACAACCACCTCATATAATTCGATGTAGTAAGGCAAGGATAGGCGAAGGGCGGTGGGTGAAAACCATGGACAAGAGTCATTGAGCTTGCCAATGTTCATATCCCCAGGTACACCCTTCTGTAGCCACGGTAACAACAACAAGAGCAACAACAACACCGGCAACATGCATCTCCTCTGAATGCTCATGCTTGCGCGACATAGACCCAAGTGCGTACCTTTGAATTTAACTTGCACAAGAAATTGCATGTGCGGAATTACTGAAAGCAACACAAGGTTCTCCGTTTCCTTGAAATTTAAGTGAGAAAGTTTTTACCAAATTTAACACTAGAGAAATCCTGAAAGTCCTTACACGTCCTTTTGATTTCGTACGAGATCAGATATTCAGATGTGGTATCATGCTCCATTTGCATTATTTGCTTCCGCTCTGGTATTACTCCGTACCTATTTATATGCATCATCATCACCTAGCCATTGTTCATCGATCGATCTACCGTTTCTCGTTCTAGTCTTTGTTCAGCGATCACCTCGTCAATGGCATCATCACCCAACATCGAGCTCTCTCTGCACGACGGCAGCCTCGCCGTCGGCGGTGCCGTCCTCCTCTCTGGCGTTCCATCAAACGTCGCCCTCACCCCGTTCGAGTTCGACAAGTCCTGCTCCGACGCGCCACCACCACACCTGCTCGACCAGGCCACGGCCGCCACCGGCCGCGGCGCCTTCCTCGGCTTCACCGCTCCGGACGCCACCGACCGCGCGCCGTGTCGCCTAGGCCGCCTCCATGACCGCAGGTTCCTGAGCGTGTTCCGCTTCAAGACGTGGTGGAGCACCATGCGGGCCGGCGAGCGCGGCCGTGACCTGCAGCCGGAGACGCAGTGGGTGCTCCTCGACGCCCCCGAGCTCGGCCCTGGCGGATGCGTCTTCGTGCTCCCCCTCGTGCAGGGCAGCTTCCGCTCCGCGATCTTCCCCGCCCACAGCGCCGGCGACGAGGACGATGGCCTCGTGCTCTGCGCCGAGAGCGGCTCGCCGGCCGTCACGGGCTCTGACTTCCTCCGCATCGCCTTCGTGCACGCCGGCACCGACCCCTACGTCGTCATGAGGGAGGCATATCTTGCCGCCAGGGTGCACCTCGGCACCTTCAAGCTGATCGAGGAGAAGGCCCTGCCGCCCATGGCCGAGCGCTTCGGGTGGTGCACTTGGGACGCGTTCTACCTCACCGTCGACCCAGCCGGCGTCTGGCAGGGCGTGTCCGAGTTCGCGGATGCCGGCTTGCCGCCTCGCTTCATCGTGATCGACGACGGATGGCAGAGCGTGAACCGGGACGACGACCCTGCGCACGCCGACGCGCCGGGTCTCGTCCTCGGCGGTGATCAGATGACGGGGCGCCTCTACCGCTTCGACGAGTGCGACCGCTTCCGCCGCTACAGGGAGGGAGACCTGCTGCGCTCCCCGCCGGAGGTTTTCTACGACAAGGTTCTGCCCAAGATCGTGGTACGCAAGGCCTGCGAGGTCGAGGGCATCGTCAAGGCCAAGAAGAAGGCGGCCGCGCAGGGCGGCGCCATCGACCTATCTAGCTTCGACGCCAAGCTCGAACAGCTGCGCGGAGAGCTGGAGCAGCTCCTCGCCAAGAGCGCGCACGTCCTGGACAGTCTCCGTGAATCGGGACACGGCGACAATGGCGGCGAGGTAGGGCTCAAGGCGTTTCTCAAGGACATGAGGCAGAGGTTCCCCGCGCTGGACGATGTGTACGTGTGGCAGGCTTTGTGCGGCGGATGGGGCGGCGTGCGCCCAGGCGCGACGTCCCTGGACACGGTCGTCGAACCGGCGCGCCTCTCCCCTGGCCTGGCCGGCACCATGGACGACCTGGCCGTGGACCGCATCGTCGAGGGAGGCATCGGGCTCGTGCAGCCGCACCACGCCGGCAAGCTCTACGACGCCATGCACTCGTACCTCGCCGGCGCCGGGGTGACCGGCGTGAAGGTGGACGTCTTCAACAGCCTGGAGTACGTGTGCGCCGACCACGGCGGCCGCGTGGAGCTCGCCAAGGCCTACTACGCGGGCCTCTCGGACTCCATCGCCGCCAACTTCGCCGGCACGGGCATCATCGCCAGCATGCACCAGTGCAACGACTTCTTCTTCCTGGGGACGCGGCAGGTGTCCATGGCGCGCGCCGGCGACGACTTCTGGTTCGACGACCCCAACGGCGACCCCATGGGCGCGTACTGGCTGCAGGGCGTGCACATGGTGAACTGCTCCTACAACAGCCTGTGGATGGGCCAGTTCGTGCGCCCCGACGGGGACATGTTCCAGTCCGACCACCTCTGCGCCGCCTTCCACGCCGCCTCCCGCGCCGTCTCCGGCAGCCCCGTCTACGTGAGCGACTCGCTGGGGTGCCATGACTTTGCTCTGCTCAGGACGCTCGTCTTCCCCGACGGCACCCTGCCGCTCTGCACGCACTACGCGCTGCCCACCAGAGACTGCCTCTTCAAGAACCCTCTCTTCGATCAGGAGACCGTGCTGAAGATGTGGAATCTCAACAAGGTACAACCGCTTCAGGAAACTATTTCAGTTTTGCAATCTCAACTGAAAGTTTCTATTTGTATATATCAATGACACTGTGCAATCTCGTTCTACTCTTGCATCTTTGAATCATCTGAAACTGAAACTTTTTTCTCTGAATCTTGAAACCGTAACATGTTAATTATGCCATAACAATTTGCATTCTCGCTTTAATCTTGCATCTCTGCATCGTCTGGAACTGAACTTTTTTCCACGATAACTATGCCATGACATGTTTATGCATTCCCAAGCTGTACCGTGTTATTAATGCAGCGAAATTTCCAGTTTCTTTACAGTGTTTTACGCGCAACCTGGTTTTGTTCTTACATGTCTCTGAATTCTGAAACTAAGAATACCATATATATATGTTATCTGAATTCTAGTTAAACCTATAACATGTTGCAGTTTGGAGGTGTGATTGGGGCGTTCAACTGCCAGGGAGCTGGGTGGGACCCAGCGGAGCGCCGGGTCCGAGGCTACGCCCACGGCTACAAGCCGATCTCTGGCTCCGTCCGGCCCGTCGACGTCGAGTGGGGGCAGAGGGAAGACACGGCCGCCATGGGCAACGCGGCGGAGTACGCCGTGTACAAGCACCACTCCGGGGAGCTGTCCGTCATGACACCCGAGTCGGAGCCCATCCAGTTCACTCTCCAACCATCCTCGTTCGAGATCTTCACGTTTGTATCACGGTCTTAACTCACAGGTGTCACACACAGTGAATTAGAGACAAGATTCAGTGTATATTGGATACAACTGAGATGAGAATCTGAAGGAGGAAGAGGAAGAGGAAGGGACAGGGGGAAGTAGTCCAAGCTACAGCATACATCGACCTCCTCGATTCCCCTGCTCTCCCAGCTTACATAGGCTCCATGCCCTTCGCACTGGACGCAGCCAGGTTTGTTTCTACATGGTCCGGCCTGACCAGCTTGGTCATTGACACGCCTGGGTCTTGGTCAGGTGCGTGACATTCCCCTCTGCTTGTTTGCCTGCTTGTCCCCAAGCAGGTGAATTTGGATAATCTTCAAAGAGTCTGTTCTTGTTCTCCCAGGTAACCCAAGCTGAAGGCATGTTAGACCATTGAACAAGAACCATGATGATTTTTTTGTTACCTGCTTGAAGTTCTTTAGAGTCCACAATGGCCAGAGGAACAATAGCTTCATCCATGGAAACACAATGAAGAGGAATATCTAGCTCGGCTGTAACCTGAGTTGGCAATGCAGGTTTTAAGAGGGAAACATGTACCACTGGATGAATCTTACTGCCTTGGGGAAGATCAAGCTTATATGCAACAGCCCCCACGCGTTGCAGTATCTTGTATGGGCCAAAGTACTTGTAGCTCAATTTCTGATTTGAACGTCGAGCAACAGAAGTTTGTAAATAAGGTTGTAGTTTTAAATACACGCTGTCGCCTACTTGGAATGATCTTTCCATTCTTTTCTTGTCAGCTTGGCTCTTCATGCGTTGCTGGGCACGCAACAATTGTTGTTGAACCAACTTGTTCATATCCTCCTTTTCTTTAAGCCATTGAACTAAATCAGGTGTTGTCTCAGAAGTACCATCTTGAATGCCAAAATGTTTAGGTTTGTAACCGTATAACACTTCAAATGGAGACTTGTTCAATGCAGAATGAAATGTTGTATTATACCAATACTCAGCTAAGGACAACCATTTAGACCACTTGCTTGGACAAGCACTAGTCATGCATCGTAAATAAGTTTCTAAGCATTGATTTAATCTTTCTGTTTGACCATCCGTCTGCGGATGGTAACTAGAGCTCATATTCAATGTAGTATCAGTTAGCTTGAACAATTGTTGCCAAAAGATACTCGTAAAAACTTTATCTCGATCTGAAATGATAATCTTTGGCAGCCCATGGAGCTTGTATATTTGGTCCACAAATACTTGTGCGACAGACATAGCAGTATATGGATGTGACAGGGGAATAAAATGGCCATACTTTGTGAATTTGTCGATGATGACCAATATAGTGTCAAACCTGCCTGACTTGGGTAATCCTTCAATGAAATCAAGGCTGATAATATCCCATGCTTGTGCTGGGATTGGAAGTGGCTGTAGCAGTCCTGGTGTGCGTGTATGCTCTGGTTTAGCCTGTTGACACACGGTACAAGTCGTGACATAATCCTTGACATCTCTCTTAAGATTCGGCCAAGCAAATAAAGCTTTGATCTTCTGGTAAGTAGCAGTAATTCCACTATGGCCACCAATGCCTCTCGCATGGAGAGCTAATAATATTGCTTGCTTAGCCTCCTGGTGATTACCTAACCATATACGATCCTGGTATTTGATCACACCGTCATGTAACGAATAACCATTATCATCTGGGCTTTTAAGACTGAGTTGCGTAAGTAATTTCTTTGCTTCAGGATCATTGGCATAGCTTTCAACTACCACTTCCAACCACTTTGGTTTGCTGATTGAAACTGCAGCTAGTTCTTGATCTTGAGATTTGCGAGAAAGAGCATCTGCAGCTCCATTTGCCGTGCCCTGCTTGTACTTGACCTGGTACTGGAGGCCAAGTAATTTACAGAAAGCCTTATGCTGGATACTATTTGTCAGCTGTTGTTCTTCAAGATGAATCAAGCTTTTATGATCCGTGAATATGGTGAATTGTTGATGTTGAAGATACGACTTCCATTTCTCAACTGCCATGATCAAGGCAAGGCACTCTTTTTCATAAGTAGAGTAAGCTTGAGTACGGGAGTTTAATGTTTTGCTCAAGTAGGCGATGGGATGACCATCCTGGGACAGAACTGCACCAATACCTACCCCTGAAGCATCAGTGTGTAAAGTAAATGGTTTGCTGAAGTCCGGCAAGGCTAAGACAGGAGCTTGAATGAGGGCTTTCTTGAGAGCTAAAAAAGCAGTATGTACCAAGGGAGTCCAAATAAAAGGAGTATTCTTCTTTAATAGTTCTGTCAATGGTTTACTGATGGTACCATAGTTCTGGATAAACTTCCTATAGTATCCTGATAAACCAAGAAAACCCCTCAATTGTTTGAGAGATGTCGGTGTTGGCCAATCCTTGACAGCTTGGATTTTTGATTGATCTGTTGCTACCCCATCAGCACTTATGACATGGCCCAAATACTCCAACTGTGGCTGTGCGAACAAGCATTTGGATGCTTTCACAAACAACTTGTTCTCTTGTAGAATATGGAAAACCATCTGCAAATGTCTTTTATGCTCCTCCAACGTTGGACTATAAATGAGAATATCATCCATGAAGATTAAGACACACTTGCGAAGCAATGGAGCAAATAAACTGTTCATTGCGTTTTGGAAAGTGGCTGGCGCATTAGTCAAGCCAAATGGCATAACTTTGAACTCCCAATGCCCATGGTGAGTTTTAAAAGCTGTTTTAGGCTCTTCTCCTTGCACAAGTCGAATCTGGTGATACCCGGATCTGAGATCGAGTTTAGTGAACCATCTAGAACCTGCTAGCTCATCTAGAAGTTCGTCAACTATTGGTAAAGGATACTTGTTTTTTATTGTCAAGGCATTCAAATGTCGGTAATCAATGCATAAGCGCCACCCGCCGTCTTTTTTCTTCACCAGAATTACCGGAGATGCATATGGACTGCTGCTGACTTGAACAATACCTCTACTAAGCATGTCTTTAATTTGTTTCTCAATTTCATCCTTTTGGGTGGGAGAATAGCGGTACGGTTTCTTATGAAAGGGAACAACACCTTCAATCAAAGGTATTTGATGATCACATGCTCTAGGTGGAGGGAGCTCTGTAGGTTCAGTGAACAGCTGAGAATGGGAATCTATGACCTCTTGAATTACAGGAGGAACATCTAGTGTAGAGGAATCTACTGCAGCCATGGTTAATTGAACAACATGAGCAACTGAATTGTCCTTGATCATATTATGTAACTGTTTTGTTGACACGCGAGGACAATAGCTTGTATTGTCCTTAACTCCCCTCAAGGTAATCTGTTTACCCAAATGCTTGAAGCGCAATGTTTTACGGCGCCAGTCAATCCACATCTTTCCAGAATTCTGTTTTTCTAACCAGTCCATACCTAAAATCATATCATAGCTGCCTAATTTCAGAACTCGGAAATCAGTTTGAAATTTATGATTCTGAGCACCCCAACAGAGAGCAGATATTCCTTTAATGCTTCTGATCTTGGAACCATCAGCAAGGGTAACCGATGCAGTAGGTACCGTGACTGTAGGGCATTGTAATTCCTGAGCCACTTGAGAGCTTATAAAGTTGCTAGAGCTGCCTGAATCAATTAAGATGAGGACTTGGCGCTGCCCAATTGAACCCAATAGTCTTATTGTGCGCCTTGGTTGAGTACCATTAGTGGCTGCCACTGAAAGATGCATAGCAACAGCTTCTTCATCATCATTTTCACTTTCAGGCTCACTAGTTACTGAATCAGTTGCGTCATCTTGAGATTTATCGAGTTGAAGTGCGTCACAAAGTTCTTCCATAACTACCAATGGTATATTCTTTGGACATTTATGACCTGGAGCATAAGGACCACCACATTTGAAACACTCGCCTCTAGCTCGGCGTTGAGCTCTAAGAGTATCAAATTTAGTTGCAGGAGGAGTAAAATTCTGCTCCTTCGCTTTGGATGGAACTGCTTCAGCTGGATGCTCACCAACAACACCTTTGCCTGCAGAGTTATGCCACCTTTTGGGAGTATAAGTTGACTTGCGCTCACTAGCCAATTGATTTTCCTGCAATTGAGCGAGAGCAACAGCCGCATCAACCGTTCTAGGTGTATGAAGTATAAGTGCAGAACGGATTTCTTTTTTAAGACCTTTGATGAACTTGGTCACAAAAAAGGTATCATCAAGAGCAGGGTTGTGACTAAGAAGTTGATGCATGAGAGACTGAAACTCAGTGTGATAGGTAGCTACATCATTTGTTTGGCGAATCTCTAAAGCATGATTCATGCTGGCATAATAGATGTCTTTTCCAAACTTATTGCAAACAGAAACACACAACGCTACCCAACTGTCTATAGTATGGTTCGCTTCATATGTTTGAAGCCATAAAGCAGCATTACCACTAAAATGAAGTGTAGCATAGTTGGCTTTAAGGTCATCAGGCACATAAAACATGTGAAAATACTTCTCACATTTTTCTTTCCAAATTTTGGGATTACTTCCATCAAATTTCGGGAAACTTGTTTTAGGCATGCGGAAATAGGTGTCCCTCTCATATCTATCAATTCTATTCCCAGAATTATCATGATTATACACATCATGCCGATGAGATGGACCAGACTCTGACTGGTTACGGGGTACAGAATACGCACCATTAACCAGGACACGCTCGTGAGCAATGTCCTGGATGTCGTGTGCAGCACCGTGCCCAACTGGGCCAGGGATTCTTGAGGCAGCCGCTGGTGGGGAACCTTCGAGATGCTGAAGGCGCGCGCCTAATCCCTCGAGAGATTTCTCGACATGAGTGATGGATACCAACATGCGATCTTGAGTGGTCGAAATTTTTTCAGCGGTGACTCGCAATTCTTGGCATTCTCTTGCAGTCTTGTCGATAGCCTCAATAGCTTTGTTGGCCGTGACGACAGCCTTGTCCGCCAGCGCAGCAACTTCTTCAGTGCGTGACGACGCCTTGGTGATGCCAGCAAGGAGAGATTGTATGTGCTTCTCGACATCGACAAGCTTATCCGAGGTAGCCGCCACTTGTTCCTCGACTGTCACCATGCGTGCAGTCAAGGTCGGAGCACGAGTTCCTCTTCGCGCCGTGATGCTTCACCCTTTTCTACCGTCGCCAGGAGTCGACGAGTACTAAGGAGATCCTTTTCCTCTACCAATCGACTCCAATTCGCCTCCTGAAACCACGCCAATCCGATCGATTCACAGGAATTTTACCACCCCCGCCTAGTGATGCGCGGGCAACCTTGAATCGCCACCGAATCCGTAGCCGATCGATCCCAACACCTCAAGCGCCGCCACCGGAGCTGCGTCTAGACTCTGCAGCCTCCACGCCGCCGCCGCGAGAAGCTAGGAAGAGTGGGGATTCTACGGGAGATCCCAACCCAAACTTCGTACAACTCGATTCGCCTCCACAACTCAACGATATTGGGAAGAATCGCCAGTTGCTGCTTCCTTTTTTTTTGTGGACGATTTTCAGAGTAGATTGGAGGAATTGATCCGAAAATCGTTGGCTCTGATACCAAATATCACGGTCTTAACTCACAGGTGTCACACACAGTGAATTAGAGACAAGATTCAGTGTATATTGGATACAACTGAGATGAGAATCTGAAGGAGGAAGAGGAAGAGGAAGGGACAGGGGGAAGTAGTCCAAGCTACAGCATACATCGACCTCCTCGATTCCCCTGCTCTCCCAGCTTACATAGGCTCCATGCCCTTCGCACTGGACGCAGCCAGGTTTGTTTCTACATGGTCCGGCCTGACCAGCTTGGTCATTGACACGCCTGGGTCTTGGTCAGGTGCGTGACAGTTTGCTCCCATTATGCCGGTTGCCGGCGGCAAGTTCGCGGCGGTCGGGGTGGTGGACATGCTCAACTGCGGCGGCACCATCGTGGATGTGATCAGCGGCGATGGTGATAATGCAGAGGTGAGGGTGAGGGTGAAGGGAGCTGGGACGCTGGTGGTGTATTCGTCGGCGAGGCCGGGGAGGATCGCTGTGGACGGGAGTGAAGCTGCGTTTGAATATGGAGATGGCGGGAAGCTGGAGGTTGCTGTCTCGTGGGAGCAGGATAAGGAGGGCGTCTCTGACGTGGTCTTCTGCTACTAGATTTACCGCTCTGTTTAGCTTTACGATGCATTTCAGTAGCGGTAACGTGATTCCAAGTTTTGCCCTAGCCCTAGCTGCCAGAGCCATGCCATGTTGTGCCGCCCACGCCGTCATCCCATGTTGTGCAGCATTTCTTTGGCTCCTGGCCAAATCCAAATGGCTGATTAGCAATAGTCCAATACCATGGCGGGACGGCGACCAAGATGCTTGAAAGCATCTTCCCTCCTGCAACACCTTTGGTTTTCTTTGAATTCTTTGTCTAGTACTTATACTCATCACCGCTTTCATTCGGTTAGAACCGAGAACTGAACCGGAATTTGTAGTGCCGAATTTCTCGGTTAGTAATTTTTTTAAATGACCGCTCGCTTTTCATTTTTTCACAACCGAAATTATTAATAAGCCGAAGAACCGAGCCGCGATCGGTTCTAGACTGAATGCCCACCCCTAAATATTCTGATACAGATTATCTTGGTTTCGTGTTCTGTGAGCTTGCGGTTTTTTCTTTTTGACTTAAAGACAAACAATTTCAACTGACTTGGGTATGTCGGATTGTTCAAATTAGTTATTTTGTTTCCGACAGACCCATTGTTCTAGCAACTTAAAATAATCCAGGTAACAAACAATGGGTGTTGTTATTTACCACTTCTATATACATTGGATAAAAAGTATATTCAGGCAAACCAATCTGTGGTTGGATGGTTAGCAGAGTGGTTATACCCTCAGCCCACCAGAGTTCAAACCCAAGTTTGACGTTTGTGTGTGTGTGTTGCATTTAGGTGGAATATTCCCTCAGTGGGAGGCGACGTTCCCGTCGACATCGAGGCGCCCGTGGTGACTTCGTCAATCTCAAGACTCGATCCGTCGATTCAGTATTTCAGAGGTGCTCATATGTGAAGGGTGTGCGTGTATGCGTTCATAAGGTGAGTGTGCGCGCGTGTAAGTGAGCGTCTGCATTTGTACTGTGTTTCTAAAAAAGTATATTCAGTTGTGATAAAGCACCCTACGTACAAACATAGCGACACAGGAAAAAACAAAGCACGAAAGAAAATGAAAAAGAAAAACTTGAAACGCTGCAAAGGTTCCAGGCAGAACACAAAAATAAAAGGCCCATACAAAGCCCACCGCATCATCACCCCTCAACCAGTCTCCCTTAACCTGCCACACAATGTTCTAAAAACAAACTTGGTACACACAATAGAGTAGGAGGCAAACGCCGGAATTTACGTCATTGCGTGCATCTTCACATAGAGATCCAACATAGGTAGACATGACTGAGGTTTAACTAATTCAAAGACGATCAAGAATTATTAAATGTATTAAATTTTCAGTAGCCTGATTTAGCATCCGATGGTTAACACTCCCGCTTCGTTTCGTGCTCAGCCACACGCTACATCTTTTTTTCTTTGTTTTCTCCTTCTTATAGACTGGTCAGAGGGCCAGTGGTTAGCTAGCCGAGGCTGGCCACCCAGCGACCTGGGTTCGAGTCTCGACCCAGGCGCTGCTTGCAGCTCCTTTCTTCTATAAAAGTAAGCCCTGGGTGCTAGTGCCCTTGGGTCTCGTTTTTTGGTTTTCTCCTTCTTTCCACTCCTTGTTGTCCATGCTCCCGCACATTAGTGTTTTGTTCTCTAATTCCAGCTACCAATGTAGTTGCTCGATATAATATTACACACAGACTCGTCTTCCGTAATTGCTGCATGCTGGTTAGTTTTAACTCTAGACTTTGTACTTCGTTGAGCAATGAAGGCAAAGGGACTTAAACTTCAAAAAAAAAAAAGGCAAAGGGGCTTATTCCCATAAAAAAATTTACATGTGGGTTGGTTGTCTATATGACACGTTTATACATCAACTTCTTCATTTCTGATAGGCCTGTGGCTACACATCAACCAACCGACAAGACTAGGGAGTAGGGGCCGAATGTTCTGAATGTAGATATATAGATACACTATAATAAATCATATGGGGTTTGTCAAAAAAAAAAGAAAAAAAAATACACGTCTTATTTATATGACATTTGTATACATCAATTTATTTCTCCGACTGTACGTATGTTAGGCTGGTGGTGGTCCAATCAAGAACCTAATGGCAAAGAACTTCAGCTATCCGTGGATGCGACCATGGAGGTGCCATCGTGTCGACCGAACCTAGCAACCGGACAATCAGTAGCAAAGATGTCGGAGGACACGTAGCTGGCGGCGCCACCCATGACCGGCATGCTAGTACGCAAGCTGAGCTTGTTGACGTAGTCGGGGCGGTATGTCTGACCGAGGACGCCGTGCACATCGTCGGTGAGGTCATGGAACTTGAACCCGATGTCGAGGTGGGCGAGGCAGTCGTCCTCCGCCACGCCGTAGCTGTGGATGCGGGAGTCCTCCTCGGTGACGGGCACCGCGCTAGCGATGATGTCGAACACCCCCTCGAGCTGCACCCTGACGCCGTTGGCCGTGGCGGTCCTGGTGATGCTCAGTCCCGCCACCGCCGTAGACTCCCACCGTGCGCCGAGCTTGGCGGGGATGTCGACGGCCTCATCGTCCAGGGCCATCTCTAGACGGTCGACGTCGCCGTCCCATTTCACGGTCTTCTTGGCGCCCACGAAGAGGCGGTGGTCGGCGAGGAAGCGGACGCCGAGGGCCTGGATCCAGGTGAAGTGACGCCCCGTGCCGGCGTTGCGGGTGCCGATGAAGTGCGCGTTGACGTGGAGGTGGGCGTCGGAGAGGACGCAGAAGTCCTGGTCCTTCCTGCCGTGGAAGTAGAAGCTGTTGCCGTCGCCGCCGGTGAAGCGCGGGTCGCCGCAGGAGACGCCGGGGTAGAAGTCGCAGACTTGACGCCAAGTACGTACGTACGTGTAACATTGCGCGTCACCAACAAGTATATATGTGTAGATCGAAGAAGGGAAACTTAGAACTTCTAGTAGTATATACTTACTGCATAGCGTCTTGCAGCTGGGGCAGAGGACGAAGCACTGGTCCGGGCAGCGGCTGTCGCACTCGACGTTGAGGCACTTCTTCTTGCCGCAGTTGGCCTCGTCCCGCCTCCCCTGTATCAGCCGCGCCCGTGGGGTTATCAATCCGTAGTTGGACAGGGGCACCACCGCGGCGGCGGTGGCCACCAGAGCAGCCGCGAGAAGAGCTACGAGCGGCCGCGCCATGGATCGCCGCCGGCCCTTTGGTAGTTCGATCGAGAGGTGGCAGCCGTGTGATGTTCTGACACCGGTTTATATTATAGGCTCACATGCACAAGACTGCTAGCTACGTATACCATCTCCAAGGTCATGTAGTTTCATATGGAATTAAGGAAGTTGACAAAGGGAAAAAGGGTGAGGGGTGTCCCTTCCGTTAATTCATCCTGACCAAACTGTGGTGGCAGCGCAGGGAACCGCCCACGGTAGCACATCCATGAAGCAATGCCCAGTTACGCCCTGCTCCTATTGGAGTGTACAAAACGGTGTTTGACTTCTTTCCATTATGTTAAAATATAATAGCCATAAATCAAATTAGAACTGTGCGAAGTGAAGTCTAACAATGGTGTTACAGACGAGAAATGCTCCGATGCTTTCTGGGAAAACATTTTGCACGAATTTTAAAGCAAATCGGTGGTTGTGATTAGGGGTGGGGATTGAGGGTGTTAATCTCACGTGGGTAGTACTACTCTTAGATCACTTCTAGGTCTCATGTGAACCTAATCATAGCCGTCAATGTACCCCTCGTTACAGACAATCCGCATATTATTGATTAACTGAATATATTACAAGGGAACGTAAACTAGCTATAGCTTGAAGTGAGACCCAGCTTCTATCTCTCTCAAGTAAAAATTTTGTGTTAAGAGGATATCCCAGGCTTTCCATGGATGATCTTCTACACAGTCATATACTGTAGACATTTAATCTCAGACATTGAAACCAAACAAAGTCACCGGTGCCTCACGATAGTAACTGTACAAGTCTACCAACAACCTATGGTAAAATACCGAAACAAAGAAAACACAATCATTTTTTTATCATATATTTCATAGGTTACATGATCAGAAAAATGCCCTTTTCTAAAATCTCCCTTACCTCTTAGGTTGATACAAAATATTTCATTCAGTCAGCCAATATTTCCCTTCTTGATCATCAACTTGAAGTGAAGTGTATCTGAACCCCTTAGGTACTTCAAAGGTTGACAACATAAATATCGGTAAACTAGAGCGACTTACGCATCCAACATCCTGAGTTTGTTGTCAAAATTGTTCTCTATCAGCTTCCATACTTTGTAAAGTATTTTTTGTAATGGTTAGGGTACACCCGAGTATCTAAAAGCAAGAGAGGCAACTCTGCAACCATTATTTTCTGATTCTAGCTCCCCTCGCCTTTGCAAAACAAAAATTTCACATCTTATGAAATTTATCTTACGCTAGATAGTTGCTCCGTGTTAATGATTAGTTTCATGTTAAGGACTTCTAAGTCATGTTCCATGGAAATAATAATAGCATCCGCATACTGGAGGATGGAAACTTCACTCTCACCTTAGTACCTACGCTTCCTCCCTTCAGACTGTGGAATCCATTTGAAAACTGTTGTCCAAATCCCTTCATGCGTGGTTTGTTCCACGAAAGACCACTCTGCTTTATCATAAGTGATATCGTTAGATTTGAAACACATTCTCCATTTCTTGGTAACGGTAATTGCCTCATGTTCTTCCGGAGAGGCAGTTTCTCTGTTTGTAACTGGACAGACATATACATTAAGTCATCTTTTGTCACTGCCAACAATTTTTTGGTAAACATCAGATACCCCTGCCCCCAGAGTTTTGTTAGACTCTATTTTTGAAGTACCGTCATACACCTAGCTAGCTCGTTTTCTGTGAAGCAGTATGAATAGTTGGGGGCACCACTTAGTCTCCTCATCACGCCTAATTTTAGCAATAAGTTGATCAACATCTCTCTTAGGCACTTAGCGGCCTGCTTGGACACGTCAAGAGTAGTTTCACCATTGAGGTCAAGCCTATCAATGATTTATAAGACGGTCTTTTTCATTTTTGAAGCATGGCTCCACTCAAATACTTATGAACCCACACCAGATGAGCCTATGAATGCTAAGTTTCTTTAATAAAACAAGGAACCAAATAAACATAGTCAGTACTTGAAATGGGACACATTCTGGCCAGTAATTCTCTCTTAGTTATTTCATTTGCTATACCAATTAATATGGAGTATTTGAGCAACCATGCGTGTTTAAAACGCATGTACATTGCGTATCCTGTTGGCATCAGTACGGGTATTCTTGCATAACAAGCTACTTAATTATTTCCAGGCTAGATAGCAGGGGCTAGCCACTGAAGCGTGTTGTTTAACTGGCTCTGGTAGTGACCATGGAAATTCCGGCCTTGCGGCCAAACCTAGCGACCTTGCAATCCGTAGCGAAGATGTCGGAGGAGACGTAGTAGGGGGCACCACCCATGATGGGCATGTTGGCGCTCACGCTGAGCTTGTTGACGTACTTGGTGCTGTAGGTCTGGCCGAGCACGCCGTGAACTTCATCGGTGAGGTCGTAGAACTTGAAGGCGACATCGAAGTGAGCGAGGCTGTCGTCTTCGGTCACGCCGTAGTTGTGGACGCGGGAGTCCTCCTCCGTGATGGGCACCACCTTGAGCAAGACGTCGAACACTCCCCTGAGCTCGACCCTGACGCCATTGGTTATGGAGGTCCTGGTGATGGTCAAATCAGGCACGGTGGTGGACTGCCACTGCCCATCAATCTCGTCAGGGATGTCGACGGGCATGCCGTCGAAGGTCATTTCAAGGCGGTCAACATCGTCATCCCACTTGACGGTCTTCTGGGCGCCCATGTAGAGGCGGTGGTCGGCGAAGCGGATGCCGAGGGCCTGGATCCAGGTGAAGTCACGGCTCATGGACGGGTTCCGTTTGCCGATGAAGTGGGCGTTGATGTGGAGATCAGCGTCGGAGACGATACAGAAATCCTGGCCCTTCTTACCGTGGAAGTAGAAGTTGTTGCCATCGGCGCCTGTGAATCTTGGGTCACCACAGGACATGCCGGGGTAGAATTCGCACACTTGAAAAAGAAAAGAAAAGTTAATTAAATTATGGATCGATCTGAATATACTCCCTCTGTACCAAAATAAGTGGCTTTGATTTGTTCAAATATGAGTGTATCTAGACGTGTTTCAAGTCTAGATGCATTCATATTTACACAAATCTATTACACTTTGGGACGGAGGGAGTATGTCGTAAATATAGGGCCAATGACATATAAACTCACTGCAGAATGCCGTGCATTCTTGGCAGTAGAAGATACACTCGTTCGGGCACTTCGCGGGGCAGCTGACCAGGCCCGGGCATGACTTCTTCTTGTCTTTGGAATCGGTACAGTTGGCCACCAGGAGCCTCTTCCCAAGCTTTCCGCCGGGGTGGATCACCTGGTACTTGGGTGGCAGCTTCCGTGGTGGCGGCGGAGACTTCTTGGCGGCATCAACGGCGGTGGCGAAGGCGCACACGGCCACCACAACGGCGAGCACTAACAGCAGCTGCTGGCGAGCCATCTTAACCAGCTAGGTTGAGATTGATCTCAGTGTGTTAGTGTGGTGGTGGTGGTGATGGAGATGGGTGGGAAGGTGGAAATTTATAGGCCGGTCACTAGGACGAATGTGCCGGCTTAAGCTTATTGGTCTCATGGACATGGATTCAGAGCTTGGGAAAGGTGCATGCGTATGGCTTTTGATCACCATATTCGAACTCTAGCTAGCTGACCTTCATCTCTAGGTCAACTACAATAGGGTTCCTTCTTTCTCAATAAAACAAGAAGTGTCTTGGAAGATGATTCGATGCCGTGCATGGGATGGTACGTATAGTGCTTGATTAAGAATTTAAGATGACTTCATGCCTAAGTTATCTGTTGTGGCGCATCAATAAATCAATTGTAGCTACACAACCCGCAGATTCAGTGGAAAGTTCAAGGTCAGGGGCTCAGGGCCTCACCGCCCCAGCTCGGCTGGGTTCTCAAAACGCATGTTCTAAAAAAAATCCTATCATTACACCACGACACCAAAGGAGTTTGGGCTGACTGGGTTGGGGGCAAACGATATCATGCATTAGTTTTTGTTTTGTTTTTTTGCATAAGTTGATATTAACTGTCCGCAAAATCATTTGTCGCCTACACTACTGCAGGATAAACTCGCCTATATGAACTTAAAACACTCTCTCTGAATATCCTCCAATCTAAAGACACCTTTAACCCGTCTTACCAAGTATTACCTGTGTTCTTCAAGCAATGCATATACTTTTTCTTCTTCAGAAAAGTCAATAAATTTTAATTTTGACTATTTTTAATTAGATAATCTATTGACAATTATAGAACTATGTAGATATAATATAAATATACCTTCTTGTGTAATTTAATAAAAATATATGATTTGAATTTAAATAATTTTCCATGAACTTAATCAATCTTTACATAGTTTGACTTTGACCTAAATTTATATTTTCCGTATTTTTAAAAAGGAGGGTGTATGTACATTATTTTTCCTTTGTTTGGCTTTTATCTTGGTTCAATCATTAGAAAGATTTAAGACATAAGCCTAAATTTATGTGTCTTGTTTTAAAATACATTCATGCATGTACAAACGTGGCTAAACTTCTTATTTTGGGTAGGTCACGCTGGTTCCAATTATTTTATCAGTACAGCAAACATGTAGATTAGTACTTTGTGAATTTTGGGTGCCTTTTTAGAAAATGAAACAAAATACTCATCCGAGCACTCATACTATTGTTTATATATTCTTACACAAGAAGATGCGCCTAACATTTTATTCAGCTCAACTGCATAGAGCGTAAATAGGTAATTTTGGCTTATTTGTGGCTTTATTCGGCATTGTTTGGTTGGGCTTATTTGTGGCTTTTTTCTTGTAAGTCACAAAACACCTTAAGATTTTGACTTATACTATCATGTTGTTACAATTTCCAGTGAAAAGGCAAAAGCCAAAGCCTAGGTACTTTTGTGGTTATGAGCCCAAAAAAAAACTCAAGAAATAAGCCTAACCAAACAAAGCCGTCTTGAAATACAAAGCCTTGAATGACAACAGATTGCAAAACTGAGATCACAATTCACATGGCACATCGAAATAACATGAGCTGAACCATCGCATCTAAATATAGGCTGGTTAAGGCATCGCCTAAGAGCCTGTTTTGCACATTCATGGGGTACTTGATTCATATCCCTTTTCACATGGAAGACCCGCAGACATGAGTTGGAACTTTTTTTTTTGAATTTTTAAGAGCTTTACTAATCAAACACAGACAAGTTTACACAAGTAGTACCAGGATCAAAGCTATCAACCTCCACGCAGGGAGGCACATCCTTCAGCAGGACACCCTCACACCAAGTTCTAAAGCTAAATTTGGCAATATTATGAGCAGCAAGATTTCCCAATATAGCAACCTTATCAAACCTAACACCTTTAAGATTTTTCACAATTTTTTTGTCCTCAGCCAGGATGATCATGACAGCAGACTTACAGGTTTCAGAACTTTTAAGAGCATGAATAACTGAAGCATTATCACACTTGATGATGACCTCTTTGTCAGCTAAGGGAAGCATGGCTTTAACACCTTCCAGGATAGCTATAGCTTCAGCTGTTTCAGCATCTTGGCAGTGGGGGGTTGTTCCCCAAGCAGAGAAAATAATTCCGCCCAAGTGATCGCGCATAATAGCTCCCCAAGCTCCTTTGCTGTCATCCACATAGAAGCTAGCATCAGTGTTCAGTTTGTACCAGCCTTCACCTGGTTTATGCCAACGCACAGTAGGAGCATTTTGGTTTGGGGCTTTCACTTCTTTGATCAGCACATTTTTCTTGCCCTTGTGGTCAGGATCAACCGAAGGACTAGCAGAGGAAAGAAGACAAATAAGAGGCAACAAAATTAGCAGATTGTTCCACAGTGCATTTTCCATCAGCGAAAATCATGTTGTTTCGCATGTGCCATGTCCTCCACCACATGAACAGGAGTTTTGATCTAAGTTCTTTGTTGCATTGGCTCAGGAGAATGAGAACCCAATCCTGTCCCGTATCAACGAAGAGGTTCTCCCTAGGAATGAGACATGAGTTGGAACTGGTAGAGAGAAAATCTGCCAATGTTTCTCCGAGTCCTAACTGATTATCAAAGGAGATGATCAGTTTCGTGGCTGCAACAACCTTGGCAAGAGTCTGAATATCTGTAAGATAAATAAACTGGATGTCCAACATGTTTGCCAAAGCTGCTGTCAGCAACAAGCTCTTCGCTTCAGTCTGAAAAGGAGAAGAATCATGTGTCAAAATACTACGGTTTACTTATACAGTTATAGTACTGTCTACTTACCACGAGCCTATCAAAATGCCCGGTTAGACTAATTGGTTTCTCAAGGGGGCTGCTTCGGTACACCCCCCCTCCCCCAAACTCAAACTTGTTTTTCTCTGTTTACTTAATTAAAACAGAATTAATATGTTGGCCCGCCGAAGCCCATATCCAGAGCCCTGTATACCCACGTATTCGTACCACGTATACTGATCACCCAACTTCCCGGCCGTTGCTCACGATCTCAACAGGCAAAACTCTTCCGCCGCCGCTGGGAAGCGGCCGCCGCCCCACTTCCTTCCCCGTCGAGGCAAAGCTCTTCCGCCGTCGCCGGAGGTCGACGCCCCAGCCGATCTGCCGCCGTCGTAAGTTCTTCTCTCCCGCTAGAGTTCGTCCTGCACGAAATCGGCATAGTCTACGGCATAGAAAGGGGACTGGTCATAGGAGGCACGATTCCGTCCGCCCGCATCCAGAGTCGAACACAATTTCTCGCCATCTCCCCGGCTCATTAGCCGTGCTTCTGTGCATCGCCGGACTGTCTTGCCAGACAAAGACCAGACTGTCTTGCCAGACAGAAAGAAGAGTCTTGCTTGGTTTGTAGCTGAACTGAATGTTTTATTGTTGATGTTCTGCAGGGTTCGAAGATGGGGTCCTCATATGATTCTAGTACTGATGACGAATCTAAGTTACCGTATCAAAATCTACCTCACGAGGATGTCTCCTCTGATTTAAACGGAGCCGACGATAATAATGTATGGCACATGTAAAATGAGTATTTTTTTAGGCTAACGACATGGCAACTCACATTTCGTTGTGTTTAAAATTGTGTAGATTGTCCTTGGTCAGGTAAGTCACCATTTTTTCATGCACATGGAAGTCTTCTGATCACTTGTTCTCAATCCCTTGTACATCTACTTTGCAGCTCCAGGTTGACGAATCAAGGCCGGTTGTTGTGAGTGAAATTCTTTTGTCGCCAACTAATGAACTGCAAAACGTGAAAGCTATTCTGCTTGACTCTGCTGAAGAGGAACAAGGCGTATAACAGCAAAGAAAGATAGATTAAATTTAGATTGAATATGGTCGGGTTTTAGTCCCGTAGAAGGTTTCCCAATCGTGTTCAAGTCTTTATGTTTTCTCTCTATGTAACGAGTGCATGAAATGACACTTTCTTATTCATACTTTGTGATTTATCAATGCCATTTATGCAAATCGTCTACATGTCCACTGAATGTAATGTCGCGGCTCACGTTAAATTGTTAACGACGATACTTAAGTACAAGACAACGACAAGAGTTTAACAACCACAGTTCAACTAAATTCCACCTACTAGTCGGCGACTACATCATCAAAATTCTTCGACCATAAGTGATGAGAATGGTAACCATGTATGCACTTCAGAAGGGTTTGGAACTGGTGGAATCTTGGGGCTGCTCACACGTTATCAGATTCTTTAAAAAATGTCCAGGCTTGCAATGGTGTTACTGAAATTTGGAGGCCGTACATGGCTAGACATAGGCATGATTCAAATAAATTTGTAGCTTGGGATGGTGATCCTCTTTGTGTTTTATCTCAAACATTATTAGAGATGTAGCTTTTATTTGATGATTTATTAAAGTGTGCCCAAATTACTTTGCTCTCGAAATAAAGTGTGCGAAGTACTATCTCTGATAGAGAAGAGGGCATGGTTGTTGTCAGTATATATTGTCACTAATTGTGAATTGGTGGTGTTAAGGCTTGACAAAATGATCTGCTGTGCTTATTGTTGTCCATGACAAAATGATCTGTTTGGCTATCAAATGTAAAGAGATAACGTGGAAGCAAAATCCACAAGCGTCCATATGGTACCAAAATAGTCTTGGCTCTGAATCTCTGATGTGTGCTCAGAGTTGGATTCATGGTGCGAGTCTTCACGTCTTTGTTGACGTGCGCTTCCCTGCCAATCTGCCCTGACTCGAAGTGCTGGATACCACACAGACAGTCCGACTGTTCCAACCCCGGACAGTCTGGCGTGCATAATCCTGAAGATGCAACCTTTCGTTATCTTTTTTAGAACAATATGGCCGTTTCTCAATTCTCATGCATGTGCCCAGTGCTATAGCAAGTCAATAAAACTATAAATGGTAGTCTGCTACCTCGATCCTAGGGAGCTTAGGTATGCCGACGGGAATCGTGTGTTTGCTGAAGGTTTTTGGCCGTCTCCTGTAGTGCACATCACAGACGTTAGGTTACATGTGCCAAACGACTGACACTTGTGGTTTTACCGCTTTGGCACACGTACGGTACCGACAGGTAAGAGTCAACCAATTTATTTTGGTTTTCTTTTTTGGTTTTACCGCTTACTTCATGGTGCGCCAATTTATTTTGTCGTCACTAGCTAGGTTGCCGTCCACAGTGCGTCCGAAGCGATGATGCCCTGCCGGCTGCCGCTTTGCGTACGTAGACGTCTAACTGAACGAAGCCTAACAAAAGACAGAGAGTACCTTAGCGCGCGATGCGTGAAATACTACTACCATTCCTGGCGTTTAATTAGGAACCATGCATGCACATGAACCCCGGTTGAGTTGACCAAGAGAGATGCATCGGCCCAGCTAATAACCAGCTAGCAATAGTTGGATTAGGATGATCAAAAGCCGTACGCATGAACGCACCTTTCCTAAAATCTGAATCCAAGTCACTTGGAAATCCTTGTTTGAGATGATGTTTCCCCCATTAGAGAGGGGTTTTGAGAGTATTCCAGTGCGGGTTCTTGGGAGGGAGCTTTGTTCCCTACCCTGTTTTCCTCAATTTTCTGTACTTTGCTCCTTCTATAAATGAAATGGTAGAGCTCCTGCTGGTTACGCGTAGAAAAAACCCGGTCAAATTCTTCAGGCCCGATTGGATTGCCGTTTATTAGCCAAAACGACAGTCCAAAATTACGGATCTGTCGACCTCATGTGGAAATTATGCCGATACAAAGCTACGACTCGGGAAAAATATTTTGGGACCATAATCTGTCACGACAATCCAATCGGGACCTTAGTACTAGTCTCTCACATATCCTAGCCATCTGTGCACGCCGTACAAATCACCCACCCACCAAGTCCGATAATTCACTACCCACCACATTAACATACAGGGATCGTCTCAATTTAGCCGTGCCAAGATGGCCCGGCAACAGATCATTGTAGTGCACACTGCTTTGGTGACCTTGTGCGCCTTCGCAAAAGCCGCCGTTGATGTCGGGAAGCGTCTTCCGCCACCGACGCGACCAGATGATGATCCACCAAGGAAGAGGAACCAGGTGCTCACCTGCCCCCAGATGACCACCAGAAGCCTTGCAACGCCACCTGCTCCAGCCACAGCTCTTACGAGTGTTTAGTGTTCTGCCTGGGATGTCATATATTCTGCCGTTACCATTTATTCATCCTTTATACCTTCTACTCACAGTTAGGGAGCTAAGCTCTAATCAGTTGACCTTTCAAATTTGCGACTTCTGTTCTGGTCGACGGAAACAACTCCACGACAAGAAGGATCAATCCTTCCGCATCGTCTCCGATACTGACCTCTACTTCAACGCCCACTTCATCCGCAAGCCTAACCCCGTCATGACAGGGACGAAGCTGAGAAAAATTGGCACTGGGGTCATCACTATAATCTCTCAATTTCATTGGGGTCATTCTCTATAAATTTACATTAGTTAATGAAGATTAGTGAAGGATTTTGCTTTTTCCATTGGTGTCAGCTGACACCACTGGCCTAAAGGCAGCTCCGTCCCTGCGTCATGACACCCCCGATGTCAACTGGATTCAGGCCCTCGGCATATGCTTCGTGGACCGCCGCCTCTAGCCCTCTACAATGGGTGCCTAGAAGACCCTAAAGCGAGACAACAATGTCCACCGCCTCCTCGCCTCAAACCGTGACGGTATGCCCATGGAAATCATTGCCAAGATTGATGGCTAGTGGCATTCCACCGTAGTGCCTACACCGAGAGCCTCTCCAACCGGGGTGGGCAAGGGCGACCCGGACAATCCACCACGTGGACGGACCAAGCCAATTTGCATAAACTTGGACAATACCCTCGCCTGATAGGAGATTTCTTCTCCAAGCTCCCACCGTCTTCCCCCCGCACCCCTAAGTAGAGTAATTGTAAGCTTTTAGATAGTCTAAAAGAAGGATATTTACTTTATGATATGAATAACGAATAATAGAAGCATTCAGAACTATGTACAAGAAAAAATAGGGAATCCAAATGATTTTGAAAACTTGAAAATTGAAGAAAAAACATGCACAATAACAATGGAATCCAAATGATTTTGAAAGTTGAGAATTTGCAAAAACACATAGATGGTAAGAATAGGGAAGGCATACGATTTTGAAAGTTGACAAATAATTCAAGAAAACACATAATATTGATCGGAATTTTGTGTTTCCTACATTTTTTAAAAATATGCACATTTTTATACAACATATTGTGTTGTTCTTACTAGGTTCAACATATGCGTAACCACCGACACTTCATGGTCATATCGCTTTGGTATCGAAAGGTAAAAGCCAAGCTTGCTTCTAGCTAGTTTGGTAGTTCAGAGACCAAACTGCACATCGTAGTCGAGGAGATTACAAAAATGGAATCTTTATATTCAGCTAATATAATTGTTTCACAAATTTCGTTTGGCTTCCAATAATTAATAAGCCAAGGGAGCTAGCTAATATCAGTCGTCGGTTCTACTCCCTCCGTTACCAAATCAACACTAGTGGAAAACGGCTCTTTAGTACCGGTCGGGGAGGGGCATCAGTACCGGTTTCGCAACCGGTACTGCCCAATCGGGACTAAAGGCGCCCAAGCATTAAATGACATCCACGTCGGCCGCAGGGCGTGGTTTCGTCTGGAGACCGGTACTAAAGGTGCTCCAAAAAAATTAATTTCTTTTTGAATTTTTTTTAGAATTTCGAAATTTCTCACTTAACTATCCACTAACCCACACAATTCATCACTAACTACACACTTAATCTCAAGTCTAACTATTTAATCTAGTTAATTTTCCCCTTCCCACACACTTAATCTCTTTGTTTTATTGCGAAGACTACGTACTTAATCTATTTCCCGATCGGTCACCCATCCTAGGACTGCTATAACACTAGCACGCTTAACATTTAGGTTCATTTCAAACTAGATACTAAGAACTGAGAACTTACTGATAGTTCTATCTTATCAATCATGTTAACCACTCGGTCATGATAAAACACTTTTTCATTTCTTATATTATAAACTTTACTTGATTAAACAAAAATATTATATAATAATAATATTGAAATAAATAATGATAAAATAAATATTACTTTATTTTAAAAAATGATTATATAATAATAAATATTGAAATAATGTGATAAACACTTCAAAAAAAGAAATCCTTTGGCATGGGGACCTTATATGTGTACTAGTTGCTATGAAAAATGATAAACTTTATTTCTACCTAATTTCCCCTAGTTAAATAAGTTTATGCCTATTTTTCGAAAGTAATTCAAATTTGAACTACAACTGTTTGATAGCTTGGTCTGAAATTTTTGGAAAAATCATTTTAAGGTACACAACTAGTGGTTATATCACAGAAATATTGATAGTTCTAGAAAACATTACATCTTCTGATGAATTGTCATCGCGACAGCTTTGACTTTTTTTTATGAAAAAATAAAATAATGTGATAAACACTTCAAAAAAAGAAATCCTTTGGCATGGGGACCTTATATGTGTACTAGTTGCTATGAAAAATGATAAACTTTATTTTTGACAAAAATTTCAAAAAAAGTATTCACAAAAAGGTCTATCATGTATAGACATCTAGAAGTTTCAAGCCAAATGATCAACTTATGGTCATTTTCAAGGCATAGGATAAAGATCTCATATTCCACAAATAGGTGCACATTGGTATAAGAAACAATCATGTCAAAGGAAATCTTGAAATTAGTTTGCAACAATAACACTACTCTCTTCCAGATGAGTAGACACTAAGCACACTACAAAATATTAGAGATAAATTGTTTGCAACAATAACACTACTCTCTTTCAGATGAGTAGACACTCAACCACTACAAAATATTAGAGATAAATAGTTTGCAACAATAACACTACTCTCTTCCAGATGAGTAGACACTAAGCACACTACAAAATATTAGAGATAAATTGTTTGCAACAATAACACTACTCTCTTTCAGATGAGTAGACACTCAAGCACTACAAAATATTAGAGATAAATTGTTTGCAACAATAACACTACTCTCTTCCAGATGAGTAGACACTCAAGCACTACAAAATATTAGAGAGATAAAGTGTTTGCACTAACACTACTCTCTTCCACATGAGCAGACCCTCAAGCACTACAAACACTAGTACAAATCGTCCTCCGAATCTGAAGACTCATGGCGCACTGGTCGCGGTACGAGGTGACGCTGCCCATAGTTGACGATTCTAATTTTGCGGTACACCTCGTATGCAACGTACGCATCTTTTGCTGCATACTCAATGTTGCAACCGTCAAGTGGGGTATTCTCCCAAAGTTTGTGCTGCTCCTTGTTGAATCATGTCTTCATATCAGCGTACGCGTCGTCGATCACGGCGACTGCCATATCAGCCATTCCAGTCTTGACATGGTCAAGCCTGAACAAGTCCTGGAGATCAATGTGGCAGGCAGATGGTATCTGAATACCCCAGGTGCGTCTCATCTTGATCTTGTCATTCGTTATATCAACGCTAGCAAAATGTATGCCGCTGCGAAGAAAATCCATGAGTATTGGACATTGCTTGTCACTACTGCAACAACAAATGGAACACATGTTAAAAATACTGCCAATATATAATTTGAGATCATGTATAATAAGAATAACAACAATATATGCAATGCAACTAAGATTTTCGGCCAATATATAATTTGAGATCATGTATAATAAGAATAACAATATATAATTTGAGATCATGTATAATTTGGTTGGTGGTGCCGGATTCATGGTGGCCGGAGGGATGCAAGAAGAGGAGAGGGTCGCCGGCCGGAAGGAAGAAGAGAGAGGAGAGGATCGCCGGCGGGGAGAAGGAAGAAAGACAGAGAGGAGAAAATGAGAACTGCCCACTCGCCCGTAGCCAATCGCGTGTAAAATCGTGGGCCGGAGTCGAACGGTTAGGGCTTTAGTACCGGTCCGTAACACGAACCGGTACTAAAGCTCCACCCGCCCAGCCCCGCGCGACCGTTGCCATGCCACAGACCTTTAGTACCGGGCCGTGTTGCGGCCCGGTACTAAAGGTCCCTTACGGACCGGTACTGCTGCCCCCCTCCTCTCTGACCGTTCGGACCGGTACTGATGCTCGTTAGTACCGGCCGCAAACACAGACAGGACTAAATCTCTGAACGTAAAGTCCTTTTTCTACTAGTGAACTAACTTATATTTGTTTAAATATTGATGTTTCTATACTTCTTTAGTGTACGCCCATAAATAATATATAAGAGCATCCGCAATTGGGAGCGCTTAACATTAAAATAAATACCAAAAGAATAAAATTATGTGCTAAGCGTCCCGGTTTGCAAAGCTGAGCACTAATGCAGTCGCTATATTTTAGTTGCACATGCAAACAAACTGATGTACTTTAGTTGCATGCAGCGGCTCAGATGCCTCCAATCTTCACGCGCGGGCAAAGGAAAAGGTAAGCGGATAACGTCGGTATTTTACATGCGGTGGTCTCATTTTGTTTAGACAAAAATTGAGAGAGAGGAATTACTAATTGTCATAAATTGAAAACAATAGGTCAAATGCCTCCGTTCTAGATTGTGACTCGTTTTTTGATGATTAAAATTGTCTATAAATCGCAATACACCTTATATTTTGAAACTTTTTTCAAAACCTTAGATACCTTATATTAACTTATATTAAGGAGCGGAGTGAGTACATAAGAGCATCCACAATCGGGAGCGCTTAACCAGACGCTTAAGTATTAAAATAAATACCAAAAAAATATTATGTGCTAAGCGTCCCGGTTTGCAACGCTGAGCGCTAATGCAGTCGCTATATTCTAGTTGCATGCAAACAAACTGATACTACTTTCTTTGCATCCAATCTTCACGCGCGGGCAAAGAAAAAGGTAACCGTCGCTAAGCCGGGATTTTCATCCTGGCATCTACAGATTAGCGTCGTGGATGCTCTAAGTAAGTTGGAACGGAGAGAGTACAATATAACCCGTTTTGGTCAAAACGGCTTATACGATGGAGAGGAAGTACAGTACTATCCTACTGACACTACACATCGTGTGCTTCAAATTCATATCACTGTAATGATGCTGTTGGGATAAGATTATCTCTCTTATGTCCAGCATGCATGTCCGTCCGAAGCGATGGCATGCACAAAAAAGATAGACGTATCTAGTGCAGCATATGCAAGCACCGCCCGTCCGAAGCGATGCCCCGGCGCTTTACAGATAAGGTTCATGGCATAAGATCATGAGTCGGATTAGGATGATCAAAAGCCATACGCATATGCACCTTTCCCAGACTCTGAATCCAAGGGTCACATATGTCTAGTTTAATCTAAGTGGAATCTTTCATCTCTCACAGATCTCAAGGGTAGCCAACGTAGCTGCCCTATATATAAGTTGGCGCCATCTCATGTCCGGCACCTCATCGCCTCTAACCACCATTACACAAACACACGGCGATCATCGGTCTCAACCTTGGTAATTAACAAGAGCAACTCCGGTTAGCCGCGCCAAGATGGCCCGGCAGCAGCTCATGGTCGCGCTCGCCGCTCTCGTGGCCTTGTGCGCCCTGGCAGCGGCGGTGGACGCCGCCGGTGTGAAGGGGAAGGGGGGTCCGCCGGCGACGAGAATTCCACCGGGCTTCAAGACGGTCCGCCCGGGAAAAAGGAACCAGGTGCTTACCTGCGACAACACCAAGGACCATATCAAACCTTGCAACGCCACCTGCCCCAAGCGGTGCGCCGAGGAGTGCCTCATCCAATGCTCCAAAGACGAAGCTCTAAACTGCAAGACATTCTGCAGTAAGTATATATATATATATCATGCATGTCCTCATATTATATATGTATATGTTTTCCTAGCTAGGAATACGTATATAACATGCTTTAATTCATTAACCTTCTTTTCAAGTTTGCGACTTCTATGGTCCCGTCTGCGGCGACCCGAAATTCACGGGCGCCGACGGCAACAACTTCTACTTCCACGGCGTCAAGGACCAGGACTTCTGCATCGTCTCCGATGCCGACCTCCACGTCAACGCCCACTTCATCGGCAAGCGTAACCCCGCCATGAACCGCGACTTCACCTGGATCCAGGCCCTCGGCATCCGCTTCGCCGACCACCGCCTCTACGTGGGCGCCCAGAAGACCGTCAAGTGGGCCGACGATGTCGACCGCCTCGAGCTGACCTTCGACGGCATGCCCATCGAAATCCCTGCCCAGGTCGATGCGCAGTGGAAATCCGCTGAAGTGCCTGCACTGACCGTCACCAGGACCTCCATGACCAACGGCATCAGGGTCCAGCTCCAGGGAGTGTTCGAGATCATGGCCAAGGTGGTGCCCATCACAGAGGAGGAATCCCGCGTCCACAACTATGGAGTTACCGACGACGATAGCCTCGCCCACTTTGATCTCGGCTTCAGGTTCTATGACCTCACCGACGACGTCCACGGCGTGCTCGGCCAGACCTACCGCACAGACTATGTCAACAAGCTCAGCGTGAGTGCTAAAATGCCAATCATGGGTGGCACAGCAAGCTACGTCTCTTCCGACATCTTCGCCACCGATTGCAAGGTTGCCAGGTTCGGCCGCCACGCCGGAATCTCCATGGTTACTGGACAGGCTATCTAAAACACAGGGGCTCCATTATGGTCATCAGTCCGTTAGTATGGGGCATAAATAAATTTGTCATCACGAAGAAAGTAATTACCAATTGTAAAGTCAATGTGTTCATTGCACCGGGACTCCCCGGACAATCGTTTACATATACATTGATAATTACAAGTTATCATTTTCCTTTGTTAAATCTATCTGTTAGTACCTTTGTTCGAAATATATAACATCTTGGAGGGCTATTTGATGGCACCGAAACGTTTTATATTTTGGAACAGAGTAGGTATATACTAAAAGTAAGATACTGAGGATTTCTTTTCAAGACACCATGTTAGTCCAGGTTTTGGTTACCGATAGAAAAAAATTCCCTAGGGGCCGGGGTCACGATTTCCGGTTACCGAAAAATGCTAACCGGTTATCAGACGAATTTGAAATCTGAAATTTGAAAATTCAAATTTGTTGGTTCTCGATTTGACCATTTTCTGACTACTGAATGGACGAGGAAATCCAGTCCGGGAATACATTAATTACTAAATGGATAAAATAATGACTTGCAAAAAATGTTTACTAAATGGAATACATTAATTAGTTATTAATAACATAAATACATTTATAGAACACATTGTTGTACACCCTCTATTTGGGTATCAATGCCAGAGAGCCAAGTTGTTGGGACAGCAAAAAAAAAAAAGGGGGGGGGGAATGAAAAAAGAAAAATCCACTTACCAAACGTTGACCCGCCGGTTAACTGGTTTCCCATTTCCAATATTAGTTACTAAAATGGTAGAGTATGATAATTCTAGTTTAGTAGATAGGATCATAGTAATAAGTCTTTTTTGCTTAATTAATGCATCTGCGCATCTGTACTCTGCTTAAAAAATGGTTATGATCAAGGAACGCATAATGAAGCACAAATATTGCACATAACAAATAAATACATCAGTGATGAATATCCAATATGATTACATAGGTCCTAGTACATAGCTCATTGTTCCCATGATTACGATTGTTACAATATATGGCTCATGAGAGGTCTAGTTGGTTGACACTAGCTATTGAAAAACATATCTAAATGGCATCCAGAAATTAAGAGGCCATGCAGGCTACAATTTGTTCCTTGATCAAGCCATTGCTCCCTATCTGGTGGAGACTCATCCTTCTAGTGTGTTCAGGACTTCAGGAGATTGAAGGGGAGCTTCAAGGTTCATCGGTCAGGCAGGAAAAGCTACGTACAAGAGGTGGCAATGGCCGTGTTCTCCATGGCTACTCGGCTATGGCCTCGCGCTCCATGGCCTCTTCCGAATATACTTGGACAAGATGATTGATTTAAACATTACAATGGTGCCATTTGAAAAGATCAACTTATTGGGTACCAAATTCATCGCTTCCAAAATGTGAAGTATGAAAAACAATATGCTGTTTTAGCACACACAATATGTTCAAAAGAGGAGATATAGTAGAGCATGGCGACTAATCATAGATCAACAACAAACTAAAGGACAAGCAGAGTACAAGCGTACGTGAGGCGGTTACATGCATGCTCCGACTATGACGAACAAACAACTACTGTAGTAGCTAGTGGTGCCTGGAGCTCTGCTTAATTAATTAGGGGAGATGAAACGAGGAGGCCTAGCTAGCTAGATCGATCGAGGCTAGAGCACACATGCATGCATGGATGCAATGCAACGACGATCGATGATGGAGATTTTCCTTCACGCAGCATCATTGAGAAGCAGTGAGGTTTTGTAAGTGCCCCCACTGAGCTCCGCAAACGTCCGCCCCGGCTCGCTGGTGATCTTGACGGAGCCTCCGGGGAGCAGCCGGCCGAGGTGGCGAGACAGCCGGTGGTTGAAGGCGGCGCGGGCGTCCTCCTTGGCGCGGACCTGCGCCGCGGTGCCCTCCGGCATGCCGCTGATGGCCACGGTGACGGGCCGCAGGTGCCCGATCTCGCGGTTCACCGTCGCCATCGCCCGCTCGATCGTCCTGGGCGGGGTGGTGGCCGGGTCGTAGCCGGAGAAGGCCCTGGCCGCCTCCTCCATGGCCTCCTGCCGCCGCTGCGTGTAGTTCTCCTCGATGCCGCCGCCGCGGCCGTCGTCGTCGTCCCACTCCTCCCACGCGGCTGCTGCTGCTCGCCCGCCGCGCTGGCCGGTGCAGGCGGCTGCGAGGAGCGCCAGGCCGAGGAGGACCAGGAGGGACCTTCCCATGGCGAGCCGGCGCCTCCCCGGGTGAGCCCTGGCCATGGTGGTGCTGGTGGTCGAGTTAGGTCTCTATCTTGACCAAGAAGCTCAGTCTCAGACTACATATATGGCGGTCGCTGTGGCACTGGCACACACACCCATCGCGTTGCCAAACTACCGCTAGCTCCATGGATTGCTGGAATGTAAGCGGCGTGAAGATTCGGTGGGCACTGAAAATAGCGTGAAGAGTGAGCGGAGAAAGGATACGGTTGCATCATCCAAGAGATTGTCTCAGCTTTATGCATCGTCCTTGTAACAAACTTGAAACAATTCGAATCGATTCACAGAGCTTGAAACAGTCAAGATCATCCCGCCGTGGCGCGCAATGGTGCTCTGGCGACCATGCTGTGCCTGTAGCAGGGCGCGTGGAGTGAATATATAGTACTACTATGTATCTGACGAAAGTGACCTACCTTACTCGTATCCATCATTGACGAATATTTTCCCATTAGGACTGCACAGCTCCAAATATATTTATAGGAGGGCAATGCGTTCAAAACAGGGAACAAAGAAGTAACCAAATGTTTGACCATCTTAGATGGAGGTTTTTTTTTTTTTTGAAACTAGGCAAAAACTTTGCCTTTTATATTGATATAGGAGAAGCAAACATGATACGGCCGAGGCCAAAAGAAAAAGTGAAGTAAGGGCATGCTAAATGAAAGAAAAGTAGCCCCGCGAGGGTCCACATCACCCTACGCCATCCACTCTCGCAGAGAGGTAGATCGTCATTACTTCAAAAAACGACTATGTGGCACGGTCTAGAGACTAGGAAGCAGATCATGCGAGGACGTACAACGCCGCCGTTGGCGGGAACTCGGTTCCCTCTGGGCCAGCAAGCCCAATCAAAGCTTCATCCACTGCTGTCATGGACGGCAATTTCAGCTTGAAGAGGATATTCAACCCCTTGATTGCCGAATCAGAGAACGGAGACTTGCAGGTATTCTCGAATTCCTTCCTAGCCTGCACCAAAGGCATATCTCCAACGTCGAGCCCCATTTTCTTGTGGAGTACACGAATTGCTTTGTCAACCGCTGGGAGTTGTGGCTTCACCGCTAGCTTACTGCTGCGACGGGCGGGGTCGGGAAAGACCACAGGAGCACGTGGCATCGACGGAGGAGGCGTGGGCAGCAACGGCACAACCGGGATGCTGAACAGATCCGCGACAGAGCGTATCGTGGTGCCTGAGGCGAGAAGAGCGGCATCATCATCGTCGGCGATGTCAATAATACCTTCAAGTAAGTCACCAGTCACTCTAATTGAAGATAGCCCAAACATTCTCTCTAGACTGCTGAGAAGATAGAATTCAAAAGCAACCATTAATTACGCCTCCATGAGAAGGTATAGCACTATGTGTTTCGATCCATGCCTAGCACGTACATATTACTTACATGACTAGAATAATATTCGCAGCGACGGATAAAACTAAGATCACCTGTTTAGTGCAGAGAACATGTTCAGATGCATATCGCTAAGACAATACATTGGATCATATGCAAGCATGCATCTGATTAGATGAGAGCAAACATTGACTGACAATGAGAGGGAAACCAGTCAACCGGCCGGGTCACTACCACGTAGTGCTACTGACTACTCACATCCTTGTGAAGCACAAGCAAAGAATCATCAATCACATGTGCATATCTTTTCTCTCCATCCGCAAAAGCAAAGACTCTTGCTGTGCCCAGTCCTCACGCCGCTTCCGTTTGCACTAACTAGCCAGCGATCCGGGATCGGTGCGCCACACTGCCACAACACCACCATACATATATACTCAGCTTCTTCCTCCAAGAGATGCACCGATCCAAATGCAATGGACAAGTTCCTACATTTCCGCGACATTTTTGCTGTCATCTAACACCACTACATCATCTACCCCGCTGCCGGCATGAACTTCAACCCCGGCAGCAAGATGCCCGAGGACAGCGCCGGCGACGCCCGCGCCAAGGACAGGGCCTTTGAGGCGCGCCCCTGCTGCTCCGAGCTGCTGATGCGCGACTTCAAGAAGCTCATGACTCAGGGCCGCGCCAAGACCGACGATCCGTAATTAGCATGCATGAGGATGCTGGTGTTTCGTCTTAAATTTCACTGCAAACATTGTTGGCAGTAGCGGTCCTTCCCTAGTTAAGCTCCCATTAGTGGTCATCGGAGCATGTAATGTAAGGGTCTTATGTTGTTCCATTACATTCAGTTTCTGGTCTTGTCATCTGCTTGTTCGGCTATCTTTATTTGGATTTTTCGGATTCTTCCATTCGTGCTTCTATGTGTCAGACAGTTTTCTCTACAATATATCCAAGTGTTTTTTTGAAAACCAATTTCTTTTCCTATGGCACCATCGCAATTCTTCCGTTAATCAAATGGACCCACTAATCAACTCGAGAAGTGTTATGGTGGAAAGCATAGACGAAAACGACTCGAGAAGACGGCTTCAATGAAATTTTCTGTAATTGTAAGTTACATCATACATTTTTTCATTCATTTTTTATTTGGTTTGTACAACCTAATAAATTTCAAATATCAATGTACATGCATTGACAATTTTTTTTAGATTCATCTACTACCAAGAAATTTGTGCACATACATTGACAAAAAAACCGCACACTAATATATTTTTTATTTTATCAACACGTGAAATAGTGGAATAATATGGTTTCTTAGATTTAAAATCAACGGTCATGATAAGCGAGTGAGATCAACATATAGTTGTGGAAAAACCTGGTTGGAGAAACTCAAACTAGTACACTGAACCGGTCGGGTCACTACTCACTACCACGTAGTACTACACTACTACTCACATCCTATCCTTGTGAAGCAAAAGCTGAAACCATCATGTGCATGTCAGCCAGAAGAGAGGGGGCTCTCATTTGCTTCTTTCCCTTCTCTCTCCTCTCTCGCTCTCCTCTCCCGTTGAGAGTCGCCCGCGTTTGCCCGGCATCGCTCTGCTCCTCCTCCACCGGCTCTGCCGGTCGGAGAAGAGCTGGAGATGGCGGCCGTGGCCTCCTGTATAGCGTAGGTCTTCTTTTCCTCGCCCTAGGTTTAGGTCTAGAGTCTTGGTCCCATGTGGCGTATGGCGAGATGACGTGTAGGAGTGGTTCTTCGGTGCGCCCAGGCTGTGCCGGAGTAGGTGAGGTTCTTCTTCCTTGCCGGCGTCCGAGGTGGGCGGCGGGGAGGTCCGGATCTGGCCACCACGCGTTCAATAAGCCTGATTGGCGACGGATCGAGTGGTCTGAGTTGGCTCCTGCTTTTCTCTTCTGCGGGCATGGAGCTCGGGGAAGAAAAGGTCGGGGGAGGATGAAGATGTTCTTGATCTGCTGTCCTTCGAGTGCTATTCCGGTGCTTTGGTGCGGCGCTGGATGGCGGTGGTTCGACATCGAGATGGAGCTTCCAAGGAGGAAGACGGAGTCGAGATGCAGGGCTGCAGCTCGTTCAAATAAGCGCCCATATGCCTTCCCTGGTACTCTGGTTCTTGCCTTGATGCTATCCTTCCTGGCCGGCCGTGGTGGCGAGGGCGAGGGATGGTTTTCCGAGGTGAATCTTGGAGCTGGAGAGGGTCGGGATCTCGATGGTACTGCGATTGGGAGAGGAATCTCGGCGGCTTGTTCTTGGCTGTCGACTCTTATTGCTGTGAGGCAGCAGCTCCTAGCCTCGTCGCCGGCGTTGCGACAGGTGTTCTTCAACCTCCATCGGAGGCCTTCTCGAGTTCTAGTGGTGACGCGTCTCTCCCATCCCGAATCAAGTGGTTTTGTCCCCGATTCCTGCGTGGGGGGCCGTTGCTGGAGCTCGCTGTTCGTCGGTGCAAGCGGAGAAGACGGTGGACCTGATTGCGTTCCCCTTTCTTCGTCTAAGGTTTACTCTGTAATAGTTGAGGACTTGTTTCTTATTTTCATTTCCCTGGTGGTCCTCTTTGTAAAATGTATTGTACAGCTGAACAATTAATGCAGTATCCAGGCCCTTCTAAAAAAAAAATTCATGTGCATGTCTTCTCTCTCCACGCGCCTGTTGCAGGTTGAACGTACGACCGGATCGGAGCTCACACTCTTACCGTGCCCAGTACAGCAGTACTCACGCCGGCGCTTCCGTTGCACCAAGTAACCACCGATCAAGCGGTAGTTGTGCAACGCTACCAGTGCCTGCCACCACGACACCCTAGCTATATCTACACTCGCCCTCCTCGTCTCCGAAAGATCAACCCATTCGCTCGATCGATCTTCTCGCGCGCCATGGCCAAGTCCATCATCCTCTTCCTCCTCGCGCTCGCTCTCGTCGCCGCCAGCACCAGCAAGGTCATCAGCGGAGCAGCAGCAGACGAGGACGCCGACGACCTGGCGCAGCGCCGGGACACCATGGCGGAGGCCGTCCGGATGGCCTACAACCCCGAGCTGATGGCGGCCGCGGACTCGGAGACGATGCACCGGATGGTGATGTTCATGAAGCGCGAGATCGGGCCGCTCGGCCCCGTCTTCGAGGCCATCCGCAAGATGCCCCAGGGCAGCGCCGCCGACGCCCGCGCCAGGGACGAGGCCTTCGACGCCGCCTTCGAGCTGCTCATGCGCCACTTCAAGAAGCTCATGCCTGCTGATCACCGCCGCGCCGCCAACACCGACGATCTCTAGCTGCCTAAGATGCATGCATGCATGCGTGCGTGCTGGTTCATTTGGTCTCAAATTTCACTGCATGCAAACATTGTTTGGCATGCAGTAGCTGGCCGACTAGCCGTCCGCTCCCGCGCCATCGTCCTCCGCCTCCGTGAAGCTCCCATTATTCGTGGTCATCGTCGGAGCTGTAATGTAAAGCGTCTTGTTATCCTCTTCATATTTCCCCGAGCATGGTTTTTTAAAGTCAAGACCTCTACCTTCGTTTCTCAAGATATAAACATATTTTCCTTTCTTTCGATTTAAAATCGCTAACATTTTGTTGGACAGCATGATTTTTTTTCTAATATCATGAACATTCTCTTAAAGTGCAAGAACATGTTTCCAACTCATCTACATTTTTTTAACTCTGTGAGTATAAATTTGGCCTCTCTTACCAGCACTTTGTTGAACCATGAACAATTTTCTTAAATTGAACAGAAAAGCTAGACCTCAATGAATAATTATTTTAAAGGTGAACAATTATTTCTCTCACACAAATCTTGCAAACAATTTTCTTGAACCATACAAGTATTTTTAAAACCGTGTGAACTTTTCAGAAGGAAAGAGAAAAAAAAAAAAAAAGGTACTCCCACCGGTCCTAAAAGAGTGTCGCTAGGATTGCTCAAAATTGTGTAAGTTACGTGTCTTTCTCCAACATTTAATTAGGATCGGAGGAGGTAGTGGTGAAAAAAAAACCCGGAAGGAGCCTGAGAGGGCTCGTGAAGTCCCGCCACGAGAGTCTGACACGGCCCGCTCTGGCCCAGATGGGCCCAGATCTGGGCCGGTAGGCGTCGCCGGCCGCCCTCTAGCAGCCAGAGCCAGCCGGTCAAGAGCTTAGTGAGAAGGAGAAGGAGGGCGTGTTCCTTGCGAAAGCGGAGCATGCGAAGCTGCCGGAGGTGAAGTGGATGGCGGTTGCAAAGCTCCTGACCGTGAAGGGGTTCAGTGCGTCTTCGTTGGAGAAGACGATGCGAGCAGCGTGGAACTCGGCGCGTGAGGTGACGTTCAGGCCGATTGAACAGAACCTGTTCTTGGTGCAAGCTTTCTGTTTGGGGGACTGGGACCGAATCATGCAGGGAGGCCCGTGGCTCTTCCGAGATTGTGCCCTCATGTTAGAGAAGTACGATGGGGCAACCTCTGCGCCATCGGTGATCCCCAACCGTGTGCAGGCTTGGGTGCAGATACATCGTGTCCCTCCTCTCTACCGTACTGATACAATTCTGAAACAATTGGCAGCTAGAGTGGGGGAGGTGGAAAAGGTCGAGCTCAAGGTAGTCTCGTTTGGCAATGGTGAATTTCACCGGGCGAGAGTCAAGTTGATTGCTGACAACCCATTGCCCAGAGTGGTGACTTTCACCCCAGAAGGGAGTGATAGTATGATGTTCCTGGTTAAATATGAAAAGATTCCCAAGTTCTGTGACTTCTGCGGGAAGATGGGACATGAATTCATGGAATGCGGCACCGGAGAGTTTGAGGCCGAGGATCTGCAGTTTGGCGAGTGGATGAAAGCCGCTGATATCACATGGCACCCGAGCAACCCCCGTGTGCGAAAGGGCTTCTCTGCGACTGGAGAGGGTTCTCGTGGAGAACGTGGTCCCACAGGGGATCGAGGAGGAAGGACGGCTGGTCGAGGTTCTGGCTGGAATCAGCGAGGCGGAGCTCGCGGTGGCTCTGGGGAGGGTATGTGGAGGGCAAAGGAAAGCCAGTCTACGGCTGTGACTGCTCCACGAAAGAGAACTTCAGGTGATGCAGGTTTAGGTGTCGAAGATACTGATGATACAGCGTGCAGCCCGCTGAAGACAGTACCTGAATCATCGGAGAAAATAGGAGAACCAACTTCGGTCAGGAAGCAGTTGGATATGACTCTAGCGTTGGTGCCTCCACCACCACCAGCGTATGTCCCCCCAACTGAAAGGAAGAAACAAAAGGTGGGGAATGAGTCAGGCATGAAGCATAAGGTTTTGATACCAGAGGCGGGCTCCCGAGCGGAGTACCGCCCGCAGCAATGAGTGCCTCAGCCTGGAACTGCCGGGGAGTTGGCAACGCCCCGACAGTGAAGGAACTTCGCGACTTCGCGAGAACGTTTGCCCCCTCAGTTTTGTGCATTGTTGAAACTCAAGTACATAAGACTAGGGTAGAGGGACTTAGGCATACGCTAGGCTATGATCAAGTATTTGCTGTCAGCAGCTCGGGCCGAAGCGGTGGATTGGGAATTTTCTGGAATAATGATATAAAGGTGGAGATATTACCGTTCTCGCAATATCACATTGACACAATTATCACGGAGGCCGATGGGTCGAAGTGGAGGTTTACGTGCGTGTACGGGGAGGCGCAAACCAGGGACAGATTTAAAACCTGGGATATGTTGAAGTATATCAAATCATCAACGGATCTCCCGTGGCTTTGTATGGGAGATTTTAACGAAGTGCTACATCAATCGGAACACGTGGGTGTGCAAGACCGCAGCAATGCTCAAATGGCGGGTTTCCGAGAGATGGTGGATGTCTGCGGTTTCAGTGACCTTGGTTTCACGGGACGCAGTTGGACATACGAGAAGAAGGTGGCAGGAGGGACGTATTGTAGGGTGAGGCTGGACCAAGCCTTGGCAACTCCAGATTGGAGTGCCCGCTACCCCTTAGCTACACTAAGGAACATGACAGCGGCAGCGTCGGACCATGGTCCGATCCTGCTATCATGGAAACCGGAGGCGAGACAACGAAGAAGGAAGGCCAAGGGCCGGTTTCGATATGAGCTGATGTGGGAAGACCACGAGGAGTTCACACCGATGGTGACTCAAGCGTGGGAACGAGAAGGAGAAGCAAAGAATTTACAAGAGTTACAAAGTAAGCTCTCCACTTTCGCGAATCATCTCGATGGCTGGGGTAAGACGACCTTTGGCCACGTCAAGTTGGAACTGAGTAAGCTCAAGGGAGAGCTGGAGGAATTACAGAAAGATCCGAACAGGTTGGGGCCTTCGCATGTGGAGATTAAGATCACTGATCGCATTGTCGAACTTAACCACAGAGAGGAGGTCATGTGGCAGCAGCGTTCGCGTATCCAATGGCTGGCTGCTGGGGACAAAAATACGAGGTTCTTCCATATGCGCGCGAGCCAAAGAAAGAAAAAGAACAAGATCACGCAACTGAAGAAATCGGACGGTGCGGTGTGCAACGATGAGGGGGAGATGAGAACCATGACGACAGCTTTTTACAAGCAGCTATACACCTCTGAAGGAACGGAAAACATGGAGGCAGTGCTAGAGACTATTCCCACGAAAGTCACACCCGACATGAATAATATGTTACTCGCCTCGTTCAAGGAGAGTGAGGTAAAAGAAGCTTTGTTTCAAATGTTCCCGACAAAAGCCCCGGGGCCGGATGGATTTCCAGCACACTTTTTTCAGAGATATTGGGAACTGTGTGCAGCGGAGGTGACTGCGGTTGTGTTGCGAGTTCTCAAGGGAGAGGATGACCCAACATCCATAAACAAAACCTTTGTGGTTCTTATCCCAAAGGTAGCAACACCTGAGGAATTGGGACAATTTAGGCCAATCAGTCTTTGCAACGTCATATTTAAAATAGCATCGAAAGTGGCGGCAAATAGACTGAAGAAAGTGCTACCGGAGATCATCTCAGAGGAGCAATCGGCTTTTGTTCCTGGGAGGTTAATTACGGATAACATCATCACAGCATATGAATGCTTGCATTTTATGAAACGCAAGCGAGCTAAAGATAATCGGTGTTGTGCTTTGAAGTTAGATATGAAGAAGGCGTATGATCGGGTGGAGTGGACTTATCTTCGCGCTATTATGCTCTGTTTGGGATTCCACAGGCTTTGGGTGGATATGATCATGCGGCTTGTTACTACTGTTTCATTCTCGGTTCTTTTTAACGGTGAATGCACATATAGCTTTACTCCATCGAGGGGTATTCGTCAGGGAGATCCTATCTCCCCCTATCTTTTCCTGTTAGCAGCAGAGGGCCTTTCGTGCCTGTTAAAATCAAGAAGTGAGTCATCCAATCTCAGTGGGATTAAAGTGGCGCCGTCAGCTCCGATGGTCAGTCACTTACTCTTTGCAGATGACAGCCTGTTGTTCTTCAGGGCAAATAGGGAGAGTGCGGAGGAGATTAAAGAAGTGCTGGACATATACTGCAGAGCTTCGGGTCAGCAGGTTAATATGGACAAGTCATCCATTCACTTTGCGAAGGGATGTAATCAGGCTATCAGAGCGGAGATAAAAAATATTTTGGATGTTCAGAATGAGGCTCTGAGTGAGAAATATCTGGGTATGCCTTCCGATGTGGGGTCGGCGACTAATGGAGCGTTTAAATATCTAAGAGATAGAGTTTGGAAAAGAGTCCAGGGATGGCTGGAAATTCTTCTTTCGGCTGGGGGCAAGGAGATTTTAATTAAATCCGTGGCTCAAGAGATTCCAACATTTTCGATGTCTTGTTTCAAATTGCCAAGAGGCTTGTGTGAGCACATAAACAGCCTTCTGCGGAGCTTTTGGTGGGGCAGCAAACAAGGGAAGAGAAAGACATGCTGGGTAGCATGGGAGGAGATGACTAAGCCGAAAAGTCTAGGGGGTTTGGGGTTCAGAGATATCGAACTCTTCAACCTCGCTCTACTCGCAAGACAGGCATGGCGCATGGTTCAAGACCCAAACACGCTCAGTGCAAGAATTCTAAAAGCTGTTTACTTCCCAGCTTGTGACTTCCTGGAGGCCGAGTTGGGTGCAGCTCCGTCGAGAGTGTGGCGGGCTATTATGGAAGGGAAAGATGTGTTGAAACAAGGACTTATTAGCAGGATCGGCACAGGGGAGAAAACAGAAATTTGGAACATGAATTGGTTGCCGAGGGATGGCCTTCTGAGGCCAGTGGCGTGCACACATGATGATCCACCTTACCTGGTGAGTGAACTGATTGATCCTATCACTAGGTCGTGGGACATGTTGAAGGTGCATACTTACCTGGCACCTATGGATGCTGATATAGTTCAGAACATCCCGTTACCGACCAGACAGCAAGATGATTGCTGGGCCTGGCATTATGATCGGCGGGGTGTGTTCTCAGTCAGGTCAGCTTACAAGATGCTTGTGTGTACAAGGGAACGGAGGTCAGCCTGGCTATACAACACTACAGGACGATCAGACACAAAGAGCGAAGCAAAGGAATGGACTTCTCTTTGGCAGGTTCAGGTTCCATCAAAGTTGCGTGTGTTCCTATGGAGGCTGGCGAAACAATCAATCCCAACAGCCGATGTATTACACCACAGAAACATGGCGACACATAATTCTTGCGGAATATGTGGGAGAGTAGATTCCTGGAAACATGCTCTGCTAGACTGTAATATGGCGCGCAGTGTATGGGCTTTGTTGCCGGAAGAGCTGGTCGAGGTTCTGATCAATATTGAAGAACCAGATGCAAGGAGTTGGCTAGCTGAAGTGATCAGCGCGTTATCGCATGTGGACCTTACGCTGACAGTGGTGACGTTGTGGGCTATTTGGCATGCGAGAAGGAAGGCGGTGTATGAACAAAATTTTCAGAGTCCGCTTTCGACTTTCAGTTTCATCAACAGATTTGTGAATGATCTGTCCTTGCTGAAGCCTAGCGTTCAGCCGAGACAGAAGGCGGTGGTGACAGCACCACGGTGGATACCTCCGACGGTAGGCACTACAAAAATCAATGTCGACGCTGCAATCTCCAAGAACGGAGGGTTTGCGGCAATGGCAGCAGTTGCACGCGACGTCGAGGGAAGGTTTCTTGGTGCTTCGGCTCTGGTTGTTCAAGGGGCATCAGAGCCGGAGATGCTGGAGGCAGTGGCATGCAGGGAAGGTGTGGCACTGGCATATGATCTGAATTTGCAACGAGTGACTTTGGCAAGCGATTGTGCTAATGTTATCCGGAGCATTCAGTCGGGAGACAAGCTGGGAGCTTATGGCCAGCTGGTAAGTGAACTAACGGCTGCAATGACAGACTTTCAAGCACTCAATTTTATCCATGAGGGTCGCAGGTCCAATGTTGATGCCCATAACCTTGCGAGAGGTTCTATATATGCTGGAGTAGGGAGGCATACTTGGTTTATTAGTCCACCTGCGGGTGTTTGTAGCAATGCTTTAGATACACCAGTTGGTGGTTGTAATCAGCAGAAGCAACAAGTTTCTGACGCGCTCTTTTCCTCACCAGGGTACCGAAGGGGACTGGGAGGTTTTTTAATGAGGCGGCTTGTTGGCTTTTAATAAAGTGGTGCAATTCTCAAAAAAAAAAAAGCCGGTCAAGAGCAGACTACCGCGCCTCCCTGCAGCCACCGGCCGGGCCACCGCTTCGCTGCCAGAGCACCGGGCTGGCCCCTGCCGCCGGCGGCGACGAGGGAGCGCGGAGGCGCAGAAGCGCGCAGCCGCCACGGGGGGCGACGGACGCGCGGGGGAGGGAGAGAGCTGCTTTCGGGAGGATTGGGCGGCTCTTGACGATGGTCCGGCGGGGCTCATCGCCGAGCGCGTCCTCGCCGACTACGTGCGTGGACCCACTCGCCCACGGCGGTTTGGATCGCTGGAGGTGGACCATGCTCCGGGAGGAACTCGCCGATCCCAACCGCCGCTCCTTCCGCAACACATCCACCCGCGAGTGCATGCAGGTCGACATCCCGGAGCTGCATGACCATTTGTTGCTCGCTGTCAGCACGGAATAAATCTGGGAGGACCTACGACACTTACGGAGTGGATTTGGACACCAGGACACTATCAGTGGTCAAGAGCTTGGGTGGCTGCAACGCAGGGCGTGCAGTGTTCATGGGCTTGCATGGCTCTGTTTCAGTGTCTCTAGGCGTCTTCCCCTCCGGCTTCTTGAGTGCTAACACCATCTACTTGAGCTTTGACCTTCGTGAGAGAATGATGTTAAGTGCTGGAGCATATCATCTCACATCTGGAAGAGTTGAACTCCCATGTAGCTTCGTACCACGGCCCCATACTCTCATTGACTGTCTGTCTTTGTCTACTACTATCAAAGATTGATAATTTAGCAACCATGGTTTATACAATGTGCACTCTTTATCCCCATTTGGTTAGCTAGTATTTGTTTTTTTTTAACCGAGGCAAAAGCTTTGCCTTTTATATTGATATAGGAGAAACTTTGCCTTTTAGCTAGTATTTGAGTGTATGTGTCTGGCTAGAGCTTTGAAACCTGCTAAACTTGGGTACTGAATCTACCAGCCATACATACTGAGTTGTAAGCATCTAGCTAGCTAGTCTAGTGTGAGAAGAGGAATTTAGCCATGAAAAGCAAAGACATAGTATGCACATGATCTTTTTACTGGTGTTGTCAGGAGGTAATGTTGAACCAACACATTTTTTGTATGTGCTAAAAGATCTAGTTCGGGTGGAGGATATATCAAGCTATACTGTTACCTTTTTTTATTCATCTGTGCAGGGAGGCGTTTGTGCAATTCTGGTTTCTTTACCTATACCAAACAGGCTGCTATGTATTCTGAGTTGTGAGTTCACTTGACTGAATGCACTTCACCGTAATTTAGACGTCTCTTTATGAGTTAATTTTCTTGGATATGGTGGACCTTTATTAAAATTGCATCATTGTAGAGTTGTACTTAACAATTGGCAGTTAGGAAGTAGTCCAGTGCACGTCGTTTTGTTCTAACACACCAGCAGATGATGAGTCCTTTATTTCGAGTTGGTTCGCTGTTATCATGATCTGTATCAGGAAGGTTTTTGTTGTATGCCATGATCAGGATGAGGACATTCTTTTTGACTGCTGAACTCATCTTTGGCATTCTTTGTGATATTGGATTTGTGTGTACATAATTGGCATCATCTCCTGGTAGATCTTACCCACCTAGACCTAGTGTAATACCTTTGGTATGAAGATGACGAGGAGTAGTATTTTGGACTGTATGTTTCCTTTTCCCGTTTAGCTAGCTTAAGTTTGAGTATGACTGTTTAGTTGTTTCTTTTTTTGCTGGCTTTCATTTGAATATCTTCGTCTTGTTAGTTGTAAGCATGGCTCTGCCATACTGCTAGTCTAGGAACACTCAAGAGTCAAGCCATGAAAGTATGTCTACCTAGTTAGTGTAAATGGTAGTGCTAACATTTTTTACTGATTTATGTTATGGGGAGGTGCTGCTCAAAATATCCACAGAAGACATGGTAGGAGTACATTAAATGCATGCTGATCCTTTACAACTTCCCAGTTGGTGGCTTTGCTTGTCCTGATCATTGTCCTAGTTCTGGTAATTCATCGTATCAAAGCGGGATTCCGTTTGCTCTCCTAGTTCTTCTGTAACATTGTACTGTTTCAATGCAATCTACAAGCATTCACTGTTGAGGGGGATTTACGCAATTCGAGCTAGAAGTAGATAATTATCCTATCAAATACACCTGTCTGTGATATTCATTATTGCAAGGAAATATTACTGTTCTCCAATTTTTCACCTAAATAGTCTTTAATTATATTGTTAAGGCTGTCTTCTCTGCAGTTTATTTTCTATTTGGTTGTTAGAGGCATCAGAAAATAGTATGTAAATTTTGTTTTCTTTGTGCTGGACTGCTGGTTAATCAGTGCAATAACTCTGCTAGGTTCCGTAATGAAGAGCCCTCGATTTTGTTGTGTCCCAGTTTGGATGGAATTTTACCTCCAGATCCAGTTTCTGTGTGCATTTAAACAAAAGAACTGTGCCATGTCCAATTCCAACTCTGTAATTCAAATAACTCTGTATTTTTTATTTGCTCATAAACATTCAAATAACTCTATATTTTTTATTTGCTCATAAACATTCTAAGCATGGCTTTGCTTTCATAAACAAATATCTCAGCACATAATTTCTCATTTGAATGCTTTCTGCAGTTTTCAGCGAACCTGAATGGAGGTTATGGAGAACTTTCTAATAGCATGGCTTGGAGTTAATATTACCTAGGAACACCCGATATGTGATCTACCCATTTTTGCAATGTTTGCCTGGTGGTATAGCGCAACAAACCTGCAGACTGTACGTCATTGTACTAAAATTAATAAGCTAGTCGACTCACGTATTCTCTTTACTTATTATTTTCTCAGCCTGACAAATTTCAGGGCATGCAGGGGCTAGTAGCTCAGTAAGTATATGCCGCAGTATATATGGTGGATTTGCGAGTAGTGTATTGGAAGATTAAGTAACCTCTTGGTTTGGCCTATGGTAGAGAAATTATGTTGGTTCAATGCATGCTTTCCTATTGAATAACAATTTAGTTTGACACTATATTTGTAGAACGATGATGGAAGTGGCCATATGGCAGCAGAGTGTGATGATGAATCACATTGTGATGATCTTGTTGTAATCATCACAGGTTCTGATTGTGAGGTTCTGTTACTACTGAAATCCCAGAGTTAAGGATAGCTCTGTCAACCAGTAGCAGAATAATTTGCATTTGGAGAAGTGGATCCACTGGGAAGGAACCTCACAGGTATATCCTGTTGTGCTAAAAACCTGCTAGCTTCTTTTTCAATTCTTTTAAACAGTATCTGCTTTTATAAAATCATTACGATATTTTTGTCAATAATGAAAAGAATACAAGTTTATGTAGCTTTGAAACCTTCCTTTGTGGGGAACATTTAATTCATTTTGAAGAGTTTATCATGGTTTAACCTACTTACTGACTACTTGTATTAGTTCTGGAGGTAGCAGTTTTCTCAAAATATTCTTGTATGGTTCTATTGGGTACACAAATATAAAGTTTTGAACCGCGAAAGGAATACCCAAGAAAGAAAAAGAACCATTACAAACTTGGCACTACTGGTTTTTTCGTCTATTTGACTGCAAACATTATTAATAGATGACGTGATTGATCTTACCGCAACCAATCTTTTGTGTCAAGCAAACATTATTAATAGAGACGGTAAAGCAACGACACGTACAGATTCCACATGAAACTTGTGGCGTTGTACCAATTTTTTCCCGAAGGGAGTACATCCTTCCTATCCCCAGCGTGATCATGAATAAGGCATTATACATTTTGTTTTGAGAACGTTGTAAGCATTTTTTTGTTCAGAAATAAACCACAAGATTAGTTGAACACACCATCCAGAAAGCATATCAAATTGCAAGGTTACCATGGAGTTAAATCTGCGACCCCCAACTCCAACAGATAGAGCTGCATACATGCTGAGAGAATACATACTGTATATAGCACACAAATTAACACAACTGTTCCACATTCTGTACATACTTGCTCTCACTGAAAGATACTGAATGAAAGTGAAGTACTCCCACATTACACTTGGCATTTCAAGTGTATGTAGGTATATGAAAGCGGGGACGATACATGTGCTTTCTCCAAACACCATTTCCGACTCTAGCCAACTAGGTTTTATGTACATGCGGAAGCAGTTCCGCCAAAGAGCCTCCCACAATCGACCCAGAAAAATGTTCAGAATATAGTGATCACATCGATGAAGGAGGATACTTGCTTCAAATCATGTTCAATATATTATCACTCCCATCGTCTTCTTGTTTCATTACATCATCACCATGAGCTTATGACAACATATTCGAGCATTTTCATCTTAAGAGTATTCAAGAATAATAGTAATGTTAATGCAACAATAAGATTGGAACTCTGACTCCGGCGACAAGATCATATCAAACCAGTCATGTATAGTAACCACGTAACATTCTGATTTGGATAGAAGTACATAACAATCCATGGCACTACTAATTCCTCTCAGTAAAGCCTCTTATGATTGCTGTAGTCGTAGGAGTCGGCGAGCCAAAGGTAGAGGGCGAGTTCAACAAGGCTGAAACCAGCGAGCAACCAGTAGAAATAGTCAAGGTGAGCACGATTGAGGTTGTCGGCGAACCAGCTGTCACCGCCGTCACGGCTGGTTACACAGTCGACGATGGAGATGAGAGCGCCGCTGATGAAGCCGGCGATGCCCATCACGCTGAAGTAGAGCGCCAGACCAAGACTGCGCAGCTCGTCGGGCATCTGGTCGTAGAAGAACTCCCGCATCCCGACAATAGCGAACACATCCGCCGTCCCGAGTATCACGTACTGCGGCACTAGCCATGCCCAGCTCATCGGCACCGTCGCTGTGGCGTCGTCCACCAGCCCGTGCTCCCGTGCAACCTCCAACCGCCGAGACTCCACCACCGCCGCCACCACCACCGCAGCTAAGGATAGCGCCATGCCGGCGCCCACACGCTGCAGCATAGTCAGTCCCTGGGGTTTGCCCGTTGCGCACCGCAGTGCTGGCACCAACATGCGGTCGTAGATGGGAACGAACAACAAGATGCTTACTGGCCCAAACGTTTGAAGCGCGGCTGGCGGCAACTCCAGGCCGCCGAAGATGCTGCGGTCTAGGGTGCGGCCCTGCTTGTTGAACAGGGTTGAGATCTGCGCAAACACCACGCCGTACCCCAAGCAGGTCACCCAAATAGGTAGCAGTCGCACCACTACCCGTGCCTCTTCCAACTCCACCTCATATTCGGGGTGATCTCTTCTCGTGTCCAAGGAGAAGCTTGAGTTCCTACAAAGTGTAGCAAGGCCACGGGCCAGGCGCACAAAGGGGCTCTCGGCACTGGATTTGGGCGCGTAAATGCGATATGTGGGGGTGCCGGCAAGGAAGATGGCGAAGGCGAAAAGCATGACGACGCATAGTGAGCCAAACCCGACTCCCCAGCCAACATTCTCCTCGACGTAGCTCACGATAGACATGGCGAGGGCGATCCCGATAGCCATGGAGAAGTACCACCAATTGAAGACGGAACTTCGGGAGGCGTTCTCCTTCGGGTGGTCGGGGTCAAACTGGTCGGCAGCAAAGGCTAGAGCGCAAGGTTTGTCGGCGCCTTGCCCGAGGGCGATGAGGTATAGGGAGGCGTAGAAGAAGACAACCTTCATCGGTGAAGGGCGGGTTGAGGTATCATCGTCGATGTTGTGCATTTGCGTGGACACTAGAGTGATCAGGCCATAACCCTGCATGTGGATACAAAAATGTTTGTGACTTATTAGTGTTTGCTTAACATTTAGCTCATGGGAAAGCCATTAAGCCAAATCCTAGAAACATTAATTTCTTGGTCTTAAAAGCTTGATCGAAACATATTCGACACAAAATTAAGCTACACTGAGGATTTGGAGGAGTAGATTTAGATGTCCCCTAGACTAATTGATAGGAACTGTAACCAAACTAAAAATTAAAATGAATAGATCCACGAGTGGTAGAAAGATGGTACTACTAAAATTGATGATAGGATTTAGGGACTGCTCAATAGTTACATACCAGGATGTAGAGGGTGCAGGCTAGGATGATTGATCGATAGCGACCCAGCCACGAGTCGGCGACGAAGGCGCCCAGCAGCGGCATGAGCTTGGCCGTCCCTGACCAGGCGTTCACGGCGGTGGCGGCCGCGGCGGTGGAGTGGCCGAGCTGCCCCGTGAGGTAGGTGATGAGGTTCGCCGACACACCAAAAGCGGCGAAGTTGCCGGCGATCTCCAGCACTGCAGAAAGTAGGCCATTGATTTGATATCCAGGAAACGCTAGCTAATGATCAGCGAGCTACTCTACAAATAGTTAGGCAGGGCAGTGAATACATATATAAATGGTGTTTACCGGCGACGAAGAGGGCGGAGCGCCATCCGCCGGAGGAGCTGCGGTAGACGGTGCGGCCGCGGAAGTCGGAGACTCCGGCGAGCGGCGCCTCATCCGCGTCAAGCAGGAAGGGGACCTCGGCGTCCATCTCTCTGGCTATGGTTTGTTTGGGAGTCACCGGCCGGAGTACGATGTTTCGCCTATAATTTATTTTGTGTGCACGCTGTCAACTCAATCATTGAGCCCCAGCTCGCCTGGTGCAAGCGTACCGTAGGTGAACTGCATTCACGTAAAAATGGAAACAACTTAATTACACAATGTAATGAAATCGGGAACTATGTTCCTTAATTCAAAAAAAAAACTTACTTTACACACCAGCAGGGGAATTACAGGGTGAAGGAGGAGATGATGAATCGGGAGGGTGGGTGGTTGTCGCCTATCAGGAGGCAGCTAATTAATTAATATTAAGCTCCACCGACTCAATCTTGAGACTTGGGCGAGCCTCAAGTTTGCATTAGATCGGTGGTGGCCACCAATACTACTTACTACTTATATACTTATATTTATATATGAAAGTAGGTGTGATTCGCGGTCAGTTAGGGCGTCCATGTCGCCCCCTTTACGTAGCCGTCCGATCTGCCGCACGGACGGGCCAGATTGAAATTCGCGGATTCATATCCCACGGGTACTGTTCATCTAGGAATTTTAGCCAATGGGACTGCGCCACGTCGCCCGGTCACCCTTCGGTCGAGCCGGTTCCACTCGGTAACCGTGGCTTTTTATAGAAAAGCATCTGAAAAACCGATCCGTGCCCCGCAGTCCACAGTTTAACACAGTGGAGGACCTATACGCGAATACGTAAAACTCCACGGGCTTTGTTGCAAAATGACACGGCAGAAACCCCCCTCCCCTTTTCCTCTCCCGCGACCCGGAAGTCGCCGCCGCCGCACGCCGCCGCCGCTCCCCGCCTCCCCGCTCAGATCGACGGGGACGGGGAGATGCGGCGCCGCTCCGTCCACATCCTCGCGGAAGCTCGGCTTCCGGGATGCTCCGTCGTCACCGAAATTGTCGCCGCCGCGCTCCATCTCCACTGCCGCGTCCGCGCGCCTCCGGCCGCGCTCCGGCGACCCAAACAGAGCGGCGCTGCCGCACCCGGGCGCTCCGCATCCGCGTGCGTCCAGCGCAAATTTACTGGTTTTTGTTATTCAACAATGAAACAAGATCAATCGGCGGCTAGGAGCTGAAGCCGATGCTATGAGATAATATTATTGCTTTTTCTAAAACTCAAAATCTTGATTTATTCTTTAACACTTTTGAAGTTTGAAATGTTCACTCGGTTGATGATTATTGGACATGTTACAGAATAACATGACGTTTTTGTTTCGATGTTGGGGTTCAAGTAAACCAGTTTTATTCAATTAGTTTCAGTGTCTAGTAGCTAGCTAAGACATTGCTTTGCTCCTTCGTTATATTAGGGTAAAAATCCATGATGAAGAAATCAAGTTATCCAAAAACTCATCTTTGAGTTTGGTGGTAAAAAATTAAACATAAATAATTTGACTGTTTGGCAGGACGCTGGAACCGAAGTTGAGCCTATGGGTGACCTCAATACTGAAGCTGAGAGAAAACTTGGTCGGCTTGTTAAGAAGAAGTAGGTGGAGTCTACTTCACGTGTATAATTTAATAATTATATCACTTTTCGAAATTCCAGGAACTCTTAACGTTTTTCTTATATATAGGTATGGCACAGAATTTTTCATTATGCATCGGTATCCTTTGGTTGTCCGCCCTTTCTACACCATGCCTTGCTATGATGACCCTGCTTACAGCAACTCTTTTGATGTCTTCATCCGAGGTAGGTATTTCAGTCTAGATCGGTTTTGTTTCCTATTCCCATCATGTATGATACGGAAAAGCCAAACTGTTGTGCTGAAGTAAAATGACATCATTAATATATATGCCAATGATCAGTCCCTCGTCCCTCGCATCGTCTCCCCAAGGCGACCGGGGGGCGAAACCCTAGCCGCCCCGCGCCGCCACCCCCCCCCCCCCCCCCCCCCGCCCATCTCCCTCCCCTCGTCTCCCCCGGAGGCGGCTGCCGGACTCGGCCGTGCACCGCCGGTGAAGGGGGCGGCGAGGATATGCGCTTCTCGGCTCCCTGCGAGCAGTTTGGGGGGAACTGCTAGGGCGGGGGCCCCTTGCCGGCGGCGGCGGCCCGTCAGCAAGCGCCTGCCCCCCTCCGGCGCGGGTGCGGCGGCCCGTCTGCTCCTCCGGCGTCCACCCCCCTGCGCCGTCACCGGAGGATGCCGTCGGGCTCGCGCCGCGGTGGACGGTGCCAGCGCAGGCTTTCTTCGGCGCGCGGCGGCGGCCCATCTCGCGGCGGCGGTCCCGTGGCGGCGACCGCGTCCGGCCCCCCAAGCTGTGGCGGCTACCGTGGCGGCACGGCCTCCCTCCGGCGGCGCGATCTCCTCATCTGACGGCGGTCCGTGGCGGCGCTGAGGTCCATGGTGGGGTGCATCGTGGTGATGCGCCTCTCCCCCGATGGTGCGGCCGCAAGGTGCGGCGGCGCCTGGTGGAAGACCTGCAGGCCGTTGCCATCGGGTTCTGCCCGAGGTGAGCTGCTCTCCCCTGCTTGCGTTGGAGCTCTCCCCTGTCCCAGGAGCATCTCCACGGTTCCTTCGACGGGCGGTTGGTGGTGTGGTGCGTGGAATTGGGGGAAACCCTTGGCTGGCGACGGCCGCAACGTCGACGACGCTCCGGCGTCGCGTCCCTCCTTGGAGGCTTCGTTGAAATTCCAGCCCCACCACCCACCACTTTGCTGGGTGAAAACCTGGTCCCTGCTTTGGCAGCGGCGGCGCTGCGGTGTCGTTTCCCTCCATGGAGGCGCTGCTGAGGGGTCGCAAGGGTGGTGCTCGGGCTCCTGATTGCTGATGGCGGGAGGCGGCTTTTGCTGGTGTTGGTGCGGCCAGTTCGGGGCCGACGGTGGTGTGTTCTTCTCTCCTCGGCTGGCCTTCGCGTGGTCTCGGCCCTGTTGATGTGCTTGCCCAAGAGCCCCCGGTGGCTGCTGTTGCGGTGTGGGAGCTTCGTGCTCAAGGTGGTGTCTAGGCTCACCTTTGCTCCTTGACGACACAATGTATGTCTCCCCCACCGCTTTCGTCTTGATGTCCGTGGCGGAGCTCCCTATCTAGGATAGTGCTAGGTGCTAGGCTTGACACTCCGATCCGATGATGATGGTGGTGCTTCTGAGTTGTGCCATGGGGTTCGAGTCGCGCGCCGGTGCGGTGCGTGAGGCTGATTGCCGAGTCTTGGCATTGTGACCCCTAGACTGCACCCCCCACCTCTTGTGTCTTTTGGCGGCTCTTGCTGTCCCCTCTTCTTGTTGTTTTTTTTTTCTTGTATTTTTGTTGTTTCTCTTCCTCTGTATCCCCTGTAAAAGTGCTATTCTGTTGTAAGAACATGGCCCGCCAGGCTACTTTCGGTGAATGAAACAAGCGGTGGGGATTTATTCCCCCCGTTATTCTCGAAAAAAAAAATATATGCCAATAAGGCAATAAAGACATCTTATTTTGGGGTCTTGCATATTAGACTATATGGTATATATTCATGTACCTACTTGTTGAGTCATCTGAAGTGCTTGTTGTTGCAAGTCTGATATTGAACCAAGTTTTTTTATATGGCAGGCGAGGAAATTATTTCTGGAGCTCAAAGGGTGCACATGCCAGAGTTGCTGAGGAAACGTGCAATCGAGTGTGGAATTGATACTAGTAGTATATCATCATACATTGACTCATTCAGGTTTGTTCTACACCCACCGTATAACGAGTATTGCAGTATCTATTACCTTGTTTTCATCAATCAATTGAAATGTTGATATATATTTTTCTTCATCTTGGTATTCAAATTATTTAATCAACCCATGTTGACAATTACAGTTATGGCACCCCTCCTCACGGCGGCTTTGGTGTTGGGCTTGAGAGAGTGGTGATGCTTTTCTGCGCCCTCAACAATATCAGAAAGACATCGCTTTTCCCCCGCGACCCATCGCGGCTTACGCCATAAGCAAATTTCTTTTATGGACAGATAGCTTGTGCCGAACGCTTTCACCATCTGTACTTCTTTACCAGCGTGCTAGTTTCCCTCCTTGCCTCTCCCTCGTATAACACATATATTTCCGACATATACAATTTTACTTTCAGATTGACGACAGACATGCACCACCTGTGTCCGCAGTTAAAGAAAACATTGACTTGCTTGACAAGAGCAAACCCCCTGTTGGACAGAAATATTACATGGGTGTGGAAACATCCACACAATAATGCATTTTGTGGCTATCAACTGCAGCGAATATTCACCTATGCATTTCCCTATGATCAACTGTTCGGCTGAAGAGATTTATAACAATTTAAAATCTGCAAAAGCGGACATATATTCATGGGACAATTAGTAGCCCACAAGTCATGCATTTTCAGACTGACAACCCCACAAAAAGGTATGTTCTTGGAAAGGGATTGAAACCCTCGTTCTCCAGTTGTTAAGGTGGCATCTGGAACCTCTAATAGGAGTAACCTGAAACCCCGTAGTAATGTCATTGCCATACACAAATCATCTGAATTGCAAAGCCCTAACTGCGTCATCGTACGCTTCGGCTTTACCAAGAGAGATACTTAACATAGGATATTCGAGAAAAAAAGATCACCTGAATATATGCAGCAATCACCGGTTCAAAAAAATATATGAGTGAAGCAAGCAATGCTATCCTATGATTCCTATCTACTGCACTATAATTCGTACCGCCGGATTACCACTCACATGCTGAAGCAGATCACATGCAGATCGATGCAGGCTCAACATGCGCGCCAGAGCACACTCTTTCCACTGCCATTCATGGCGCTTACGTTGCACCATCAAGCTAGCAAGCAAGCGTCGGTTGCAGAACGCAAGGTGCGCCTGCCACCACACCACACCCTGCAGATGCAAGCTCAACACATGGGCGCCAGAGCATGGCGGATTGGCGGCCACACTGTTTCCACTGCCACTCATGCCGCTTACACCACACCACACCACCATATGTAGTCACCCTTCATGCTCAGCAGAGGCACCGATCCAAGCATGCCTGCAAGCTCTGCTTCGTCTTGCATTTATTGACTCTGGGCTTCTCCACACTATTTCCCCACATTCCAACTCCTGTTTTTGTTTGTGGAGTATGTAAGCGCTTAACTTTGTTCTTGCCCTCTGTTTGGAGCAGTGCAAGTGCAACTCGGTGTTTAATGGATGAATTATTTTCTTCTGTTACCGCTACGTACGTACGTGTTTATGCTGCACAATACGTTTTGAACAAAAGTAATGCTTATATTAATCAATGTGCCGCGCGCGACCACGACAGGCAGCCTGCAGCCGCCCGCTTCAGGTCCAGACTCCAGGACGACGAGCAGTTCTTCGTCTTCTCTTGTGCACGTTGTTTTGGATATTTATCATGGACTAGCAAACACAATGTGTAAGGTAAACAAATTCAGAACATACATACTTTCTGACCCTTTGTGAATATAAGTAACACTACATCGAAGATAACCGAACAGAGGACAACATCATAAACATAAACACTACATGCTCATTGCTCGGACGACCACGAACGATCAATTGTGGTGCATCGACAATGAAGAAGAGAGGCCTAGAATCTAGTATCTTCCGCCCTCCCCCTGCACGCCTCCTCGATCTTGGGAGAGCCGAACAGCAGCTGCTTGTGGTGGCGAACCAGCAGCACCTCGGCCGCGTCGAGCGCCTCCGCCTTGGTGCGAACGTCGGCGACGCTGCTCTCCGGCAACCCGTCGATGGCGTTGAGGACGACACCGAAGGGCCCGAGCTCGCGCTTCATGAACGACGCCGCCTGGCGTGCCGTCTCGGCGTCGGCGGCTGCCGCTGCTTCGGGGCTGGTGAACACCCGGATGACCTCCGCCATGTTCTCCTGCCGCTGCGCCAGGTCGTCCGCCGCGGCGACGAGAGCGAGCGTGAGGAGGAGGAGGAGGAGGAAGTACTTGGCCATGGCGAGTCTGGTGTATCGGCGATTTGCATCTCTAGCTTGGAGAAGTAGACTGAATGTTATATGGTGGTGCGGACTGCGGATTGCTAGCTGTGGGGTGGCCGGCGGCAGGCACATCGCATTGTGCAACGGCGGCCGCTGGTTAGTTGGTGCAGTGTAAACACGTGAGAGCTCAAATCTCCTTGTGTGTTGCTTGCGCAAAGAAAGCAAAAATTGTTACTCCGTGTTCTACTATTTAGCCCTCAACATGTTGACGATTTCTGCGAAATAATTTACGAAATATTGAAAATTCCATGAGATATCACAATGATGGATTTGGAGGCAGCTTATTTGCCACCCCCCGGCCTACCCCCGACTCCCACACGCACAACACGGGCAAAGTTCTAAGTCAAATATTCTAGCTTTTATCTAGAAAACGCTGTCAACATTTACAGTACTATATGAATATATAGAATATAAAAATATATTTTATGGTAAATCTAATGACGCGTTGATTCCTGCGACCGCTTAAAACTCGTATTCTCCTCTGTTGTTAGCCAGCAATATAATCCAAACAGGACCTTGGGACGGCAGGTAGCTAGCTAGCAGTAATCCAACGTATTTTTTGTTCAACATGAAGTATGGTTCAGAGTCTAGGAGGCAGCTACCAGCTAACTCGAAATCCAATCCCATCCGACGTACTCCAAATCGGCAATGCGGCAGTGTTTGATTTGACTTCTCATTTTTGAAGGACGATATGATTGTGTTAGTTTGATCATATGCATGGCCGGCCGGATCAGAGGACGACGTCGACGAATCGACACGCCCCGTCCCTCGCGAGCCTCATCATGTTCGTCTATGCATGTGACCCTTTCCTTTCTCATCTCTCCATGGCCGATGCTGCAGCTCACGCGTCAGTGTTTTTGGCAGGCGCCATTGATATCATCTCCATGCTAGCCGCCCTAGCTAGCTATTTTTACTGCTCCTACAACCCTACTTCCTTCTAAAATTTTACGAGTCTGTCGTCGGTGATCTTTGGTGTAGAACTAAAAATACATAACTTGTAGACACTTCATGTACAAGGCTAAGCAATGCCCTCTTCCGAATATACAGTACGTGGGTGATATGCAGTACTTCCATAATTTATACAGTCGCAAACATTGTTTCTAGCACAGAATGTATTCGAAAGGGGACGTACTAGAAAACTGTCGAGTAACCAAACAACAACTTAAAGAAAGGATCCATTAACTGAAGATAGCCGAAAACAGAGGAGTAGGCGAGTAGCTAGTACGAACAAATGCAGGGCGACATAGCGATCGATCGAGGCGCTTTACATGCTCGGACGACGACGAACAAGAACAAACAACGGTGGTGGTGCTCACAGAGAAACAGATAAAGTGGTGAGATATAGCTAGCTAGAGCACACAATCAGACGTTGTAGTCTAAGACGGTACGTAAACCAGCATGCATGCAGGCATATGGCGAGTGAGCAGCTCTTGGGCATGCGTGCAAGCTACAGATCGGCGTCTCTGATCTTGACGGAGCCGCCGGGGAGCAGCCGGCCCAGGTGGCGAACCAGCAGCTCCTTGGCCGCGGCGCGCGCCTCCTCCTTGGCGCTGCCCTCCGGCATCTCGCTGACGGCCTTGAAGACGGGCCGGAGGAGCGCCATCTCGCTGTTCATCGCGGCCACCGCCCGCTTGAGCGCCTGGGGGTCGGTGCTCGCCGGGTTGTAGCCGGAGAACACCTTGACGGCCTCCGCCATGGCCTCCTGCCGCTGCAGAAGGCGGTGGTCGTCGTCGGCAGCGGCGAATGCTCCGCCTCCGCCGTGCTGGCTGGCGGCGAGCAGAGCGAGCGTGAGGAGGAAGAGGGTGAGGTTGGCCATGGTGAGGGCGGGGAGCGGATGGATTGCGTAGGCTGGCAGTATAAATGGCGGAGCTGCTTTCTTTTTACCGTTCCAAACTTATTTCAACCACCAACTTTAACTTCACAGGGATGCATGTGAGAACTGGTAGTTTCAAGTCTCCATCAGTAGCTTCATAAACGGCAGTATGTATTATTGTGTGCTAGATAGGATAGAGCTGCCTCTTTGAGAGGAGCGGCTTTTTGGAGGCCGAGCTACATGTAGCTCAATTTCTGAAAAAAAAAATCCATATTTCTGTCTTTCAAAAAATTCCATTAAATTTGTATATGTAGATAAACTCGAGATCTATTATTGTATTAAAAAAACATATTATTCCGGGCTACACAAAAATGATAAATCTTGCATAATTTTGGATTTTCTGACCATTTCTGCGTATTTTGGAGTATAGAATAAAACCTTCTCTAGATGTGTCAAAGAAGATCGTATTTCACACCTTACACATAGTTGGATGGTTTATGTCAAACATTTAAGAAAAAGAGTATGTCGCAAGAGTTTATTCTGTAAATAAATTAGTTGGGAACTAAAACAAAAGGCTTAAAAAGTTTATTATGTAAACAATTATGTCAAACATTTTCTGATCTTGACGATATTTGCCCGAACCATGTCTTTTGTAATCGTCATACTCCACATATCATATCATGTTATTACCGATGAATCCAAATAAATTCTTGATGGAAGTACAGGTGGAGTATTCATGTCACCTTCCAATATTTCTTGATCTAAGAGGCACTTGGTATCAATCTTTAACTGTGGACATTAATTATTCAATATATAGCTTCATACTTAAGTTGCAAGTTAAAAGGAGGTGATCCTTGTCGTCTACCCTTCTTCCATGATCACAATACACAATGTTGGTCGCTCACTTACTCTCCATTGTCGTCTTTGTAGCATGCCCCTAGTATTAGCAGTGAGCGCCAGAGCGTGATCGATGGAGCTGCTTTTATTACCGTTGCAGCCTCATATCAATTTTCAACAACCAACTTTAACTTCACAAGGATATGCAATTGAGAGTACTAGACTACTACGTAGTGTACGATACTGAGAAGAAGAAGGATATGGTTCAGACTGAAGGTAAGAGTCAGACAAGAGGCACCTAGCTAGCAATCCACTCCTTTCAGATATGATCCGAGACGTACTCAAAATAATCGGTCGACGCCTCAGTGTTTGATTCGTTTTTCTGTCTTTTGAACGGCGGCAGGACTGCGGTACTGTTTGATTCGGTTTGATCTGATGACGGCACAATACATCATCGGCGCGGCTTGTTCCTCATAGCTTAGCCTCTTGATCTTTTAGCATCTCCATGGCTGCTGCAGCTAGCTCATGCATCTGCTTTCGGCGTCATCTCCATGCTATAACCGCGTGAGCTGTTCAGGCCATTTTTCACTACTTCTTTGTGAAACAAATTGCGAGTCTGTCTCTTGGAGAGTTTTATTTGGCACGGATGTTTTTGGTTCGGCCACTTTGGACTGTGTTTCCTTAATTATCCCGGCAATAAACATTCTAGTAGTTTATTAGTGAGCCTACTACCTTGCCATGGACCATCACCATGGTAATCTATTGAGTAGCACGAACGGAACAATCCTTTAATTAAAGATAGATAGACGAACAGAGGACAACTACATGGAAAAATAGACGACGACGAAGACGAACAAACAACTGTGGTGCACGTACGGACGAGAGGCCTAGCTAGCTAGAGCCTCAATGGATGGAACGTCTAAACGCCACCAAGCAAGGCAAGCTAGTTACAGATCGGCGTTGGCGACCTCGACGGAGCCGCCGGGGAGCAGCTGGCCCAGGTGGCGAGTGAGGAGCTCGTTGGCCGCGGCGCGCGCCTCCTCCTTGGCGCGGACCTCGGCGGCGGTCCTCTCCGGCATCTTGCTGATGGCCTTGAAGATGGGCCGCAGCGGCGCCACCGCGCCGTTCACCGTGGCGACGGCCCGCTTGATCGCGTCGGGGGCGTCCTTTGCCGCGTCGTACCCGGACATCACGCGGACGGCCTCCGCCATGTCCTCCTGCCGCTGCGGCAGGTCGTCGCCGTCGCCCCAGGCAGCACCGAACGCTCCGCCGGTGCTGGCGCTGGCGGCGGCGACGAGAGCGAGCGCGAGGAGGAAGAGGGTGAAGTTGGCCATGGTGAGCGGATCGATCGATTGCGTCTCCCGGCCGGGGAAGGAAGGTGATGAGAATATATGCATGGCGGCCGGAGTGGTGGCAGGCACACCACGCCTTGCGCCACCACAGCTAGTTAGTTGGTGCAATGCAATGTAAGCAGCATGAAGACTGGACGCAACAGTGTGATCGACGGATCCATCGATGGAGCTTCTTCTTCTTTAATTTTACCGTTCATTCCAATCTCATTTCAACTTCAAACTTCCGCTTCACAAGGATGCAATGGTAGTGTACTGCTAGGTGACACTATGACCTGCCCGGTTGACTGGTTTGCATCTCCATTATTTGATTCATAAACGGTCGTCTGTATTATGGTGGTTCAATAGGTAGGATAAAATTGCCTGCTTGAGTCAATTATTAGAGATGTAATACCGAACCGGATACGAGATGGTGTAGTACACCACTCGTATACAAGTCCAACTCTGTAATGCCTTACGAGAGGCTATTCTCGCTTATATAAACACGCAACCGGTGAACCGAAAGGATACACCGTTCCACCCACGACAACAGAAAGTTTTACATGGTATCGAGAGCTATCCTCTTCCCTTCTAGCTAAGCCGCCGCCGCCGGTGATAGACCGATCGGCCTCCCCAGGACTTCCGATAATCTTCGATTGATTCTTCCAGGAATTGATTCGCAAGGACACCACGTTTTGATTCCCGTTCTTTTCTTAGCCAAAAAACCTCCAGATCATACTCAATTTACAATCCTAGACACCCACCCTTCCCTCCCAGGATACGATGTCGTCGTCCTCGACCACATCTGCCGCGACCACAATCGGTGCGCCGCCGGCTACGAAGCTCACGAGAGAGAACTTTCTGTTCTGGCAGGCCCAAGTACTGCCCACTCTCCGCGGTGCGCGCGTCATGGCCCTCCTCGAGGGGACCGACCCCGCGCCGTCCGAGCAGCTGGAGGTAGAAGATGACAACAAGAAGACAATCTCTGTTCCCAATCCGGCTTATGATGCCTGGATCACCAAGGATCAAAAGGTCGTCAGTTATCTTGTGAATTCTCTCTCCGACGATATTCTGGCTCATGTCTTCGGATTGGTTCATGCTGCTGATGTCTGGCGTGCTCTTCACGAGCTCTACTCGTCCCAATCCAAGTCCAGGGTCTCCAATCTCCGTGGCGCCCTTACAAACACAAAGAAGCAAGACATGTCCGCACAACAATATGTCTCCAAGATGAAAAGCTTTGCATCTGAACTTGCCGCTGCCGGGAAGCGAGTTGATGATGATGAGCTCAAAGACTACATCATGAACGGACTTGATGGCTCCTACAGTGGGCTGGTTGCTGCACTCAAAGCTGTTCCCTCTACTTCCCTCAATGATATGTGTTCGCAGCTGGAGTCATACGAGAACAGAGAGTCCATGCTTCTCTCCACGGGTCAGACTGCAGCCACGTTTTCATCCTCTGTTAATGCTGTCCCTCGGCGCCCGCCAAGCCCTGGCTATGGTGGAGGATCAGCCCCAGCTACTGCTCCATATATGCCTCCACAGCAGCAGCCCTATGCACCTCCCCAGCAACACTATGCGCCTCAACAGCAGCAGCCCTATGCACCTCCACAACAGCAGCATTATGCGCCTCCTGTGTACTCATCATAGACACAGCCGCAGCCCTATGCGCCTCCTGGTTTTCAGTACCCGCCGCCACATATGCCCTACATGCCGCCTCCTCAGCAGATGTATATGCCTCCGCAGCAGCGTTCCCCACGTCCGCCAAATACGCAGCCTCCGCAGCAGTACCAAGGCCGCCAGGATCGTCGCCCCAAAGGGGGTCGTGGCAAGAAAGGCCGCCAGGACCGAGTCGCCTCTCCATGGCAGCAAGGTGTTTTATGTCAAATATGCAAGAAGGAGGGTCATTCTGCTAGTGAGTGTTGGTGGCGATATGGCGATGATGATGATGAGGACACTCCCCCCGACACAACTAAAGGCGCCTATGGTGTAGACACAAATTGGTACATTGACACTGGTGCTACACATCATGTGACTGGACAACTCAACAAGCTTCAAGTTCATGAGCCTTACCAAGGACGTGATCAAATTCACAATGCTAGTGGACAAGGTATGGATATTGCAAATATTGGTCATTCTGTTTTGCATACCCCTAATAGTACTATACAACTTCGCAACATATTACATGTTCCTGATGCATCCATGAATTTACTTTCCGCTCATCAAATTGTTCTTGATAACAACACTTTCATGGAAATTCACCCATTCTTTTTCTTGATTAAGGATCAGGCAACGCAGCAAATCCTGTTTAAAGGTCCCTGTCATGGTGGCTTATATCCTCTTGTCCCTGTTTCTTCGAAGTCTTCCAAGCATGCACTTGTCACCATCAAGCCTTCATCCTCCACGTGGCATCGTCGTCTAGGGCATCCATCATCTTTTATTGTTCAACAAATACTTAGGAAGAATAAGCTTTCATATTCCTCAGAAATAAATCCTTACATATGTGATCCATGCCAACAGGCAAAGAGTCATCAGCTACCCTATCCTGTTTCCACTAGTGTGTCCACAGTTCCTTTGGAACAAATCTTTTCTGATGTATGGGGACCTGCTCCTCTCTCTGTAGGCAAACATGCATATTATGTAAGCTTTATTGATGATTTTAGCAAATTTACTTGGATTTATTTGCTTAAAAAACGTTCAGATGTGTATCAAGTGTTTCTTGATTTCCAACAGTATGTTGAGCGCCAATTTGGTCGCAAAATTCTCACCATGCAAACTGACTGGGGGGGTGAATATGAGAAATTAAATAAGTTCTTTCAACGTGTTGGCATTGTTCATCACGTGTCATGCCCTCATGCTCATCAACAAAACGGCTCTGCTGAACGAAAACACCGTCACATTGTTGAAGTAGGCCTTGCTCTACTCGCCAATGCTTCCATGCCTCTCAAATATTGGGATGATGCTTTTATCACAGCCACTTTTCTCATAAATATGCTTCCTACCAAAGTCCTAAATTTTGAGACTCCTACAGAAAAACTTCTCCAAATCAAACCCAACTATGAGCCTCTCAGAGTTTTTGGTTGTGCTTGTTGGCCCAATCTTCGTCCATACAACAAACATAAGCTCTCTTTTCGCTCCAAACGTTGTGTTTTTCTTGGCTATAGTCCTCGTCATAAAGGAGTAAAATGCCTTGATGTGACCACTGGTCGCGTCTATGTCTCTCGTGATGTTGTGTTTGATGAGAGTCTTTTTCCATTTGCTTCTCTCCATCCCAACGCCGGCCGTCGCCTACGTGAAGAAATTCTTCTCCTTCCAAATGATACCTCCTCTTCGGCATCTAATGATAGGAGTGTGCATACTAATGATCACTATTTGCATCTTGTTCCTATTGTTGATTCTCCCCAGGTTGTTGTCGAAGAGGCTCCTACAAATTCAGAAAAACAAACTAGTCAAAATTCTGAAGAAACTGCAACAAACAGCACATCAAATAGTGCCTCGTATCAGGAGAACAGGACACATGAACACAGCAGCACAGGCAGCGGTGCCGAGAGAAATTCCGGACCATCCTCCTTGGATCGGTACCCGCCAGCCCCTGACGCAGTGTTCGCTCCGAGCGCGGATTTCCCCAGTGCCCTTAGGGCCCCCGGCACTATCTCTAGCGTTCATTTTGTGTTGGAGATCCGTGCGAGTCAATGGAATTTCCGCCGGCCGTTTTTTCAGTTTCACCCCTGAAAAATTGAGGAAACAACCCGCACTCCCACGAACCTATATAAAAAGAGACCAGAAACCTAACCCCCCCCCCCCCCCCCCCCAGAAATCACCTGCCTGCGCGGCGGCGCCCTCCCGCCGGCGGCGCAAGAACGCGTCCTACCTCCCGCGCCGGAGCCCGCGCCCTCCCGTGCAGTCGCCCGTTCCCGCCCGCGACCTTCGTCTCCCCGGCGCCGTCACCAACCTTCGCCGCTGCCGGGCTCCGCGTCGCCGCCGCCGTCGGGATCCAGCTGGTGCTGCTGGACGTTGTCGGGGCTCGAGCTGATCCACGTCGAGCTGGACCCCCTCCACTCGATCCACCTCGAGCGAGCCCTCCTCCAGATCGGAGTCCATGGTCCCAATCGCCTCGTCCAGGTCCCTTTCCCCGTATTCCTCTATCCCTGCATTTCTTGACTTTTATTGATTCCTTTTTATCACACTGGATCCGTGGCTTGAAGGTCCAGGAAAGGATCCGTGTTTGCAGGTCCAGGTAAGGAACCGTGGCTTGCAGATCCTGGATCCGTGGCTTGTAGGTCCAGGCAATGCTTTTTTTTATCACACTGAAGATGATTCTGTGCTGTTTCTTGTAAATTTCATTTATGTTCTTGTAACAATCTCAGATCCATCCCTGTACATCTCAGATCCAATCGAACTCATTTCTGTGATTTTTCTCTGATGTTTCTTGTAACTTTAATTTATGTTTCTCTGATGTTTCTCTGATTTTTCTCAGAATTATTTTTGGGTCCAAGCGGAAATGAAATTGGATGACGCATTATTTTCCTAGGATGGAGCTGTGTGCTGAATGTTATTTTTCTTTCTTAATAATATACTTGTCTTCTTGGCATGAAAAAATGGTTCAGGAAATGGAATTCTTAAAAAGTTGAAGAAAGAACATTGTTCCAGATCCTCATTTCGTTGAAGAAAGAACATTTCTTTCATGACCTGCTAATTCACAATGTTCTTGCAATTCCAGATTATAATATGTTTCATGTACCGTACCCCTTTCTTTTAATACAAGATCTAAAAATTCTTGAATCCATCTTTTTTTGTTAATACGGCAATTGGAACAACCATTCTAATGCATGAGCCGAAATGTTTTTCTTGTTCAATGGACATGAAAAATTATTTAATGCGCAAGTATGTTCATTTGAAAAAAAAATTGATCATATTTTCCAGAATATGTTGGAAAAATGCTAAGACTACTCGAGTGATCGAAAAAATGTATGAAATGTGTATGCAATTTGTATGAAACTTGTATGAATTTATTGATTTTATTTGTAATTTGTATGAAACTTGTACATGATTGTATAAAACGTGTATGAAACTTGTACGGCATTGTATGAAACGTGTATGAAACTTGTACATGATTGTATATAAACGTGTATGAAATGTATTCTCTATGAATTTTCTATGGTATTTTCTGAGAATCGTATATGATTATTCTCTGAAATGTTGTATTATAAAAGGTGTGATAAAAATATTTTCAACATAGTACGTATTGTTCTGAAATATTGCTTCGACAACAAAAAAAATTGCAAAACAAATCCGAATCATGACAGAAATAATCTTTCACGGTTAATATAATACAACATTTTCTTGAAATGTATTATGGGTTATTCTCAACAATATTTTACAAGATTGGTGAAAAGATCTTTTTGAATATTTGATGAAAATTGGTGAAACTTTGTTTAATATAATTTATTACACAGTAAAAGTATGAAATAATGGTCGTTCTGAACCCAGATTCAAAATCTGGGAAAAAAGGTTGTTTTGACTCGACGGAAAAAGAAAGAAAACAATACGTGAAAAGATAGGGGGTGTTATGCAAAAATAACAAGGAGTTGAGACTGTGCCTGGACTGAGGTGGGAGGGCTTGCATGCAGTTTTTCCAGCACGAATCTCTAAACAGGTCAACAAAAACGAGCGGTACAGATAGTGCCGGGGGCCCAATACCACGGTGGAGTTGTATTTCCGTGTTCGCTCCCGCACGCGCGTCGCCTGGAGCGCACCAGTCTGCCGGCGCCACGTCGCCGCTGGAGACGGTCTCCCCGGCGTCGCTGTCGTCTGCGTCGCCTGCCTCCCGAGCCAGCGTATCGAACGAAGAGACGCAGCTCCCTGCCCGTCGCTGTCTGTTTCCTCTCTCAGATGAGACCAATGGATCGCATGCAAGCCCAGCACATGATGCTGCCAACGATGAGACCACTCCTGATTCGGCCAATGACGAGGATCACCATAACGATAGCACATGCAGCGCTACGGCTATTGATTCCATGCCACATGCTTCTTCAGGATCTTCTGCTCCATCTGTTCCTGCAGTTCCACCTGTGGTTAAACCTGGAGTTCAAACTCGTCTTCAAAAAGGTATCCGTAATCCCAGAATATATACAGATGGTACTGTTAGCAGTGGCGAAGGACGGAAAAAAATCAAGGTCGGGCGAATTTTTTTTAACTAACAATAACAATATATTAAGCTAGCAAGCAGGGCCGGGCCCACTGTGGTGCCAAGTGTGCCACCCGCACAGGGCCCAGAAATTTTGGGGGCCCCAAAAAAAATTATACGCAGCATACCCTCAGCAACTTACAAGTAGCAGGTTTCTAGGCGTTGTGTAAGTAGCAGGTTTCTAGGCGTTGGGCTCCTGGGTCGTCTGCGCGTGAGTGAGTGTGGTGCGGCCGTATGCGTGGGGTGCTTCCGGCCGTCCGTGCAGCGTGTGCCCGTGGGCTGCTTCTCGCATTGTTTAAGACTTACAGAGTAGTACTAGTACTGTAGTTACGATCGCAGTTTGAGGATTCGCATCCAGCCGCCACGAGTAATGTTATGCCTACGGAATATTTCTTAAAAAAATCATGGTTACGGACTCACGTGGAAAGCAGCCGGAGGCTGTACAACACTGAAATCATGGAGGGTGAGGGATTTGCATATAGAGTATTTTAGACCTTTCCATAACGCCTACCGGCGTAATGAAACTATTCAAAGTCGAGACTATTGATTCTGACTACAATGGCACAACAAATATTTAACCATTTAGCCACAATAGCACTTCAGAGCAAAATGTTGGAGATGATTAATTAAAAAACACAAAATGAATGATAATGTTCAAATAAACATTATGCAACTTTGAGTCATACACGTTGAAATTATTTATTACTTCAAATTTTCGTGTGAGATAGGGCCTCGTTTTAGATTTTGGCACAGGGCCCCTGATTTTACCGGCCCGGCCCTGCTAGCAAGCCGCCTCATTAAAAACTTGACAGTTCCCTTAGGTACCCTGATAAGGAAAAGAGTGCGTTTGAAACTTGCTGCTTCAATCATCAACAATAGTGTATCGTTTACAATAATAATTTCTATGATTCTAAACATGATCACTCGGTAGTCGGTACAATGAAAATAGCAACATATGCAAATTGAAGGAGAACCTACAAAAATAGAAGCAATAAGCCCTATCGTTTTCCACACTATACTCCAACCAACTAAACTCCTTATACCACTTCGGCAGAAATCTTCTATCATCTCTATTTAGAGGGAAGTTATGATGAGTTGGTTGAGTTGGACCCTTCTCTAGATAAACAAATATGACATCATCTCTAATATTTGGGGGAAATTGATCAATTGGAATACGTAGTCCTGGATCAAATTTTATGTCATCTAGACCAAAATCAGTTATACCTTCATATCCAGAATCCCCAGCATGCTCTTCCACTGGCTCGACAATTCTAGAATTATCCGTCTCTCTCTCCACTTCTTGCTCCTGTTCTTGATGTAAAACAGTATGTTCACTTTCATCAGTATTTGGTTTAGAGCTGCTGCTAGCACGTGGTACAAAATAGCTCGTCAAATCTGCAATGGCCAATTTACAAATTCATCAAATAAGACACAATCTAGTGTCATACTCAGATGCAAAATTCAGAAAAAATTATACCTTTCCCCCCCTTGTTGTCCCCTTCCCCCTTTTATCCATCTTCTCTTGGATGAAATTCTCAGTTCAAAACCAATTAGTCGATTGCTCAAAACTAATCTGCTGCCGTGCCGCCTCCAAGGTCCAAGCTGTGTCTTTCCTGTCCGCCGTCTCCGTCCTGCCGGCTGCCGCAGTTGCTGTCGTCACTCGTCCCGTCGTCCGCCTGCCGCCGCCGCGATGGAGCCTGGAGGTCAGGTCGCCGCCGCCGATTTCCTCTTCCGTGCGAATCGGCCGTGCGGCGCGACGTGCGTAACTGGCTAGCAGCTTTGCCTACGATTGATCAGGACTATACGAGGACGTGTGGTACGGTGGCCCAACAAGGAGCACGGCCCAATATAAGCTATTTTTATCTTTTTCCTGAGTGATTCGATCAGGTTCCTAGCATCGTACGTATCGTACATATGTATCAGCTTTTTTTTTGTCTCTGGCGTAGGTAGGGCGAGCGCCCGACCTCGCCCTACCGGGAGCTTCGCCACTGACTGTTAGATATGCGTTGCTCACTTCTACAGGAGAACCGACAAAACTCAATGAAGCTCTAGCTGATCTGCATTGGAAGCTAGCTATGCAAGATGAATATGATGCTCTTCTTGCAAATAAAACGTGGCACCTGGTGCCTCCCAGCTCCAACAAAAATGTCATTGAATGCAAATGGGTTTATCGTATCAAGAAACATGCTGATGGCACAGTGGACAGGTATAAGGCACGTCTTGTTGCCAAAGGATTCAAGCAACGGTATGGTATAGACTATGAAGATACTTTCAGTCCTGTTGTTAAGATTGCTACTATCAGGCTTGTTTTATCTATATCAGTCTCTAGAGGATGGAGTTTACGACAGCTAGATGTTAAGAACGCGTTTTTGCATGGTGTTCTGGAAGAGGAGGTTTACATGAAACAGCCACCTGGTTTTGAGTCTTCCGCTACTCCAAATTATATTTGCAGGCTTGACAAGGCACTCTATGGTCTCAAACAGGCTCCTCGAGCTTGGTACTCTCGGCTAAGTTCCAAGCTACACACTCTTGGTTTTCTTCCATCCAAGGCCGACACTTCTTTGTTCCTATATGACAAGTCAGGTCTCATTGTGTACATTCTTATTTATGTTGATGACATCATAGTGACGAGTTCCTCTCATCAGGCCATTTCAGCTCTCCTTCATAATTTAAGCTCAGAGTTTGCTCTTAAGGATCTTGGAGAACTTCATTACTTCTTAGGTCTTGAAGTTCATAAACAGTCCAATGGTTTGCTCTTAAATCAGGAAAAATATGCTACAGATTTATTGACACGTGTTGGTATGAGCTCCTGCACGCCATGTCCTACGCCACTTTCAACTAAAGATACACTGGCATTGACAGATGGTTCTCCCCTTGGCCCTGAGGATATTACTAGATACAGGAGTATTGTTGGTGCTCTTCAGTATTTGACACTAACTAGACCTGATATCTCTTTTTCAGTAAATAAGGTGTGTCAGTATCTTCATGCTCCCACAACTGCCCATTGGACTGCTGTCAAGAGAATTTTAAGGTATATTCATGGCACAAGCAGAGTCGGCCTAACCTTTCAGAGGTCTTCTTCTACTCTTCTTAGTGCCTATTCAGATGCAGACTGGGCAGGTGATATAGATGACAGACGCTCCACCGGTGGGTTTGCTATATTCTTTGGTCCCAACCTCATTTCTTGGAGTGCCAGAAAACAACCTACTGTGTCCCGTTCTAGCACCGAGGCTGAATATAAAGCGCTTGCAAATGCCACTGCTGAGCTTATTTGGGTTGAAGCCCTTATTCGAGAACTTGGGGTAACACTTAAGGAGAAACCATGTCTATGGTGTGATAATCTTGGTGCCACCTACCTGTCGGCTAACCCAGTTTTTCATGCTCGTACTAAGCACATTGAGATTGATTTTTTCTTTGTTCGAGAACGGGTTGCTAGCAAGCAACTTGATGTACGGTTCATCTCCAGCAAGGATCAAATTGCAGATGGTTTCACCAAAACTCTATGTTCCAAGAAACTAGATGAGTTTAAACGTAATCTAAACCTCTCCCAGGTCTAGATTAAGGGGGGGTATTAGAGATGTAATACCGAACCGGATACGAGATGGTGTAGTACACCACTCGTATACAAGTCCAACTCTGTAATGCCTTACGAGAGGCTATTCTCGCTTATATAAACACGCAACCGGTGAGTCAATTCTTCCTACTTGTATTCAGTTCAGTTAATTATATACAATGGTGCTTACCGATTCTTTGTTTACGTTGAAGCGTTCATCTTTTACACCGGAATGCGAAGAAAATATAAAGCCAAAATTAGGGATGACATTTCAAGGACTAGATGCCGCTGAGAAGTTCTACAAATATTATGCACATGAATCTGGTTTTGGAGTTCGTGTTGGACAACAGAAGAAATTAGGCAATGAGCTAGTTCGCACTAAACGATATGTGTGTAGCAGGGAAGGATTCAAGTGTGAGAAGAATAAAGAGATTGATGATATGTCAAAGAAAAGGCGTACAAACACGGCCACGAGATGTGGTTGTGATGCACATATCTTTGTGAAGTTGTGTGATAATGATACCTATAAAATAGAATCGTGGATTGAGCACCATAATCATGGTCTCGTGTCACCTGGTAAGCGTCATTTGATCAGATCAAATCGTGAAGTTAGTGAGAGGGCAAAGAATGCATTGTACACATGTAACAAATCAAGCATAGGCACCTGTCAGGCATATAGGCTTGTCCAAGTAAGCGAGGGAGGGATTGCCAATGTTGGATGCACAAAAAGGGACTTGCAGAACTACTATCCGCCAAATGATGTTCGTTCAGTAGGGAGAAGTAAAAGAATAAGGAGAGGAAAAGAGATGAATGGGGAAGAACAGAAAAAGAAGAACAAAGAAACCAAGGCCAAGGTCGCGCGCTTGTGCAAGACATGCCACCAAGTAGGGTTTCATGATAGTCGCAATTGCCCAACAAAAAAAGGTCCAGAAAAAGAAGCCACAAATGTGCAAGACATGCATTTAGATGGTGGATCATGATTTGTATTCTGTCCAACTGTTTGTCACAGATTAGAGCTTTCTTTTTTGTTATTCTAGTTGCAAATGAATATATCATTGCTCCTTTGAACATGAGATGATATGTGAGATGACAATAATTGGATATTGCCTTCACATTCTCTTTAAGCTTTCACTGGAAACTTTAGCCTTGGTGTTGTTTTCTTTCACTAAAAATTGCAGTCTTAGTGTTGCTTTCTTTCACTGAAAACTCAAGGATTTTGTATCTACAGCCTTGCAACAATCTGTGCACTACACTACTGCCGAGAGTATCGATCTGTGAACCAATCCTCTTGTTGTATATTCACTAACCTATTTGGTAGTCACAAACAGAATCTGATGTACATCTACCTTATATAAGGCAAATATAACACTCAAATTTCGAATACACCAATGCCTGCAATTGTTTCATTCTGATATTTTCACACACAACAATATGGACCTTCAATCTGCTGGAATCAGCAACTGAACAAGTGAGAAGCATCATCATCATGTTAACTTGGAGGATTTGGCAAGTACGTAATGACATCATCCATGCAAAGGCCACTGAGACTGAATTAAGTGCATCCCAATCTCGTTGTTTATTCATACTGGAAATTGACATGTCACAAATCAGTTACAATGGGGCACGCTCAGTTACAGCAGAGTACATCATCCACAACTCTGTTCTAATACATACAGCTAACTCATGTGCCAAATTGTTTGGTTCTCTCACCATTTTGATCACTCGAACTTCACTAAGTACATCCCATAATAAGCTAGCATCCAGCCATGCCATCTTTCCTCTGAATCTGCACACTAGAACCTGCAGTTGAACTGGTGCAGAAATTCAGACGTACAAGCGATTTGGGCACAGTTGGAATGAAATCGGATCAGCCTGCGGCAGTCCTAGTATCCAGGTACGCATCCTCCACAGGATACGTCTCGGCGCCTAGTCTGGCAGCAGCTCGCCGGCGGCGGTGGCGCCGAGTATCTTCTCCAGGATCTAGTCGAGCATGTGCATGTAGGACGCCGAGGATCTTCAAATACCTGTACTAGCGGACGGTCTTGCGGAGTTTCTCGCCAGCGTTGCCGGCCTTGAAGTCGCACGCGGCGGAGGAAATCGAGGAGGACGGGCGCGTCCATGGTCTCGTCGCCCAGGCGCCCAGCAGAGTAAGGGTAGGGTTCGGGGATTAGACGATTAGGGGCTTTTTTGCGAAACAAAACTTTGTTAAGTCTAGAAGCGGGCTGGTAATTGCAAAGTTCCCTTCAACTCAACGCGAGTCACAGGATTTCGATCGTTCGGCCCAAAATGAACGGATGCAGGGATACACGAAGGCAATGGATTCACAGGATACGTCGCCTTATATATATGCATATAAAATCCGTTTAGATATAAACTACTCCTGGAAAGTTGTCGCTAGTACAGTACTATATCTAAATCAGATCAGCCATATTATGCGGAAAACAGGTACTGTACTTTTCCCAAGAGATAAGCCGGCGGAATTTCCAGCTGAGTAGGTTACGTACGTAATTAAGTGGGCGCCAATATGGAACACGATATGTACGTCAATCTGGAGGAGGGCGGCGGCGGCGGCGTGGCGACGGCGGCGGACTCCGGCGCCGTCTACAGCTGCAGCGACGGATGGATGGTGGCATGCTTCGGCTGCATCTGGCTAATCGGCGGCGTCCTGATGGCGTTGGCTCTGTGCTGCCACAGCTCCCCTCAGGATCCGCAGGACGACGATGCGGCTGCTAGTGCTAGGGGAGATCTCCCGGCCGCGGTCATGGCCGGCGGCCTCTTCGCCGCCGTCGGCTGCGGCTTCTGGGTCTGCCTGGCCCTCCGCTTCTGCTGCTGCTGCTGGTCGTCTGGCTGCATGGACAGGCGCCATGACGGCGTGCTAGATGTTGACTAGTTCCAGCGTTTTTGCATGCCGGTTATGTAAATCCTGAACTATATATATGACATTCTTGGGCTGCAATGTTTTTAGATGTGTTGATGCTTGATACATTAAATGTGTGGGGTTCAATATTCGATCAACGATCCAGATGGCTATTGGCTAGCTACGATGTTTGACAACTCAACACACATTTTCAGTTTCATGTTAATTACTTCCAATGCCATGGCTAAAACGTGAAACAGCTCTTTTCGTTTAATTTGCTGAGTGTCGGTCGAGTAACGTTCAAGATCGCAGTGCACTGATCTATCTGCACACCGCAACCCACTGCCTTGTTGCCACATCTACGCCGCGTCGCACTGCACAAGCCTGCCCGGTGCCGCCGCGAGAGCCACCTGTAAATCGCCGCTAGTCTTCCCCATCCTGCTCCCTTGGGCGCCTCCTTGACGACCAATGCAGAGCCATCTTGATGAGAGGGCCATGGCCTCCTCTCTAGGATTTCAGAAATCGAGAGGGCGGGAAGAGGCGTCGCCATAGGCGTGAATATGGTTGCGTGAAGGTTCTGCTGGAGGGGTGGCGGAGGTGCAGCCGGGATGGAAGGGGAGGCACGCCACCCCAGAAGCTCGGCTCTCCTTCATGGTGCTGGATGGTGAAAGGAATATGTATGCCCGAGAATAATAATGAAGTGGCTATTATCTTATTCCATGTTTATGATAATTATTTATTTCTCATGCTAGAAATATATTATTGATTAACTGATGATCAACATTTACTGATCATGAACATTGGATGTTGTTAATAACACGATCACGTCATTGGAAGAATAATGTGATGGACACACACCCAAAGTAAGTATAGCAATCCGATCAAGTTATTTAGTTTACATTGTTGTAATCAGACATATGAAGTAACCGTAATCGTTAGACCATGAGATCATGTCAATCACTAACTCCCGAAGAGTGCTTTGATGACATCAAATGTCACATCTTAATAGGGTGACTATAAAGGTGGTATTGGATAATCCAAAAGTATTAGTTGACGCTAATGGGATTTGTCCATCCAAACGACGAATAAATATACTCTGGACTCTCTTGGTGATATCACATCGACACCGTTTGCAAGCACGTGACTAGGTCGCAAGGATGTCATACCACGGAACGAGAGTAAAGAATACTTGTCGGGAACAGGATCAAACTATGTATAGTCGATAGCAATGATCGGATCTTTGACAAGTAAAATATCGCGAGACAAAAGGATTTGGTTACAATGTTTTTGGTTCAAACGATCATAAGATTTATTGTTAAATGTGTGGGAGTCATTACGGATCTCCAGTTTCGCTATTTACTATTGATCGGAGAGGTGTCTCGATCATTGATGACCCACAAGTGTAGAGGATCAGAACAGTCTTTGAGGACACAAATGAGTTTTTTCGGATATTTTTAAGGGAATGACTAGGACTCACTCGAGTGAGAGTTAACTTAATTCTCACTCAGATTGCGTCATCCAGTTGCATATGCAACTCACGTGTAATCCATGTACAAGTGGAAAAAATTAGTTGCAACTCATGTCTGAATGGAAAAATCATAGTTGCAACTCATGTGCTTGCATGTGCAACTCACACCCCACACGAATTACGATGTAAATCTGATGGGATTAGAATTGAGTGAGCCCTAACATAATTCTCACTCGAGTGGGAATAGCAAAACCGTATTTTTAAACTTCCGGTCCTGAAATATTTTGTGTTAAATCTGCCAGCGGTGTAAATGTTGATATGTGTTTCTAGTAAATCTAATTAAAATTAAACAAGATTTACTTCGGAGTGTAACTTCAATTGATTTGCCACGAAAGTTGTAACTTCAACTGTCGGTTTTCATTTTTCTCAAACTATATGCCGGTAATTCGGGCATACGGACATGTATCAACCATCGAGATAGGTATGATGAGTCTGTAATCTGTATGTCCAAACAGGCTGTATGTTCCTACAGTACTTTTTCTTATGGATAAAGTCAGTTTAGATACGAGCAACTCCTCGAAAAAAAATCAGGATTAGCCATATTATGCGGAAAATATAGTTAATTATCGTGGAGATAGGCCGGCTCGAAATTACCAGCTGATCGAGTAGGGTTACAAACCTGCGCATCAATATTGATTGGACACGTACAACATGGACGTGGATCAGGAGGGTGGCGGCGGCGTAGCGACGGCGCCGGTCCCCGGCGACACTCTCAGCTGGTGCGACGTCTGCTATTGGGGATTGATGTTCTCCAGCTATGGAATCGGCGTCATCATCTTCACCCTGCTTATCCGCGACCTGCAGCATGACGACGCAGCTACTGGACGGAGTTCAGCTCGTCTAGTGGGCATCTCCGGCGGCGTGCTCATCGCCATCGCCGGCTGCGTCTGGGTCTGCGTGGCACTCCGCCTCTGGCTGCATGGACAGGCGCTGTGACGGCCGTGCTAGACGTCGAGTACTTTGTTTTAAGCATTGTTCGTTCTGTAATATGTCCTGAAGTCCACAATATTTTTTTTGTCTTAGTTTGTACGATTGCTATGATCTTGTTCTTGGCTTTAAGCAAGAGGATTTTTTTGTTTACGAAGAAGTGAATTTTCTTTCGGTTTTGCTAATTCCAAGTTGATTAAGAATTAACTAAATTCCAGTCGAATCATTAGTCCTTAGATTGTGTGTCATGAGTGGTGCTAGTTTCCGTATTGCGCGTGAACTACATGCCCTAGTTGGTGCTGTACCGAAAAACTAATGAGTCATTTATTAATTATTACTCTCAGTTGTTTCTGATCTTCTATATCTAAATAATAGTGACCTGCTATAAAAATAACTCTCAACATGCAAAGTGTCCATCTCATCAAACACCATTGAGCAATACTAGCCTGCCACCTATGTAAATCCGCCACCTAAGAAAATATGCCACCTAATGGAAAGAAATTTTTTTTATCTAAGAAGACAAAAGGTATAGCAAGCACCACTCCACCAGAAGGCGCGTGACCCCACATATTTTTCCTACATTTATATTTCTAGCCATACATTTCAGCATTCCACCCCACTTTGTTTCGGAATGGAGTAGTGAACCATCGATTAGCATCTCTTCAAAACTTAAACAACGCTTTATTTACGAATGGATCATCAATTAGTTGTTCTTCGAAACGGAAAACAACAGTTCACTCACCACACTCGGGAATCTGGAATGATCTGAAACTGATGAGTCATGGAGGTATATGTAACATCCGACCTTTCACTCACCACTCTCGGGGTCGTCCTTATATATTTGTTGTCGTCATTAGCATTCATCTCCACTGTTGACACACATATATAGAGCTACTCCTCCATCCATCTGTGCCGCCACTTCTCACCAACATACAGTTTGGTCTCACTGCAGTTTTTGTAATAGCAAACCAATGTTGGAAAATGCAACTCCACAACTATGTTGATCTTCTCCGCTTATCTCATTCGTTCAAAATATTTTACGATCCCTGTACAAATAATTAATGAGTTTTCAAATATCAATACATCATTATAAATTTTTATATTCATGTAGTAACATGAAGTTCATATGCATGCATCGATAAAAAAATCACGCATTAACATATTTTTCTATTTTTAATACATCAATTAGCACTAATAATATTGTGCATAGGATGCAAAATCAATCGGTCGTAATAAACGGTGCAGATCCTCTCATAGTTGTGGAAAACCGCGTTGACTAATGTTTCGCTTTACTAACCTTATTTGTATCCATTCTTCTCCATGCCTGATACGTGAAACTCAGCTGTGGTTTCCTTATTTTCTTGGAGGTGCGTTGATTGGGGCAGGAAGGAAATTGTGGAGCTCTCCGTCGAGCGATGAAAACGAAATCGACTGGTAGAGATCGGTCCGACGATTTACAAAGGATCGGACCACGATCGTACTTACCATATAGTACTAAATAAAATTATCCATCGAGCCTGAACTCTATTGTCACGGCACGGGGTTAACGGTAGGAACCAGATCATGACGATCTGCAGATTAGTTGCATCCCAGGTTTACCCTATATATTGTTTGGGGCTAATTTTTGACCTGCGATATATATCTCAGTGATCCCTCCTCGATTAATTTCTGTGCTCAGTTGATGACGAAGATCTCGAAGTCGCGCTCTACATCGCCGTTATCTTGGCATCCTTGGTGTCGTGCCTCGCCATCTTCTACCTGCTCGTCGGCGGCTTCTACATGCTGATGGGCACCTTCTACCGGGCGCCCGAGGCCGCGGAGGTCCACGGCGGCCGGGTCTTCCTCGTCGAGGGCGGCGTCATGCTGGCCATCGCCGGCCCCGTGCTGGCCGTCGGCCTCGCCCTGTGCTGCTGCTGCCGCTGTCCGTGAGTGACTCCGGCCGTGTGGACCTGAATAGTTGATGGATGCATGAGCTACTGTTATCTGATTATTATTAGTTAGAAGCTGGCTGCAGTTGTGTTCCTGAATCCTGGTGGATGGACCATGAATCTGAACGAACATTTCCAGTTTTCTGTCAGTTTATTAGTATCACATTGGAATGAAGAGAGAAACATGTGGTTTCGTTGCTGAATAGAGTTAGAACATGAAAATAGTGCGTGGAGATACGAGCAAATCCAAGTATGCATCGACTCCTCCGGTTTGCATTGCTGAATTCATACCAAGCTAGATTTTCTGATGCAGGGTACTAGAAAGGGAAACTGTACGCAGCCAAACGAAGTGCAGAATTGAACTCGTTCTCTGATGCAGGATATATACCAAACAAATGACACAACATAGCTAACTTGTTTTGTCGACCGGCCCTGCCCTCCAGAGCCTACCCAGACGGAGCACACAAATGGCTGCAGCATCGGCTCGCGCGGCTTTCCAGTGTTCAACCGCGGTGGGGAGCCGCTGCAGTTGCAGTGCACGTGTCTTGGTTCTTGGAGCCGTCGGTACACAGATGTTATTAAAAGTTCAAATTGCATTGCACAAGATAATGCTCACATACCACTTTATTCGGGTTGATGGTCTGGCTGGATGCGTGCACGTGACCTATAGCCAGATCACGTCACCTCAGATTCTTTTCTTGCTGGATAAAAAAAAGAAAGATTCTTTTTTCTTCTTGTTTAAGTTATCCAATTTTCTTTCCATGCTGGACCGATCCGACGAAATTACTTCAAACTCTACGCCCGGCTAGCGGGGAGCGTTTTCAGGGCACTTGCCGTCCGTGTGTCAGAGTATGTCTATGTTTTGTGGGCCCACCTATCGGTATAGTGCCGTGTATGATAGAGCTACCTTCTCTATTTCTCTCGCCCGTCGCCTCCCCTCGATCCCCTTTCTCTCTCCCCACCCTAACGCCTCGCCGCCGAGTCCACAACCAAGGCCCTCGTGGTTGCCGGGAAGACCACTGCCGCATCTCGCTACTCTCTCTCCATCTCTCTCATCTCTCCGCCGCAAGCCCCCGGCTGCCGCGACCCCCTCCACGTACGCCGCCGCTGCAGCCATGACGACCCCTCCGCGCTCGCGGCCGCCACGACCAAACCGGCGCTCGACCGCGTCCTCCTCGTTGGCTCCGATCTCGCCGGCCTCGTGTCCCAGGTTGATCCGCCCCTCCGTCCTTCCCTTTACTCGATATCCTCCTATACATAGCCATCTGCTTCTTTTCATACATTCCCGTGGCTTAGTTGCAGCGAAGTTCCCTTATAACCAGGTGTATTTCCCCAGCCAAATATTAAACCAGTTGCCACCGAATTATGTTGTAAACTATATATATATCTCCTTATGCGTGTCTCAACTCAGTATGTGTTTAGAGCACCCTATTAATTTCCTCTCTTTCGATGTGTGCAGTATGGACATTTTGTAATATGTGCATGCCATGTGTTCGACCAAATGCTTAGGAGAACAGAACAACACACTTGCTTTTATGTTGGTACTGATTATGGTAGCTCTCGCTGATATGCATTTCATGCGTCATATGTTTTAAAATAGGTACAATTGTGATGAAAACTGATTACATATGTCAACACATAACCATTAGAAATGTTGTTATATCAGACAATTCCACTGAAGTTCTTTCCCATGTCAAAAAAAAACTAAGCTCCTGACACTGGGTAACATTATGTTATATCTAGCCAAAGGTCCACCAAAGATTGATATTTGTACACTAGAAGGCATTATAGATTTTAACCTGATAGAAAGTATTATCCTCCATTCTATGTTACAATACTAGAAACAATAATTCTAATACATATGGTACTTCCTGATAAGCCGATTGGTAAGATATATACTAGCAATATAGATTCATGTGTGTTTACTTGACCTGCTCTCGCTGAAAATAATCAGATATTCTTAGCAATGTATGCAAATGTTTAGTGACAGAACATGTAAATTTTGAAAATAGTCAGATGTGTCGACACCATGATTCTCAATTATCTGTCAACTCTTAAATAAAAAATAGAAGAAGCATCGTTCTGTTGAAAAGGAGTTTACTGCTTGGTTGTCCATTCATTTTCCATTACAAAGGCTGCTGCCAAAAAAAAGGAAAAAGGAGGAACTTCTTTTGAAGTTCGGATATATCAAAAATATTCTTTAAAAACGAAAAAAAAACTGTGTTCAGCCTAGGTTGTATTAGTATATATGTTTTTATACTTTTTCCTACCATAAGTTCATTCCATCATAGACAGTTATCAGTCATAATTCCTACCTTAACCAATGCCAAACCTGTTGAAACTTCGCTACTGACCAATGGAAACTGCTTTCTTTTCTGTATATGCTGGTCATTTGAGTGCGGTTGTTTGATAAGCTGCAAACACTTGCTTTCATTCTTCATTCATTGCGACAGAATTATTTTTGAAGCAAGCTGATGGTCACTACTCACTACTGCCACTACAGGTTTTGTTACGATTATAATTGTGTGTATGAAATGTCGGTGTTCCAGCAGTTGCAGCTCTGATTTTCCTCGCTGCTCGATGGACATATTTGAACATCTCCTGAACAATTTTGTGGTGTCTCTCACCTAGCTCGGACCATTTCGTTGTGATTGGGGTCTTCAATTTTGACAGGACAACGGTTAGCCATGAACAGCAGTATCTCCTGAGCTGCGTTTTCGATTGCGCCATAGTCAGTTTGGGCAGTGTTGCCACGGAAGGTCTCTATTTCAATCTTTCGCATTTACGGATGATGGTGGATAAAAGTCCTCTTTGGAGCAATGGCATGTTTGAACTGATTCATATCTTCTAGTAGTAGACAGTCCACTTATGTTTTCTGAATCCTACTGTTGTGGTGAACTCCTGTGTAATTGTGACATCATTTTCAGGTATCTTGATTGTGCTATCATCCTTGCTAGAACTATATATAGTCGTGCCCTCTAATTACTAATGTAGCAAAGTATACCATGTCGGCTATATTTACTACTTTTTAAGGAGTTCCAGCTTCTCCTCTGGACATAGAGGTGAAACACCAAGGGTGGGCGGTAGACGGAATGGTGAAAAAGGGGAGGCATGGTCGCTGGAGGCACTCCGAAGTGGGGTGGCGAAATCAGAACAAGCATGACCATGCAGAGTGTGGGCATCATGAAGACATGAGTTAAATTCCTCGCTGAAATTTACCAGCTATCTGTACAAACATGTATTGCTTATCACCTGTTTGCTGGAATGCTTGACGGTATCACCATCTTCAGCAGCCACAGTTATGTCTATGGATACATCTTCTTGAATGACTTGATAAGCATGTGGTAGAACTGGTCAAACAAGAAAAGGGAATACAGGATCGTTCCAGCATTTATTTCCATGTGCTTTGTGCATCAAACCTATAACTTCACAGTGACTCGTCACACTATGTGCATCAATTAGATTTGTAATCTTGTTGAGGGCACCTTGGCAAACTTTTACTTTAATGTCTGGCATAATGGATAAAAATTTCGTCGAGTTGAATCGGTAAGTTAGCCCATGAATGCTTGCCATGCAGACTGAATTAAGAACATCATTTTACAACAAATTTTATGCTCCTTTCTACTTTGAATTTACAAACCGCACTCTATTGGCATTTAGATCTTTGCAACTCCGATAAGCATTTGGTCTGTCTAAATATATTTAACATTTGTCGGTATTCAACATCTTCCATGTACGTGCTTCTTATACCTTTTAAAATGACAACATGCACTTGATGGTAGAGTGACACTTAATGTAAAACAGAGAACACATTTGTTTTCGTATTGATATTTAAATTTCAGCAAGTCTAACAATTCATTTCTGAGAAACCCATTAACCTAGATAACAGCTCCCATTCCCCCAAGACGACGACTGCAACAAGCAACCAACCGTTTGAGTGCAACATGCAACCCACCGTCAATGCGCACCGTAACGAATCCTCACAGACCATGCCAATCACACCGTCCACTTAAGCACACCTAAGTAGGTCATCAAAACAAGCTGCTAAAAACACATCGGGGCTAGATCAAAACACAAAGATATTCACCTCGCTAACCACAGCAAGCAAGGACGTGAGGCAGCCGGCGCGGTGAAGCGCGCTGATCCGTCTAGTGATATATAATCCCATATCCGATCCGGTCAAATCAGACCAAGGTGGAGACCGAGAGGCCAGCCTTCTTCCCCAAAATCTTTTCGTAAAGAACCGGTAAAAAAGGGTAAAGAACTGGTAAAATTCTATTAATAGAAAAGCAAGTTATATGAACTAACGAAATGAATCGCTCATGTACGTCGTCCAATCGCACATGTTTAACCAAACTTATATACTCAAGAAAATGGTCACGTATGTCGATCATTCATAGTTTCATCATATCATCAAAATCACGGTAGCACATGACAATCTCATAATCCATTAAACATTTAATCTATATTCTATATACAAAGTGGTAGATATCAATCAAATTAATCCATTGAACATTTAGAAATTATTATGAAATATAGTACTCCCTCCGTCCAATAAAGGATGTCTTAACTTGAACAAAAATTGGATGTATCTAGACATGACTTAGTGTATAGATACATCCAACTTTGATAAAAAGTGTGACATCTTTTGTCGGACAGAGGGAGTATATTTTAGGACATAGCAGGTTATACAAGTGAGAAAGATCCGCTGAAGGAGCAAACAAGTACCCTGGCACCACGGCGGAAGGCATTGACAACCATGACGCAACGAACAACATACGCGCCTGAGAAAAATAATATGAACGCGAAACAATATAAAGGCATCTACCATGATAAAGTAGTTGTTGATTCTTCACGCACTTCAAGTCAATAAAAATTAATTGACACAACAAAGTTGAATTTAGAAACCGTATAGATGCAATAATATTTATCTTACCATAACTCTTAAGAATAGTCACTCCATTCTTAACGAAGAGTCGGGTTACATTCTCTCTCCTCAACATGAGATATCTCTCTACGCAATTCATGACAATATTAAGAGTCAGGCTTTGTAGACACACTAACAACACTCCAACCGAGGGTTTATCCGATATTCAAGAATTGATAAGATACAAGATAATAGCAACTAGGACAAGAGAAACTCAAATGTTTGGATCGAAAGGAACTCAAACCAATTATTCTCTTCGGGGAACCATTTTCCGCTGGACGGGTCTATTGATCTGATATTGGGAAAGATTATACTGGCCACATTGAGGCCTTGAACTCCACATAAGGTGGTCTTAAACTCCACTCCACATGAAAGACGTACTTGGTCTTGGAAAAAAAGGTAAGCCCAGCTAGTCATATCATCATGACTAACCCTAGATAGAGGCGAGGGATGCTAATATATAACCGCACACTAAAAACCTTAAAGTTATTTTAGCTAAATCATCTTACATTGGCTTCTTGTCACGTTTTTTTGCATTCATGCAACCTAGATGTGTTGTAGGTGCCTGTCTATCAGACTGTTAACGCGTGTATCCGAAAAACATGGAGGGAATGTACCTCCCCCGATGGGCTCCAGGCGTTGTGCATGTGCTGATTAAACGTTTGTGGACTGATAATAACTCAAGGTATGAACCTCCTCGCAAGCACCATCCAATTTTTTTTGAACAAGAAGCACCATCCACTTGATCGCCTCCTTTGGCGCTGATTGTTCTTGCTCAAACACCAAATCTTCAATTTCATCTTCTTCTATGCCAAGGCGAGGCAACAAATCATCCGAATACTCGATCTTCTTGCTCCATGATCTGTCTGCTTGATTACTCGTCATGTCGCCGAATTCTCAGTTTGATCTCAAACCCTAGTAGAACCCAGGGAAACCGAGCCACGTGTGATGTAGGATCTTGAGCTGCCTCTCCGCCACCAAAAAGTACGAGACCAATATCGATCAAGGACGAAACAAACTCCGTGTTAGTGACGTATCTGAACCGCGGAGGCTAGTACCCTAGTCGTCCGGACATTCGCCTAGAAAAACTGTACAACTAAATTTGGCCCCTTCCAAAAAGGCAAACAAGATCTCAGCTCTGGATAATTTGTCCTGCAAATCAAACTCAACTCAACTCAAATCAAATCACAAATCAAGGAAACAAGTCAGTATCCCATCTCAAACATTTGAAAGAGACCAACCAATCAATCAACCGAGAGAGAGAGAGAGTGTGGGTGGGGCCCACAGGGCAGTGGATCTCGATCTGGGCGGTGGGCCCACACATGCCTCTCTGCCCACTCCAGTCCCTGCCTTAAATACCACCACCCTCCTCCCCGACCTCATCGCCACCGACATCGCCGCCGAATCCCCACGCGCATTCCGGCCCCGACCCGATTCCACCGACCGACCGCGCCGCGCGACCGCCGGAGGAGGGAGCATGTCGTCGTCGGCCCCGTCCCCGTCCCCGTCCCCGGCGCCGGGCAGCGGCAGGGTGGATCTGGACGGCGGGCCCGTGGCGCCGCTCACCATCTGCATGATCGGCGCGGGCGGCTTCATCGGCTCCCACCTCTGCGAGAAGCTCATGGCCGAGACCCCGCACACCGTGCTCGCCGTCGACGTCTACTGCGACAAGATCCGCCACCTCGTCGACCCGGCCCCGCCCCACCTCGCCGGCCGCATCTCCTTCCACCGCCTCAACATCAAGAACGACTCACGCCTCGAGGGCCTCATCAAGATGGCCGATCTGGTCAGTCCCCTCTCCCCGCATCCCCCCACCCCCTCTCTGCTTCTCCTCTCCTCTCCTCTAATGGCGGCCGATTGGATTGCTTCGCGCGACCGAAATGTAACATTAGCCCCGGGTTTCCTGGGAATATTTTACCACTATTTCCGCCGATTTTCGGAGGGAATCGCGTGTTCACCTACGCGCTCCCTGAGATTCCGGCAAGCTACTGACGATTTTGTTTGTTTCGCCTGCTGTCGGTGGCCGGTTTGGATCTGCGAAGACGATTAACCTGGCGGCGATCTGCACGCCGGCGGACTACAACACCCGGCCGCTCGACACCATCTACAGCAACTTCATCGACGCGCTCCCAGTGGTACGTGCGCACCAATCCCCTCCCCCGCAGTTTGTTATTCCCGCGGCGGCCGAATGAATGTCTGACTGAGCGTCACGTGTTCGTGCACTACTGCAGGTCAAGTACTGCTCGGAGAACAACAAGCGCCTCATCCACTTCTCCACGTGTGAGGTCTACGGTAAGACCATCGGCAGCTTCCTCCCCAAGGACCACCCCCTCCGCAAGGTGATGACGAATTCTAATGTCTGCACTTGGTGTGTGTGTGTGTGTGTCACTAAGTGACACTTTGTTGTGGATAATGTGATAGTATCTGACTGAAATCTGGACAAGTAGGTTGACCTTTTTTTGGTTGGTTGAATAAACTATAACTGATTGGATTTTGGTAGAATGGATCTGGTGCAGGTTGCTGGATTGTCATGTTCACCTACAATTATGCTGTCTCTGTAGTACCGTTCTTATAATAACAGGTTGGGCTAGATTTGGTGTTAGTTGGTAGTGGAATTTTGTAGGTAAAGCCTTGTTGGTTGCTGGGTGGCACTGGGATCATGTCTTGTAATGGTGGTTTGGTACCATAATCATGGAATGTCTTGAATTTCCAGGTAGAGCAGAATTTGACTGCATGCACTATTTTTTAGTAAATCTTTTCTTATGTTGTTCAGTAATTAATCTATCTTGATCATCCAGTACGATTATATGGTAGCTTCAGGGGCTAGCTTTATGAGGGGATGCACATTATTTATGTTGACAACTATTGTTAGTTCAGCTCTGTCATGCTATCACTGAACATTTGCAAGTTGATGTAGTAGTGCTGAGAACATGCTTCATTGCTTCCGCAAGGAGCTGGTATTTTCTTATTGCATTTTTTATATGTTAGCTCTGTTGGAGCTTTCAACTTTAAGGACTCTCTAGTGACACCGTTGCAGCACTAAATGATAATTTGTTTGATATATCTTGACTTCCTTATTTAAGTGTGCTGTTATGTTTGAATAAACAAATGGATTGGATTGGATTGGATTGAGGTGGAATGGATCTGGTGTAGGTTGATAGATTGTGATGTTTCATTGCAATTATTTTGTCTTTGTAGTACAGTCCTTATTATAAAATGTTGGGTTAGATTTGGTTGTTGGTTGGCACTGGGATAATGTCTTGTAATGGTGATTTGGTATGATGATTATGGAATGTCTGGTCTTTTCCCAGAAAACCAGAGTTTGACTGCATCCATTAATAGTAATGTGATTTTCCTTGTGTTGCTCATTAGTTAATCTGTGTTGATCATCCAGTAGTATTATAGGGTAACTTCAGGACTAACAATAATTATTTGGTTCAAACTATGTCAATTCTCTAATGTACATTGCTCTGCAAGTTGATTTAGTTTTTTTCAAAACATTGTATCAAGGAATTCAGCTTTCCTTGTTGCAATTTTATATGTTAGTGCTGTAGGAGCTTTGAGCTTTTAAGGGCTCTCAAATAGTGACACTCTTGCAGCACTAACAAACAAATTGTCTGATAGCACTTGGCTTACCAATTTAAGAATGACGTCATCTGTCATGTTCCTGATATTCATGGTTTGCTATATGTGATCTTTGTAACAATGATCCAGGCTCACTGTATGAAATTGTTTGCTTTGCAGTAATGTTTTAGTTTACCATGCAGCAATCACATTTATATTTGGCTGTTCTCTGATTTTTTTTTGTGCATTTGCCTTTCAATCAGGAACCTGAATTTTTTGTGCTGACAGAAGATGAGTCACCCTGCATTTTTGGTCCAATTGTGAAACAGAGATGGTCCTACGCATGTGCCAAGCAGCTTATTGAGAGGCTTGTTTTTGGTGAGTGGAGTAACTTGTGTTAATATTGCCATCAGCAACACTTAGCCTCTCCTCCTAACTGTGGATGTTTGGATTCTTTACCAGCCGAAGGTGCAGAAAATGACCTTCAATTCACAATTGTGAGGCCTTTCAATTGGATTGGACCAAGAATGGACTTCATTCCTGGTGTTGATGGTCCCAGCGAGGGTGTTCCTCGGGTCTTGGCTTGCTTCAGTAACGTATGTAAACTTGTTCCTACCTCTGAATGAACACCTTCATCACGCTATGTTTTGTCTTCTCAATTTATAATATGAATGGATTTGCAGAATCTACTCCGCCGAGAGCCCCTGAAGCTCGTTGATGGAGGCGAGTCCCAGAGAACTTTTGTTTACATAAAGGATGCCATTGAAGCTGTTCTTTTGATGATTGTATGTCTTCTCTGTTTATCTTTGGTTTTTTTATGATGGTATTTATTGCATCAGTTGAACTTAATCTCTGCTTTCCTTGTCAAAGGAAAACCCTGCTCGAGCCAATGGTCACATCTTTAATGTTGGGAACCCCAACAATGAAGTCACAGTTAGGGAATTGGCCGAGATGATGACAGAGGTATGTCATAGGCACATCAATATTATCTGTATGTTCTGTCACGACCTATGTCTGTTCTGAATCTCTCACTGCCGCATTCATCGACAGGTCTATGCTAACGTCTCGGGGGAGCCACCACTGGATGAGCCTGTGATCGATGTGAGCTCACAGGAGTTCTACGGCGAAGGGTACGACGACAGCGACAAGAGGATCCCCAACATGACCCTGATCAACAAGCAGCTAGGTATGCTAACTGTCGCCGTATCGTGCTCTGTCTTCTGTTATCCTCCACAACTAGCTGTATCTGATCTGCAAATGCTGCCGGCTAAACTGTAGGGTGGAACCCAAAGACCCCCCTCAAGGATCTGCTGGAGACGACGTTGACCTACCAGCACAAGACGTACAAGGAGGCGGTCAAGATGCAGATGTCGCAGGCCTCGGCTTCGAGTTAGAAAGCATACCCGTGGTTCCAAGGCGGGGCTCGTGTAGAGAGCAAGTAGCATCGGCTGTGATATTTTGCTAGTCAAGTACTATTTGCGCCTCAAGTTGCTCACTATAAATCCCCGGCTTACCCTAGATTCAGTTCCACCGTGTGACCGGGCAAGGGGATTGGTTATCGTCTATACCTGTGATATGTACCTTTTGGTTGCACCTCCCGTGCCAATTTTTCCCATAGTGAGAGCCATTCGTGTTGAGTATAGATGGTGATGTGGAATTACGGTCCGTAGTGTCAGATTGGTTTTGAGCTCAGTTGTGTGAGTTTGTGCCTAGCAGAACTGAAATAAATAAATGATGTAGTCTGGCCTTTTTGTATGTTTAAAATCTTTAGAGCTTGTTTGGCACCCCTCATTTCATTTCATTTGCAGATATGAAATAAAAAGGCATATTGATGCCATCATTTCCTTACGTTTTTGTGAAAATAAAAAGACCTATTAAGTACTCCCTCTGTTTTTTAATATAAGATGTTTTAGCCTTTTTTTCACATTTACATGTCCAAACTTGTATCCAGACATGTTTTAGTGTCCATATTCACTCATTTTTGTGTGTATCTAGATAACATGTGCAATAGCTAAAACATTTTGTAATAAAGACATTTTTCTGGAATTCTAATGGAAATGACGTTCCCAATTTCAAAAAGGAAGCGTACGAAATTTCAAATGAATTCCATGATTTCGACATGAAACCGATGACCAACGAGATTTAGGGTTTGTAAGATTAGAATTTTTTGTTTGGACTTTGTATGGTATTTCGTCAAATGAATGAATAATCCAATAAGTGGCGATGGTTGACTCGAGTCCCCCCTATCGCCAACAAAGCTGAGGGTTTGGGTTTGGGGCCGGAGAGAGAGAGGAGATGGGCAACGCCGGGAGCGCGCCGGAGCAGGCGAAGAAGGAGGAGGCCATCTCCGCGGAGGGGGGCAGGGCCCCTCCGTCGACGGTGCGCTTCTTCCCCAGCGCCGCGCAGAACACGGCCAGGCAGCCGCCGCCGATAAAGCTGGAAGAGGAGGACGTGTCGCCGCCGCCCGGCACCTCCGCCGAGGAGGTGGAGGACATGGCCCCCCGCAACCTCTGGCAGGTATACTACCCCTAGTCCTCACCTCCATCCGGCTACCTGCTTATTTACCCCAGCTGCCGAACTAGAAAACCCACCCAAAATCCAGCCATGGCGGACGAACAAGGGAGGCGCCATCCTGTGGTCAGCCTCACGCGATTCCTGACGCAGACCCGACGAAGCGATATCATTGTGTGTGTGTGTGTGTGTGTGTGTGTGTGTGTAGCAGTTGGATTTAGGTGTATGGCCATCTTGTTGTGGCTCAATCTAACCATTATCCACACTCCACAGTGAGCTGAAGTGTTCGTGCTCAGCATTCTTTTCTTGTGCACACTCATCTGTTATGGTGTTTAGTCTCAGTTTGGTGGATGCGTGTTTTTTCGTCGGAGAACATGTTGCTAGATTGCTATCAAATCCCATCTTCCACAATTACTAACATCTTATTTACCCAAAGCTTGCGAGCGCTAAGTATGAGTCGCATGAACGGGGAGGTGCTCGCGCTATTGGCGTCACGATTTTACTGCTGTTTAATAAAACTGTACTTTGAGCTGCTGTTTAGTTATGTTCCATGCCGCTGGGGATTACACACTTAAACGACTACTACATGGCGTGTTGCTTTCTGAACTTGAAAGGTGGATAATTTACCATATCTTTTTCCAAACTCGAGCGTGGCAAGTGTAATGTTGATGTAGTAGTACGGTTTAGGTTTGTTTGACACCTTGTATTAACCCCTTTGAGGTCACTTTAGTTTGAAGCGGTTAGGTGTCTGCAAGACATCATTTGTTATGTCGTCGTCAACGTACTGACACAGAGACAGTGATTATGTTTAGTTCAGTAAAAGGATTTGACTTGGTTCATCTAGTTGATGCAGAGGGTATTACTGTCTTGTGTGAATTGGTGTTTAGAACTAGGGAGTTACTGTCTCTGCTTCCAAAGCAGAGCATGGCAAGTGTCATGTTGATGTAGTATGATTCTACGTTTGCTTACTACTGGCTTTAGTATTTAGTAACCACATTGAGGTCACTGGGCTTTGAAGCGGTTACTGAGTACTCTCTCCGTTTCTAAATATAAGATGTTTTAGATGTTTCACATGCTGTCTAGATGCATACTAAAATGAGTGAACATACGCACTAAAATATGTTTAGATACATTTCTATACATGTGAATGTGGGCAAAGCCTAAAACATCTTATATTTAGGAACGGAGGGGGAGTATATCTCAAGGTTATGCGAAACATCATTTGTTCCGTCATCGTCCACTTACTTGTCACTGGGGTCCACGACCTCTGGTAGGTATAACGAACTAGAAACCCTACCTACAATCCATGGCTGCCTGCCGCACTCTTGATTCCTTACTAGGTTTTGAGACGGAAGGTGCCATCATCATGCGATTCCTGATGCAAATCTGACGAAGCAATCCTTGTTCTGTTTAGCAGTTTGATTTAGATTGGGTGTTGCTGTGTGGCAATCTCATTGTTGTTCAATCTGAGAACCATACAGTGAGAATGAACTGAACTAGAGTCTGGGGGAGATTTTTCTGTTGGATTGGCCTTTCATGCTTGCCCATTTTGTTTGCCATTCAGTGCATAGTGGCATAGTGATAGTCTTAGATGCTGATTTCCAGAAAACTTTTGAGTGCTTTATGGTATTCTTGACGAACTCGTGCTTCTTGCATTTGGATTTATGGCTGTTCAAAATTATACTGTAGGGGTCTGTTTAGGCTTGCATAATCTGGTTTTTTTTCGAAATTTCACACCTAAAAACTAGCTAGTACATGTTTCTATTGTGTTGAAATTGAAAAACGTGAGGATTTGCCGTCTTTGCTTCCAAAGTTGAGCAAGACAACTGTCATGTTCATGTACTGCATTTACTTGATACTTGATTTTGTAACCGCTAATCACCTTGTGATCACCGGATTTTGAAGCAACTACGGTTTCTGCGGGACATCATTTGATATGCCATTGTCTGGTCATGTTAATTTTCAGTAAGAAGCTTTGATTTGGTACATCTGGTTGCTTCAGAGCATGATCCTGTTTCCTGTTAATTATTTTTTAGTGTCTGAAGGTGAGAAAACCAGCACGTTGCTTCAGAGAACCACAACATCTAGTTTCCTGTTATCTAGTGAGGGATATCAGCAAGCCTCTTTTAGTCTGTTGTTTTGAGATGAAGATACTGCTACAATATCTTATTGAGACGCCACTCATTCGTCCCGCTACTCTTGTAGGTTTACGCGCTCGGAGCGTTCATCGTCCTGCGGTGGGGCTGGGCCAAGTGGAAGGAGAGCAAGGACAGAGACGACTCACCGGATGACCAGTCACCAGACGGGTCGACCTAGGTTTAGCCCTTGCAAGGAGGAACCAGGCTCTGCTCCCAATCTTCATTGTTACCAGCCAAGTAGGTGGATGTCGATGGACTTTCTTTCACTGATAGCCATGATGGCGAGTCGATGATGATGTTGCAGCATCACCATGTATATGTGATGAGCTTTTTCTTCGGGCCATCGTCATAATGTAACTGGATATCTGTAGTTGTTTCGCAACAAGCGACTTGCTTCAATCTTATTGTTCGCACCTCCTTGTTTACGAAGGCTTGTGCTATGTGTTTGATGGACTATGTTGGACACTGTGTGCGTCGACTAACTAAATGCACTTACTGTATCGTTATTTCTGTTTTATCGAAAAACTAGCTTGACATAAATAAATTCTCCAATATTACAAGAACTGTAGGAGTCGATGCATACTTCGGTCTGCCTGTATCTCCACACACTTTTTCCAAATAGTAAAACTACAGGATGTTCTAAATTACTTGAGCAATGAAACCACCTGTTTTTATTCCTTTCAATGTGACAAAAAGCTGCTAACTAATCAGATAACAGTAGCTCATCCATCCATCCATCCATCAACTATTCAGGTCCACGCGCACTGCGGCAGCAGCAACAGATCACCAGCACGGGGCCGGCGATGGCGAGCAAAACGCCGCTGACCACGGCGATCACCCTATCGCCGTCGTCGGCCCCCGCCTCGGGTGGGAGGTAGAAGCTGCCGATCAGCAGGTAGTAGATGCCCAGGCACGACACAAATAAGGCGACGATAAAGGTGACCAAGAGGGCGCCTTCGGCACGAGGACGCGCGTCGCCGCCGCCGGAACCTGCCTTCTCGTCGTCGCCATTGGCACCGCTGCCGTCTTCCAGGTCCTTGTACTCCCCCGCCGCCGCCACAAGCGGCTCTTCTTCCTCCTCTAACGGGCCGGCTTGCTTCGTCCGGTAGAAGCTAGACCTGCGAAGAAGAAGAAGAAGAAGTAGAAGCTAGACCTGCAAAGAAGAAGAAGAAGAAGTAGAAGCTAGATCATCAAAGCGTGCTAGCCAATATATACGACACGCTAAGAGGTCATTATATATACGCCAACCTAAACATATAAACGGTGAGGGACCTGGGGTGCACCACAACGATTTCAACTTTTTGACGGTTCCATATGGACCTCTCTGCACCGTCCGATCACGCCGGCTGCCTGGCCTAGATCTCGATTCTCGCCTCCATGCCCTAGATCTCGAGCCGCGCCTCCGCATGTCGATCCGGTGAGGGCATTGGGCCTCCATGCCCTCCAGACGTGTGGTGGATAACAGGACAGTCAAGGGGAGGCGGGGGACGACCAGGTCTGGCGGCCGGTGTGAAAAACGCTGGAGTAGAAGGTGCGAGTGGCGCCGGATGCGGGGAGAGGGGCATGACGAAGGACGGGCGGAACATGGTGGAGCGTGACGAAGGGGGTGAAACGTATGTACTGCGATTGGCAGACTACGTAACCTATCTTTTTTTAGATAGTAGAGATACATGTAACAATGGATCATAAATTTTGCAAAAAAAAATTGAGCATGCGTCAGCGTGACGAAGCCTAGCTCCGGGCCTGACTACATGACAATAGTTCCTTACATGTATACACCAGGCAACATAAGTTTATTTAAAAGTAAAAAATACTACGGAGTACAAGTTTACAACTTTGTAGCATGCATAAGCTTGCGGTAACATGCATGAAAGCAAAATAATTACAAGTCCGGAGGGAGAAGCCAAACGCAACCATTAGTGGCGCCATCCTCGTTCTCATAATGGTATCCCCATGACATGATTTTCTCCGAAACAGTCGCGCGTTTGCTTTTCCCGCGATACACTGTGTAGCTGCCGAGGTCCAATCTCTGTAAGCACTTGTCCTCATGGTGAGGGCATAGCCGCTGCTCGGAGTAGTAGATGTGGTTCCTCTTCACCTCGCTGCGCTCACCGGTCACAGGAACGTGCACCGCCTTCGAGCACGTTGGCCCCAAGAACAAGGCATGATCGCCCAAGCTCGTAACCTCTGCCCATGTACATCCGTCGTCGTCCATGAGCTCAAAAACGCCAAAACTCTTGCGGCAAACGCTCCGCGACAAGAACTTGACGGCAATCGCCAGCTTATCGCGTAGCTTGAAGACGTAGTAGTTGTCGCTCAGCTTGCTCGCCCACGAAGCCGAGATGCCCCTGTCGATCTGCATGCGGTGGACCGAGGTCACCACGGGAGCGCCGCCGTCGTCCACGCCGACGTCGAACCTGTGCACTTCACCGTAGGCAAGGCCATAGAGCTTCCCGTTGCAGAAGGCGATATCAAAGAGCTCGTCGGCGGCGCAATCTCCTGTCGTCCACCCGCGGTCTTTGCAGCCGATCCCGCAGAGCGCTATCTCGTCGCCCCTCGTGGTCATCGCCGCCAGGATGCATGAGCTTGAGGAAGGGTCCTCGGAGAAGATGATTTTCCTGATGAAGGTGTCGTCTCTGATCATGCTAGCTTTGGATCTCGGTCGTCGTTTAGACTTTAGAAGTTGTAGTTGGGCGTTCACCCCCAATGACGATGCTCTGCTTGGCAGAGAGCGTTACCCGAGCGCCGGTGAAGGCGTTCACGACGAGGAGCCGAGCGCCGGCCACGGCGGCCAACCAGCCACCGTCGTAGGATCCGACGATGCGCTTGCCGTACGGAAACCCTCGGAGCGGGGCGCGCAAGGCCCTGCCTTCCTCCAGGATGTACGCCCGCGCCTTCCGATCGCGCTTGGCGTTGCCGGTGGAGGGGAGCAGCAGCGGGAGAGCCGGCAGCTTGGGATGCCACGACGCGACGGCGCGCCATGACGAACAGACGGCGGCGAAGCGGATGCGGTCGTACGGCGAGGAGCAGCACTGACGGTAGACTATGTCGAGGATGTCGCCGGCAAGGTCGGACCAAACCCGTCGGACGCGGGTACGGCGGCCGTCGCCGTCCATTGGTTAGGTCTTGCGATGGTTGTAGCGATGATCTCGTCGGTTATATATATATACGGCAAATCTATGTGTGGCTTCTTTTGTAGTGCAACAGCGCTAAGGAAACGCAACAAGCTTGGAGCCGAACGTGTGCTTATAGAACTCGTATATATTTGACTTTCGGAAGAATTTTGACTCGCATCCACTAACCCAAACCAGCCTAGACAATGTGGTGTCGGTCCGAACAGCTTAATGTAGGTCGTTCCAGGTAAGGGAAGGTGTGAGCCGATCCACGAACTTGATCCATCTGGCAAATTGCTTCAAATTTACCAAATTGGGTAATTTAGATTAACATATGCTAAATGAGTAATACGTTAAAAACGTGAAAATAGGCGACACAAGCTGGAATTCACTGAATGGATGTTTATTACATGTATATTATACCCAAACCATAGATAAGTACTCCCTCCTGCCCATTTTTTTTGTTGCGTATCTTGGGAGCCTTTTTCACATCAAACTCAAAACAGGCTTTCACCCAGCTTTATAAATAAAGTTTACACGGTCGAACCGATATAATGTGATGAGTAAACCCTTTTACATAGCAGATCAAAGAAAATCAAGAAAAACCGGAGTAGCCACACCCTGAAGAAACACCCGAGACTACTAACTAGAGGTGTCACCACACCTCGAAGTGAAACCACCGGACACCGTCACGCCGCACCCACCAAGTTGTCGCTGGAAAACGCCGCCTGCCTTCTCGCTCCGGGCCGTGGAGCGTCGATCCTGCCAGCAGACAACGAGGACGAGATAGGATACAACGGTGTCACGTGTAAAAGATAGGAGACTGCCGAGAACGCCCACGGTAGTCCCGAAGGAGTCTCGAATCGGGATCCAAACATGCCCACCGAAGACAACAAAGCTATGTCGAAAGGTAACAGAGCTCCATGACAATGGCCCCAAGTTGGTGACGACGCACCCCCCCCCCCCCCCCCCCCCCCCCCCCCGCGTCGTTGAGACGGATACCTATCAAGAGTTTTCACCCAGAGCACTGGCGTGGGGAAGTTAATCTCAACGACACCCGCAGATGTTCACATCAAGAATCTTATGTTGGATATATGCAGGATCGCTCTGAATCGATGGGTGTAACATCTCCAATGAAAAATACATGCTCTCTGCTTGAACGGAACGGTACTTATGGGACTCTAAAGAGGGTTAAAAAATAAATCTTAGAAAGTAATTTAACTTTACGAAGAACATTGAGTTGCGATTTACAATAGGTTATATCTGACAACATGGTGGATTACATACGCAAATACAGGTAGTTAATTTGCTCAGGAGGTTTTTGTTTGATTCGAGGGTGCGCCTAGTAGCCAGCTGCTACATATGGGTGGAAGCAGACTAGATGATCCTATCATAATCACAATTTCAGGACACTCATATGCTGGGAACTTGGAAGAGGGCCTAACTCGATCGAATCACCATACTCGGAGAAGACGACTTTTTCGACGGAGGTTTTGCCGCCGGCGACGTGTCCCTTCACCGGCACCCTGGAGCCGCGGGCGAAGAGGTTCACGATCTCGATCTGGCCGCCGGTCGCGGCGGCCACCCAGCCGCCGTCGTGGGATCCGACGACCTGCTTGCCGTTCGGGAACCACGGCAGCCGGGAACGAAGCACCCTGCCGCCCTCGGGGCTGTTGTCGAGATCGCCGTTGCCCGTCGACGGGAGCAGCAGCGGCAGAGCCGGCAGCTTCGGCTGCCGCGACGAAGCGGCGCGCCATGACTTGCAGACGGCGGCGAAGCGGCGGCGGTCGTACGACGTGGAGCACTTGTTGTAGATCGCGCCCAGGAGGTCGCTGGGGAGGTCGGTGACGCCGCCACCGGTCATCTCGGGATCGATTGGATTCACGTAATCAAAGTTGATCGATCTTCTTTGGCCCTGTTTGTTTGGGCTTCTGCTTGTGCTTTTAGCCTACAAAATCAGAAGCCCAAACAAATACCTCCAAATAGAAAAGCGCTTGGCAAAAGCGCTGGCGCCAAATGAACTGCGCGAGGCAGCGTGAGCGGAAGCAGGGCCCGAGCTGCTTCCCGCAGCTTTCACTCGAAGTAGCGAACCGTTAATCCTTCCTGCCCATCCCATTGCTTCAAATTACAAGCACAATGCCACCGACTGCCACCGTAACGCCACTCTGAGCTGGGACGAGGCTTGGCATGAGCATGTACATACGTACCTCGGTTACGGTTAAATGAAAACGCGTCAAAGCAATGTACTCCATCTCATACAAATATATTTTCATTCAAAATAAGTTGTACACGAAATATGTGATAGTCGACAAGTAGGTTCCATTCCCGTCATCGGTTCGAAATTTCATGGACCGTAAAACGTATATGTACGTGTTTGCGGTCTCCTTGTTGAACCAATTTCGGGTGTGGTCCTTTTTTATGCCGCTCCAAACTTGGCCTCATTTCTTCTGGTTGTGGCATAAAGCCTAGTTTCTACGTTCCAAATTAATGACTCACATTTGTCATGGCCTCATTTCTTCTGGTTGTGGCATAAAGGCTAGTTTCTACGTTCCAAATTAATGACTCACATTTGTCTAAATATGAATTGATCGGGCGCACGACGGATCAATCTCGTTCCCCACGACCACCGGCGAGAGGAGTACTTCTAGTTGTCGCCTCGTCGTTTCTCGTCCGTCGCCGTCCACCTGACCTTTTGTGACGGTTCAGTGAAAATATTCCAATACAAAACACTCCAAAATTATTGTTAATAAAACATATCAAAAATATATTTTGGCTAAAAAGGTAAATTGAGTATTCAACTCTCCGAAATAGCTAATTCGTTACAAATCAATATTTATACAATTTGAGCACTCAGGGACATTTCAGACATTTCACACCCAAACCAACAGCTACAGCTATGTCTGCCAAACATCAAATCTCTGCTTTCAACAACCGCTTCTCACAGCTGCTTTTCCACAGCCCACCAGGTACAGCTGCTTTTAAACAGCTGCAGCCCAAACAAACACACCCTTTATATACTCCTAGAACCGATCGACTTTTACTTCGACGTATGTACTACGTAATGTTTTTTTTTTTGCGTGGAACTTTGGGGAGTTTTTATTCAACATCAACAGCCATAGCAGAATCTGCTAAGAGGCTAGTTACAAGTAAACCCGGAGGTTGATCTAACCAGCAATCCGTTGCTTCCACTGTGCTTGCTCGCTTCGCACAGAGGTGGGCAGACGTATTCGCTGATCGACTAACATGCTGAATGTAAAAAGAACTAAAAGAGGTAACAAGCTCCCCTACTTCTAAAAGGATAGGCGCCACCACTGAACGAGAAGTGTGGCGCGTAGACCAGAGATTCACCATCTCCAAACAATCCGTCTCCAGAACCACTTGGGCATAGCCACGAAGCTTTGCGACGTTTGTTTAGATTGTACTATATCCATGCATATATGGGATTTCTACATCTAATCGAAGACCGTTCAAAAACAGGAAAGAGAATTAATAGGTGGGAATATAATGAAGAGAATAAAAATAAACATGGAAAACGTAGGGAGATCTTGCAAAGGATCTGTGTGAGACTCTTAGTATCTTTCGCTGTGATTTTGTACTCAGAAAGACTGCGTATGCTAGCAAAGGGAATTATTTATGGGAAGTGCCGAGCGTCCCCGGCGGATCAAACCAATCCCCCGGATACTATCGCCACTCTTTTTAAATCTCGCTTTTGCTTCCGTGCAGCAAAAAATCCCGCATTTGGTTTTTTCTAGACGGTTCGCCCACAAAAATAAGGAAAAATAAACACTGCCAGAGACCTCGCCGACGATCTCGTAGCAACATAAATGTGCTACTGTAGCAAATTCGACTTCGCCGGGGACATCGACAAAGACCTCGCCGGAGCATCGTAGCAAAATCTCTGTTGATAAAAACAACATTTCTAAGTTTTGAAAAGTTGAACAAAATTATAGAAGTAAAACATGATTATGTCTCTACCATTGTGCAAAATGCCAATGTGAAATATTCTGTATTTTGGTCCGTGCAAAATAAAAAAATCTGCATCTGAGATGTGATTTGAAAATTTTCAGATTTGTTAGGATTTGAAATTTCTGTATAGGCCAGAATACAAACTATTACAGGTTGAAAATTTATAGAATTGCAGAATAGGTCATTGTCAAGGTCTAGGTTGTTTTGCAGATTTTTTCGGAAACTTTAAAATATCAATTTAATGTCTTTCGAAAAACAGGGCTATGTGGAGCTCGTTCTCCAAAAGAACTTTCCGCATGGTCTGATCTTATGGAGCTCCGGACATAGCTATTTCCAACAAATCTTCCACTGTACGTCTGCACACAGCTAGTAAGAATAAAAGCACGAAGGAACCGAGCATTCGAGGAGTATCAGCAAACAAAACAAAAAGTGTTTTTTCTTTTAAAAACATAGTACATACGCAGACGCTCACACACACGCAATTACAGACACCGTTATGAACGCACTTACGCAACCCTACTCTTATGAGCACCTTTGAGAGACTAGTCTGGCAGATGTCAGATCTTGAGGTTGACGAAGTCATCACGGACGTCTCGCTGTTGACGGGCACGACACCTATCACTGAAAGCATAGCGCCGATAAATTATGAAATATTTCAGGAAAATGCGAGCACGCATGACAAGTCTATTACTTGAAACTGTGTGGTCTGGTTCCACCACAAGGGCTGAGTTAGGCTCACTTCACAAAACAAAAGAGTGTTTCTGACGTAGTACAAGACTAGAAAACTAGTGTGTACATGCTTCACCGCTTCGAACTATCAACTAAATTTAGAGAATTAAGATATTGCTGAAAATTTTGCACTTGAGCCCTGAACCACTAGACATCTACCAAGTCAATGGACAGATTTTTAGAAATATAAAACAATCGATATGCAAACTGAATACGTGATGGTCTCTGTGGACTGTGGCAATGAATTGATGGACAAGTGGCACAATGCAAACTTTGAATTTCTGTCAGATAGCTGAAGAATGACACCGGTACCATAATCTGAAGAAATCACGGAATCCAGATCCACAAGAACCAAGGCCACCGGGAAACCCAAGCTGTGAGATCTCCCCAACCGGATCCATCCTGCCAGGCTAAAATTGCTGCTACAATAAACAAAAAATATAAGCTACAGCTGAATGGTAAACTACAGCTTCGCAACTGAAACACAAAGAACACCTCGAGACTTACGCAGCAGTTTGAGGTGAATTTTTTCATATGTGTGATGAGAACTAGAGTCACTCTATGATTTGAACTACTGTTACATTACAATGACATAAGGGTGTGCATTAAATGCAGATTACATTCCTAACACTTTACAAGCATAGCCGCAATGTGCAGCAGATAACGAAATCTGAAACCTGCTTCTTCCCTAGAACAAGAGACATTGCAATATTAACAGAGCCTGGGACGAACAATGTATATTTTCAAAGACTCAGTTGCAGGAACAGAACTCAGAAAAATAATGAGCGCACTTTTTGTACTGCCAAAAGAAAGTACCAGATCGCATTGCTAAGAAGTAATATAGTAAGAGAAATGCACACGCAGACACAAGATAGTCTCAAACACAATAGGTGGAGAATTAGTCTGATACGATGTCCTAGTTAAGCCAGGAAAGTCAATCGTTCTGTTCAATAAAATAGGAGAAGTGCTTCGGTGCTTTCCGAAAAACAAGTGAGATGGAGTCTAGTTAGCAGTAGCACATATTTAAAATGTGCACTATCATGACTTGGCAATTTGAGGGGCCAATAGCTCCTGTACTACATATTTTCAAGGCAATACCTGGGGGGCGTCGTTTTTCTAAAAAATAGCTCCGGTACTACATATCGTCGAGTTCATATCTCTTACCTAACTCATTGCTCTTAATCACAGACAGTTAAGTCAGTTAGGATTAGAGGGAGGCGGGTGGGACCAAGGGAGGTGGGTGGGACCCACAATGAACCGTTTAACCTCTTCCCGTGCGCGCGCTTTCTCTGCTTTTTCGCGCGCTTTCTGTGCTTCTTCTTCTCCGGCGACATTGACGCAGTGCGGCCAACGCCGGCGAGGCAAAACATAACAAAATTAAGATGAAACCACACGGGGCGCATACAGTAGATTAAGTAGCTTAATATTTCACTGAAGGTAAGTTTACATAAGCTCGTGGCTCATAGATCCAAAAGCCACACGGAGATGAACTAGACTATTACAGAAGCTCGTCGGAGATGCTCGCTGCTGCTCCTACCCCTATCTACGGACCAAAATTGGCTCACAGCAGAGCCCCGGGGGTGCGGCGGCGGCGACGAGGCGGCAGAGCCGCTCAGAACAGCTCCTCGTCGGAGCTGATGTCGATGACCTCGTGGAGGGAATTATAAATCCCGACCTCGAGGCGGCGTTCGTCGAGCTCCATCTCCATCTGACGGCGCTTCTCCTCCTCCGTGCTGCGCTGGAACACCTCCAAGGTGACCAAGGGCAGGTCCTCGTCGGAGACGAAGTCCCCGGGCAGGAGGGGGCGGCCGCTGCGTAGTGCGAGCTCCTGCTGCTCCTCCTCCTCCCTCTTCGGCGGCGGCAACGGTGGCCAACCCCGAGCAATGGATGAGCTCCCCGCACCGGAGGAGCTCCCCGCACCGGAAGAGCTTCTAGCCATCGCCATGCGGCGGTCGTACTCAGGCAGCTCGCGGCGCTCGTACGCAGGCGGAGGCCGCATTCCGAGGTTCGTCCACGCACGCGCGCCTCGCTTACGACCGCCGTCCGAAGCGACCACGGCCTTCCTAGCGGGGTCTTGTGGAGCCGGCCTCTTCTTCTTCCGCTCCTCGTCGGAGCCGTTGCCACGGCCGGAATGGCCACCCCGGCCGGCGACTCGACCTCCCCTCCTAAACATCGGCGTGCAGCGGGGCTGGATCTACCGGCGTAGCTCGATTTGATCACCGGCGGCGAGCTAATGCGAGCGGCGGCGAGGCGAGGTTGGGGAATGGGGAAATAGCTAGGTCACGACATCGCTAGTGGATAAGAGGAGAAATAGCCAGGGTACGACATAGGCCGGCTTGTTTTCTGGGCCGTCGCGTTGGGCCGTGGCCTATGCGCGTTCGAAACAATGCAGCTAAAAAAAACCTTCTGGAAGGCATGATCGGACTGGCCAATCAGAGCGCAGGACTGGGAGTGGCGCGGATCGGGGTGGTTTCCATCTGGAAGGCATGATCGGACGGCAAGAGTTAAATGACAAAACCTTCATAGTATTTTGTGTGGTTGAGCAACTAATTCAGAAAAAAAATTAAAAAAATCACAGAACCTTCATTTTGTTGTGACTTAGAATGATCAGGCTTAGATTTCATGTTGGTGTTTAAAACTTGTTTAAATGCTGATTTGGTTTGAGTTTGGCCGAATTTGAAATATTCATGAAATATTTAAAAAACATCAAATAAATGCAAATCCAGTGCACATGGTTTGTATATATATACTAGATGTGTAGGAAAGTTTTTTGGCTGATTTAGAGATGGTCGAAAAAAATATTGCTTACAAATGGAGCCGTTTACCCTACCTTTGGGCCTCATTTGAACTCTATTTTCATGTGTAACATGAAAATGTCCAAATAGCCGTGCCATGGCACACATATGTTTCCCATATGCGTGGCATGGTATGGGAAACAACGTCATCGAAGCGATTTTCAAAATTATTTTTAAAAATATCATTTTCCATTTTTGAAGTGCTAAAAATGACTTATTTTGTGAAGCAAGTACATAAAATATGGTTCAAAATCACAAAGCTTAGTACATATTTGATGGATAATCCCTAAATATGAGAATTTTCCTTACTTTCTGTATAAATTCTCTTCTTTAATTGACTTTATGTCAATTTTCCGAAAGTAATTCAAATTTGAACTACAACTATGCGATAGTTTGTTCTGAAATTGTTACAAAAATAATTTTAAGGTACACAAGTAGTGGTTACAACATAGAACCATCGATAGTTTTTGAAAATTCGACCACCTTAGATGAATAGCCATGCTCTCCATTTTGACCAATTTTTGAAACAAATGAGAAAAAGTGAAAAAATACTCAAAAAAAGAAGCCATTTGGCATGGAGTGCTTTTATATGTACTAGTTTCTAGAAAAAATGATAAAATTGAGTTTTGACAAACTTTTCAAAACAATACTTGACAAAAATATCAATCATCTACAAACATGTATAAGTTTCAAGCAAAATGACCATTGTATGGCCATTATCGTGTCATAGTTTATGATAAAGTTCCCATATTCAGCACATATGCGTGCCATGATATGGGAAACAACGTCATCGAAGCGATTTTCAAAATTATTTTTAGAAATATTATTTTCCATCTTTTAAGTGCTAAAAATGACTTATTTTGTGAAGCAAGTACATAAAATATGGTTCAAAATGACACCCATTTAATTTTCACAAAGCTTAGTACATATTTGATGGATAATCCCTAAATATGAGAATTTTACTTGCTTTCTGTCTAAATTCTCTTATTTAATTGACTTTATGTCGTTAATTCAAATTTGAAATACAACTATTCGATAGTTTGCTCTGAAATTGTTACAAAAATAATTTTAAGGTACACAAGTAGTGGTTACAACATAGAACCATCAATAGTTTTTGAAAATTCGACCAACTTAGATGAATAGTCATGCTCTCCATTTTGACCAATTTTTGAAAAAAAAATGAGAAAAAGTGAAAAAATACTAATAAAAAGAAACCATTTGGCATGGAGTCCTTTTATATGTACTTGTTTTTAGGAAAAATGATAAACTTGAGTTTTGACAAACTTTTCAAAACAATACTTGACAAAAATGTCAATCATCTACAAACATGTATAAGTTTCAAGCCAAATGATCAATGTATGGCCATTATCGTGTCATAGTTTGTGATAAAGTTCCCATATTCGGCACATATGCGTGCCATGGTATGGGAAACAACGTCATCGAAGCGATTTTCAAAATTATTTTTAGAAATATCATTTTCTATTTTTTAAGTTCTAAAAATGACTTATTTTGTGAATCAAGTACATAAAATATGGTTTAAAATGACACCCATTTAATTTTCCGATTGGAGATGTTAGTACATGACAAACTAAGGCCATGTGCACTGGATTTGCATCCCAGATTTGAAATATTCAAAAGATATTCAAAATACATCAAAAAAATGCAAATCCAGTGCACATGGCCTTAGTTTGTCATGTATTAACATCTACTAGAGTTTGAGATCATTTGGAGAAGGTCGAAAAAATGACAGGTTTAGAAATGGTACTGTCTGGGCTACCTTTGGGGCTCATTTGTAGCTCATTTTGGGGAACCAATGTGAAAAATTGCAGGATTAGAAATTGGAATGACCAAGTTAGATCAACCAAGTACATAATTGTATATAATAATTGCAACATCCAAGTCTAGCACAAATATTGAAAGTTGAATTTTGGTTCAAGGTTGAATTCAAATGTTCAAAGTTGAATCAAACTATTAAGAACATTCATAAATTCATTTTTTTTTTGTCCAAGTGCAATATTTTAATGGATGTAATGAGATGCCCGACCCACAAAGATACTGGACATGACATATAATGTGCAACACCTAAATTGCGAGTAAGGGGACTCGAACTTAGGTGGGCAAAGGCATCATCAACCCTTTGCCAATAGGCTATGCCTCTGTTTGCGAAAAATCTACCACCTTTAGAAGATTAATATTTGCAAATGGAATACGACGGCGCAAGAATGCCACAATCGGCAGTGCCCGGAGCTCGTACGCAGACGTGTTCGACAGTGTGCATGCAACAATCCGAGCCACAAAGAACACTAACACAAGGAACTGAATAATTTACATTTTGGAGACTAAGTTTCACCTAAAAAAACTAGGTTCAACCTACCGGAACGTGCCCAGTTTTCGTCCAGAGCACGTCCAGAGCACGCCTCCAAGGTGTTCGACGTATTGCTTACATTGCGATTTCGCAAAAGAACTACCACCACATGCTGCCAAGCGCTGGGCAAACACTGCCTGAAATGGTTTCAGACACCTAACAAAATTCACTACACTAGTTACCTACAGAATGCAGGACGATCTTGCCTCCGCCATGCCTCTGCAGCAAAATCTTCCCTCCGCCATGGCTATGCAGCAGGATCTTCTACCTCCATTTCATCTCGCAGAGGGTTTCGGAGCAGACCAAAGCTTCCGCCGCCATCCCGGCAACTAGGCTGAACGCCTCAAGGGTCAACGCGGCATCGAAGTCCATGCTCGGGGGTGAGCCTGCTGAACTGCTGCTCGATGAGCTCCCGCCTGAGCTGCTCTCCTCGCCCCAGCCGCTGCTCTCCTCGCCCGAGCTGCTCTCCTCGCCCGCAGCAAGTTTGCGCATCGACGCAAACCTCAGCCTCGTCATCGGCGGCGAAACAGCGCGGCGCCGAAAAACCTTACGGCTGTAGTAGCCGCGACGCTTCCATGCCATTTCAGTACCTGGTACACTGAAATCTTGTAGGTGCGGCACACATATCGGGCCGCCTGTCGCCTCGGCGACCGTGGACCCTTACCACCCCATCCGCCGTCCTCCCTCGACTCCATTGCCGGAGCTCCAGCCGCCCGCGCCCTCGCCGCCCGCCCCCTCGCCGTAGCTAGCTTCGCCCGCTCGATTGCCGCAGCTCGAATCCCCCGCTTCTTTGACGCAGCTAGCTTCGCCCGCTCCATTGCCGCCGCTAGACTGGACAGAGTGAGCGAGCCCGGAGAGACCGAGACGACGGGACAGAGTGAGTGAGGAGCGAGCTCCGCGGGACGCCGGCGCGTGGCACGAACGGAGCCGGTTTCGCTGACGCGTGGGTCCCACTCGAGAAAAACGTCTCCACGTACCGGTCAAACCTGGGTTACAGCGTGGGGAACATGACTTGACGGCCATGTCGCTTCAGAGCAATAACTGGTCGAACAGACATAGCATGTGAGCTATTTTGGCAGAAAGATGACGCCTCTGAGCCAATTCCTTGAAAAAACATAGTACCAGAGCTATTGGCCCCAATTTGAGTATCATAACGTGTGGTAGTTCCTTCTGCCTGATAACAAGTGAATTCATGCAGCTTCATAACTTTATATGCAGCGACACAGAAGATAGCGGGCTCACAAAATACTTGTCTAGTGTCGGAAAGAAGGCTCACAAAAAGAATTTCTGAATTAGATAAACATATTGAAAATTTGAAGCATTGTTTCTCATCGCGTTTATACTCTTTGGTTTGAACTTATTGCGTTGACTGAGGGTGTCCAACTCTCTACAGAGGAGGGCATGCCTATCTAGATGTTTCACCCCTCACAAGGCAGTATACGGTTAAATCATTCTATGGAGTGATCAATAATCGTGGGGTAGTCCATATAAAAACTCCAGCAGTCTGGAAAGGTGCATATACACCCTAGGATTCATGTTTTTCTATGGATGTTGGCTAATGACAAGATTCTTACAAGAATTAACTTGAGTAAAAGGCGACATGTTGATGATAAAACATGCTTGTTTTGTTCGGAAATTGAAACTGCACATCACCTTTTTGAGAGTGTGTGGTTGCCAAATATATTTTGCGCATCTCTTTCTGAAATTGATAGTCTGAATTCGAATCTATTGCTAGATGGTGAATTAGTGAGGATAACAATTATGTGATTAATATTTTTACCTTTGCCACTTTGTGGTGCATATATATGGGACATTGACAAATTTTTTGACGAAAAAGGCCAGGCCATTTTCTATTAATTAAGGAGAAACAAGAATATAAAGAATGGTGTTACATTGACAAATGATATCTGCATTCAGGGCTAAGATGGCCAGGTGTCAAGGAGGTCCTTCGAAAAGTTGGTGCTTTAATCAGGAGTTGGAGAATACTCCGCCTCAATATACATTCTAGCCTGTTGGACTCGAACCTATAGAAGCTCGACCAGAAGAGGGGAGAATTGCTCAGGATTTCCTGGATGTGAGTTTGCTTCTTCTGAGGACGATGCCAGGGGCGATGGAGAAATGGTGACAGAGATGTGCATGCGAAGCTCTGGTGGACAACACGAAGCTTTGATAGAAGCGAGCTAGTAGGCCATTCCTTGTGTGTGTGCGCGCGCACGCTTGTAACACTGTTCTGCTGCGGGTGTTGCTGCTATAAACATGTATGCCTCTATGGTTGCATGATAATGGAACCAGGAGGAGACCCTTGTTATCTAAAAAATAATAATTTGAAGCGCATGTCAAATAATCTAACAATTCGAAACAGGTGAAAACGATGTTCGCCGCCTAGTACGTCAAAACACATGACTGGGATTTGGATCAAAACCATAGCTAATATTCGAACATGCTCTGTCTTTTCCCATTTGTTATCTATGGTGCCGAGATTAGAAGCAAATGCACATGCAAACAGGTACTCCCTCCGTACCAAAATAAGTGTCTCAACTTTGATAAAAAGTGGACAAAGTTGAGACACTTATTTTGAGACGGAGGGAATAGCATATATGCAGTAGATACAAAATAAGTGCGCTTTTTATTAAAGGGAAGCCATCGGCCGGCGTTACAGCTGCAGGGTGCGCTACAACGGACGGAGGCAAACTGAAAGCAGCAAAACACAATGTTGGTCTGTGGCCGTCACCTAGCGTGAGCGCTACCAACTTTGAAGGAAATCAAACGGAAATAATGCAGGCGGCCGGTGGAAGAAACAGCTGAAACTTATTTGGAATCTTCTAGCAAAGTTCAGCCAGCTCCAACAGCCATGTCGCCATTACACCACCTGAAGGATGTTACTGGCTCCATTGACGCCAGCAGCTGCGCCGTAGGCATTGTCGCACTCCATCTGGCACACCATCCGGTCGACGCCACGGAGCCCTCGGCACTTGTCACTCACGCAGCACTTGGTCTCGCACACCGTCAGCTCCATGCCGTGGAGCTCTTGGCAGTTGTCCTCCACGCACTGAGCTATGTCTGCGAGGACGATGCCGATCTTGGAGCCGACGGCTTCCTCCTCTTGCTTCTGTGCCCGTCCGGCCTCGGCCACCTCTGCCGCCGCCGCGGCCAGGAGAAGCCCGGCCAGCAGGAGACACCACACAAGGCTGCTGCTACGCTTGTAAGAAACCATGGCTGCTGCTGCTGCCTACTGCAGTGCTAAGCTACAACTGAAGAGTGAAGAGAAGGGTGTGAGATGGGCAAGACCATCGATCGACGCAGTATTTATGCACAGCTAGGGCGCCTGCAACTGAAGAGAAGGGCGTCGGACACGTGATCGACAACGTGATGCTGATCCAGATCACCGGACCTAGATGAGACGTCCCTGCGCCACTACTGTCACCTCTGTCCTGTACCATCCTTCTGGAGCCTCATGTGGAGCGACGCAGCGGCAACGTGATGGGCGGTTGTTTTTTTGCCACGTCATCAATCTGTATCTCGCTACCACGCTCTGTCGTCCTCAACAAACTAACAACATCTTTAACAGAACCCGTAACCTGTAAAATCCGACGTTTACCGTTTTTTTGTTGCAAAAAAACGTCTCGAATAGAGGCTGTAAAAATGGTCAAACCTGTACATGTTTTACGGGGCCTGAACATACACACCCACGACCCTTATATCTACAGGTTCGGAGGCAAAACTGGCAAGTGCCTATAAACCGGGCAACGCTCGCGGGATGGGAATTCCGCCGTGTGCTCCGATCCCCATCCCCGCCGTCGCGTGACCCAGGGCTTCGTCATCGCGAGCCAGCCTCTACGACATCCTGCAAAACTAGAACTCCATGTAATTGACATGAAAAACATTTAATTGACATGAAAACTTTGGTTCTCAAAGTAGAAACATGCAAAACTAGAACTCCATGTAATTGTGGACCAAGAGAGTGTGTAAATTAATTATAATTTGGTATTGTAGACCTTCATCATTTGTATATATTAATCAAACTTAAAAGGTGTTAATTATTTTACTTAAATTATACGACATCAATTTTGTGGTGGTGGGACTAGAACAAGTCGCTTTGAACAGATACACCATAACAAACCCTGCATGAAAGGTGGTCCACCACGTACCATGAAGCGCCAAGCCTCCAACATCCAGCTGTTCCGGTACCATCCTTGTTAAGAACATTTAAAATGTAGTACGCGGGTTTGGTATGTTCAGATCCTGATTGATTCGATGAACAACTCGGACATACACAAGATATTATTGTAACTGACCATGTAAATCCTGCTGAGATAAGAACTCAAATCCTTGTTTGAGGCAAATGGGATCCCACTTCTCCGCCATTTCCAGTTCACTTGAAGATTTCTAGCTTGATATTGTTTGCTCAAATCTCAACTAGGAATTCTCACATGAATTATGAGTGGGATATATTGCTTGACAAAAGATGATATCATTTTCATAGTAGTATTCGTAAAACTCAAGGTAGATATAAAACCCGAGAGTACAAGAGAAGATAAATAAGTTAGGAATCTCATGAAGTACCGGTCCATCAGCACACAGGCTTGACGTGTCGTCCTACAGTACGATCATGAAGGACATGGCAGTCTATAATGGAGGCCATCAGCATTGCGCATTGCAGTGGTATGATGACTATGCACCTCTTCTGAATCCCAGCAGTGCGTGACAAGGCATCGTACCCTGTCGGACCGGCAACAAACCAAAGCACGTTTGTCACGAGGAGGCCATATATATCGGACATCTGTAGGGATGCCCACCCAAATAATACAATGAGCTGGGCCTAGCAATAATCTTATAAGCTCTGCCTTGGTGCATCAAGAAATTTGTGTTGTCACACCATGTGGAGTGATGGGACGGTGCATGCAAAACAAACACCAGCCATCACACTTGCTTGCACCTTTTTTAAGAAACTTGGACAAATCTTGCTATTTTTTGAAGGAGAAAAGAGTTGGCCTTGGCGAGTAGATTAGCAAGAAACTGTCCATAAACCGGTACAAACACCCAAATTATACAATGGTAAAAAGTTCGGGCAACAGAAAATCAAGAAAGAGTGAACATTGCTCCTGCATAAAGAGAATCAAGCTAGCTGTACACGCATGAAAAATGAACTAAAACCGTGGCGGCGAAATCCACGTGCAAGTATTTGTACCGTTAATACCATCATACTTTTGGATGTAATCATAGCCCCGTGATGTGATCCTCTCCCACGGATGTGTTTCTCTGCTCTCATAAGAAAACACATCGCAACTACCGAGTTGGAACTTATCTAAGCACCGTAAAGCCCTCTTGTTGGAGAGTTGCCGCTTTTGCTTGGAGTAGTAGATACGGTTCCCTTCCACCTCGCCGCGCCGCCTGCCCACCGCCGACACCTGCACCGCCTTGCAGCATCCTGGCCCTAGGAAAAGGGCACGGTCACCCATGCTCGTCACCTCTGCCCACATGTATTTGTATGGTCCGGACGTATCGTCGATGGTGAGCTCAAACACCATGAAAAATGGAGCCTCGTAGGCGGCGCGTACGTAAACCGCCATTGCGAGCTTGCCACCCAACTCGAAGATGTATTTGGGATCACAGTTGTTTGGACTTATGATGGCTAGTCTCCTAAACAATAAGCCGAGTGGGGCACCGTCTTTGTTTCGGCAGATGGTGGCGAGCCTGTAGAGTTGTTCAGTAAAGGAGAGCCCGTAGAGCTCGCCGTTGCAGAAGGCGATGTCCATGAAAAATTTCTCCGATTCTTCACATCCTTGTGTTATCCACCCTCCGCCCGGGAAGCCGATCGAGCGGTCGAGCCTGCACAGCGCCACCGCGCAGCTCGTGGTCATGGCGGCCATGAGGCAGCCCTCCTTGCTTGGGTCCTTGGAGAAGACGACTTTTTTGATAGAGATTTTGCGGGTGGCTTGCCGATGGATCGGGCATCGACACGTAATGTCTCCCTTGCTCGGCACACATGCGCGGGTGAAGAGGTTCACGATTTCGATCCGGCAGCCGGTGGCGGCGGCGACCCAGCCGCCGTCGTAGGACCCGACGATCCGCTTGCCGTACGGCAACCACGGGAGCGGGGCACGCAGCCTCCGGGCTGTACGCCCGCGCCTTCCGGTCGAGCCTGCCGTTGCCCGTCGAGGGGACGAGTATCGGCAGAGGAGACAGCTTCTGCTGCCACGACGCGGCGGCGGCGGCGCGCCACGACGTGCAGACCGCGGCGAAGCGGGCTTGGTCGTAGAAGGAGGAGCACCGTCGGTAGATGGCGCCAAGGAGGTCGCTGGGTAGGTCGCCGAAGCAACGTAGTGGTCCGTTGTCGTCGTCCGTCATCGTGATCGATTGATTCTTGTAATCAAAATCGATCGATTATTTCCTTTATGTATATGCATGGTTGCGCAACAGGCTTGAAGACGGCACGACAGAACTGATCGATATTGTTCACGTACGTATATATCCATGCAGACATCCGGCATCAATTTCTGATTCTAATCGAAGATGGTCGATCGGATATCGATCTCCGAGTACGTACAATTAATTAAAATCGTCAAAGAGATCAAAAAACTTCTTGCGCCAAAACCGAGAGCACACCGGAGCATTTCTCATCAAAGAGATCGAGTCTGATAGTATTACGGTCGTGAATCGTGACGGACCAGATCGAATTTCTTACGGCTCGTGATCTCCCGCCATTACACCTCCCACCCGACGAGGGCAGCTCATGCACTTACAGACAAGTCTTCTCCGAAGAAGAAGGCCAATTAAGCCTTGTTCTACTTGTACGACGGATGAAACGAAATATTCTACGACTGTGCACGTATATGTTCTGCAAAAATGGCGTTGATGCATGATGCTTGGCGCGCACATCTTACCATGGCCACAGACTACTTCTCTTATGCAAAATCTACACCACCAGCCTCCATATTCACTGACAACTCCCACAAGGGGAAGGGGTGGACTTCAGCGTAACAGGCACCACCATGTTATCACGGGCTGATCATGATCCTTCTGATATCTGTCTCCTCCATGCCAAGGAGCTTCAGATTCACGTATGGCTCAACGACAAGAGGGGAGTCTGGCTGCTGGAGGACACCATTTGCTTGCGTGAAATGTGTGCTGAATTTTTTTTTTTTTTCGAACCTCGGCAATGCCTTTGATTGATAAAGTCGAAAAGAGTTGGACAGTTTATAAGGGAAACCGGCCAAAAACCATACAACACAACACACCACGCTAGCCCCAAGGCCACGCCCCATAATCGAGTCGACGACTACATCACCCTAGCAACCATAGCCGACACAAACACGGCGGAGGCAAACCTCAACGCAAGGAGATACCCGGAGCCGCCGCTCCGACATCCACATCGGCCCCAAGGCCACGCCCCAAAAACAAGTCGACGGCCATGTCACCCTAGCAACCATACCCGACACAAAACACGGCGGAGGCGACCTCAACGCATGACGAATTCCGGAGCCGCCGCTCCGACATCCACGCCGGCCCCAAGGCCGCGCACCACCTAGCCGAAGACGAAGAAATCGCCGCCGCCAACCGCCAACACTCCACCTACCCCTCGGGCCGGTGGAACATCCAAGACGAGGCCCCAAGAGGCAAGCGACGCAAGAGCGCCGCCCCCGCCCGATCCCTTGCGGGATCAAGGGTTTCCCCCGGAGAACCCGGACGAAGAGGCGAGAGCACCGTCACGACGACGCCTTCAAGAAGGACACGACGCCCGAGGGCGCCGCCGTCGTCGGCCCCGGCCGACAGCCAGGGCAAGGCTTTCGCACGTCGATGTGTCGCACACCCCGCAACCGCCCTCAAGGACCGGCCAGACCACCATCGCGATCCCGCACACAGACCATCAGCCCCACGCGCCCGACGATCTGAGGCCACGAATGGATCTAGGCGCCGGGGCCCAGGTCCACCTCCCGCAGAGCCTCCTCCTGGCTCGACGCGATACGAAGACCACCATCCGGGGCCGCCGCCCCGGCATCCGGGCGCCACCTCCACTGACGGACACCCTCCACGGCCGAACTGACGAACATGACAAAGAGATCGTGATGTCCTCAGAGAAGCCGGTCGAACTGGGCAGTGAGGCCCAGCATCCAACACGCCACAACGCCTAGGCTCCCCGTCGCCGCGACGAAAGCCGCCGTCCGGATCATCACCACTGCTCTAGACCGAGCAGCCGCCACCGCGCCCGGACCGGACACTACCACCGCCGCAGATCTCCCCCACATCCACGGACCCGGCTACCGCCACAGAGCTTGGTGAGCTCCATGGCAGCCACGCCCGCTGGCCGACCTCCCCAGGCGCGGTGGAGGAGGACGCAGACGCCGAAGCCAGGAGCCGAGCTCCGTAGCCCGCGCCGCCCCGACGCCGGCAACCCTCCAACCTCCGCCACCTGCAGCAGCCACCAACCTCGCCGGCGCCGGCACACGCGAACTCAGCCCCTGCCCCACAGAGCAGCGGCCACCGCCACCGTCGACGCGCCCCAACCACCGCCTCCGCCCGCTCGAAGCACCAGCCCGGGCCCGACGGGCCCAGATCGGGCCCGCCAAGCCCATCTGGCACGCCGCAGCGCGGCCGCGGCACCGCCGCCACCGAACGACGACGCCCGCAGCCGGAGCTCCGCCACCACCTCCTAGCGAGCCCGCCGGCTCGCCGTCCTCAGCCCCGACCGACACCACCCCCACGAGCTGGTCTTCCTCCAGCCGAGAAGAAGGTGGAAGAAGGTGTGCTGAATTTCTTGAGGATGAGCCGACTGCTCGTCTCCAGATAAATCATGCGGGGGACTATACGGCTGAATTTCTCTTCTTGAAGATGGGGCGATGGGCACTCTACTTAGATGCCAAGTCCAGGACGCTGCGCAGATTGCATGAGACGACAAAGGAGCATCGATATTCTGGTCCTATATATCCCTTTATGATGATCTGGCCTCCCGTTTTCCCTGCGCTCCCAAGGATGGCCATGCAAGGTTTGCCTCTTAGCCTTTTGATGATGTGTTTATTGCTTTTTTTTTGGCGGGGAGTATACTGCTTTTGTTAAGCCTTGTGACATCAGACATCATGGTTCCTGAACCTGTTCTTCCACTTATAGTCACATAACAGAAATTTGTAGTGCTGCTAGAAAATGGGGAATGCCTATGTCTTTTGTTAAGTCTCAGTCAACTTAGAAAAGTGTAACTACAAGAAAAATGATGCAATTGCACATTTCTTTGAACTACGATTACACTTTTTAAAAAATGACTGAGACTCAAAAAAATCAGTCAGGTGAGACTTAGCAAATCCGTAGAAAATAACTTGTGTGCTTTATCATGGACCTCTTTTATTCTGCTAGAGAATAACACATGCACGCCGGCATTAAACTTTTGCCTTCCTCCGGTGCTCGTCGTCGTCCATGATTGAGCCTTAGAGGCGCTATGTATGCCGTCAGCGAGAAGTCCAAGACGAGTAAATAGTACAAAAATCTGAACAACCATCTTCACCTGTATCATCCAGAATACATTTCTTTTCGCACTGGGAGAAGGTAGGACCATTGACGAGTAAACCGTAATTTTTAATAGATCAACTTATCGCCCAAATAACTATACGAATTTGAACCCCTGTTCTGCTATTAATTCTAGACTCACTTTCTAAACATAGTCGAGATATTAGTTACCGGTGCTAAATTTAGAAGTCAAATGAATTATGCTCAAATAAGATAGGCAAATGGGCAAGAACAAAAAACAGATTGTTTTCGAAATGAAGGATACAAGCAGCTTTCTTTTCATAAAAGGTAAAAGAGGAAACCACCACAGCTTACAAGGAAATACATCAATCAGCCGGAAGCCACCGTCCAGGCGATAACTCGCTACACCTACAAGCATAATAAAGGAGGTGGACCAATCGGAGCTGAATGCCTTGACCTCACACAACAAAGCACATCAATTAAAACCAGAGGCTTCCACCGAGCTACGCAACAAGTCTGGAGCACAAACCAGTCCAGCAGACACTCAGCACACAGCCGCACACAGCATGCGAACACTCAGAAGTCGCTACCACGTTTTCCGTCAACCCATCTTCAGAAGAGATGCACACAATGAACTTTTACCTGTTATCGAAGCCACCACGACGCCGGACAATTGCACCGCCTGTTGCATGCATACATCATCACGCATCAGTCAGCAAGACCCCACGGCGCCACGCCACCAAAACTCGCCATCGTCAACGCGGTAGATGCACACCGCTCCTCTATCGAGAAACCGCTTCAAAAACAATGCCCCATGAGTGAGAGCAACACCGAGAGCGTCTCCATCGTCCGATTGCCTGCTTGGACGAAGGTGAAGCACAGTTTTCATCGGCAACCACGCCTTCCCAACTCGCTGTAGGGCTAACTATGGGATCAAAGGATCCGCCACAACTAGCCAGCCGACCACCTCCGGTGGAGGAGGAGGCCACTAACACCACGCATGGCGCCAAAGACCTTGGCTTCCACGTGCATCGGGACTGACCTAGTAGCACGCGTGTCGTCCTCGGAGTCGAGAAGATGCAATGGATAGCAGACTGATGTGGCACATACGTCCGAGCCCATCCGGGCCCATATCAGACACGTCGCCGCTGATCAGTCGGGATGGACGCCGTCGCCACGATCCAATCTTTGGCCGAGGAAAACGCCGCCACCACGTCGCTCGGGCTTTCTACTACGACGCCTCCGGCGATGGCGGTGAGAGGGGAGCCCACAAGGGGAGTGCTGGAGGTGGCCGGCAGGAGCTCCCCGGTGCGGCGTGGCGCCGCCGCCGCACGGTGAAGGGTTGTCATGGAACCCGATTTTCCACGTTGGCACCAGATAAAAAGATGATGAGTTGTTCCTCTGGGTTAAAAACAAATAAACAATGGCTTTTACTTCCTTGGTAATTACTATGCTTTGTTATATTCCTTATGACACGGTGCACCCGTGTGACGACTGATCGAATCAATTACCAAAAATTTCTCCCTCGTCCATCCTTTTGCGCCTAAACGCTCGTGACTTGACTTTGAGTTGACTTGAGCGCTTCCTTTAACCGTGACCGGCAGCGATGTGAGTCGAGCACATGGTTGGGGGACTTTGACCAGAGACGTGCAGGCATGCATATAAGCCCAAAGTGCACATGTAAAATAAGATGCTCTTTGTTTGGGCAGACTTGGCCGTGCTGTTGTGATGAGAAAACCGTTTGTTTTCAGTTTTATAATCCTTGACAATCAGATGGCTGTTGTAAAATAGGGAATTCTCTCAAACACCTTCAAAATTATCAACACACATGTGTTTGTCCTTTGATAAAGGGAAAAAGCTCGGGAAGCATCTCGCATACGTGATTTTTCCCGTGTGTAAGAGAAGAAGCTGCTCCGGTAAAAGCCTAAATCACAGCCGGACCATTTGTTTCGTTCACACACACTACTTTTTTGTTTGTGGAAAGCACCTAGAAAATCAAACAAAAAGGCACTAAGATGCTTAGTGACATCTTGCCGCGCGCGTGAAGTCATGACTAATTGTTTGTTAATCTCCAATAAGAAAAAAAAGGTGCAGATGCATTGCATTCATGCAGACAGCGATTCTCCAGTCAAAAAACGGGCCCCTAAGGTACAGCTGCTTTGCATGCATGCCGACGAAGACTCTCCCGTCAACCATGGCCCCCTAAGCACGAAAAGCTTCATTGCATGCATGGCGACGACGACCCTGTCGTCAACCACGGTGACGAGTAGGCAGCACAAAAGCAGCAGGCGGCCGGACTCCGCCGTGTGCTAGTGGCAGTGCTAGCTTGAAATATTTCACACGCTCTGTTGTTAGCTTGTTGCTGAATGCTGTCCCATGGAGCCGAGAACAGCCGCGGCCATGCCTTGGTTGCTGCTTCTCTGCCTTCTTGCTACCAGCGGCCTACGTCAAGCTCTTGCTCAGTCTAACTTAGGTACACACATATCTATATGCTGAATATATAAAAGCTACTCCCGTTCCAAATTAATTGACTTCCATTTGTCCACATAAAATACACATATGTGGGCAAACAGAAGTCAATTAATTTAGAACGGAGGGAGTAGCTTACATGATCTGGGACAATTGCAAGAAACTAATGATCTTGATTATCGCATATTTCCATGCATGCAGGTTTCATAAGCATAGACTGCGGCCTCCCGGGAGGCACAGGCTACGTGGACGACTCCACCACGGTGTCCTACACCACGGACGCCGGCTTCATCGACGCCTACGCCGGCTCAAACCACAACGTCTCCGCTCAGTACATGAACTCGTCGGACCCCAACAGGTGGTGGTACAACCTGCGCAGCTTCCCCGGCGACGCGGCCAGGCGCAGCTGCTACACCCTCGGCCCGCTCGTCGCCGGGCTCAAGCACCTCATCCGCGCCAAGTTCTTCTACGGCAACTATGACGGCCTCAACAGGCTACCCGTCTTCGACCTCTACGTCGGCGTCGACTACTGGACGACGGTGAAGATCACGAAACCCAAGGACTGGATATACGCGGAGGCCATCGTGGTCGTGCCGCGTGATTCCCTGCAGGTCTGCCTGGTGAACACTGGTGGCGGTGTGCCATTCATCTCTGGGCTGGATCTGAGGCCGCTGAAGAACAGGCTCTACCCACTGGCTAACGCGGAGCAAGGTCTTGTTCTCCTCCACAGGATCAACTTCGGACAGACTGGTGGAGCCGGTATCGGGTGAGTGAAAAAAAACAAGCTCAACTTACCCTCTATCAACTAGAACGTCTTCCGATTCGCTCAAATTTGGATTTCACTTGACTAGAAATTAACTGTTCACATTCAGTAGCTTATTCCTGTGAACAGATAAAGCAACACATTAAAACGTCTTCCTCGAGGTGTCATATTTTCATGTGATAGTATTAAACGGAGACTTAAACGGGAGCATTCATAAGTAAATTGTCTAGCAGGCGTGGTGGTTGAAAGCGATCAAAATTGGTAGACTGAAAATAATGAAGGACCAAATAAGATCTCGAAATGCATGACAAATAATGTCTGAAAAGAATTGGGGGATTGACCAATGCTAGTGTTTTTTTCTTTGAGTCTCTGCTAAACTGATTGAACATATAGAAGATTGATCCAGTTTATGTTCACGTGAGAGTGTATTATAAGAACCTTTTGTGATAATAATACTCCTCTGAACCCTGATTAATGACGTGAGCTATACAGTAGTTTGTACTGTCGCAACACTCCATCCGCGACAATTAAATCAGACCGGAGGTAGTACTAATTGCTAAGCCACAAATATATTCCGAATGTGCAATAATAAATAGTTTTTGCTCTGAAGTATAATGCCTATAAGTTTTTCCAAAGTCAAAGTTATCTGAGTAACTTTTGAGATATATAGTACGGAATCACATATGAAATATGGCTTCATGGTGTATTTGTGTTAAGCAATTAACTAAAATAGAAAAATATGTGCATATGGCCGAAAACAAGGAAGGCTAGGAAATAATTGTTGAGTCCTTTAGCTTTATACTGTGATTATCTATTGATACATGTCGAGCAGCTGGTAGAGCAACTAGAGTAGGGTGGGCATGTGTTGAAGCACTTGCATGGATCCATGACATTTCACGAATCACATGACGACTTTGGAATACCACTGACAATGAGGGTGCGGACGATCATACAATGTTCAAATGGGAGTCATTTATAGTTAGTTGCTTGAAAGGGCTCTACAACATTTTCTATGTCATCATACCAAGGTTGCCACTAAACCATAAAACATAGACTGACTGAGAGCATGTGTTCTGTCAAATGTTTCAAAAACCTTTATCAATATGGAAAAAGAATTTGTATTGGTCAACTACAAATAGTGATATCTCCTACATCTGTCACATTTTCTTTTTGTAGTACTCTCTCATGTCCAAGATATCATGATTTTTTGTTTGACAAAAGAGTTAGTATCTTTATATAATTTTACAAGCATATGCTGATATGCCTCTGCCATAGGGCCATGCACGTAATAGCATAAGAAGATTGTATATTTATACAAAGAAAATATAGCCGAGGAAATGTGTCGGGTCATTCTGCTAGTTACTTTGGTGATATTTGAAATTTAGAAGAATGTAGGCAACTGATTGATTGTTGAAACTTGAAATTGTAGGTACCCTTATGATCCTTATGACAGGTACTGGTTCCCTTTTCGGGACTCGACAATGACGAATTCCTGGGTTCAGCTATCAACGGGTATGAATGTGCAAATGGCCGATAACGACCAATTCCAGACGCCTCAGGTAGTGATGCAGACGGCCATTACGACCCCAAACGTCTCCAGCAACATAGAATTTACCTTGGTGTTGGACCCCCAGAGTGGTTCCCCTGGTGACCGCTCCCTGGGGTACAGCCAAACGTTATACTTCTCTGAACTAGTACAACAACTCTTCAGCAGCAGTAATGCACGGGAGTACAACATTTACCGGAATGGCGAGTTGATCTACAAAGCCTACACTCCACCATACCTTGTCGACGGTTGCATTTTCTCAATTCGAACCTTCCAAGCCAGCGAGTATAGGGTCTCCCTCAAAGCCACCGCTAACTCGATGTTGCCACCCATCATAAACGCCATCGAGCTATTCTCCGTCATCCCAACCACCACCGTTGGCACCGACTCTCAGGACGGTGCGATCTTACACACATACTCTAGCTCTCTGTTCATTATCGTCTATGCATGTGTTGTGTTACTGAAAATTACATATCTTTGGTAATAGTATCTGCCATCGTATCAATCAAGGAGCTGTACCAGGTGCACAAGAATTGGATGGGTGACCCGTGCATTCCCCAAACTCTGGTGTGGGACGGATTGAACTGTAGCTATGATGTTTCCAAAGCACCAACTATATCAAACCTGTAAGTAGCCCCTCTACTCTACTCACTTTGTCATTTATACATGTTGCGCGGTAAAGGAAAACTTATTTTCTCTTAATATATGCAGAAATCTCTCCTTTAGTGATCTGAATGGTGTTATATCACCTTATTTCACAAATCTCAAGGATGTCCGATACTTGTATGTTCTTTGCTGTGTCATGGATATATCAATTCTACCACACACTTCATTTTAGTATTTTATTTATTTATTTGATAAAAGAAAATATCCATATGTGTCTGTGTTGCAGAGATCTGTCAAACAACAACTTGATAGGTTCAATTCCAGATACCCTTTCACGATTACCATCATTAGTATTTTTGTAAGTTTCTCCACTATTGTGATCAAGTTGATTTCAATGTTTCTGTGCGTTTTTTCTCCACTCATGTCCATTAATTGCCTTTCTTATAGAGATATCTCGAACAACAAGCTCAATGGATCAATTCCTTCTGGACTTCTCAAAAAAATTCAAGATGGCTTATTGGAAATAAGGTCATTTTTTCACTTTTCATTTATTTGGATTACATTCCACCTGATTGTGGATTAAGGAACCTCATTTTGTTTCCTTATAGACATGGCAACAATCCCGACCTCTGTTCTGATGGCAACTCATGTCATCCTGCCGAAGGAGACAAGATAGGAAGCGACAACAAACTTGCCATCCACATAATGGTTCCTTTAGTTGTGATTGTGGTATTAGTATTAGTGGCTATACTATGTTTTTGGTTGCAAAGAAGAAGAAAGCAAGGTGACTTTTGGAGTTAATGAGCACAAACATTCTCTGGTCCACTTCCCCATCCAGCATGAATTGATGTTCGTTGTGATATGCATTGCCTACATGTAGGATTAATCAAAAACTCTATAGAGCTGACAAATGATGGTGATGGGGATATTTCACTTGAACTTCAGAACCGTCAGTTCACGTACATGGAACTGGATAGGATAACGAACAACTTCCAGCGACTGCTTGGGAGAGGAGGATTCGGATATGTCTTCCACGGCTCTCTGGAAAATGGCACTGAGGTGGCAGTGAAGTTGAGGACTCATTCTTCACAACAAGGAGTCAAACAGTTCCTCGCTGAGGTAAATTATTGTTGCTACACAGAAAATAATTTTACCAAGAAATTTCACCAAGTCATGATCACTTGTTCAGGCTCAAGTATTAACACGAATTCATCACAAGAATCTTGTGTCGATGATTGGTTTCTGCAAAGATCGGGAGCATATGGCACTTGTCTATGAGTACATGTCTAAAGGAACCCTAGAAGAGCATATTGCAGGTATTTAAGTATTTAATTTGAAAGTACAGCATTAGAATTAATTCAGTATCCTCGGTACAACATGTGCACTGCAGCTTCGGCATGTCATGGTCCAAAATGATGGTGCGTTAGTTTTGTTATTGTGTATATATGACCATATGAAGTACCCACTTGTCTATTATTTATGACATCTATGTATTTGCAGCTGGAGAAGACAACAACGGACGAGTTCTAACCTGGACACAAAGACTCCGAGTCGCACTTGAATCTGCGCAAGGTATGTACTATGTACAACACCGAAAATGCAGTCACCAACTGTTGAACATGTTGTGCTTAAAGAATCTTGAGCATTTGCTGAACTGGTAATGTCTAGGGCTGGAGTACCTACACAAGGGGTGCAACCCACCCATAATTCACAGGGATGTGAAAACTGCCAACATCTTATTAAATGCGAGGCTGGAGGCCAAGATTGCAGATTTTGGCTTGTCCAAGGCTTACAGCTGCGAGGACGACACCCATGTATCCACCAACACATTTGTATACACACCTGGATATGTGGATCCAGAGTATGCTCATCTCTTCCAAAACTAACATCTATGAATAATCTAGTGCTTTCTGACTAAACGTACAAACTGGTCTGCAGGTATCAGAGAACAATGCAGCCGTCGACAAAGAGCGACGTGTACAGCTTTGGTGTCGTGCTGCTACAGCTAGTCACCGGGAAGCCGGCCATCATGCGCAACCCTGAGCCAGTCACCATCATCAACTGGGCACAGCGGCGGCTGGCACGGGGCGACATTGAGGGTGTGGTGGATGCACGTATGCAAGGTGATCATGACATCAATGCTGTTTGGAAGACTACTGAGATTGCGCTCAAGTGCACTGAGCAATCGCCTCTGCAGCGGCCCTCCATGAGTGACCTCGTGATGCAGTTACAGGAGTGCATCGATCTGGAGGAGGGCTGCACAGGAGGTAGTGGCATTGGTGGCATGAACACAAACATAGATTACAACGCCACCACTAACCAGTCCACTGATGTAAGTCACAGAATTACTACTTTGAGATAGAGCATAATTGTAGGAGGGGGCAATCAATGGATACCGATCTCTGAGGGCATCTTTCCCAATCAACTCCACCAGTCCGCGTGGATTCTCTTTTCATGATCAGATCTCTACGAGATTCTTTTAGGAACATGTTGTTTTTACCTAGGTGAGTAATGAAGTGTCTAGTTTATTTGTTATCTAAGTAAGTTCCCCTCAAGGGTTCTTTTCTGAATTATCTCATCGGCATCTATCTATATTTCAAATCAGCATTGTTCGGTATATGATAGACAATATGTTGAACTGACATATGAAGCATAAGAAATGTATCCTTGTTATGGAAACAACATTCAACTAGGGGTATCCTTAGTAGTGTGGTTAGTGAAAAGTGGGCGAGGGTGTGTACAACAACTTGGAAGCAAAGGACGTTGTACATCGAGAAAGTGACTCGACAATGTTTTTTAAATAGGTCCAGAAACGTTTAGAGACGTTGCCGCTTTGAAGTGTATTCAAGCATGACCAACAAGACAAGACCATAATGACGGTGCTCTACTTTGATGTTGGGCACGCTTGGGTTTCGTCCAGGTTGTGCCTCACAGAGGAGGCATGCGTCAAGGGACAGATGGGTACCATCAGCTGACTGCAGTTTCATTGGCATGTAGTCGTCGTGTTGAACTGGACATACTAAACTTGTGTGTGAACTGGATGTATTAAACATGTGGTGAACATGGCGTGGTTGTTAATTCGACATTTGTCTCTTCATATTTGCTCTGCATCAGCTTGGAGGATCATATCCAGTTAATAGAAACATGCTGTCCAAATTCCGGTGGACAGATGGTGCTTAATTATCTAGGTCGGTACCGATGATGAGCAGCAAGCCAACAGACCACTTCACACCGGAAATTTCTTACACTTGTCATCACTTGATGCAAAACTAATACACTAAAATATCATGCAAAGTAGTACTGGTTTATTTCCATCAGTAAAGTTCTTCTCAGGTAAAGCAATATTATTTCAGGGAAACACTGTTGTGTCTAGAAAACTTTGACCCCAACACTAGTGACAAGACAGTAAAGCCCTATAATAAACACCTGCCCGTTAAGCTCTCCTAAAACAACACAGAGCCAATTTAACACGAAAAACGTCATCGATGAAGTCTGGCCTGCTTTAACCGAAGTTGAACTGAAAGCCTCTGGGAAATCCTCCTCCGCTGCCGCCAGGGAACCCACCATCGTAATGGAACGTGTACTGCTGGCCACCACCTCCCCGAACGGGCTGAATCCGCCACCGCCGCCACCTCCTCCACCCATTTCATCAAGATCCTCTCCTCGGTCGTCACATCTTACATGCTTCTCCTCATCGCTGAGCACCGGCACGCACATGACTTATTGGTCATTCACATGCTAGACAACAACATCATCCGAGCCGCTTGTACCTAAAACAAAGAAAACCTGTGCATTTCTAGCTTGGAAATATGTTCTTTTTTTACAGCTGAATCATACGTACCTCATAAGAAGCAGCAATCTCTCGAAACATGTTTTCCAAAATTTTATTTTTTATTTGCTTAACTGCTCACCCAAGTTTGATTAAGTGGACTAGGTGGCTGAAATGCGATGCAGAACTTAATCCAGAACCGATAGCCTTGTTCTGTAGTGCTTTACGGATTAATATGCGCATGTAGCTCAGTAGCTGTCCAGTGGGCCAAAATCAAAAGTACGATGACTGTATATCGTGATAGAAATAAAGTGACAGTGACAGAGGTAACAGTCTAAAACAGCACACATAAATACAAATGAGTAATCTAGCTGTGATGCTTATGTACATGACACAAAGCTAGCCTATCTACCGAGGGTACCTTGCAGACATCAATATTTCTTCTTCCATGCTATATCTTCTGCTCAATTCCTGTGTGCTTCGCCTTTCTGTTTTCAACGAGCAATTCATCATAACAATGTCATTCTCTTCAATTTTCCCTACTTCCATATTATTTTGGACATATTTCTTGGATACAAAAAGGTCTTCGAGTGTATGTTCCACCTGTCGCATTGTAGGCCGGTCGTCAGCATTTAACTTTACACAAGATGCTGCAAGTATGGAGACTTCAGTGACTTCTTTGCCTCCCTCCTCTATGACCTGTGGATCTAGTATTTGTACAAGCATTTGTTCAGCAAGCAACTTGACAAAATGGGAAACAAGGCCATCTCCATCAAGGAAGAAATACAAAAATGGTTTCTTCCTTGTTAGAAGTTCCATAAGAATGACACCAAAACTATACACATCACTTTTCTCTGTGAGGCGGCCTGTGTAAAAGTACATAGGATCCAAGTATCCAATTGTTCCTTGAACCATTGTTGTTAATCCTGTTTTATCCATTGGAATATATCTTGAAGCTCCAAAGTCCGACACCTTCGATGTCATAGTTTCATCCAGAAGTATGTTACTAGACTTAATATCTCTGTGGACAATTGGGATTGAAACTGACGAGTGAAGATAGGCAAGAGCACTTGCAGTTTCAGTTGCAATCCTCAACCTAGTTACCCATGAAATAGATTTTGGCCCTTCAGCATGGAGGTGGTGATAGAGGGTTCCACTAGAAATAAACTCATAAACCAACAATGGTACCTCCGTCTCTAGGCAACATCCAAGAAGCTTCACTACGTTCCTGTGATTGATTTGTGAGAGGATGGCTACCTCATTTATGAACTCGTCTATCTCTTTCTGGACTGTGATCTTTGACTTCTTGATGGCCACAACGTGTAGGTCCGATAAAATCCCTTTGTAGACTGTACCGTGGCCTCCACCGCCAAGCTCACGAGCTTTATCAAAGTTATTTGTTGCCTTTGCAAGTTCATCTACTGGTATGATCATCCTTTCTGCAATGTCTGCCCTTGGGGACACCAACTGCTGCAGCAATTGTCCACGGTTTTGCTTGAAAAACTTTTGCTTCATCATTATATGTCTCCTATGGTTAAACCTTTGGACCACGAAGATTGCTGCGAGAACTAGAAGCATAAATCCTGCTGCACTGCCAACTCCTATGCCGATGCTTATTCCTGTATGTGTATGGGTAATATTAATATTACTCTCAATATCCAGAAGTCGAAGTCAACATCAAATATTTTGATCAAAACCCTATATTTGTATCTTTAGAAGAAAATAAATTAAATGAAATGAAATTAGAGCAGTGAGTATAGCCATGATCTTTTAAGATACATATACAGTGTAAGTACTGCACTAGATTCTTAGCAACTCAAATATTCTGCTCTAGCCTGTAAAGTATTAGTGTATATTTTGCTACTACCTATAGATTTTGATTGCAATACTTGAGTCAAGTGTGGAGCGGGAATAAAACCTTACCCACCTGATCTGATCCTCAAAAAACAAAGAACATGAATAATTATATAGTTAAAATATAGTATAAAAAAGTATGTTTTACATTGGAGCATTTACAAATATGGTGCTTTGTACTCGGGGAATTAGTAGGACGACTGTGAGTGCAACGAGCGGCTTCAGATAAATCGATCTATTATCAGGTAATCTTATGGGTAGTAACAAGGGCTTCCCTACATGTGCCAAAAAAGGGCTTCCTTGTATACCCAAAGTTTAATATTTTAATCAACATTTTAAAAAGTTGCTCGTGATTTAGCAAAAGCTGCCCTATGAGGTCGTATTGGTTGGATGGAAGGCTGAGAAAACGTATTTCTGTGGGATTATATCTGATGTTACCAGATTCAAAATAATTATACTTCTTTCCCCACATGACAATAACCTTGGTTTCAAATCAAGAAGAAAATCTGTTGGCGTAAGAAAATAAGTTTGCAGCAGGTGCTTAACAGGTGCTAACAAGGAACATAGAATTCCTAATCACCAATTTACATTGTGGATGTTAACTATTATGCAGATGCTTAATGATGAGGAAATATTGACACTCTTTATTTTAAACAACCATGCCGAAGCATCTTGCATTGTGATGCCCTTAAGGTGCAAGACCACTAGCTTGCATGGGTCACTCAATGCAATAGTTGATGTAAAACATAATTCCCTTGGTAACTTCTTTCCTGGAAATATTCCTTGTTGTGTGGTCGAACATATGGAATTATGAAATAGCGAAATCTTCAAGACCACAAGTTCCTAGTACTGTTCCTAGCGAACATATGGAAGATTAGCCTCACAGCTGGTAATATTAGTCTGTGCGTCATGATGACAAGCTGAACTCAGAAAACAGATCTCAGTTTATCTATTTTATAAGAATCTTTTAAAAAATCTAGACCCTCTGCATGTAAATAAATCTTGTAACCCCATTTTAGTATGCTAATATATACTTTGCCACACCCCTACTGTATTTCTGTCCAACAGCAAATAACTAAAAGTATGGTCGAATGAAATAACAATTGTGTACTGCAGTCGGCAGACAATCAATAACTAAAGCGAATCAAAGTAAGATGAACAGATGGAATACCAATTTAGGGTTTAGGGTTTAGGAAAAACTCCTGGTTTTTTCTCATATTTAATTGAAAATCCCAACCGTAGGGCTTTTGCCTTATGGTATCCTTGTCTAAAAAAAATGTAACGCACGTACTAACCTGTAGCCGAGTTCTTGATGCAGCCATCTCTGATGGTGTAGTTGCCGTGAGTTCCTTTTGGGCACTGACATTTGTACCCTCCAATTTTGTTGATACATTCGCCGAAGCACCCATGGTGATGTTGTGGCTGCTCACATTCATTGACATCTATGACATAATATAATTATTTCAGCACGTAGTATTGATCTTCATGAAAACATACGTCCTCTACTCCAAAATATATGTTTTTCTTAGACATCCTCACGGTACAAAAAATATAAGTCATTTCTACAATATTAAGAATAATTTTGTTTTAGTTATTGTTTTCCTCTTACTTGATAAATGAGGTCTTTAGTTTTACTTCCATTTTTATTTCCTATGAACATATCTGCCTCTCAAATGGTCTGATTATTTCCTGAATACTTGTGGTTTTGTAGCATGGCCATTTCCTACACCATCTTAATATATTTTATAAAATTTACACTTAGAAAATAAAATTTCGGTGGATCGCTATGTCCTCTCCACCCATACACATAGAGCAGTCAGATTAGTGTCTGAATATACTTAGCTCATTTGTTTGAACTTTTATTTTGGAAAAACATTAATTCCAGATTTCAGCTTTGCAAAAATTGATTTCCATATTGAATTTTGATGTATACAATGCAAATTATTTATTCTCCATCGGAACTTTGTCATATGCCTGTCTATACGACCAAAAATTCTGAATTGTTACAATGGCATCAAATCACAAACTTCACCCCTTCTATACCACTTCCATCATGCAATTGTTAGAAAGCTTCAGTTAAGTACCATTTGGCCCTCCTATTTCACTATTGCACAAATTAATACCATACATTCGACTGACTCGTTTGTCAGTTTGCCTTCTTGATGTGTCATATACGTTTCTCCCTTGTATTGCCTTCTTAATCAGATGGAGTACGTGCCCACTGACACTGAGGGTGTGTTTGGTAGCCTGTGTCACCGGAATGGGTTTCCGAAGTGAGACAGGCTGACCTGATATGGGTTGGGCTGAGATTTTATTGGGTGTTTGGTTGTTTGTATGTGTTGAGCCTATCTATGAAGGGATGTTGTTTGGTAGCTTGTATGCATTGGATATGATGAGTCATCTCACCATTTCAACAAGGTGTAAACAACATTTCAATAATGTTTTTATTATGTGGTTGAATGAACTTAATTTGTAATCTAGAGCCGATCCTATGATAAAAAATATATATCACAATTTTTAATTATAAGTCCTACAAGTCCAGGAAATGAAATTACAAACCGGTCTAAATTTTTACATAAAGGGCGATGAAAAGAATTTTGAAAAGCAATCAGGACCTCAAAAAAGCAATCTGGTCCTAAGAAAATGCTACATGCATGGCGTACGTGGAGGAGCCCATCGGTGGCGCTGGACGGAGCTTGCCGGAGGTAGGTGACACTGGACGTCGACGGTGCTAGGTGGGTCTGGACGCGAGGGGCTGAGTCGTGGCGGCGCTGGTCTCCTCTAGGCGGTGTTGGACTCGCCCGGGTGGCGCTGGGCGATGGACTGTTTAGTAGGCGACGATGCTCGAAGCAGGGAAGTGTGCGGTGCTAGGAGGCGATGTTTGCTGACACCAGCCCATATTTCGAGAGAGGCAGAGAGGAGAGAGCCAGGGGAAAATGGATCACGGTGTGGCTGGGCTCGCCGCACGACGCCTCGAATGGGGTCCGGGATTTTTCTTCGTGAGCTCAGGCAGAGCAGATAAGCTCTTTTTGCATGAGGTGTGCATGGCCCAGGTTGCAGTGAGTCACTTTGTGAAATCAATAGTGTGTTGACTTTCTTGATCACTACGTTGGGCCAAAACTGAAGGACAAAGAATTACACAAAACCCCATGTAATAGCACAAAAAAAAAACAAGTGTATGATTGGAAAGAAGAGCCCATATTCAGCACATATGTGTGCCATGGTATGGGAAACAACGTCGCCGAAGCAATTTTCAAAATTCTTTTTAGGAATATCATTTTCCATTTTTTAAGTGCTAGAAATGACTTTTTTTGTGAAGCAAGTACATAAAATATGGTCCAAAATGACACCCATTTAATTTTCACAAAGAGTAGTACATATTTGATGGATAATCCCTAAATATGAGGAATTTCCTTACTTTCTATCTAAATTCCCCTTTTTAATTGACTTTATGCTGATTTATGTTGGTTCTTGTTTGTTTTAAAAGACATTATTCATTATGCAAATGATGACATGTATGTCATATTTGGATTCCTCTCATTTTTATGATCGATATAGACATTTTACTTAGTAAATTTCGATATACAAATATGAAGATATGAATTATTTCTTATTAAATGGAAAAGACAAAACTAAAGTAAAATAATTGATTATTATTATTATTCAAGTATTATGAAACATAGTTATTTTATTTATTCAAATCTTATTTTTGAAATTTTAAAAATTAAAAAGTGTAATATCATGAATGAGGGTTAATATGATTGATATCATACTAATAGCATCAAAGGAAAATTGTTTTTGAAGGTGTGTGCCGTCGGCGTAGCTATTAGCCTGACTGCAAAAACTACGCCGACAACAATGGCGCTACGCTGATGGATTCTACGCCGACGAGGCGAGGCCGACGGTGGCTGTCGGCATAGTGGTACGCCAACGGCAAATGCTGAATCCCGTAGTGGATAGGCTACAATAGAGAGAGTAGGAGTAACTAACCTTGGCACCCATGGGCGAGGTAAGGGTTGCCGTCGTAACCGCCTTGGCACCGGCACGTGTAGCCAAGGTTTCCGGCTGCGCACAGGCTGTGCTTGCTCTTGCAGAGCATGCGGTACGCGTCGTCGGAGCAAGCGTTAGACGAGTTGAAAGACAAGCTGGGCAACCGTGGAAGGCCCTGCTTGACTCCCCACAGGAGGACAAACGGAACCTCCAGCGCTGCTTTCGACGGGCTCTGCTTCACGCTTAGCAGCTCGTCGGCCAGTGGCCTCCGGTCGAACCACCCCTCCTCCGCCACGAACACGTACGTCGGCACAAACGTCAACGCCTCGCTGTGGTTTCCGGCGTCCAGCCACCTGAGGTTCATTCCGGTTGGCAAGCTGTGATAGTTGATGGTAAGCCTGGGCATAATTCGGTGTCAAACCGTCTAAACCGACAAACCAGCCCGCACCGCACCGCATGAGCGGTCTGTTGCAGTTTCGAGTAAGCAAACCGACCAAAACCGAGGTAAATCAACCATGACATGGTTTGAGACGGTTTCGACCCGTCGAACCGACCAAACCGCATCTGCATCTCACACAAGGCCACAAGGGCACGGGCCACACGGTGGTCGGCGGAGGCGAGGGGCGAGGGCACGGCGATCCGCGGACCGCACGGCGGTTGGCAGAGGCGAGGGGCGAGGGCACGACGGTCGGCGGAGGCTGAGCGCGCCGACGCCAAGGTTGCGGCAGCCATGGAAGACCTCGACGCCGAGAGGTTTCTGGGGGATGGGGGAGCAAACGGCCAGGGCACCGCGGTCCACGACAACGAGGTTGGTGCGGCATGGAAGAATGGTAGCGCACCACTTTCTCGCCGTCAACCAAATTTGAGAAGGCAATTTCGTACGCCTCAGGTTCGTCTCCCCTGCATCCTGACCTATGTAGTTCTTCTGGTTAATGTCTGCGGCAAAGAGGAACGATCCTCACCTGGTAGTGCAGTTCTTGGTGGCGGAGCGCTAATTTAGGATCTGTGTGTTCGTGGTGTGTTCGGTGGGTAATGGAGGATAGGATCTGTGTGGAGGTGGAGTCAGATTGAAGGGAGGTTCAGTGCCTGCTCGTTGTTGTCAGGCATCAGAGTAGGCATCAGACTGATTCTTATCAAGATTGTTTTTCTTCTTACAACATCTTTTTGTTCTGATTAAACAGAGGCTTGGCTTGGTATTTGGTTCTTGCTGGTCCCTGGTGCAGATGGATATAAGAAGTTGGATGTTTTGTACTGTTTCTAACTATAATCTAAACTAGATCTCTTATTATCTGCAAGGTCTTTATAATCTTTCAGTCCTCCAGCGTATGCAGAGAGTATACTGCCTAGATTTATCCTATATATTTTACACTAAGTTATACAGCCTTTCTAGACTTGTCAATATCATGTACGTGGTTGCTTTGTCCTGTGGATGGAAAAGGCCTCAAGGCTGTGATATTTTTAAATATAGCACATTCATATAAGATTTTCTTGCTATTATAACTTAGAAATCCATGTTCATTCTGCAATTTTCCGGTAACTGAATATATGATTTTCAGTCGCATTCCATTAAATGTGTGTGTTTCTTCTTCATAAAGCACTGTTGTTTACTTCCAACAACAAACTAAATGTGTGTGTGTCTAATATTCATATTTCCTTTTCAGGCCATACGAAATGATACCCAAGTTGAGAATTCAGAACAACCCAACCAATTTACTATGGAAGGTGAAATGGAGTCCACTGCGTCATCACCCCAACCACCTTTACCTAGAGGTAGAGGGAGTTCTTCTCTGCCACAAATTCCAAACCCAACTCGGGGAAGAAATGGAATTGGCGCAGCTAGTGGTGAACCTAGGCCATCAAGGCATACTACATCTCCTATGAAAGTTAACAAGAGAACTGTCAGGATAAAGAGAAGGACTTCCAAAACAACATCAGATGTTTGGGAGTACTTTACTCAAGAAGACACCGAGGATGGTCCAGTAGCAATATGTGGATTTTGTGACCAGACTTATCAGTGTGAGCGAGTTTTCCATGGTACTAGCACCTTGCGGAGTCATTTGTTGTACCGTTGCCCTAGTTGTCCGTTCACTGACCATGAGAAACGAAGGAAATTGTCTTTGCAAGATGATCATAGGTTCACTGCAGCAGATTGTCGCCGAGCTCTTGCAAAGATGATTACAGAGCTGTTCCCGTTTCAACCGTAGCTTCTGAAGCTAGTTTCAGCACAGGTGGGAGAGTAATCAGTCCACAAAGGAGCTCACTGTCCCCAAAGATGGTTGAAGCATTGATCTGTGGACAGAGTTTGTTAAGGTCATCACCAAACAAAATCGATATACGACAAACCATTGATGACTTACACAAGTATGAGGAACTTGCACGAGGTACAAAACAAGATCCTAACTCTTAGTAATACCGAATATCCTATTATTTGAATACTGAATATCCTATTATTTGAATTTGTTAGAGCTTGGGGCATTGGAGTGTGGAGATACATGATGACGGCAACCATATCAACACAAGATAAGCTGGGAGCATTGCCAGTTGATAATCATCTAATCATCGTCGCTCTTGCCGTCGCCCGCCACACCATGCTTGCACTTTCTTTATCAAATTTCTGGCGTGCAACTAATCTGAATGTAAATGTAGCGAGATGGTGTAGGATTTATTATTATATATTGTGCTGGATAAAGAAATGCTATCTGGTGAAGTAATTCTGATTTATTATATATTGTGCTGGACAATTTATTATTATATATTATGCTGGACGAGGAAATGCTATCTGGTGAAATAATTATGTTTTATCATATCTTGTGCTGGACAATTTTTTTAAGTCCCAGTACACGCTCCCTAGCAAGCTAACAACCAGCGATCAACGATCAACACCTTTTAGGTGTGAACGGTCAACTGCATGCTATGTTCACGGTGTGAAACCGTCCAAGCTGGGAAACCAACCCAGACCGCACCGCCACATCAACTTGCATGTACGCGGTTTAAACCAAACCGACCCAGCTAACACCGCGACCACCGGTGCGGTTTGAGAAAACTGATCAAACCGTGTTAAACCGCAGATGCCCAGGCTTAGTTGATGGGCGCCTGGCAGCACGCCATGCCGGAGCAGTACTTGCCGGTGGGCTGCCCAACACTCGCCACCTTTTTGTTGCGGAAGGAGCAGAAGGAGGCGCAGCCGCTGATGATGCCCGTGTTGCCGGGCCCCAGGTCCTCCACCAGCGTCGCCAGCAGGTTGCACCCGGAGAGCACGAGCTCGTTGCGGTTCGACAGCATGTACCCGGCGTCTACGAAGCTGCCGCCGAAGGAGACGTTCCGGTCGGAGGTGATGCTAACGCCGTCCATGATGGATCCGACGCGCACCACGCGAACGGTGGATTTCTGGAGGGAGATCTCGGCGACCCGGAGCGTGCCGTCGTCACCGAGGAGCAGCCTCGGGGGCTGCGTGGCGTCACTCGTGTCGCAGGTGAGGTTGAACCCCGGCCAGTAGCAGCTTGGCGGTCCGAAGCCGAAGGGGTATGGCACGCTCACATTCCCGCAGCTAGAGTTGCAGCCGGTCAGCCCTACTGGCGCTTGAGTCTCCGCCGCGGCAGCCATCGCTAACACGAGCACTACAGCTGCTGTGGCTATGGCCATTTCAGTGTTGTTCTCTTACCGACCACTGCTGCCTAATACTCCCTCTACACCTCCTTTTATGTAAGTTCAGGTCTCAGGCCCGTGGAAGGGACTATGCCAGTAGCCAGCGATTGATTGTTTCTACTACTTCTTTTTTTAGCCGAGCCCAGGAGACTTGCAATTTTCGTTAGTTAAAAAAGTGAGAATTGACCGGTCAATTAACGAGTAACAGGCATAACACCGAAACGACACCCTCAACGATCGTCATGGATACCCAAGTTTCTCCAATCTTTAGACCAGCAACCAAATCCCATGATTCCCATCTAGCCGTATCTTATTTTTTTCAGTATTCCCTTTAGCAATAGAATCTTTATCGGAAATAATCCACTCTGTGTAAAAGTCTTTTGGGTAATCGGAAGAAAGATATCATGTACGGCACTATGTCAATTAGTACTGAGTTATTTTTCCTTAGACTGAACTATTGTTTTTCCTCACTGATGTACCCTCACCAGTAAGCACCTTTTAATTTTTTTAGATAAAGAGATCTTTATTACTTAAGAGTTTTAAACATTACACCCGGCCTCTGCATAACCAAGATGCACACAGCCACAAGTTCATGAACACAAGAATAGCCACAACTGAAAATAAAACACGGTGAAGAACAAGTCTGAAATTGTAAATGAAACGCCGCCTAAGGAGAAGGTAGGTCGATCCGGAGTCTATGTTGCCATCCATGTCGGGAGAATAACTCCCTGGCCGCTGCCTCCAAACGAAACGCCACCTCCAGAAACAAATCCCGATGCTCCACACGCTGCAGGGCCGACCAAGCTCGTAGCATTGATGTGCACCGGTAGATAACCTGCATAATAGAAGCATTTTTGTCATTAAAAACCTTGTCATTTCTACATAGCCACAGCGACCATATAACGGCAATCGCTCTCACCCTACTTAATAGTTTAAACCTAGGATCAACCCCATTTAATCAATTGCCAAAAATGTCTGCAACCGAGGTTGGGGGATGTAAGGTGGAACCTATCTGGATGGCTGACCATATAGACCTAGCAAACTCGCACTGAAAAAATAAGTGTGTAATCGTCTCGTCATGTTGACAGAAGACGCACTTTTTGCTTCCATCCCAATTGCGTTTGTCAATGTTATCTTTTGTAAGAATTACCACTCGACGAAGATACCACGCAAACACCTTAGTTTTCAGCGGGATCTTCATCTTCCAAATTTTGTTATTATTTCTAGAGTCGACTGGAATATCAGGAAGGATTAAAGCACGATACATGGAATTAACCGAGAATTTACCATTCTTTGTAAGATTCCAATGAAACTTATCTGGACCGTCCGACAGATGTATGGAATCTAATCGGCTAAGCAAAGCATTTCAAGATGCTTGTCTTGTTCCAAGTAAACTTCGTCTGAACGAAACATTTGGTGGGGAGGAACCCAACACCTGAGCAATCGTGTCGCTCTTGTTTCGGACAATCGCAAACAGAGCCGGATATTTTTCTTTGAGAGAGTATTGGCCTAGCCATTTATCCTCCCAAAAGCGAATTTCCGATCCATCTCGAATTGAGAAAGATCCTAGTGGAAAAAAAAATACTTTTTGGTAGCCATGAGACCGGCCCAAAAGTGTGAGTCACCAGGCTTCCAAAGAACCTGAGATACGGCTTTATTTCCCACGTACTTTCTTCTAAGAAGGATTTGCCAAACTCCATCTTCAGAAAGAAGCTTGAATAGCCACTTACCAAGCAAATCACTGTTCTTGACCTCAAGGTCATGAACACCGAGCCCTCCTTGTTCTTAGGGCTGCAGACCACACTCCACTTAGTCAGCCGATATTTTTTCTTCTCAGAATCCCCTTGCCAAATAAATCTAGACCGGAAATAATCCAACCGTTTTAAGACTCCTTTGGGTAACTGGAAGAAGTAAATCATGTACAGTACCATGTTCGTTAGGACTGAATTTATAAGAACCAATCTTCCAGCTAGGGATAAGAGTTTGCCTTTCCATCTATTTAAACGTAATTAAAGTCTTTCCTCCACCTTTTTCAATTCAGCGTTTCTGAGCTTCCGATAATGTATCGGAATACCCAAATAGTTGATAGGAAATTGTCCTTGCTCACAGTCGAAAAGTTTAGCGTACAAGGCAGCAAATTCTTGAGCCTCTCCAAAACAAAACAATTCGCTTTTATGGAAATTAATTTTAAGGCCCGAAAGTTGCTCAAAAGCTGAGAGAATCAGCTTTAAGTTTCGAGCCTTATCGATATCATGTTCCATAAAAAGGATTGTGTCATCGGTATATTGAAGAATCGATAAACCACCATCGACTAGATGTGGAATCACTCCTTCGATATGACCCTCAGATTTTGCGCGTTTGGTCAAGATGGCCAACATATCAGCCACTATATTAAATAGTATTAGCGATAACGGGTCACCCTGTCTGAGCCCTTTTTTCGTTTGAAAGTATTTGCCAGTGTCATCATTGACCTTAATGGCTACACTTACTCCGGAAACAAAGCTATCTATTAACGCACACCACTCCGGAGAGAAAACTTTCATTCTCAGGGTTTGCTGTAGGAAAGCCCAATTGACTTTATCATAGTCTTTTTCAAAGTCAATTTTAAGCATTACCCCATTCAGCTTTTTCCTATGCATCTCGTGGACAGTTTCATGTAGGATCGCAACTCCATCCAGGATATTACGTCCTTGCAAAAAAGCCGTCTGAGACGGATGAACCACATGATCTGTCACACTGTTTAGTCGAATCGTTGCAACTTTGGTAAATATTTTAAAACTAACGTTAAGGAGGCATATAGGTCTAAATTGTTGAATCCTTTCCGCCTCGTTAAACTTAGGTAATAAAATTATCTTATCAAAATTGAGCCGAAACAACTCTAGTTGTCCAACGTGAAGACAAGCAAACAGTTGCATGAGATCAGGTTTGATAATGTCCCAAAAGTTCTGATAGAACTCGGCCGGGAAACCATCAGGCCCAGGTGCTGAATTATGCTTCATTTGGAAAACCGCATTTCTCACTTCTTCCTCCGAGTAGGGATTAGTAAGAAGACCATTTTCCACCTCTGAAACCTGGGGTATATCCTCTGTCCGGGCCTCATCCAGAGTGAAGTTTCAAACCTGTAGGGCCCCGAACAGCCCCTTATAATAATTAGTGATGTAAGACTTGAGTTGTTCGTGGCCCTCAATCGTCCCTTCATCCTGTACAAGAGAGTGAATACGCTTTTTCCTGTGTCTGCCATTGGCAATACTATGGAAATAGCGAGTATTCGCATCCCCTTCTAGGATAAATTGGGCTTTGGAACGTTGATACCATTTTAACTCCTCCTCGCGAAGGATAGTTGCTATCTGTTCATTGGATTGGCTCTTTAGCTCAACCTCTTGCGCGGATAATAATCTCACTTCTGCGAACGCTTCAAGAGCATCAATAATCGAGGAAAGTCGTGCATTCTCTTTTTTAAGTAAACCAGTTGTATGACGAGCCCACCCAACAAGGTGCGTGCGTAAAGCACGAATCTTGTTGTTCTACCGATGGATAGGCGAATTACCCGCAACTGGTTTGAACTGTGGTTTACACTGTGGTCTAGGGGTTTCAGTGGACAAAAAAAAATGGGAGCATGGTCAGACAGACCCTCAATACATTCTAGAGCACGTACCGACACCAATTGAAACTTAGATTCCCATTCCGTATCCATCAGTACGCGGTCTAGTTTCTCGTATGTGGGTTCCGGGAAAGAATTGGCCCAAGTGAACTGTCTCCCCACCATTGTAATTTATCGTAAGTTCAAGCTGTCAATGACCGCATTAAACAAGAGAGGCCAACGGTTCATCTACTCCGAAAGCTATGGACAGATGACACCCCCTGTCGTTATGTGCCAAACAATGGGTAAGGGGGGATTGTTTTGTTTCATCTTGACTGAAGCACGCAACTTCCCGGAATATACTAAGAATTATCTATGTGAAGCTTTCCTAAGCTGACTAAGTCCGATTCTGAGGAAACTTCCCTGGAACCTCTGTGTTGGAATACAAGCCCCAAATCCTTAAGCAGTCACTAACCCAGGAGACATGCTTGTCTTTTATAAGCATAGACATAGACGCGCATGACCCACAAAATTCTTGCTTGGGTGCTCTAAAATCTAAAAAGATCTTGTGTTCATGTCTGTTGGAAATAATCTAAACTTTGAGTTAGTTTCCTAGTGTATTACAATAGTAGGAAAGAATATAGTACGTACTAGTTTGTATCAACCTAGAACATGTGTTCTATTTTTGTCGTAAGTACAAAGTACTAGTTAGCTGAGTATGACTCGGTTTGGTTAGCTCTGTCAAGTACGAGTAGGTTTAATTACTTGACTTGGGTTGGTCGCTGCTGCATATATATGCACAGGTCAAGTACCGTTAAAACTTGTACCCAACAATACATCTTCTTGGGTACTAGATATTGAGAAATGAAGAGAAAAGCAAACGGGCACGATACATCTTCTTGACAAGGTTTTTTCGAGCATGTGTTTTTTATCTTCGTATGTGATCGAGATTGTGGGTGAAATCCAACAATATCGTCATGGCTCATGACGTATCATTGCATCTGGCATCTGCCATCTGCCATCTGGGAGTTAAACCCGCGCAGTAGAAATCCGGACACAGCAAAACAGTATAGCTGGACGCTGCAAGCCATTGTCATTTTCCATATTATCTCTCAGAATAGGCCGTCATTTTGCATATTAGGGCGTCTCCAATGTAGGAATAAGGAGAGGTCATAAGCAAAAAAGTTGCTTAAGAGCATCTCCAACGGGGGGCCTCTAAATCTATGTCCGGCACCCCTCAATTGGGCCTCCTTTAGGGGTGCCGGACATGTGTCAGGTCAAAATTTAGAGACCGCACACAGCGGCACTCCTCAAAGGCCCACCCACAAACGGATGCAAACGGTCGAACACCTTGCGTGCGCACGAACCGCCGCCGATGAACAACACAAACGATGAACACAAATTCAAATTTCATTCATTTTTCTTATATATTACAAAAAAATTGAATGAATTTGAACCCTAGAATAGCCCTAGCCTAATGGCGCCCACCCTAATCTAAACTACGCCCTGGTCTGCCTCGTCGTCGTGAACACGCCTCCCCTGCGCTAGGCGCGAGCGGACACGCCTCTACTGCCGGAGCGCGCTCGCCGCCCGACGCATGTCAGCCCTGGCCCTCTCCTCGCGCAGGCGGTCCAGCTCCTCCTGAACCGCCAGCTGGGCGGCCTCCATCGAGGCAGGATCCTCCCGCTCCGCGGCCACGGCGTTGAGCTCCGCGTACGCCGCGCGCTCGGCGGCCATGAAGGCGCGGCAGCGAGCGTCTCGCTCCGCGGTCTCGAGGGAGGCCTTCAGGATGGCGGCCTCGACGGCGTCGCCAACCGCCTCGTAGGCTGCGGTAAACTGGGTGGCCGCCTGCTCGGCGCACCAGGTGTCGAACGAGTTCATGGCGACGACCTGGTCGGGCCACAGCGGCGGCGGCAGCTCCTGCTCCGGCGCCGGCTCCTGCTCCTGCGTCGGCTCCTCCTCCGGCGGCTCCTGCTCCTGCTGGTCCTCCACGTCGATGTCGTGGACGTTGTTCGCCCAGTCCAAGGGCATGTCGTCGACGACGACAGGCTGGAGCGCCAGCTCCGGCGCCTGGTCCGGAGCCTGCTCTGGCTGGTCCTCCTGCCCCAGAGGGTGAGCGCGGCGCGCTGCCTGGGTGATGGTGGACCAGGTGGTCTGAAGGCGGCGAGGCATGGTTCTTGGCTCGGGCCTACGGAGGTTGCGGGCACGGCGGAGGAAGTGTTGGTGTGGTGAGGCTGCGGGCACGGCGGAGGAGTGTTATATAGGCGGGGAGGGAAACGGAGGGGCGGGAAGCGGCGGGTGGGTGTGCACGCGTCGCGTCGGAGTTATGTGGCGGCGACTCGATTCGGCCACGCCGACGCTTCGGAAGCCGGGAAAGCCTGGGCGCCGGCGTAATTGCGAGGCGTGCCGCAGACGCCTCGCCGTCCCGTCGCTTCGTCGCCTGCAGAAACGCGTCGCCATTAACGCGGGCGGAACGGCCTCCTGCATGGCGCGATTACAGCAACTCCTCGCGCCTATGTCTATGACGGGTGGTGCGCAACTGTCGGAGGCCATGTCCGGTCAATGTCCGGCACCCCCTGGAGGGACTCCAAACTTAGAGTCCCTATAGAGGGTGTCGAACACAAAATCGCTTGGGGCGAGACTTTGGGGGTGTCGCTGGTGCAAGTTTTTGGTGTCCGGCCCCTCAAAGGCCATTTGAGAGTACTTTAGAGGCCCGGTGGAGATGCTCTAAGACCAGGTCTTAAACATTGTGTAGGTCGGTCATAAGAAAAATATGCTTGTGGTCGCCCACATAGTGGTATAGCCAGGTCATAAGCAATAAAGAATATTTTCTTTCCACTCTCTCACCTAAGATGGGCTTTGCATGTGCATGTAGAAGACAAAAACGTGACCTGGTTGGAGCTGCTAAAGCTGAATTTGTGGGACCAAGCTTAAGACTTCAAAGGCTATATACATTACGTGGCTTTCAGCTTGCTATAGCATAGTGAGTGGGGCCCATCTTATGGTCTACTTTAGAAATAAGCATTGGAGACGACTATATAAAGCTGCTTGATTCCGGAATCTTATCGAGGAGATACATCATACTTCCTCCGTTCAATAAAAGATGTCTCAACTTGATTAAAAATTGGATGTTTCTATATATGACTTAGTTATAGATACATTCAAATTTGATAAAAAGTGTGACATATTTTGTTGTACAGAGGGAGTATTACAAATCAAGGAAGGAGGCGCATCAAGCTCGTCAGCCGCCGCGTCACATCACATTGAAGTTTCTCACTTAAGCCCATCCAGAATACGGAAACACGGACGGAGTCTATCGTCACCTGTGTTCGAGAGCGTTGAAGACGACTATATACTGTATAAACCAACGACTTAGTATGATACTGGTACCCCTTTGATGAAGATCGTATATATCAGGCTATCAGCTGCTTCCGGTGTAGTGGCAGGACACATGCCTGTTGAGTGTTGTCCAACCACCCCAAGCCTACTCCGCGACCAAGTAAATGGAATCATTAGGCATAGTTCCATATATAGTTCCATAACTGATAGAGCTAGGTTCGGTAGAGAGCACTATGGCGAGCAGAACCGCCGGATCCACTGTGCAATCTAATCATATGGGATTTAGTTAGTATTTAACTCTAAGAAATGTGTAGCCTACATTCGTAGGCTCTTAACCGATTTACCTCACTTATGTACCCTCAACTGCGACCTGCTTTTATGTGTCAGCTACTCCAAAAGCTATTACTATAAATCGATCCAACTTGCCAACTTGGTACGAAATGTGACGCCTCCTATTGGCCTTAGCAACAACTTGTCCACGTACGACCTCTTCCTTATGTGTCAGACCACAGTTAAGGGGAGCACGAGCCACTAGGACTTACCTAATCGTCATTAATGTATTAAAATGTCTTGACGATCGAATTCATATTTTGCATTAGCCAGACAAGCACACGGCCGCTTCCATTACCATCAGGAGTTGGGTGCAGATAGTGATGTTGCTCATGTCACTGACTTGTTCAACTTCAAACTCGTCTTTTATTGTCTCTAGTTGCATTATCCATTGCTAAACATGCATCGGGCTTGGTCTTTTGCATCGAGAGAGCTTAGATGAGCAGCAGCACATGGTGGATGAGAGGTAAAAGTCAGTCAATGACGTCGGTTCACAACGTCACGAATCTGAACCCATCTAGCTAGTGGGTTACCCTCGAGGAAACCGCATTTAAGATGGTGTTTGTTGACCGTGTATCCGTAATGGCAAATCATTCACTGAACGTAGACAAGAGTTTGGCCATATAATCCATAGTGAGAGTATGTTTTTAACTACAAAATGACATAGAGGTAGTGACATAGTTGTATCATTTATTATTTTATAAACTCATTATTTCCTCTTGAAAAGTGTAATGTGATGATGGCTAATTTATTCTATTTACCTCTCTCCCATTAGTTACATGCCACGTCAGAATTTTGCTTAGATAACAACTATGTTACTAGCTAGGTTGTTTCCACTATGGGTAGCCTAAGAGAGCATTGAAATATAGTGAAAACAACAAAACTAACTCCGTGGTGAAAAGTTAGTACAAAATGAACCTCTATTACAAAAATAATTTCAGTTCAAACCCAACTCAATAGCGCTTGCCTAGATGGTAGTGGACTAAACTGATTCGCTATACCCCTACCAACGTGACAATGAACATTGCATTGGACCGGGGGGCTACACTCTTGATGGTAGTGCCCTTGTCTAGGGAGATATGTTCGAAAACATAGAATTTCAAAACCGAGTAACTTTTGGTTTAGAAATTCAAGTGACACGATTATTTTTCCAATGGATCACAAGTTAAATTATTTGTCTAATAAAACCGGTTTCATGATAGTTAGATAGGTAAATAATATTTCATGAATTATTTTCTTTTGTTAGTTTTCTTTTAATGCTTGGGCGATTTCTTAAACGAGGTCGTGAATAAAGATTTCGTCCGAACTTAAGAACAAGAGGAGTACCTTGAATAGCCAAACAAATACCCATTTTGACCATGTAGCGCCCATATTGAAAAATATGTCGTCTTACAAGTTGTGTGCTACTTTTTAGAAAATTAATATGTTGCTTAGTATTGATCAAGTAAATTCATATGATATGGTACATGATGATAAAAGCTTAATCCATGTTAATTGTAGTTTTTATGTGCACATGATCGTGCTTATACTCATATGTGGAGGGTAGGGGTCCCCGAACAGGCGTTACAGAACTGGGTTAGATTCAGAATTATTTGTGAAAATAGGTTCCTTTGGTGATAAAGTACCGGCATACAACCAAACTTATCGTTTCTCACCGATATATACAACTACTTATGGTCAATTCTATCTACTAGTTTCTTTTAGATATGGGAGAGCATTGCCCCGATCTCTGCATCATTATTAGGCACATAGTGTCATTATAGAATTGAAGATAATACTACAACTCAAGCAACTTCCAATGTGGCTACAAAATCAAGCAGCGAAAAGTGTAATAAAAAATCAACTCAATTGTGATCCGTCTTGCATGCCATCATGTTTTAAGATAGACTGAACGACCGACGTCAACCTTATACATCCATGAGTTTCCATTGATCTGGAGTTAGAAGGAAGAACCACGAGTGGATCCACCAAGTACCTTTACTAACCTGAAGAAAATTTACAGCGCCAAATTTGTTAGAAACCACATCATTCTAATAATTCCTAATAACCCAAATAAAAGCGCAACTTCTGATTTACTACTGATCCTGGTTGCAACTAGACTAGTTGCGGTGCAAGTTGTCCCGTACCTACAGCTACAACTCTGACAACTTTGACTTGTTCTAAGAGATGGATGTACCCCCCCCCCATAACAAACTCTCCCTAAACACAAATACATCGGCACGAAGGCAGTATCACAGGTATATTGGAAGCCAGGTAATTCTCACTTTTGGGCTGGCCTGATAGCGGCAAAGAAACATTTCTTCTACTTTGGTGTATTTAAAATTAAGGATGGATAAGAAATTAGATTATGTGAGGACATATGGTTAGGCAATATAACCCTCGGAGATCATTATCCGGCTTTATACAATATTGTGCATTATAAAGGGGATATCATAGCTACGGTTATGCAGTCTTCATCACCCAATGTGACGTTTAGACGGGATTTAATTGGGCCAAGACTCACATCTTAGAATACCTGTGCCAACCTAAAGTTATTAACATTTGACCAAAGGGGATATCATAGCTACGGTTATGCAGTCTTCATCACCCAATGTGACGTTTAGACGAGATTTAATTGGGCCAAGACTCACATCTTAGAACACCTTGCTGGTTTGGTTGGCACAGGTTTAACTAACACATGTTACAGTAGTATCATATATTTATTAGGTTATAGACTTATCTTGTTTTGAAATCCGTTATGTTACGTACTTTCTCCGTCCTTAAAAGAGTATACATATACCTTTTATAGTAAGTCAAACTTATTAACATTTGACCAAACTTATAGGAAAACGTACCAACATTAATGATAGTTTGATCTGATTTTTTTACAAAAATCATTTTAAGGTACAAAAATAGTGCGTATATCACACATCCGTCGGTAGTTTTGAAAAATTCGACCCCTTTTGATAAATAGCTATGGTGGTCATTTTGACCTTTTTTTCAGAAACAAATCAAAGAAAGTGAAAAAATACTCAAAACAAGAAATCCTTAGACATGGAGTCATTTTATGTGTACTAATTTCTACGAAAAATTATAAACTTGGGTTTTAACAATGTTTTCAGAAAAACTCTTTAAAAAAGACAAATTAACTATAAATATATAAAAATTTCAATCCAAATGACCGAGGTACATCCTGAGCAGAATCTATGGATTCCGCTACCTGCAGCTGCGACAGTGTGGACTGCACTTTGCTTACTCAGTCGGCACCAAATACGGAGAACCGGAGTCTATGCTGCTGCGATAGCCTTACCATGGGGCAAATTCTCGATGTTCCATTGTCAGTATCAGCGCGAGGTACGTACAGGTCAGGGTTTGCCATAAATATGTGCATTGAGCAAAAAAAATCAAAATGGGAACAAAGCCCGAGCGTATGCGCATCATGATGATGCGCACAGGTTATATATTTAAAAAGTTCAAAAGTAGTCGAGTATCAAACTGAATCATTAAAATCACGGATCAGCTAAAGTCACAACATGAAAAACCTCGAAACCGAAAACTACGTACACATGTTGGAGTCATCTAATATGTAGCCAACCACGTTGGAACAAAGTAGCCCGCACTACCACCAGCGAACGGTTGCAGTCAACCAGAATCCTTAAGCGCCCGCTCAACCTCTGGAAGGAGAAAGGACTACAAGCAAATCCAATAAAAAGCCTTGTGAACCACTACAAAACAATGATACACACATGTTTTTCATTGTAGAGTTTAGCAGTATCAAGGTTTTACAACTGACTTTACTGCAAAAAAAAAAGGGTTTACAACTCATGGTTAATATAACGGTGATACATGTATCAACGAACGAAGAGATGATAGCAAAAAATAATTACTCATCAAGAAGTTGTCTAGTGTGATGCCGCCTACCCCAGCTCAAAATAGCCTCCTGAAGCCATAAGACCCCGCTGGTACGGCTAGAGGAGGAAATCCCATAACTGAATTCAGTGTGTAGCCATATGGATAACCAAAAGACATTGAAAGGTTATTGTCTGGTTAAAACCATGTTATTTCAGTGGTTCCAAACTGAAACCCAATACAAACTCTAGCCATAGTCTTAGGATCAATACCATTTAATCAATTACCAAATATATTACTACCTCCGATCCGAACTGATAGGCGTGACAACTGAATTGAGCTAGTACAAACTTGTACGGCAGTCACGACAATAATTACCGACCGGAGGGAGTAGCTATATTGTCCGGTGGAGGAATATTATTTGTACTAAACACTATACGCCAAATAATATGAGCAATGGGGCAAGATAAAACAAATTCTCAACTGTCTCATCCGATTCACAAAAGGCACATTTCTTACATCCTTGCCACCTTCATTTAACAAGGTTATCCTTTGTGAGCAAAATGTTTCTGCTAAGGAACCACATAAAAACTTGAATCTTAAGCTGGATTTTTATCTTCCAAAGATATTTGCGGAGATACCTAATGTGTCCATTAATAAGGTCTTTGTATATAGCCTTAACATAGAACACACCATTACTCGTAAGCTTCCAAACAACAAAGAGTCAAATACATCCAAAAAGTTCACCTCCATCAACCTATGACAAAGGTGTTCTCACGAGGTCCATTTATTACCAACTTATTCCCTTCTGAAACTAATATTCAAATTGTCGCTTTCGAATTTTTTTAATAGAGACATTTTTAAAGAATTTTTTGAAATTTCAAATTGTCGGTTTCAAAATTTGAAAACAAGATGGCTACATGGAGCACATCCCCCAAAACAACTGTGTAATGTCACTCCCCACTATGGGCAGCCGATACAACATTGCCACTATTGTACAAAATTCACACGGTTTACAAAAGTTTTGAATATTTTATATGTTTATTTGGGATCTATTTTGATAACCCGCTCTCTATCTCTCTCTTGTATATGGAAAAAGGAACACCAACACCAAACGCAACTCCAGGTACTAAAACTCCTTAAGAATCTTAAGATATATGTTTTGCCTATATGGTGCATTTATTTTGGGGTCTATTATGTTAACTGACTCTCCGTGTCGTATATCGAAACAGGATCACCAACTTCAGCAAAACAAGATCCAGGTACAAAGCTCCCTTCACTATCTTGAGATATTATTTTTGACTGTATGGTGAATTTAATTTGGGGTTCTATTGTGTTAACCGACTCTCTCTCGTATACCGAAACAGGATCACCAACTTCACCAAAGCAATATCCAGGTAAGAAGGCCCTTGACCATCGTGTAATATATGTTTGACTACTTGGTGCATTGGGGTGGGGGGGTGGGGTCTCTATTAACCGGCTCCGTCAAATATATTGAAACATGACCACCACCCGCACCAAAGCAACTCAACTTCTCGGCCCGTCTCTCTTGCTCACAGGGGTGGGTCGATCTTGCAAATAACCTTAAGTAGGTACGCATTCGTGTACTCTAAAAAAACCCGTCCTAAACCAATTGTTGTTGGGAAAAAATGTTCTATATGAAAATTTTAAAGCTAGTGAATATTTTTGTATGACATATACTACCTACAATATGTCACACAGCAGTACACATGGGTGTGTAACTACATATGGGAGTAGTGTATATTTTTCCTATATGAAGGATAAATATATAATAAAAGGAAACAAAGTTATGTCGTTCTTTCGGAGAAAGGATATGAGAAAGGCAAAATGAACAATTGTTAAGTTGATCCTCATGCAAAAAATATGTCATCGGTTGCAACTATTATATCCTGAGCAAAATCTAACATAACATCTGCATATACGGTGCAGTGATATGGCTCCCGGGCATGAGGGAGCCCTTTTTATTTTTTTGAAAGTTGAAATTTGAAGATTCAAAAGAATTAGAAAAAATATTATGATATAGTCAATGATTTGTTCAGTATGTTGTAAAAAATTTAATATGAAATATCATGTATTCTAGTCTCGGGCTCTTAGCAAAAATGACAAATTTGGAGATCTATGACATGAACAGTACCACAATCGAATGTGAGCCAATACCCATTGGGTACACAATTTTTACCATTGACTTACCCATGGGTAATTTTTTTTTTACCAAACCCTTACCCTAGTGGGTAAATACCCACTGGTATGCGGGTAATGGGTACCCATTGCCATCGGTACTCGCACCACAGTGTCATTACTGCTGCATAAAATCTTGCTGCAGCAAATTTGGGAGTGCAAATCAATGGGATGTGTTTCTCTGAAGTTGTGCATCTTTCGTAGAGAGTAACTTTAAATAATATATTTATTTTTTTAGCAGGTGGTGTAGCAGTGTATATTGGAGTTGCTGTTGTTGTCGTCTTCGTCCTAGCTGCCCTCCTTTGGTTCAGCCTATCATGGTATAGGTGGAAACGCACACGCGATTCTTTTGCGAATGGAATTGTTGGCCTTGGGCGATTTGACTACAGCGTTTTGGCTACGGCAACGAAGCATTTCTCTGAAAAGCTGGGAGAGGGTGCGTTTGGTGCAGTATACAGGGGGAATTTGACGGACGAGGAAGACAACCCGGATCAGGTTGAATCATCAACTCTTAACGTACGGTATTTTTTCCAACCTCTCTACTACTTCAACAGGTATAAAATAGTGAAGGGGATCATGGCCGCTCTCCATTACCTGCACCACGGAATAGGACAAAGCACATACATCTTGCATAGAGACATAAAGCCAAGCAACATACTACTGGATGATGATCACAACCCCAAGCTTTCTGACTTCGGGCTGTCGAGGATCGCCAACCACAACCGCACAACACGGTCCACACAGGCTATAGGGACGATTGGGTACATGGACCCACAATGCATGAAGCATGGTGAGCGAGTCAAGTTCGGCCGTCACACCGACGTCTACAGGCTACAGCTTAGGAATCGTCCTACTAGAAATAGCATGCACAGACAAAACCAGAGAAGAGGTCTCGGAGCTGTATAGTCGCAGCCCAAAACAGGTGGATGCAGCTGCAGATGCCAAGTTAAGTGGTGACTTCGATAGGAAGCAGATGGAGCGTGTGGTTGTCCTGGGCCTCTTGTGTTCTGACGCAGATGGCGGCAAGCGACCGTCCATGGTTGATGCAATACAACTCCTGCAGTAAGGCACGGAGTTGCCAGCCATAATCAAGAAAGAGGAAGAGCAACTGGGAGTATCTACCGCTATGAACGCTGACTCTTCTTCTGAGTTAATCTGAGCTGCGCCAATGATTTAGCTAAAGTATATGGAACTTCATATATATGCAAGCAGTTCTCGCTGCATCATGTAATAAGTTCATTTACCCTTAGCTACATTATGGATTTATTAAGGCTTGCTTCTTAGGTTTACTATTGTATAATTCAGACATCGTCGATCGAATGTTCCTACAAGTGTCACATGGTCTTATTTTATCATGGTTACCTCCACTGGAGAGTCAATAAATGTTTGAGAATGTCACCCAATGGATGGGAGATGGGATTATTCGTGGAGGTTTGCTTCAGTGCTTCCTTCATACCGAAACTTAAAGGCAAAAGTTTGTCCCGGTTTTTTTTTGTTGGGCTCGTGAAATCCAGATTGTCCGTTCAGAGTAAATTTTTGGCAGGCAAGGAGCACCAGAGCAGAAGCCTTATTCGTGTAAAAGAATTCCCGGTTATGGTTTATTGAGTTTTATCATGTTCAGTGAACTCTTATCTAACAATCTCACTCGTGTTTTCACTTCTGAAAAAGAAACACATCCATGCCTTTTAGGGGATATGGCGTGTTGCCGCGGGATATATTTTTCCAGTTGGAATTACAAACTCACGCAGACTGAAAGTTGATAGAAGCTTTTCAAGTTGCTAATGGGAGTGATAAATTCGCAACTCTTGTAATCCAAGATTCCAATATGGAAGTCCTGAGATCACCAATGAAAATTTCATATTTTGTTCTTGTACTTTCGATCTTACGGATGTGGCAGCGGGCTGCACGTCCACCTTAGCTAGTTCAAGAACAAGCCACGGTCAGTCGCAACATGGATGAATGAGAGATGCAAATTAAGGCAGGCCAGTCAAGAGCGGGGTCATTGGATTGATACGAAGTTATGGACCGTGATAGTATGAGTGTGAACAAGCCTGAGGTACGGAGTTGATGATGTGCCTATTACATGCTAAGAGCATCTCCACCGGCGCCCTCTAAACGGCCCCTCAAAGGCCCAATGGGGTTCTGGATCAAAAAACCCGCCGCAGCGGCACCCCCCAAACGTGTCCGCCACCAAATTTGTGTCCGGACCCCCCAGCCCACCCGCCAAACTTGGGGGTCTGCCTGGGGGCGCCGGACATTGTCCAGTCACCCCACCCGACAGGCGGCCCCCACCCGTCATGGCGACAAGAAGTCGTGACGCCGGTACGTGAACTCGTGTCGCCATTTCCCAAGCGACGGGACGCCGCCTCGTCAGTTCCCAATGCGACGGGACGCCGGACTGCAGCACGCCTAGCAGTTACTCCGGCGACACGACACGACGCGAAGCATTAAATTCCAAGCCTTTTGCCTCGCCGTGCACATCCCCTCTGCTCGCCTCCCCCTCGCCTCGCCATGCACATCCCCTCTGCTCGCCTCGCCTCCTCCTCGTCGTGCACATCCTCCCCGCGATGCCTCGTGGCGCAGGCGGAGGGCGCCGAGAGGCCGGCCACGTGGTAGTCGAGCTCGTGGGCGCAAGCCGGCCTCAGGTGGCCGCGACAACGCCGCAGACGCCCCGCCTCCCTATTGTGAAGACACAGAGGGCTGCGAGTTCATGGTGTCCCTCCGCGGCCGTGTCTGGCGCCGTCTTAACTTTCCTCGGTGCGTCCGAGGCGATGCGACGGTGTTCTGGCTGCGAATGGATGGATGCCGCAATGGTCCGTCCTGGTGTGGCGCCAGGCGCGAGGAGGACGGCGTCGTCTTTTTGTCAAACGGGTGGAGGTCCTTCGCCCGCCACCACCGTGTCCAGTCGGGGTTTTGACTTCTCTTCAAGTTCGACGGGGCTGCAACCCTCCTCATCAAGATCTTCGAGCCGTGCGGGCGCAAGGCGGCCTGCTGCGAGGAGAGTGGGAGCAGCGGAGAGTCATCTTCTAGCGAGGAGGTCAGCGACGAGGGCATCCGTGCCGATGGTGATGACGATGATGACGACACGAGCTCCTCGTCGGTGAAGTTTGAAGAGGAATCCGACTAGCCGGCGACGAGCGCTCTCCGTCTGCGCCGGTCGGCTACATCTCCCGTCTAGTAAGTTAGGTCTTTTGGCTGCTTTTGTTACATCTGTAAATGTGATAGAGTTCCTCGTCTAGCCACCGGTAATTTCTCTATTTTCGCTGCTTTTGTTAAAACTTTCGTAATGAAGATGAACTCTTGCTTGTGCTCGTTTCTCGGGGTCGCCGTTTGGGGGCACCGCTGTGGCACCCGCCCACCAAATTCGCAGACACAGGTCCGGCGCCCCCAAAGGGGGTCCAATTGGAGGGTGTCGGACACATATTTGATCGGTGCCAGTGGAGATGCTCTACGTGGGATGTAGCGGCGTCTTCCCTGGCACGACCAATAAAGCGTCCAGCAAGTGTGTCGACACGTGCTATTGGGAGTGCTGGCACACGTCGCCACCCTATTGTTTTTTTTTTTAAAACAGGAGGCCGAGGCCCCCCGGCTCCATTACTGATAACGAAACCAGGGTTCACAATTCAGCTTACAGATGTCTTAAACGAGAACGAAAAAGCAAAAAACGGGGGAGGCAGAAACCACCAGGACACTGCCTATGGTATCTAAGCCCTCCTCCCAGAGCCAAAAGCTATCTAGTTCGCGCCGAACAACAAGGAAATAACAGGGAAAGAAGACAGTTTTTTAGCAGCACCCAACAGGCACATGCGCCCGAGGGGATCCTCTCGAACTTTTGCAATAGGCTCCAGATGTGGAAGCTCTATTTGCCTGCTCATGCCACCACATGAATTCCATACCCTTCAACTGAGAAGGCATGGAGAGACGACGCAGGCCCGTAGTGGTCATCAGGCTCCTCATCAATTGACCAAGAAGGAGTCCACAGAGCGTAACTCAGCTTCCCATCAACTGCAGAGGCGCCCTCAGTTTGGCGAGCAGCAGGTCCAGGAATTGCATTGTCTTCCCCTGCTCCAGTTCCTTGAAAGGTTTTTGCCAGTTCTTTAGATAACTCACTATCAGGCGCCACACCTGTCTCATGTTTATCCAAGAACATCTATTAAAGATCAAGCTATTTCTATTGTTCCAGATGCCCCACAAGACAGCTGAAGTAACAACGTTGAAATGCAAGAATCTCTTGTTACACAGCCATTTAGAAGCAATAGATTCAAAGTTAGTGACATTAATATCAAACACTTCGAAAACAAGCTGCCAAATTTGTGTAGAGACTAAGCAATCAAAGAACAGGTGTTTGACAGACTCCAGCTCCTTACAGAGATCACACTCCATCGGTTTGACAATCCCTCTAGCTCTCAGGTTGTCCCTAGTCATGATCTTGTTTTGAGAAAACAACCACAGAAAAACCTGCACCCTAGGAGGTATCTTAAGTTGCCAAACTACAGGGAGATAAATCTGTTTTACCCCTCTAAAATTAACTATGGAATACATAGATTTAGAGGAATAAACCCCTTTCGATTCATGCTGCCAGATAAGCTAGTCATCCTCCCCAGATAAGGAGATGTTTCTGACAATGGTCAGCAAATCCTGCCATTGTGACATCATCTCATCCGAGAAGGTTCTCCTAAAAGTGCGTTTGTTCTCCATCCCAAAGCTCAGCCACAGTCTGAGTGGGTTGATTAGTCACAAAATAAATCTCCCAGAATTGGGTGGCCAAAGTAGAATTTCCAAACCACACATCCTCCCAAAACCTGACAGATCTACCATTTCCCAAGTGCCATTTATATCCTAATTTCACGGCTCTAGAAGCCCACAACACACCTTTCCAAAATAAAGAAGGCTGCACATCAATGGCAGCATAAGATATTTGGATTTTTTGTGTTGTATTTCGCATCAATTACCCTTTTCCACAAGGACCCTTCACCCTGAATGTATCTTTTGATCCAAAATCCTAATAGACACAGATTCAGATCTTGAAGGTTTGGAATTCCCAACCCTCCAAACTCCTTTCTCATGCAGATGGAAGGCCAGTTGGCTAGGTGAATTTTATGGTTACTATCTTCATCATTCCACATAAAATTAGACAGCTGAGTATTAATTAGCTGCAGCGCCCATTTGGGGATTTTGAAGAAGGATAGCAGGTAAATGGGAATACTAGCTAAACAAGATTGAATTAACACTATCCTAGCAGCAGTTGAGAGCAATTTACCTCTCCAACTACCAATTCTTTTAATAATACTTTCTATTAGAGGTAAAAGGTCCTCTTTCCTAAGCCTATCATAATGTAAAGGAATTCCCAAGTATTTCACTGGAAACCCCCCAGCCACACACTGGAAAACATCCAGGAAGGGTTGCAAATCTATGGGTTCCATATTAATAGGAATGAGTTCACTCTTGTGGTAATTAATTTTCATCCCAGAGATCTGCTCAAAGCAAGTTAAGATGCATTTTAAATTCCTAGCTGCCTCAAGGTCATCCCCAAGAAACAGTAGGGTGTCATCTGCAGACCACACCCCCTGGATTGAAATTAGGGCATAAACCGCCACCCTATTGTGAGCGGCTCGTCCCACCAGTCACTCTCAATAGACGTCTCCCGATATAATTTCCGTTAAATTCAAATAAAAAGGACGTGATGATCCGTTCGAGCAGTGTCGGCTAAGTTCACACACTCAAAAGCAGCGCCAGGCTGACGATCATATTGCAAAACGTTGACAAGCCTGTTAGAAGCGGCACAGTGCTACGGTAAACACTTTGTCACTACTTGATGCAAAACTGATACATTTTTTTATACAAAAGTAATACACAAGCCATGCAAAGTAGTACCGGCTTATTTCCATTAATTGATCGGTGCATCACAAATATCTCAGGTATAACAATGTAATTTCAGTGGAGAACTGTAGGCTCTAGAAAACTTTAACCCAAGTAGTGACAAGACAGTAAAGCCCCTATAATTAACACATGTCGTTAAGCTAACATAACACAGGAGTGACACGAAAAGAAGACATCATCAGTAAAATCTGGCCTGCTTTAACCGAAGTTGAACTGAAAGCCTCCAGGAAACCCTCCGCCACCACCCCCGCCAGGGAACCCGCCATCGTAATGGAACGTGTACTGCTGGCCACCACCTCCCCCGAACGGGTTGAATCCGCCGCCACCACCTCCTCCACCCATCTCTTCCAGATCCTCTCCTCGGTCATACCTCACACGCTTGTCCTCATCACTAAGCACCTACACAAACAGTGTCCATTCACATAATTAAGAAAAATGACATCTAAGTTATGCATGTGATTTAGATTCGAAATTCCCTACGTTTATGTTTCTTTTTCTGTCAACTCATACCTCATAAGCAGCAGCGATCTCTCGAAACATGTTTTCCGCTTCCTCTCGGTTCTCCTGGTTTTTATCTGGGTGCCACTGCAATGCAAGCCTCTTGTACGCACGCTTGATGTCCGCAGCTGATGCAGTCTTTGAAATACCAAGGATCTTGTACCAGTCTTTTCTTTTGCTCATCTTAAGCTGCCTTTCAGCTTTCATATATGCTTCTCGGATTCCCATGTCCTGAGTTAGTGTCAACAAAAAAGTCACGACCAAGTTTGCAGGGAGAAGATTAGTAAACTGTCTACTGGACGTTCATAGCAAACCAAACACTGCAAGATGCAAGTTTTAGGAGGAAAATGAAATTGGAATGCTGAAAAATACTGGGAGCAAATGAGCTTAACTATCATATATTTAGGGCTAGAAAACAAAATTGCATAAAATTCACCTGTGATGATTTCTGGTGAGCCTCTTTTAGATCCTCAACTGCGCCTTCCCAATCTTCTGTAAGAAGTTTAGCTTCACCTCTCTGCAACAAATATGAAGGATGCCATACAAGAAACAGTTAAAGACAGGACTATGAGTTCTGACATATTTATGGTGTAGTACATAAATTCAGTTCCATGACATGAATCCATTAACAAAAACTCCTGCACTCTAGAGATATTATCTGTGAATATGGAACTGCAATATATTCACTTTTGTCTACGGTAAACAATTTCATCGATGCTTCACTTAATATATGAGCACCTAGTAGGAAAGGCAAGAGAGCCATGCATGCTCAATAATGAAAGACTAGTATTATTGCCAGCAGGGAGTTCTTCTTCCTAGCATTGGAAACATTGCATACTCAGATATGAGAAGTGGGATATTTGCATTCTGAATATAAATGTATGATTGTGTGCAAGTCAAGCAAGCAATGTTACCTGTGCCAAAGCATCAACAAGTTCTTCATCTATGCTTAGTGCTTCCGTACAAGTGTTGATCGCCTCCTTGCCTCTTCCAAGTTTAACCAGAGTCTTACATAGCCCAAGATAAAGATTCACATTGTACAAAGTATGGTCTGGGTCCATTGCTAGTGCTGCCTTGTAGTCCTCAGCAGCCACGCGTAACTTACTCTTGGCGGCATTATCTTCAGCCTGCATGCATACCCATTTTATTTTATTATTACTAATGTAATAGTTAAGTGCAAATTAATGAATACAAAGAAATTATCAGATAAAGCTCACGCTCTTGGTCTTCTTCAGAAGTTTTTTCAACCCAAAGTATGCTTTCTTCAGTTCTGAATGTTCAGGGTCTAGACGGAGGCCTTTCTGATAGTGCCTAAACGGAAAATGTTGTTACTGGGTGCAGCAAATATTTAATCTTAACATATTATCTACTGCTGTATTATGTGTCTGTACCAGCATGGAAACATAACTTTTCAAATGAAAATCACCTGAAACTTTACCTGTTGGCAACATCATGGTCAGCAAGGTAATAGTATGCTCGACCACGAAGTAACAGTGCATCCAAGTCATCTTCATCTTCCTTGAGAATAAATCCTGTCTCCGAAATAACGCTCGAGTAGTCTTTCAGTGCTAGCAATGCTTTAGCCTTGAGAAGCTTTGCCTGAAAGAAAAATCAACCCTTGTCTTGTTTACTGCAGCATACTGAGACAGGATGGTACAGAGTTTTGGTTGCATATAATTACTAGGTGTAAATGTACCTTTGAGCAACCTGGAGAAAAGACAAGCACAATCTTATTGACGTACTCCAGGACTTTTGAGAAGTCTCCAGCATCAGACTGGCTATAAGCAGATTCCAATGCATTCTGAGCTTGCAGCAGCTGAGATAGCTCCTTTTCCACCAAAGCAGTCCCGGGCTTTAGCTCCAGGTACTTGTTATAATCACTCTCAGCTTCCTTGTATCTAGACTTCAGAAAACACACATTAGACAGGTGAGGAGGAAGGAGGGTGAAATTTCGAAATAGACGTCAACAAACTGACTCAGCTACTTCTGCGGTTGCAAAGGAAGAACAATTCAGAAGATGTACCGCCTTATAGCTATCATGTTTGTGTATGGTTATGGACGTATGGTACCCGGAATGAAAACAGGTTATAAGTAAGTCCAGCTGACATAATTTACCTGCATCTGTGACGGAGCACGGATGCTCGCTGCCTGTAAGCTTCAGAATGATTTGGGTCAACCTCCAAGACAGCATTTAGTAGACCAAGTGCTCCGTCATACTTCCTCAGGCTCATCATCTCTGATGCTCGCTTGAATAATGTAGAGGGATCATTATCTTGGACTTCTGAAGAAACCAGAAGAAATATGGATAGTGGTTATGAGATAGTCCAGCAGGAAAGAATCCACATTTTGCTTCGATTTGCCTCTGTAGTCTGTATGTTACTTACCTAGAAAGATGATTACACAATAAAAATTGTTGGGTGTAGGCAACAGGACGGAAGAACTTACGTCGTTAGTCAAAATTAACACACGGACTGAGCTTTGAAGTGGAAGTTTGGTCATAAGTGTTGAGAGAACTATGCGACAAAGCACATGAGAACAAGATGGTCGTGTAGGTGATATTTCATTTTTTTTTCAGTGATCAGGTGCCATCCTTACTTCAATGAAGCACAGCAGATGGAGTTGAGAGGACGAATGCTTTGTTTCCATCATTCTACAATCCGGCGCGTGCAAGAGGTTAATGGCAAGTTGGCAACTAGTTGAACTAGAGATAAATAGCATGGGACGTGAGGACACAAGATCCACGGGCAGGCGAAGAAATGATGCGAGCAGAGCATCTGAGGCGACATAAACTCAGGTAGCATATGATGGGAGGGATGCCATCCTAAGACTATGTTACTCAGAAAGATCGTTACAAAAAAAAAAATTGGGTGTAGGCAACAGGACGGATGAAGAATTTGGCTCTTAAATGTTAAGAAGTATGGGACGAAGCAGAAGAGAACAGGATGGTTGTGTAGGCCGGTGATATTTCATTTTTTTTCCCCCACAGTGATCAGGTGACATCCTTGCTTCCCTGAAGCACAAGCAAAAGTTGTAGAGAGGACGAATGCTTTGTTCCCATGATTCTACAGTCCGGCGCGCAACGAGGTTCGGCCGGCACATGGCATGTACTAATTGCTTACAGAACATAAAATGGCAACTAGTCGAACCGGAGATAGATAGCATGGGAGGCGAGGACACAAGATCCACGGGCCAATGATGCGAGCAGAGCATGTGAGTTAACATCAATTCAGGTACAAGCACATGATGGTAGGAGAGTCATCCTACAACTAACAGGGGTGAGATTCGTTGTGCTAGCTAGCTAGTTCGGTTTGTTGCAACGCAAATGGGAATGGATGAGGAAGAGGCGATGATCGTGGACACTTCACCTTGCGAGGAGCTGACGATGGGGGAGTAGAGGAGGAGCAGCGGCAGCATCAGCCGCCACGGCCGGCGCGCCATCTCCGCCAGTCCGTCAGTCCGTCGGCCGCCGCCCGCCGCCGGGGAGAATGGGACCGGGTGACCTCGCCTCGTCGCCGGCGTGATTTGTTCGGCCACGAGATTTGATTTGATTTGATTTCGCGTAGCGAAGAAAGGGAGGAAGAAGAAAACAGAGCTGGAGGGGACGGAACACGTAGCTAGGCCAATCGCGCTGTGACGCGTGGCCCGTTCGCTGTGTTTTGGAACGGCTCGGAGACGGAAGGAACAGGAATACGCCTACAAGTTCTGAAAGCGTACTCTCCACTCTTTCATCTATGCTAATTAGGGAACAATAAGGGAAAACGACTTTCATCGCATGCTCTACAAAATTTCGGAATGGGTTCTATACTTCCATTTGTTTAAGGTTTCATGTGTTCACGCCGTTACTGCACGGTGTTCTTCGATCAACTCCATCGGATATTCTAGAACATGCACCTTTTTTTTTTATTTTTCTATCTGCTCCAGGAGGTCGCGAGGACGCTCCTGGAAAAGGAGGATGATTTTCATTATGAAGCGGGACACACGAACTTGGACGAAGAACCTATGATCACGGCATGCGCCTCGGTGGGCACTTCATGCCACATGGTTTCTGGACTACGTGAAAAGATTGTTTGCTCAGATATTAATCGGCGCGGAACTTTTATATGTTGATTTCCGTTTCTATGCAGCATGATGTAAACTCATTGCCGCATTTGTAGTGAACGCGCTCTTATTCTATGTTTTCATGATTTATCCCCCTAGTGATTGATTTAGCAAAGAATTCTTCCTTATGACTATATATTAAAATCGTAATGGTTTAGATTAGATTTTTGCTTCAACTAGTAGTCGTGCAACGCAAGTCTATAAAATACAACAATAATTTTATGACTAAACCGTTTAAAGACGTGATTATAACACACAATCCACACACGTTGCGTTCAAAATCCATAAAGCACAACATAATAATTATTTATTTGCATAAATATTACAATTCAACACATGTTTGAAGTGAAAGTTAAAAAAATTATAAATAACATAGCAGTATCCGCTATTTACTAATTCATGAAGATCCATCCCTTTATGCGGTTAATAATTTATTGTTCTAAGTCAGAAATATTGTGGCTCATTGTCCTGGTACTTTAGGATATGTGTCAAAATCGCTTTCTTAACTCCAAACCATCATATATATGCATTATACAACATTGTTATATAAAGTCAATGTTCAAAGTGTACAAATGAGCTCACCATGGGTGCCGGAAAATATGATGTTTCATCATGCCATGAGTGCATTAGATTAAAAACCAAATAGCCAGACAAAGCATTGGGTGCATTTGATATGTCAAAATTTGAGCGTTGAACAAATCAAGCAAGGTTATATTTAAGTGAAAAGTTTCATACATGTGCGAGTTTGTCGGAACAACAGGGACTTTGTGTCCCCATTTGGAGATGTCTTCATTCCATTTAGGGTTTGCCTGTCAAAGCACAAGGTTTATCTTATTACAATTTTCCATATGTTTTAATATGTGTACCCCAAGTTTGTGTCAAAAGAGGGTCCAAAATATGTATAATCTTCCTCCTGTGATCCAACACGAATAATATGAATAGGCCAAAAGCATCAAAAAATATGAATAGGCCAAAAATGTCGTAAGGCAAGAAAATCTGTAATGAAAAGTTTTTAAATAAATCACATTGACACAAAATGAACCACTATCATGACCAAGGAACAAAGTCTCACTGTTTCACATTCTTATATATGATACTCTCTACTATTAGGCCAACTATGAAATAATGGTGCTAATTGTTCAAAATCAACCTTTCACGACCACTCGGATTTCGTGCAATGTGAGACATAGTCTAAAATGAATAAAAAATATTAGTTATATATGAGATAAAATTTGATAGATAATTATAGTAATTCACACAAAAGTTTAGATCCATATAATGAGCTGGAATGTCAAGAAGTTGATCTTGTGGCATGCAAGTACCCGCACAGCCATGCATGTTGAAGCAATCTGCGTCCAAATATTTCTCCATCTTTGGTATGTTCTTTATCTTTCTCGGAGTAAACTAATAGGAAAAGCCTTAGAACTTATCACCCATTCGCTCATGTGAAAGAGAGAAAATTATGACTACAATGACACGTGTATAACACGGAATGAACTGACAACAAAAGATGACTTACTCCAACGAAGGGACATCATCAAACCATATTGATGTAGAGGAGGCAAAAAGTAGAGCGATATGCATCTACTGTGTTGATGATGGCGAGTTCCGGTAAAATTGTGGCACCTTGCGGTCTTGTTGACTGATGTGTGACAATGGATGAGCGTAGGGTGGTGCAATTATTTGGCGTCGTGGTGGCGTCGACAACAGGTCTGACAAGGTCATTGTGTTCATCTCTCCTGAAGATGGGTTGGCGGAAGACGGTGGCAGCGACTTCCGAATATGCGCATGCGGTGTGCGTTGAGTGTCTGCTATACCGGTTTGTCCTCCCACCTTGCTATTGCGCTCCGTGGAAGCCTCCGGTTTTAGATGATGTGCGTGAGTGTGTGTGAGGTCAGGGCATTCATCGGCTCTGATTTGTCCACCCGCTTCATCATGCATGCTTGTTGGTGCGTCTCGGCCTCCATGTTGGGTGTGTCTCTACTCTCCTCGGTTCCGTACGTCTAGGACTCTAGGTTACCGGCTGTAGAAAGGAGACCACGAGCCATAACAAATTCAGATCCGTCGTCGATCACGATGACGGGCGACGGCGACATGAGAGGGCGGTGCTTCGGCGACCTACCCGGCGACCTCCTGGGCGCGATCTACCGACGGTGCTCCTCGTTCTACGACCAAGCCCGCTTCGCCGCGGTCTGCACGTCGTGGCGCGCCGCCGCGTCGGGGCAGCCAAAGCGGCCGGCTCTGCCGATCTTGCTCCCCTCGACGGGCAACGGCAATCTCGACTGGAAGGCGCGGGCGTACAGCCCGGAGGACGGCAGGGTGCTGCGAGCATGGCTACCGCCATATGCCCATATGGCAAGCGGATCGTCGGATCCTACGACGGCGGCTGGGTCGCCGCTGCCATCGGCTCCCGGATCAACATCGTGAACCTGTTCTCCAGCGCCTGGGTCCTGATGATCAAGGGAGACATCAAGTGTCGATGCCCAAACGTTCCGCGAAGCCTGCGCGAAATCTGTATCGAAAAGGTCGTCTTCTCCAAGGACCCTAGTACGCACGGATGCATCATGGCCGCCATGACCACGGGGTGCGCCATAGCCGTCTGTGGGCTTGGTTTGTCGGACGGAGGGTGGATAACACTAGGATGTGAAACGTCGGAGAGGTTCATAGACATCGCCTTCTGCAACGGCGAGCTCTACGGTCTCTCCTCCCGTACTGAAGAATTATACACCATCGGCATCCGCCAGAATGAGCACGGCGCTCTGGTGGGCGTGTTGTTAAAACTAGCCATCACAAGCCCTATCGGATTTGATCCGCTATACATCTTCCAGCTGGGCGGCAAGCTCGCAACGGCGGTGAACGTACCCGGCTACAAGGCTCAAGTTTTCATGGTGTTCGAGCTCGCCATCAACGACGACGACACGGCATACAGATACACGTGGGCACAGGTGACGAGCTTGGGAGACCACGCCCTGTTCCCTAGGGCCAGGATGCTGCAAAGCGGTGCAGGTGTCGGCGGTGGGCAGGCGCGGCGGCGTGGAAGGGAACCGTATCTACTACTCCAAGCAAGAGTGCCAACTCCCAGACGACAGGGATCCAGAGTGCTTAGATAAGTTGGAACTCGGTAGCTGCGATGTATATTTCTTACGAGAACAAAGAAACACATCATCTGGAGAGGATCACATCACGCGGCTATCACTACGTCAAAATGTATGATGGTGGTATTAACGGTAGAAATAGTTGCACTTGGATTTTGCCACCACTGTTTTAGTTCCTCTATTTATTCATTGTATGCGTGTACCACATGCTTCACTTTATGCAAGAGCAATGATCTCTCTCTCTTGATTTTCTGTTGCCAAAACATTCTACTGCCGTGAAAAACATGATCGTTATTTTTCTTCCGGACTTTTTAAGTAATTTATGATATGATGTTGCATGTTGGTGCATATGGGAGACTTTATCGTCGGTTTCATAAGAAAAGAATCCGAGACAACATGAGTAGCTTGACGCTTTGTCGGGGATTTTAACCTGATTAGGTGTCCAGATGACAAGAGCTCGACGAACGTGGATCTCCGGAGGATGAGGATGTTCAACGATTGTATTGTTGATCTCACTCTTAGAGAGATCAGGTGTGTGGGAGATAGATACACCTGGAGTAACAACCGGGTGGACCCTATCCGGACTGTGCTGGACAAGGTCTTTGTATCGGTGAACTGGGAGGTGGCCTTCCCACACTATGCGCTCTCCGGGCGATCACTAGGATCGGTTCGGACCACTCTCGTCTCTGCCCCCTATGTTGAACCGCTTCCACTTTGAGAATTTCTGGCTAGGTCAACCAGGATTTGTGGAGGCGGTTCCGCTGAAGTGGACAGCGGCGGCTAGACATCCTCCGCGCGTTTTTAACGCGGTAGATGTGTGGCACCATTGTTCCTAGATGGCGCGCCAATTCATGAGGGGTTGAGATGCCAATATTGGGTTTGAGCTTAAATAGAGAAAGACGTATCTGTTAGGGGAGATCCAGACACTTGACCTTGCTTCAGACTCGGTTGGCCTCACAGCCGACGAGTGGTTGCATCGGTACACCCTTGAGAACTCCCTTATGGAGATCTACAAGGGTGAGAAAACATTCTGGCGACAGCGCAGTCGCCAAAACTGGATCCTTAAGAGCGATGCGAATATAGCCTACTTCCATGCGATAGCCAATGGCTGCCGTAGGAAGTGCTCTATCCCTTGCTTGTGGGAGGGCGAGCGTCTAATACTGGAGGCGCCAGGAGAGATCTTGTCCCACATTTACTCCTTCTATAAGGAGCTTTTCATGACGGGACCCCGCTCTCGGGTCTCCTTATCAGCAGACCTATGGCCAGCGAGGGCCAGGGTTTCATATGAGGAGAATGTGGAGCTCACCCTCCCTTTCCTGTCAGATGAGTTGGCCAAAGCTGCGATGGAGATGAAGGCTAACTCGACCCCTGGGCCGGATGGCCTTCCGGTCATTTTCTTCCAGAAATTCTGCGAGAGTATTAAGGCGGTGATCATGGTTATGTTCCAAGAAATTTATATTGGAACTTTGTTTGTATACCGCCTTAATTTTGGTGTGGTGACCCTGATCCCCAAGGTTGTGGGGGCCACGGACATCCGCCAATTTAGGCCGATCAATGTGCTCATTGTCATCTTTCGGATCTTATTCAAGGTGTTCGCCTTGAGGCTCGCTCCTATTTTCTCCTTTCCTTAAAGGGTGGTATATACATGACGGACCCCTACCACTCAATGAAATCATTCATGAGGTGAAGACACGCAACCAAAAAAAGGCGTGTTTCTTAAGCTGGACTTCCAAAAGGCATATGATCGCCTGGACTGGGTTTTTCTCTGCTTGGTTTTGGAGCAGAGAGGGGTGGATGATTGGCTGGATTATTCGACACAAACATAACATCCTTCTTCGACATTCACTATTCCACTCCAGACTCAACGGTGGCACACCCGACATGCGCGCGTGCGCGCGCGCGCGGGGGGGGGGGGGGGGGGGGGGTAGTATTAGACATATTCGAGTCATGTTAGGACTCCTAGTTTGAGTCGGTTGGGACTCTCCTATGACGGTTGTTTATGTACTATATAAAGCCACGTAATCACATCTAATCAATACAAGTAATAGTTCTCTCCAATTATCAGTATCATTCATTTAAGTTCTTCTACTTTGCCATTAGTTCACTCATTATTTGTTTCTTCATGCACATGCATGCTCATATTAGACATTAGACATGGTGTGTGATCATGCATGCTCATATATGATTAGAACTTGTGAATTTTATGCACATGCATGCTCATATATGCACACATTAGACATGGTATGTGATCATGTTCGGGTGCATCGCTTCCATCAACTGCTAAGGGTGATTGCTCTATTTAACTATCTCTTTTTTTAGTTTGACTATTTATGTTAGAATCTTATGGATCTTTCAACAATGTTTTCTAGTCTGTAGTACGATTAACTGGATTTCTAATATTTTCCGACTAACTCAATTTCTAACATTTATCCTATTGCCTATAGGGTTTGTAATGGTTGGCTGTGTGTGTTTGCCTTTTGTAATTGCCTATACGTCAACTAGTTTAAGACTACACAAAAATGAAAGATCTCACAAAAGTTCAAGTTTTTTAAAACGTGTATTGTTTTGCTTATAGATCGAGATCAACTTATTTTTTCAGTTTTCCCTTCCTAAAATATAACGACTTTTTGGATTGATTTTTTTACACGCGCATATATCATATTCTTATCTACATGATCTACGTTTTTGCCGAGGTATTTGACACTTAAATATGTAGATTTTGAAATTTTCAAATACCGTTATCACTTTTTAATATTTATAATAGACATATTATCTCTCAAAAAGTACGAAAATCATAAATTACATGCAATGCAACAGTTTGTATCATTTGAGAATCTCTCGGGAACATGTCCTATAAAAATAAACCTCGTATGTCATAAGAAACATGCTGATATTGACTAGGTACCCGTTTGTATAATTCCAACGCCTCGTCCATAACCTTGGGCTGCGAGAGGAACTGCCACCTTTTTTTACTACACGGATGAGTACTGATACAAGAGAGGAACTCTGTCAATCTTGATTCTCTTCTGATCATTGCTTTCTTTTGCCGGACCAGTACGGCTACCATCGGATCGACTCCAGCAGCAGCAAGCAACAAGATTCCAATGTGATCTGCTTGTAACTCACACCTGCATATATGAACATATATGCACGTCATATACAAGGTGAACATGACATATGAACGAGGTGAATGGATTTGAACTATATAATTTAGTTACCTTCGTTTGTAAGCCAGTACGACCGGAAATAGGAGCAATAATATGAAGATGATCCCGGGGGGCATGCTTTCGATATCGATCCAGTGGATTATACCTGACGAGTGCCTCGCGATGATATGCGCGACCTATAAAAATAAGAATGCCGACTAATAAATTGATGCATGCATGTCTTGTGAAACACGAGCAAAATCAAAGAAAGCAGGATCTAGATATTTGTTTGAAACGTCAATCTGAGCAACACACACGGCGTCCTTCAAGTTACTTACCTCGTGCGCAACGGTGACTGCGATCTCTGCGTCGTTCTTGAGGTGGCGGAGATTTCCAGTGTTGACTACGATCTTGCCTGCACCGGCAAAGCACTGTGCATTAGGGTCGTCGTCTCTGACGACGACGATCTCCCAGTCGAGCCCATCCAGCCACTGTAGCCCATCCTGGTGGTGCCTGCTTGGCGGTGTGAGCGACCGCTTAATGGCGAGGGCACGGTGGGCGGCGTGGATGATCTTGCGGGCGATGTCGCGGACGCGGACGGTGTCGGGGTGGCTGGGGCCGAGGATCTCGCCCGCGTGCTTCCTCTTGTAATCGGCGAACTCAGCCTCGTCTCGCCGGCGTGCCTCTTCGTGGGAGAGCAGCGCCAGACGGGTGCGGCCGGTGAAGGGCTCCGTCTCGCCGTACCTGGCGCGTGCAGCGGCGTAAACGCATCCAGAGGCGACCGCCGTCGCCGCGACGATCTCCCAGTCGTGCCACGGGGTCGAGACCTGCTGCTGCTGCTGCGTCGCCAGGCGGCGGGAGCCGAGCGGTGGCCGTGGCCGTCTGATGGTGTGCCTGGGCTCGAACAAGAACGGTCGTCTTTCGTGGCAGCGGCCACTGGCGGCGGGCTTCAGCGGCGACGTCGTTGGTGCTCGTAAGCGGCGATTGGTGGTGCAGAGTCGGAAGAGGCGAGAGAGAACGGGGAGCGACTTACTTATTGACATCGATGATCGTCTTCTTCGATCTGTCGATGGCAATGCATGCGTGCTGCGATGGGTTCCGTACGTTCTCGATTTCCAACACACAATTAAGGGAAGGGCATTTTTTCTTGTCGAGAAAGATATCTGGTTGACGAGGACATCTAAACCCATTGGAATCGGAGGCCTTGTCCGGGAGGAATTAAGACGAAGCTAAACTTTCCCCACAACAAATCGAACTGCCCAAATGTACATATACTTTCGATCGGCCACGTACGGTTTCCTCGATCGACTCGACCAAAGCAGAGGAGCCTGCAGCCATGGCGTCGGAAGATGGGCAGAAGCAGAAGAACATGCATGGTGATGCTGCGGAGCAGGGACGGCGTGTACTTCGTCGTCCCCGAACGGGAGGCGAGCCTGTCCGTGTTCATCGCGGACAAGCTCCAACTCCAAGACGACCCCGCCAGCTACATCGTCCCCACCGACGGCGACGAGACCAAGTGCAAGCCCATCCGCCTCCCCGTCCAACGCAACACCCTCTCCATGGTCCTACGCTACTGCCACAAGCACGCCGGCCCAGCTGACGGCGGCGGCGACCCCGACTGCGGCGACTGGGACGTGGAGTTCGTCGCCGGTGCCGACCACGAGACCCTCTACGACCTCATCTTGGTGAGCTAGCTGCTTTTTAGTTTTTACACAAAGTAGATAGAACTGCACAAGTCCGTAGATAGATAGCTAAAGCTTTTGCGTCGTCACCGTTAATTTACAGGCATCAGATTACCTCCAAATCCGTGGACTCCTTGCTCTGGCCTGCCACGCTATTGCTAGTAAGATAAAGGGCAAATCTCCTTCCGAGATCTGTGTCGCTGGTGAGATGAAGATGAACAGAGACAAAGAGAGGTTTTGTGCTGCTCAAAGCTCCGCAGCTTTTCTGTTATCTATTCCATCTCTTATAAAGGAAATTACAAGGGGAAAACGTGACCACGTTCCTGGCGTTCGTGCCATCCCACGAACGGATCGTGATCCCGTGCGACTCGCTCCAGTTTGTTGTAACAGAACTGGAGCCAAACTCTAACAGAAACAACGACTACGTCTAACTGACGAAACTGAATCCTGACACCTAGCAAATTCAGACTAACACCTAACAGGTTCAGATAAAAACAGCAGCAGGGTTTATCAACAATCACCCCCTAATCCTTGCTGCTTACTTTATTTTGACGATGCCGATCTTGTCACGCAGCTCCTGGAACCGAACGCGACCAAGAGACTTGGTGAGTACGTCCGCGAGCTGCTCAGTTGTCCCGATGAATTCCACGATGATCTTGCCTTCTTCGACGCACTGCCTGATGTAGTGGTACCGCACCTCTATGTGCTTGCTTCGATCGTGGTACACCGGATTCTTGCAAAGGGAGATCGCAGACTTGTTGTCCACCTTCAGTGTTGCCGGAGCTTCTTCTTCTCCGGTGAGATCAGCCAGCAACCGCGAGAGCCAGATGCCTTGGCATGCCGCAGTGGTGGCCGCAATGTACTCAGCCTCGCACGAAGAAAGGGCCACCACCTTCTGTTTTGCGGACTGCCAGCTGACAGGGCTTGAGCCGAGGAAGAAAAGCACCCCCGAGGTGCTCTTGCGGTCGTCGACGTCGCCTGCCATGTCGCTGTCGCTGTACCCAGTCAGCTGCTCTCCTGCCATGTCGCCGCGGGCAAGGAAGCAACCAAGTGTGCGAGTACCTGCCACGTACCGCAGTATGTGTCGCACTGCCGCCAAGTGTTCGACAGTTGGTTTCTCCATGAACCTGCTAACATACCCCACGGCATACGCGAGGTCCGGGCGAGTGTGCACCAGATATCGCAGCCCACCGACAATGCTGCGGTATGCCGTGGCGTTTGTGGCCGCCGCCGTGCTGGCCTTGCTCAGCTTGAGCCTTGTCTCCATCGGCGACTGTGTGGCGTTGCAGCCCACCAGTTCAGCTTGCTCCAGAAGCTTGTCAGCGTACGCCGTCTGCGCCACGATGATCCCATCCTTGTTCTGCTGCACCTCGATGCCAAGGTAGAAACTGAGCAACCCTAGGTCACTCATCTTGAACTCCTTCATCATTTGTGCCTTGAACCTTGCGATTTCACCGTCGTCAGAGCCGGTGATGATCAAGTCGTCGACGTACACTCCCACGACCAGGCGAGCTTGTCCCTGTCCGCGGGTGTACACGGCGTGCTCGTGCTGGCTGCGGATGAAGCCCAGCGTGCACATCGTCGAATCCAGCTTCGCGTTCCACGCTCTTGGAGCTTGACGAAGACCATACAGCGCCTTGTGCAGGCGCAGCACCTTGTGCTCCTGTCCTTTGACGGCGAATCCCGGCGGCTGCACGACGTACACCTCCTCCTGGAGGTCGCCGTTCAGAAAGGCGGACTTCACGTCCATGTGGTGCACAGCCCAGCCACGGCGCGCGGCGAGTGCGAGCATGAGCCGCACGGACTCCAGCCGTGCGACAGGTGCGAAGACCTCCTCGAAGTCAATGCCATGCTGTTGGACGTAGCCCTTCGCGACGAGACGCGCCTTGTGCTTGACGATGCCGCCGCTCGGATCTTTTTTCACCTTGAAAACCCACTTGACGCCGATCGCACGATGGCCCTGCACAGGATCAACAAGTGACCAGGTGTTGTTCTCCTCAATCGAGTCCAGCTCCTCGCGCATCGCACGACGCCACATCGGTTCCTTGTCCGCCTCGACGTGGGTGCGTGGCTCTTCTCTAGTGGCCAGCAGCATCTCGTCGCCGTCCATGGCGAGTACGTAGTCCGCGAGCTTCGTGTTCGGCTGCACGATGCCGTCTCTGGCACGCGTCACCATCGGGTGAGATGCACGTGGCGGGGGTGCCTGTTCCGGCGACGATGTCGTGGACGGAGTGGTCGACGGGGACGCAGGCTCATTGCTGCATGGAGTGGACACCGGAGTCGCGGGTTCTAGGCTTGGCGCCGGCTCAGGTTCAGTGGCACGCTCTGCACCCCCCCCCCCTGTTGCAGGTGTCGCTGACGCAGAGTGTGCGTAGTACTCCACCGTGAAGACGGTGGTCGTCTGCGTGTTCCCCTCCTTGCTCCAGTCCCAGCTCGCATCCTCGTCGAAGACGACGTCACGTGAGACATGAACGCGCTTGGCAGCTGGGTCGTAGACGCGGTACGCCTTGGTGCCGCTCTCGTAACCGATGAACACCATGGGTGTGCTCCTATCCTCGAGCTTCTTGAGATGAGGGCATGCCGTCTTCACGTGTGCGACGCACCCGAAGGTGCGTAGATACTGCACATCTGGCTTCCTCCCGAACCAGGCCTCATATGGAGTCTTGCCGGTGACGCTGCGAGTGAAGCACCGGTTCAGGACATGCACCGCCGTGAGTACAGCTTCGCCCCAGAAATAGCTCGGCATGTTCCTGGCCTTCAGCATGCTCCTTGCCGTGGCGACGACGGTCTGGTTGCGCTGCTCGACCACGCCGTTCTGCTGCGGGGAGTACGGCGCGGTGAGGTGACGCCTCACCCCGGTGTCGATGCAGTGCGCGGCGAACGTCGCAGACGTGAACTCGCCGTCGCGGTCAGTGCGCAGAGTGCGCAGCTTCTTCCCCGCCTCGGTCTCCGCCAGAGACTGGAAGTCCATGATCGCCTTTGCGGCTTGATCCTTCGTGACCAGGAGCGTCACCCACATGTATCTGTTGTGGTCGTCCACCAACAGCAAGAAGTAGCGACGCCCGCGTGGCGTGGAGGGCGAGATCGGCCCACACAGGTTGCCGTGCACGAGCTCGAGCGGGTCGAGCGCGCGGAATTTGGCCTGCTGCGGGAAAGGGGCACGCCGCTGCTTCCCGGCGAGGCAGGCCTCGCACAGCTGGTCAACTTGCTCGATCTGAGGCATGCCGCGCACCAGGCCATCACGCACCATCTTCTGCATCGCCTCGAAGTGGAGGTGTCCGAGCCGTGCGTGCCACCTCCACGACGGCGAGTCGTGCTGCGCGGCGAGGCACACAGGCTGTACAGGGCGGAAAGTGAGCTGGTACAGGCGGTTGGGGAGACGTGGTACCTTGACGATCAGGCGATCTCGTGGGTCACGAATCGAGAGGATGCCGCGCCTGATCTTCACCTCGTACCAGTGTTCGTCCAGCTGGCCGAGACTGATCACGCTGCTCTTTAGTGCAGGTATGTAGAAGACGTCGTGGAATGCGCGGTGCGCACCCCCGTCGATGGAGAACAGGACGGTGCCGCGTCCTTTGATCGTGACGACGGAGCCATCCCCGAAGCGCACCTTACCGGAGACCCTTTCGTCGAGCTCGGCGAACGCGCTTTTGTCGCCGGTCATGTGGTTCGTGGCGCCGGAGTCCAGGAACCATGTGAACTCCGGTGCGTCGCCTGGCGTCGCAGGCTGGACCCTAGCTCGCTCCTCGTTGCACAAGAAGTGCGTGCCGATCTGGATCGGATCCTGGCCTGCGGCAGGGAATTCTCCTATTCCCTCCGCCACGACTGCCAGGTTCTCCCCTTGTGGCGGCTCCGTCACCTCGATGACGTGTGCCATGTTCAGCTCGGGGTCGACTTCTTCCTCCACGACGAGGTGAGCTTGCTGGTCTCGCTTCTTCTTCCTGCATTCACGGACCCAATGGCCCTTCTTACCACAGTAACGGCATTTTTCTCGGTCGGGATCATTACCGTCAGTGTCGTTGCCGCGGCCTGCTGGCGGAGGTTGCCCACCGCGTTTTGGCGGCCTGTGCCCGCCGCCGTCCTTCGACTTGGGCTTGCTGCCGCTCCCAGTCGCGCCGTTGCCGCGCGTCTGCTTCCTCTTGGCCTCCCACTCCTCCTCTGTGAGGAGCAGGCGGCCGCCGGCGTCCACTTCAGTCTCGCCGCGTCCCTCCGATGCCGAGAGTCGCCCGCACAGTTCCTCTACGGACATGCCATGGAGGTCTAGGAGCGTCTCAATGGAGCACGCCATCTGCGCGTACCGAGGCGGCACCACACGGAGAAACTTTTGTACGGCGGCCAGTTCAGTCACCGTGTCGCCGAGCGATTGGAGCTCGCTCACCACGCCAGAGAGGCGCAGTGCGAAGTCCTCAATCGCCTCGCCGTGCTTGAACGCGAGGTTCTCGAACTCCTTCCGCAGCCTCTGTCGTCGCGCCTCACGGACACGATCGACGCCGACGCGCATCGCCTTGACCGTGTCCCACGCGATCTTCGCGTCGTCCTTCGCCGCCAGTGCGGGCACCATCTCGGGCGGCACCGATCTGAGGATTGCGCCCAGTGCCTGCCGCTCCTGGCGCTCGTCGTCCGTGCCCGGATCGATGGCTTCCCACAAGCACGCGCCCTGTAGTTGGACGCGCATCAGGATCGCCCACTCGACGTAGTTCGTCCGAGTGAGCATCGGCAGATGCATCCCGCCGCCGCCACTGCCGCCGCCGCCTTCCCTCACCACCTCCCTCACGATGATCTCGCGTGTGCCGGGGTGCCCGCCGCGCCGGGACAGACTCCTCCCGCGCATTCGCTCAGTCGGTCTTGGTGGTGGGCTCTTGGACAGGATGGGCGACTTGCTTCCAGCCATGGCCGTGGTCGATTGACAGCGCTCTGATACCACTTGTCGCTCGTGAGATGAAGATGAACAGAGACAAAGAGAGGTTTTGTGCTGCTCAAAGCTCCGCAGCTTTTCTGTTATCTATTCCATCTCTTATAAAGGAAATTACAAGGGGAAAACGTGACCACGTTCCTGGCGTTCGTGCCATCCCACGAACGGATCGTGATCCCGTGCGACTCGCTCCAGTTTGTTGTAACAGAACTGGAGCCAAACTCTAACAGAAACAACGACTACGTCTAACTGACGAAACTGAATCCTGACACCTAGCAAATTCAGACTAACACCTAACAGGTTCAGATAAAAACAGCAGCAGGGTTTATCAACAATCTGCAGTATCTTCAACATCAAGAGTGTATTCACTCCTGAATCGGATCAAGAGTCTTGTAGTTCTGGCCCGAGCTTCGAGGTATGTTCCTTGATAACCCACGCTTAGTATGTTGCAATGTGATTTTACCACTCTATAGATCAAAACTATTTTATGATTTGTTTTATTTTGAAATCAACGACAAGATTACTACCATCGTCTATGCTTGTTTGCCCTGTGGATTTGACGGATTAACAAAATCTTATAACATTCCTTCATGTCGTGGACGAACAGGGGGTGCTCCCACAGGAGAAGCCATGTTTGAATGAGCTCGAGTTGGACGAAAAGGCGTTGTGCGCTCTTCACATAGTTCGTTGCCAAAGTTTTACTCAATATGACCCTAAGATCTATGGTTTTGTATGTCGTCGATTCAACTACTACAACCTAGCCTTGTTTGACCACGATAAAGAGTGTGAGTATTTTCATGGTCAGTTTATCTGTTAATCTTATGGGTATTTATTGGATATTAATCAGTATGTACATTACATGTTGGTTTTGATTTGTGATCATGGCCTTTGTTTGCAGCTAATATTTGTCGTGGTCCGCCACTTCACAAGATACCCTCACCAATGCACGATTCAATGGCGCAATCATGTGCCAACGTCATTTCCTTGAAGGTAGAGGAATCGGATGTTGGCTTTCCGATCAATGTATTTGGTACCGTTATTGCAAGGGATGAAGTCGACTATAGATGCATATATTTGTTTAGGCGTGAAAAGGATGATCCCCAACATATCAGCTCACAGGTAAGTATTTTATTACTAGTTCGTTATTTTATTTTTATTGTTCCCTTTGTCCGGAGGCGTGCTTGACTCTTTGCATTCCTGAATGCACAATCTTGACTATATTTTCTTTTGCTTGTAATATGATTTTCAATAATAAAACTAAAAATGTGCACATATTGTAGAAAAACAATGCCATAAAGTACGAAAATGTTTATCTCACATCGTAAATATACATACTTTATTGGGCGTACTACTAGTGATCAAAGTTTTAAAATATCGGTGCATGCATAATTATGCGCCCTATATTTGGGGAAATTCTGCCTTATTTTCTAAGCAGATGGTGTCCTAAAGAATGTGCTGTTTACTTGTACTAATCATTTAATCAATAAGTAAAAAAATTATTGTGTTTGTCAATTGAAGTAATATCATTCATTTGTCCGGGATAAATGTCCACTGAAATGTGCCTAGTTTCTACAACCACACGCTCCTCTATTACTTGTGCAAGAACCCTCTCCTTCCAACATTTGATCCTCCTTCTTCATCCGTCGTACAATATAATGAAACTTACTGAACAACATAGCTATTATTTAGTCAAGGTAGTTTCCTAATTATTTGTATGTCATTGTCAGCTACATGGGTTCATCAGTCACTTTATATGCTTTTTAACAATCAGGAGGTGTTACTGTTTACCCTTTGTAATGGAAATCTGAAAATTTATGTTGGTGGTGTGTGTACCTGGACATGCAAGTGTTTCATAGGTTGTTTACTAGAGTAGCATCTGTAGTTATGTAAATCATCCGAATATATCTGACTAAATATTCATGGTTGTGTTGGAGACATATTGTGACATGATTTTCTATTGCTAAACCCATATGCAGGACGATATGTTAGCTTTGACTGATCCATGTCGATGTCTTGTCTTGCTGGATGAAATTTATTTTGAGATAGATCTAAAGATCAAGTGTGATGGTGGTGAAATTAAAGATTTTAGTAGAGGTATCAGAGCTTTCGAGAAGGCCCGCCTCCGTGCAAGCGATCAAACCATGGGTCTCAGTCTAACTAGCTGGCTGAGCAGAGTGGAATTGTCATGTGCGTACGTTCACCGGCCCGTAGAAGCCACCATTGCAGTCAATGTTTTGAAGGGGCCATGTAATATCTCAAGAGTTGTTGCTTCGGCCGTGGAAATTTTAGGGATCATATCATCCTATACGAAGCCGCGGAAGGCGCTCTGCGGTTTGACGAAGGTGGCGCTGTTCCATTAACTCGTCGTGTGATGGTTGTGTCACTGGATCAGAAGCTGGTGCTCTTTCTTGGTGGTGGCGACAACGACATGTTTGAACACCTTGTTCTCACCCTAGAGCATTATGATCAAGTAATATGTCGTAAGATGGGTGCCGCTGAAGTAGAGGTGAGAGTTACTTGGACAGTTGTCCCAAGAAGGCAGAGATCTAATATGTTTAAGGAGGTGGGAGATCAGGGATTATTGTTGTGCTGATAATGTTGGATCGGTGGCGGTGAAAGACAATGGGAAACGAAAGGCCAAAAAACTCCCTCGCTAATCTATCTGAGCACAATGTTCATATGGAATATCACTGAACATACAAAATTCGACGGTGGCTGACCTTTGGATAGATTGCCCCCACTTAAGTTTCACAAATCGTATTAGAATTCATATGAGAAATGTTCAAATTTCTTGAATTTACTGAGCAAGTGCCTAATAGTAAATTTTACATAGGTCCACCGTACCCCCATCCCATGTGTGGGAGGGGGAGAGGGGGTGAATTTAGACAAATCTCAATTTTCATTTACCCCCGAAAGATTGTATTTTGTAGATGGTCATTGACCAATAAGAAGGGTCACACATTATCATGCATGGAGAAAAATTACCTTTAACTTGAATATGTATTTCCATTTCGAGCAAACAGGTATTCTATCTACCACAACTAAAGGCCCAAAAATTACTTGGAATTATTTGTCCATTCAAACTCCAAAGCACCACCAGAAAGACTTCGTGGGCTAATAGATTTGTTCTCGTTGGCCACGCCACCACCTTGACCTGAAACTATGTATAAATGCATCTGTCAGTTCAGTTCGTGCAACATTTGCCATGTAGTATATGTAAATCAAGCAATGACGATGTGCAAATGGTGAACAATCATTGATGAAAAAGAAGAAGAAGAGAAGATGAGAGATTGGAATTGAGATGAATTACCAGAAGTAGTCCCAACGCGGATAGATCTTGGACATCCTACCACCGCCATAGGCGTACTCGGCGCGCCGCGCGTTCCGGAACGCGCAGCAGCCGCCGGCGCAGACGGCGATGAGCAGCAGCAGCAGCGCGGCGTTGAGCACCGTGAGGCTGTGGCAGTGGCGGCGTAGCTGCTCCATGACGCCCGCCCGGCACGACTCGCACCCGTAGCAGTCCTCGTCCTGCACCGCCGCCGCCACCACCGCCGGGCTGTCGCCGCCGTAGACGCAGGACGTGGGCGGCTTGCAGCAGCCGGACTTCATGTTCATATTTTAACTTCATGTTTTAGACCGAAAAGTTATACTCTGAATTATTCTTAAATATTAGATTGCTTGGAGGCCCCCTTTCTAGTGGAGTATAAGTGAGATTATTAGAAATAACATATCTATGTTAGAACGTGATGTCCATATGAGCGCTATCTTTACATAAACATGGTGCACCAATATTATGTCAACTAGAGTGTCCCGTGTCCATCACAACTTATACAGAGAGTGCATACGTGAAAACATGAACCCGGTCCATTTTTAATCATAAGAAATCACTTTCCAACGCATTTCTCAAGATATAAATATCCCTATAGAGCAATTTGAAGTAGACCACAACATTACCAAAATAATTTATGAAAACCGCTTTTATGGGAAACCCAAGGAAGATCCCATACAACATCTTAGAAAATTTAATGAAAGGTGCAAACTTTTGAATTTAAACCATGCAAACAACAATTTAATGAAAGGTGCAAAGTGTTATAACACGTTGTTTGGGGTCCGGGACAATTTTTAATGGCCCGTGACCTCGATACACAAGTCCTCAAAACTCATCATTTATGACGTTTCTAATCATTTTCAGGGGCTATAAACACATTATTATGTGGTCCGGACAGATTTCATTGGCCATTAACCCCGATACACGAATATTGTGACTTTCAAGTTATTTCTGACCACTTTCGTGGCCTCATCAAAATCCTTGTCAATCAAAAGCACCCGGATCTATCTTACCGCAAGCGTGTAAAAGGTGAGATTTGAATGCAGCACTAACGACTTAAATCACAAAGAGGCCACATCATCAGTGAGTCGCATCAGGCGCGCGGTCACCATGATTAAAAAAAAAGATTTCCATGGAAATAGCTTGTCCTGATCATCGTTAAGGTGCCAAGTCCTTGTCAATCAAAAGCACCATCCTGATCTTGCACGCACAGGAAATGGGGATCAAGCGTGTAAAAGGTGAGATTTGAACGCATCGATCAATAAGGACTTGCAAAAATTAATGGCTTGATTACGGAGAGGCCACATATGCAGTTAGCACTTTGTTGTTGTTGGCGCTGATCTGATCTACTGTTGCAGAAAAGCGAGTAATAAGGTAACTAAAGCAGAAAAGCAAAGGGACCAAATCGATCTCCTTTACTCACACCCGAGATTTGATCGTTTCAAACTAAAATGCAGCTGCACGCGTGCTTTTGCTGGCGCCCATATTCTGAACTCGATCAGATCCAACTCTCCATGCATGCATTACCTTAATGATGAAGCATTTAGTGTACGTCTAAGTAAGGTCTCATAATCATTTTCCATCTTTTCCAGAAAAAAATCGGTATTCAGAAATCTGGCATTCTCAAGACCATGTAGCTGCACTGCAGGTGTTGTAAAAAACTGGTATTCAGAGGTGTTTCGGGTGCAAATGGCGACTTTGCTTCGTCGTCGTCTCCCGAACAATTTAAAAAATGTGCACAAAGCAGAGTGAGGAAAAATTCTGCATTATTTGGCAACGTGAATTACAAATACAGTGCAAAAGAAAAAGTAGAAAAGGGCATTGAGCGATATGAAAATCCAGAGAAAAGTGAAAGTTTGAAAAAGGGTGGGATTGCCAGATCATGTACACACAAGACTCAAGAGCGAAATCCCAACAGGAAGTGCTCAGTACGCTCTCCCCGTAGCTGCATTAAGTAAAGTATCAGCATCAGCAGCAGCAGCAGAGCAGAGCAGATCGAGCATTGCATATAGCACTCGATCGATCAGGATCAAGCTCAAGCTCAAGCTCAAGCTCAAGGTCAAGCAAGATGATCCATCGGCACCAGCAGCTGCCGTACCACCTGAGCAACACCGTCATCGGCTACCTCAACCTGCTCACGCTCCTGGCCTCCATCCCCGTCATCGGCGCCGGCCTCTGGCTCGCCCACGCCGCGTCCGCCACCCCGGCCGCAACCTGCCAGTCGGCCCTCCAGACCCCGCTCCTCGTCGTCGGCTTCGTGGCGTTCCTCGTCTCCCTGCCGGGCTTCATCGGCGCGCGCTACCACGTCTCCTGGGCGCTCTACCTCTACCTCGCCGCCCTGCTCCTCGTCATCCTCGCGCTGCTCGGCGCCACCGCCTTCGGGCTCGCCGTCACCGCCGGCGGCGGCGGGACGCAGGTGCCGGGGAGGCCCTACCGGGAGTACCGCCCGCGGGACTACTCCACCTGGCTCCAGAGGCACGTGGCGGACGACAGGTACTGGCGGCCGGCGCTGGCGTGCGTGGCCAGCTCCAGGGCGTGTCGCGAGGTGGCGGGGTGGACGCCGGAGGACTACATGCGGCGCGACCTCACCCCCGTGCAGTCCGGCTGCTGCAAGCCGCCCACGTCGTGCGTCTACGGCGGCGACAGCCCGGCGGTGGTGCAGGACGGGGACTGCTACGCGTGGCGGAACGACCCGGCCGTGCTGTGCTACGGGTGCGAGTCGTGCCGGGCGGGCGTCATGGAGCAGCTCCGCCGCCACTGCCACAGCCTCACGGTGCTCAACGCCGCGCTGCTGCTGCTGCTCATCGCCGTCTGCGCCGGCGGCTGCTGCGCGTTCCGGAACGCGCGGCGCGCCGAGTACGCCTATGGTGGTGGCCGGATGTCCAAGATCCATCCGCGCTGGGATTACTTCTGGTAATCAGCTCACCTTCTTCCTTAGACCTTAGTTAGTAGAAAGATTACTCATTTAACTGTTGATGAAGTTCAACATTTGAATAGCAATGCTGTTACTGATGATTGGTTGCTGAATAATGTTGCACGTACTGACAGATGCGTTTACATAGTTTCAGGTCAAGGTGGTGGCGTGGCCAAAGAGAACAAATCTATTAGCGGTTCTTGTGGTTTGGAGTTTGAATGGGCAAATAATTCCGAGTAATTTTTATTTATTTTTTGGCCTTTGGTTGTGGTACAATAGAAGAATAGTAGTTTGCTCGACATGGAAATACATATATGTAGCACATCAAGTTAATTGAAGGTGTTCTATTTTATCTCCCACTGTCATGATAATGTGTGCCCTGTGTTCAGTTCGCTTCTTATTGGTGAGTGGGTTCATCTAGAGAATAGTACAAATTTGTCCGAGTTATGAGAAATTTAGATATTCTCAATTTCACCCCTCCCCATCCACCCCCACACGCGCACGGGGCCGACCTAGGTAAATTTTAGAGTGGGGGCACTTGCTTAGTCAATTAAAAAAAACTGCATATTTCTCGTATACTTTGTGAAACTTGAGTGAGAGCATATATATATCCACATGTCGGCCATCATCGTATTTTGTAAGTTCAGTCATAGTATTTGATATGAACATTCTGCTCAGATAGCTTATCAACAGGGGAGCTTTGGGCCTTTCTTTTCTTCCAATGGTTTTTTCACAGATTTTTTGATAACATCCCATAATTTTTTATAGAATTCTATCGGGAAGTCGTCCGGACCCGGAGCCTTGTTGCGATCCACTGAAAAAGACCACCTTCTTAATATCTTCCAAAGAAAATTCAGCTAGAACACGCTGTTGGTCAGTTGATCAAAACGGTTATCAAACTGAAAATCTACTTGCAAAAGAATTAATTGTCGAGCGGGGCCACTTGCTTAGTCATTTCAAAAAATTACACATTTCTCATACGAATTCTGATACGACTTGTGAAACTTGAGTGGGAGCAATCTCTCCTCAGGTCAGCCACCATCGTATTAATTATGTATGTTCAGTGATATTTGATATGAACATTCTACTGAAATAGCTTAGAAGGGGAACTTTTGGCCTTTCTTTTCCTCCACCGTCGTTGTCTTGCACCGCCATCGATCCAACACCATTAGCACAACAATAATTCCTGATCTCCCACCTCCCTAAACATATTACATCTCTGCCTTCTTGGGACAGCTGTCCAAGTAACTCGGACCTCTAGTTCAGCGGCACCCATCTTACGACATATCACTTGATCATAAAAATGGTCTGAGGTGAGGACAAGGTCTTCAAATGTGTCGTCGTCCCCGCCAACAAGAAAGAGGACCAGCTTCTGATCCAGTGACACAACCATCACATGACGAGTTAATAGAACAACGCCACCTTCGTCGACCCGCAGAGCGCCTTCCGCTGGTTCGTATAGGATGATATGATCCCTAAAATTTCCAGCAGTCGAAGTAACAACTCTTGAGATATTACACGGCGCCTTCAAAACATTGACCGCAATGGTGGCTTCTACGGGCCGGTGAACATACACACATGACAATTCCATCCTACTCAGCCAGCTAATTAGACTCAGACCCATGGTTTGATCACTTGCACGGAGGCGGGCCTTCTCAAAAGCTATGATGCCTCTACTAAAATCTTTGATTTCACCACCATCACACTTGATCTTCAGATCTATCTCAAAATAAATTTCATCCAGCAAGACTAGACATCGACATGGATCTATCAAAGCTAACATATCATCCTGCAGATGGGTTTAGCGGTAGAAAATCATGTCACAATATGTCTCCACAACAATCATGAATATTTAGTCAGATATATTCGGATGATTTACATAACTACAGATACTACTCTAGTAAACAACCAATGAAACACTTGCATGTCCAGACACACACACCATCAACATAAATTAACAGATTTCCAGTACAAAGGGTAAATAGTAACACCTCGTAATTATTAAAAAGCATATAAAGTGTGTGATGAATCCTTGTAGCGGACAATGACATACAAATAATTAGGAAGCTACCTTGACTAAATAATAACTATGTTGTTCATAAGTTTCATTATATTATATGACGAGTGAAAAAGGAGGATCTGATGTTGGAAGGAGAGGGTTCTTGCACAAGTAATAGAGGAGCGTATGGTTGTAGAAACTCGGCACATTTTGGTGGACATTTATTCGGGACAAATGAATGATATTGCTTCAATTGAAAAACACAATAACTTGTTTACTTATTGATTATTAAATGCTTAGTACAAGTAAACAACACATTCTTTAGGCCATCGTTTCATTAGGAACTATAAGGCAGAATTTCCCCCAATATAGGGCGCATAATTATGCATGCGCCGATATTTTAAAACTTTGATCACGAGTAGTACGTCAAATAAAGTATGTATATTTACGATGTGAGATAAACATTTTCGTACTTTATGGCAGTATTCTTCTATATGTTATATGTGTACATTTTTAGTTTTTACTGTTGAAAAGCATATTACAAGCAAAAAAATGTATAGTCAAAATTGCATTCAAGAATGCAAAGAGTCAAGCACCCCATACATTTCCGAACAAAGGGAACAATAAAAAAATAATGAACTAGGAATAAAATACTTACCTGTGAGCTGATAAGCTGGGGATCATCCTTTTCACGCCTAAACAAATATATGCATCTATAGTCGACTTCGTCCCTTGCAATAACGGTGCCAAATACGTTGATCGGAAAGCCAACATCTGATTCATCCACCTTCAAGGAAATGACATTGACACATGATTGCGCCATTGAATCACACATTGGTGAGGGTATCTTGTGAAGCGGCGGACCACGGCGAAAATTAGCTGTAAACAAAGGCCATAATCAGAATTCAAAACCAACATGTAATGTATATTATGATTGGCATCGAATAATAAAGACAAAATTGATAATGAGAGGATTAATAGATAAACCGTTGATCAAGGTACCCACTCTCTTTATCATGGTCAAACAAGGCTAGGTTGTAATACATGAATCGACTACATACAAAACCATGGAGCTTCGGGTCGTATCGAGTAAAATCTTGGCAGTGAACTATGTGAAGAGCCCGCAACGCTTTTTCCTCCAAATCGAGCTCGCTCAAAGATGGCTTCTCCTTTGGGACAACCGGCACCCCCTGCTCGTCCACGACACGGAGGAACGTGGTAATGTTTTGTTGTTAATTAATCCGTCAAAGCCACATGCATAATTAATCTAGATAGTTTGAGACTATATATATATAAAGTGGTACGTAAAATCATACTGCATCCGTACGTAAGAGTGGATCGATATCAAGGAACAGACCTCAAGGCTCCCAGGAGAAGTACACGTTTCTTCATCCGACTCCGAATCAGTGAACACACTCTTGATGTTGAAGATGCTGCAAATCTCGCGAGGAGATTTTCCCTTGATCTTACTAGCAATGGTGTGGCAGGCTAGAGCAAGGAGTCCACGGATTTGGAGGTAATCTGCAAACGGTGACGACGCAAAAGCATAATTAGCTATCTATCTACGGGCTTCTTGTGGTTCTATCTACTTTGTGTAAAAAAAAGGAGCTAGCTCACCAAGATGAGGTCGTAGAGCGTCTCGTGGTCGGCACCGGCGACGAACCCCACGTCCCAGTCGGGGTCGTCGTCACCGCCGCCAGAGGAGGAGGCGTGCTTGTGGCAGTAGCGTAGGACCATGGAGAGGGTGTTGCGTTGGACGGGGAGGCGGATGGGCTTGCACTTGGTCTCGTCGCCGTCGGAGGGGATGATGTAGCGGCCGGGGTCGTCGCCTTCTTGGAGCTTGTCCGCGATGAACACGGACAGGCTCGCCTCCCGTTCGGGCACGACGAAGTACGGAAGTACACGCCGTCCCGGCTCCGCAGCATCACCATGTTCTTCTGCTTCTTCCCATCTTCCGACGCCATGGCTAGCTCCTCTGCTTTGCTCGAGTCGAGGAAACCGTGGCCGATGAAAAGTGTATTGGGCCGTTCGATTTGTTGTGGGGAGAGTTTAGCTACGCTTGCTTTGTGGGCTTCGTCTTAATTCCTCCCGGACAAGGCCTCCGATTCCAGAAGAAGCTGCGCACGGTAAAAACAAAAAAAGTAGACGTCGCACGCTGGTGTGGAGCTCGCGCTGTCGTGCTGATAAAGAAATTCCGATCACCACCAATCCCTTAAACCTAGCTCGTCTCCGAGTCCAACTCAACATTGCCGCCGCCGCCGCCGATCCGATCGAGCCGCATATAAAGCTCAGCAGTCAGCACCGCACCTCGCTTCCTCCACCCACAAGCGCAGCAGCCGGCCGTGTGGACTTCTTCTCGTTCGAGCGACCAAACCCTAGCTTCTCGCTCGCTCGCTCGCTCACCTTCTGATCGATCGCCACCTTTGATTCCATGGCCGGTTCGGCGGACGATGACCTGCTGCGGCGCGGACGTCGCGAGATCGAGGAGGGCGGGACGAGGTCCGACTCCGACACCGACACCGACGATGAGGACGCTAGGTACTACCTCCAGTCCCGCCACGACGACGATGAGTGGGCCCAGTGGCGGAGCTGGAACTTGCTTGAAGTGATGTCAATGCTTGTACTTTTAGAGTCAATTAGTATGTACACATAGCAATTTCTTTCCTGCTCTGGATTTTTTTGTGATGTCACTTGACATCATAATCACAGTGCAGCTCCGCCACTGAGTGGGCCAACGTCAGCGCCGGGTCGTCGGCGTCGGCGCGGAGGAACTCGCCCGCGTGCTCGTTCGGGTCCGACAAGACCATCAGCGACGACGACGTCGGCGCGGCCGTCGCGTGGGAGGTGTTCCCCTGCACCGTCTGCCGGAGGGAGTTCGGCAGCTCCAAGGCGGCGCACGGACACATGAGGGTGCACGCCCATGTGGTGGCCAAGGAGGAGAAGCTGCAGGTCGATGCGGTGGTCAGTGTCGCCGCGTCCGCCGTGAAGGAGGTGGACGACTCCGCCGTGTCCACGGCCATTGTCGTCGCCGCGGAGATGCACTGCGAGGACGACACCGTCACGCCCGTGCAGTCCGTGGGCGGCAGTAACGCGGTCGTGGACGGTGGCAGCGTTGGCAGCGGCGCTATGAGCACCGTGGACTTGAGCATGAGTGGTGCCGCCGCGCCGGTGCAAGTACCTGTTGCCCCGACTCCTGCCCCGCCGCAGCAAGCCACCTCCATCCCCCTGATGGTTCCCGCCGCGCCGCCGCAGCGAGTCCTCAACGGCCCGCTGCACATCGTCGCACGCAGAAACCGACAGTCGCCGGCGGGGAACCGCCAACGCGGGTTCACGTGCAGGGAGTGTGGCCGGTGGTTCCCGACCCATCAGGGGCTGGGCGGTCACGCCGCCGGCCACAAGAACCGGCGGATCGCGGCGGCTGCCGCGGCCGCCGCAGCTGCGGGAATCGACCCGCAGGAGCACCCCGGGGGTGCCAGGCCGGTGAAGGTTCACGCGTGCAAGATCTGCGGTGTCGAGTACACGAGCGGCGTGTCCCTCGGCGGCCACATGAGGAAGCACTACACTGGCAGGCCCATCGTGCCCAAGAAGCGGTTGCGCCTCTGCCACCCGGAACTCACGCTGATGCCGCCCTTGCTGCGGGCGCCGTCTGCAACGGAGGCCCCCATTGTGGCGCCGCCATTGGCGTCGTATGAGCCGGAACAGGTGGCGCCGGTGGCTGAGGCGGCGGCGTAGCCCCCGCAGGCGGTTCCCGGCACCGTGAGGCTCTTCGGCGTTAACATCGCGCAATAGACAAAGGAGGAGGAGGAGCCCCCGCCGACGAGCAATGATGGAGTGCTTTCATAGTTGAGTTCGTGATACAAAAACGTTTGGAAATTGGAATTGTGACAAGATTAATTAGGACGACGAACGTGTGAGGAGGTATCCAAAATCTATATCTATATCTATACCTAATAATAAAGTCACTAAGGTTTCTGCCAAAAATTTCGTCGACCATTTTTTTTGGACGGTTTTACCCCTGTCAGTTTAAGTTATTTACCCACCATGGCCACTCCTAAGTTAAAAAAACGGTTCGTCCGTCGTCTCGTTCCTCAGGCCTGTCTCGCGAGTCGCGAGATTGGATAGGCGCAGGGATGGTCCACGCTGCCGCGCGTAGCAGCCACCATGTGACCTCCGGTCGGACGTCGCGGGGGCTCGCTATCTCCGCCGCATGCCCTTGGCGCCTCCCCCAGATGTGCAGGTCTTCTCCATCTCAGTCGGTCGGAAAAGCAGTACCAGTGGGCGGCGGCATCGGGAGGAGCGGCAGCAGCTGACGGCGGCAATGGGACGAGCAGATGCAAGACTGGACCCGCGGCGGCCTATTCGTCCTTGGAGCTAGGAAATCAACCCCCGCTCCAACCACTCAATGCATCCTGTACCGTACGTCCTCCTCAGTCGTCACCAATCCTCGCCGACGGGGCTTCTCCATCTCCTTCTCTTCCAGCCGCTACCTCACCCGCTCGCTGCAGTCTCCCCCTACTGATATCTACAGAGCAAAGCCTGAAACGCTTATCCGCTATCTGCTGCTGCTGTATAGCCCACACACCACATCAAACACTGGGCACCTCATCTCAGGTTTGCGTGCTCAAGGACCTGAACCTGTTCAATCATTCCCCATGAAAACGGACACCACTTCTTGGTATTTCACATTCTGACAATGTATTGGAGCTGTTTGATCTTACCGTTGACTGTTGCTAGCTTGGAATGTTAAAAACAAATACAGGTGTATTTAATCTACAATCTCTTAGAGTATAGACGGAAAACAATTGTGTTTCAATGTATAAGAAGCATCATGTTTTGTGGATTTCCCAGACTAACGCCGTAACGCGACGTCACGGCGCCTCTCTGCTCCTGTGCGACCGTCGTCGGCGTTCTCCCTGGCCCTGCTCGCCAACCTCCACCGCGCGTCGGCCTGGGAGGGCCTCCTGCTATCACGTCGTCGGCAGGTCCTGCTCCAAGGAGCAAACGACAACGGCCCTCCCAATCTAGCCGAGGTAGCCCGTGCCCCTTCCTCCTCTGCTCCTTCTTCCACACCAACAGGTTGTCGCCCCTCCCTAGCCCTACATCCCAAATCCTGCGCCTCCACTGCCTGGCCGCTGCCGCGCACCTCTCCGACGAGGTCGCCGCCCCCGCACAGCAAGGGCACCCACCCTCCCACCGCGTCCGTCCCTGGATTGAGACGAGCCCCTGCCCCTGCGGGCACGGTCGCGTTCGTCCGTGGAGTCCACCATGCGCCGCCGCAGGGCAGTTCATCTCGTCTGGCCGTGGTAGTTCATCGCCTGGAAGCCGGCATGCGAAGCTCTGGTCCTGCCGCTCCCCGGATGCATGATTTGGGGCCCTCCGTTCTGTGGAATTCAGTTTTTATTTTCTTACATTTTCTGCGATGCGATACTACTTTGCTTGTGCTGGGCTATTGGCACGCAGTTGGCCGCTGCGTTGCCCACCCAGATCGACGAGAATGCCGACAAGGAATACGATTTGTTGGGTGGCTGCTGGGTTATTGTTTTCGCGTGAGTTAGCATGTCATTTGTTCCTGATAGGACAGTGTAAAATTGAAGTTTAAATGGCTATTGGCTAGACATAGCTCCGTGCATATTCAGTACAGGATGCCCAGGTTGAACGTCGCAAGCCCTGTTGTAGGCCATTGTGGTCATCCTTATGCGGCAGCATGGTAGCAGGGTGCTTTAATTCAGTAACATGCAAAATAGCAAATGAACTATGTATCAACAAACCATCAGCTTATATACTAATGAAAAAGATAGTCAGGTAGACAGTCTCTTTGAAAATATCATCCAATCTCAGGAATCTTTAGAGCATGTGCATTCGTCAAAATGTCCAGTAATCTTTTCAAAAACTCATATGTCAAATTAGTTTTGTAGTGTTTTTACTGTGGTTCCGTAGCGAAGCACGGGCATGCTTCCTAGTTGTATATAATAGTTTGATGGATACGCCTCATACGCGCTTGAATTTTGAATAATGCATTGTTACTAGTACTGCCTGACGACCACGACAGGTTTACTAGATATACACTATGGCACTATAGATCCAACACCAGCTACTAACTCATTTCCATGTCATTTTGCCATGTATCGACTTGATCAAACTCGACAGACCCCGTTCAGGTAACACGGTAAAGAGAAACAGAAGTTAATAATGTACTAATTTCCTTTCGAAAAGGAGTTAATGTACTAACTAAGCTGTCAGAGGAAGAACCTAAGTGAGCTAGTAAGTTTTAAGTTTCTTCCACGTTGATGGTTTCACCACCGGTTTGGGGTGCGGGCAACGGCACCGGTTGTGCTGCGGTGGCGGCGGCCTCGGCAAGGAACGACAGCGCGACGGCGGCGTCGCTCATGCACGGCCTAGCGGTTGCCTGGTCCTGGAGGCACATGGCGGCGACGGCGACGGCCTGGTTGATGTCCTTGTCAGGGAACTCTCCTCTCAGGAGAGGGTCGGCCAGCTCCTTGTACCTCTTGCTGTCCTTGAACATGGGCGTGGCCCAGGTGACCAGCACCTGCTCGCTCGCCGGCCTTGCCGAGTCCACCGCCCGCCGCCCCGTGATGAGCTCCAGGAGCAGCACCCCGAAGCTGTACACGTCGGACTTGACGCTCAGCTGGCCCGTCCGGATGTACTCTGGCGCGCAGTAGCCGTAGGTGCCCATGACGCGCGGCGACCGCTCCACGGCGCCGGCGGCGGGGCCGAGCTTGGCGAGGCCGAAGTCGGAGAGCTTGGGGCAGAAGGCGTCATCCAGGAGCACGTTGGAGGACTTGAGGTCCCGGTAGATCACCGGCGGGTTGGCCGTCTCGTGGAGGTACTCGAGGCCCCGCGCGGCGCCCAGCGCGATCCTCATCCGCGTCTCCCAGCTCAGCCCCGGCCCCGGCGGCCTGGGGCTGGCGGCGTCCTTGTCGAGGAGCAGGAGGTGGTCGGCGAGGGAGCCCAGCGCCATGTACTCGTAGACCAGCAGCCGCTGCTCGCCGTCGGCGCAGTAGCCGACGAGGCTCACCAGGTTCTCGTGGTGGAGGCTGCTCAGCATCAGCACCTCCACCACGTACTCCCGGTTGCCCTGAACTCCGCTCAGGTCCAGCTGCTTCACGGCGACGACCTGGCCGTCCTCCAGCCTTCCACGGTAGACGCGGCCGAAGCCGCCCTCGCCGAGGAGGCAGTCGGCGCGGAAGTTGTCCGTGGCGGCGGCGAGCTGCGCGTAGGTGAAGGTGTGCGCGCTGCAGCTCGTGATGTTGCTGGGACGTGCCTGGAGCGTGGGACTGTTGCGCGTCGAGGAGGAGGAGGAGCGTCTGGAGCCAAGCCCCTTCTTGGACGCCGACGTCTGCAACGGCGCCGCCTTCTCGTCGTCGTCGTCGCCCACGGCCAGCGCTGGCTTGAAGCATGAGAAGCAGCTCATCTCCGGCGGCCGCCGGGCATCGGTTGATCACCTAGAATAGACCACCTTCAGCTTCGTACCCTAGCTTGCTTGTTGCCGGCCAGAAACACCCTGTTTGGTACCACCAGCCTGTTGCCCAGAAACAACGATCTATCTATCAACTTGTTTAATTATGGATGGATTTCCTATGGAGCAGCTCGCTCGGTACAGCTTATGTATGCCCAAAATTAGATGGGAGCCATATGTCCATCAAATTCTTGGTGTGCGTTTTGCACTCCACACAAACATAAATCCATAAAAAATGATTACCCAAGGCGTACAACAATGGACTAGAAGTTACTATGTTGTCAGGTCATCAAAATCTGAGTGTATGTGTTCGTTGAATGTAATTTCCTGTAAATAATACTACGAAAGGGGCCACTCGATTACCAAGTGAATTAGCCCCTAATTACAATTGTGATTCCACATGTATTTTGCCTTCCATCGGGCATCATATAAGTTAACCCACTACTCCATATATTCTGTAAAAGTCAGCTCACATGTACATTATGCTGCCAGAAATCCTATCAAGCCTTCAGCTCCTGTTAAAGAATATGTCTGGAAGAATCAAGAAAAAACAAGAAATACATCAGTGATCTGCAATAATTCAGAATGAAATCCTGCTGGTTAAATGATTCACGTGCCAACTGAATCTCCAGGCAAAGGAAAATGATGCTAAGCTTAAAGCATAACAGTATACAGTAAGAATATATGATTTATACATGGAAATACTTGATTAATTGGTAAAAGTATATAGCAGACTTCCATAACAATGTTGGCAAGCCTAGAACCTTCTATATCTTCTAGTCTAGGAATAATGGACGCAAAGCTGCCGATAAAAACTGTGTGATAATGCGGATATATCTTTCTTTTTTTAGTGTAGCTGCGGATATGATCTGAATGCTATCTATTTCGAAAAACAATCTAAATTTGAGCCTAAGTATTTCCATTATCACACAAAAAGAGAAGCAAAGCTACATTTTTAAGAGAGTTATACTCACCATTAGATGTCTTGTATGCATGTCCACCACTTGAAACTTCTGTAGTTTGTACAGCGGGTTAAACTAAGGAAATATCCATGTTGGTTTATCTTTACATCGGGCAAAAGTACATGACAGCTATTCCAATGTAACAGGCATAACTACTCCGAATCACTGTGAACTGATAGTCGTAGTCGAGGCCTAACAGACCGGGGCTGCCGTGGATGAGAAAATATATTTGCAGCCCTCGTATCGTCATCATTCAAGCTGAGAAGTGAACCTGCTGCCAACAAAAGGAAAAGAGAATAGAAGATTGTCAATGCTAAACGAACTAAACATTAGCACGTAGCATTCGGCCAGTTTAATTAGTTTGTTGGTGAAGTTATTCAACCAGGAAAAAAGAAGATAACTATATTCAGAATCATCAAAGTAAAAAGAAAAAACTCATCACTGAACTTATAAGATAGAGACCAACCAGCATCACTTAATGGTTCCATCCTTCTCTCTTTCACTGGAATTTGTGGTTGTGGGTCCAATGTATATTCTGGCTCAGGCTGTTCATTACCACCTCCACCCGCTGCAAGTGTAAGAGATATCCAATCATCAGGCTGGACCCCATTTGACATGTCATCACGCTCGTTGCGTTCTTCCTGAGGGGGGACGCTAGATGGTTGACTTGGAAGAAAAATTCGCAAAGACGAATCATCATCGTCGCAAGGCAAAAGTTTATCAACAAAGGTTATGGTGCGGGCATGACAAGTAGAAAGATCTTGAAACATAGAAGTATCACTAGAGCCAGCATTGCAGTCAAGGGTATAAACATTTGGTGCCCCGCCAGACGAATTCCGAGAATCAACCAAATTATCAGTTCCAAAAAGATGGAAGCCTTGCTCTGGTTGGGACCAGGAATTTATGCCAAAAATATCGCTGTTGTGGTTGAACAAACCAAGGCCGCTACCCCCAACACCGCCACCCTCCTGGTAATTTTCGTTAATACCTGGAGCAGTAATGGCAGTAAAACTCAAACCACCAATGTCATTATAAGCAGACACTGTCACAACATTTTCTTCATCGGAGTCACTGAGAACAATGACACCTGCATCTTTAAGCTGTTCCTGTGGTCTCTCATCATCTCTGTACACCTGACCAAACTTGTCAGAAAAAACATTTAACCCATGTCCATTTATCGAAGATAGACCAAAGTGTGTGCTGCACTCGCTCACATTTAGGTAGTCCCCATCTCTGCAAATCCCAGTATGGCTACTGCTCATAGGCATTGAGGGCTTTATGTCATCCGCTCTACTAGTTTCCCAGAAACCATTAAGACCTAGATATCCCTTGCTCCCAAGTTTTGAACCTTCAGACCCATCATAACTACCACCTTTCTTAAACTCGTTCGCATCACAAGAAACAGGTTTAGTATTTTGTCCTAGGTTGTAAAGGGAACCATCAGGCAGGTGCCACTGAGATAGTTTTACATCTTCAACAACACCCTTTACACGCCAAGAGCCATCAGGCTTCACATCTATCTCGGTAACATCTTCACTGCAATCCTGAACCTGCGTCACAACAACAGTTTGAGGAAAAAACTGAAAACTGCTGAATATACATAGAAATAAATATAACAATTTTAACCTACCAGAGAAGTGATTCGATTGAAATACCGGTCAATGATCATGCTCTCAAGAGAATAATTCTTAAGACATGTTGGACATTGCCACTGCATAAAACCAAATGAGTCCATCAAAATAGAGCCCACATTAAAGGAAAAACTTGAACAAATTATGCAATTTAAAACAATCCAATAGTAATGAACTAATAACCCTCTCCATAGCCAAATAGATAACAGTCCAGCCTCTAGCACATGAATAAGGCATGGATGAAAATGGCTGCAGCAACCCTATTTAGTTAATGCTCTCAAAATTTACTCGAAGGCTTATTCATTGCTCTTCCATGCCTAGATTTTCCATTTAAACAGGGAGTTTAGCAAATGGCTGGAAAAAGGTAGTACCCCCATTATGTAGAGATCTCGGTTTTTTGGTCATGATTAGGAACAAAATCTTACCTTCCGTGACCGTTGATTCAGTTCTACAAAAGTTTGCAGATCAAAAGAGCCCATGTGGACACAAGGCTTGAACCTTCCTGCAGTCCTTATCCGGGATCCACTATTCTGCAATATATCATCAGAGACAAAATGTTCAAGGGTGGAAGCTTGCATATCAGAATATTGTGAGGCACTGTGGAAAAACTTAGTTTGCACAACTCTACACATGGTAACCAAACAAAGCTACATAACCACTCTGAATTCTTAACTGCAGGGAAGTGTAGCAAGAAAAGGCAAGTGCAGAGACACGAAAGGATCTAGCTCATTGTTCAACAGCATAGCTACCGTTCGAATTTGGACTTTCTTATAACATAAAAATATAACAAGGCACCTCACACACAGGATATGAAAATATGCATACGAAGGCTCACAGGACAACGCAGGCTGACTGGAAAGAAATCAGCAACCACTTCCAAATCGCTATCGCTATCAGCACCATCTGTACTATTTCCACCTTTGAGGCAGCGGCAAACACGAGCAAGAGCCTCCTCAAAAGACTCGCCATCAGCCTCCTTCGGCACCAAGTTTAGAACCTGAAAAGGTAATTTTGCAGCACATGCATTAAGTGTTTATTTTCCCACAAAAAATACTTCAGACAGGCATTCAAAATTAATCTAAACATGCAACCGCAAGCCTAAGAAAAACATTCTCTGACAGTAAGGAAGTCAAATTTTGGCCAACGGGCTTACCAAAATTATCTTATTCGTTCATTTTTTTTATCTAGCAACTTTTAAGGCGATATTAAGTGTTTCAGTAATTCTCAGCATAACAATCCACAGAGAAATTAATCTATTGTTAGAACCAGTCCAAACAGAAAACACAACTCAAACATCAGCAAACCAGAAAAGTATACATGTTCTAGAATTAACTTCAGTAGTGGTATGTAAGAGGCAAAAACCTGCTCAACTGTCCTCTTCCTCGCGATTCTGATCCCAATACAAAATGGTCGAGCATCAACACATGATAAAACTATTTTATTCTGTCCTTCTTGGCAAAAGGTTGTTATCTGCAAAACAATGCAAAAACATAGAAATCCTGAACATGGGAGATATGTGAAATGAGATGGAGGAATAAAAGTTGAAAGCTAGTTGTGGTACATATGACAATAAAACCCATGTTATTGTTAAGCCTTATTTTGTTTATAAGGAACAAATAATAAGAAAATTAAATTGCCAAGGCCACTGATACTACTCCCTCCGTCCCATCATATAAGTTTTTCAGCAAGCTAAGAACAATTGCCAAAACGTCTTATATTGTGGAATAGAGGGAGTAGATGACTAAAGGGCAAAGGCAAATAAAACATGTAGCTCTGTCGGTTAAGATACGCTAACAATGAAATAAGAGTGAAGTGAACTCACCACTGGACCATCATCCCGTCCATTAATCCCTAGTAACTGAGAGTTGGGCCTGGGCACTACTCGGACCGGTATACCTGAAGAGATACATGAAACCAATACATACAATGATCTTCCATGCCTCGCTCATAAAGAGAAATTATTAAAGATCAATGCATACTAAAATCCAGATAAACTCACTGTAATCTCTGTATAAAGTACATAAATGAAGAAAAAAACTGTTTGTGTTTTGATATATTCGTTACTTCATACTAGTATATTACAACGTAACTAAAGGACCCTTATAAAGGTACTGTGCACCAACTTCCACTTTGCATTATAAAAGTGGCTCAATTGCATATTCAAAATAGTACCTCACAGATCATAAGATCAATTATTATCGAGATCTGAACTGTACTAACAAAGCTGAAAGGCGAAAGCTATACCATTCACTAGTAATTCTGCATGCTGAGGCCAGTGCATCCTGTACTGAACCTTGTCATTTAGAAGCATACACCAAACCTGCAAATAAACATGCTCTTGTCAGGACACACACAAAATTAGTGGACTGTCTTTGCAAACTCCACCCAACTAAGGTGTTTAACCCTATACAAAAAAATATAGTGCCCAGGAGCACACGGCTACAAGCATTACACGGGATAAACATAGACATGAAATGTATCCGTGTACAAAGATATTTAAACAATGCATTTATTCATAACGGAGACAGCACTAGGTAAGAGGTCAAAGATTGCAAATCATCGAAGGAGGTTTGCCTTTGAAAATAAGACAGGCAATCAGGAAAGGATCATTAAATTCATGATAATTTTCTGCAGTATCTGATAAGTGTTAGCACCCTCCCCTTCAGGGGAGATGTTAAGAAAAAGCAGCATCACTCAAACAAATCCCATACGCCCCTATTAGTGTGTCTTTGTCCTTATGAACAGATAATGTAGAAGTTGAAATAATCAGTTTGAACAGACGAGAGGCAAACCTGAATATCAAATTCAGCTCTCTGAACAATTTCCCGCTCAGCTCGAGAAAGAAGAAATGTTTTATCCACACTCTGGGAAATATTCGTTCTGAAAGTGTTGAGCATTCTGTAAGATTAGTGTTGTGGACAAGACGTAGTACAGAATAGTGTGAGTGTGACATACAAGTCAATGAAAATTATTCTATTTAAAAAAGTCTATTTCTAGAGTTTAACTTTAAGTGGTCAGTTATCAGTATTGATAGCGTGACCTAGTAACACTTCAAACATGACACCCATCATAATGATTAATTGCTTGATGGGAAACATATCCTTTACCATAGGCCCTGCTCTGCGTTAACAAGTATAGCACACGAAACATATGTCATCCTTCAAGTGTTGATTACTGAAACCCGGGTATGTTAGGAGTCCGGGTCTCTTTGTCTACTTATTGGCAAACCTTAAATGGGAAGTTTACGCATTCATTGTGAGGGGAGAAACTGATTTTGCCGGGCGAGCTACACAATGTTGTTTGCTTAAAATTCAATAGTTAAAAATTATCAGATGGCAGTCCAACCAGTTCTGCTCTCTCACACTAGACAGTTACAAGTCTATACCCGTGGCAGAAAAAAAATCAGATGCAAATATCTATGTTCTTCCACAGACCTTCTACTCAATGTTAAATGTGCTGTTCAACTGAAGACCTTAGAAGAAAGATTTGTTGTTCACATGGCAAACTGACACAACATACACTAGTCGTCTATCAAAACCATCTCAAAATTATGTTGAAAGTTTCAAGGGTGTTTCAGGGAGCATTTCTATATTTTTTATCCACAGTAATGAACACGTATTTAGCTAGGATACAAAAAACAACAGTGTGGGTGTCCATGTTCTGCAATCGCGTGTGGCTATGGACTGTTTTCTGATGTTTGTTATGCATACGGATTGTTACAGAACTACAGAAGGATTCCCAGTAGTCACCCAATATCTGCATATTGATGCAACTGGATGTGCCTATGGACTCACCCATCAGTCGCAACATTTGAGAACATCAATCTCACAGGTAGCAATGGATTTCCAGTAGTCACCCAGTATCTGCAGTTTCAGAAGAGCAAGATTAGCAAATGGGCAGCAAATGTTTCAATCCCAAGAAAAGCACGCAGGAATGAGAATGACGTTCTAATAAATTAAGCAGAACCTAGAAAGCACCCTTATTTAGCTTAAAATCTTTATTTTCTAAAGGACATTGCCATGACATACTAGAACACGATTCATGTACTGCTATCCCGGAGCTCCAAATAGGATTCATACAGCTCGCTTACTGCCTACTGGAAATAATGGAAGTGTGAATTAACCGATGTCTTTGTTTCTACTGCCACTGAGAGAATTGATGTGCACATAGCACTCAACTCATCAAGATATTAGATGGTACCATGAAATAAATTGACATGTAGTTAAGCAAACAAATCAAGAGGAAGAAGTCAAGTGACTAGTTATTTTTATTAAAAAATTGTCTGCCTACAGTAGTATGCAAAAAGAGGATTATTTATATAAGTTAAACAACAAGGATAGAAGATATAATTGATGCCATGTACATATACAAATGAAAAAAAAAGGCTACACCAGTGTAGGACAGTGATGTTTAGAAATAGAGTGATCAATCAAATTATTCACCCTGTATGATTGATGCCATGTACTATTGATGAAACTATTCAAAGAATGTGCCAATACGGTGACATATTATATGAGAAAAAATAGTGATATGCCCCTCTTGACCTAACAAGTCTGTTACAACAATACAGTGGATATTATATTTATAAGAGGATCGTGATTAAATTGAGTTGTTTGACAACAGTAAGTGCCATTTGGTTGGATGTCCTACTAGTCTAACCCTTTTGAAGTAACAGTATCGCATCATATTCTCAAGGTGAAAAATTACAGGAAAAACAGCAACCCAAGTGAATTTTACGAGAGCGTACGGGTCTGCTCGTTTTAGCCGACATAATTGACAATAGAAATGTTCTGGAACTTCAGGTCTCCCTGTAGGCTTCTCTGGAATTAGTACGCAGTCCACATGCTGCTGCACTTGGCAACCTTCACACTGGAAGAAGCAAACCACGGAAATAAACGATTGAAAAGATCGTTGATCTATATAACTAAGATTTGTTTTCATGGGGAGAGAGAAAAAAACTAGACAATGATGGATTTAAGGTACCTTGGCCAGATTCCCGAGAAGGAACGTTTGACCACAGGGGCAGCAAGAGGTAGTGTCCGCTTGGCAAGGACGCTCTTGTTCTTTTGGGGGTTTCAGATAATTGAAATCAGGGACGACCTTTCTCTGTGGTAACAACACCTCAGGAGGACCATGAACCTGCATCTTCCTGCCATTGGATCGGTGCATTTACGATAACTCAGTGACAATAGCATAATAAATGACAGGAAGGAATGGCTGGACATGAGAAAAAAACAGCAAGAAGCCCAACCTGTATATATCATCGACTATTTCGGTCACCGCCTCCTTGCTCGGAACATTCTTCCTCGCCCGTCCGAATTGCCACTGGCCTGACAATAGACCAGTAGTGAAGCGAGTCAGCGCTAGTGCTGCATGTTTAATTAGCAGAGCTACATTGCACGAATCAAATGCACGGAGAAAGGGGACCTGGGTCTTCGGCGAGCAGCGTGAGGATCCTGTCGACTAGCTCCTGCAACTCGAGAAAGGATCAGGGATTGGATCAGGAACTGCTGGTGCTAGAGCAAGCAGGAAAAGGGAATTGAACAGCTTAATTTGGTCCGTAACAATGGCAATTAACAATTTAACATGGATGGATGAGTGAGTGGATGAAGCAGTGTATCTGTGGCAAGGCAAGCTACTAATAGGATTGATAAGGAATGGGGACAGATCAGGAATTGCTGCCTTACTGGTGCTATAGCAGCAGGACAAGGGTATGGGAACAGCTTAATTTGGTCCGCGGCAATGGCAAAATACACGGATGAGTGGATGGATGAATACAGCGTGTATCTGTGGCGACGCAAGCCAATAAAATTGAGAAAGTGGAAGTAAAACAATCCTAAAGTGGGATGGAGGGGGGGAGAACTGAGAAGGAAGGGGGTGGCGTGTTGGGGTGACCTGCTTCTTCCCGTGCTTGGCGAGGCCGAGGTGGGTCAGCACGTCCTTGAGCTCCTTGATCCTGAAGTAGGCCAGCTTGTCCTGAACAACAGCAAGAGGAGGAAGATCAGACGAACTGCGGCGGAGGAATTGCAGGTCAGGTGGTCTGTGGATTAGGACCTTGCAGGTGGAGGCGAGGTCCCCCATGACGGCGGCGGCGGCGAGGAGAGGAGCGGCGAGTCGGAGGGCATGGGCGGGCCGACGGGCCCTCCTCCTCTGACGGGCGGGCGGGCGGCGGCGAGAGGGGCGGCGGCGGCGGAGGCGGCGGGCGTGGGTGGTGCGGCCGGAATATATTTTAATTTTAAGTAATAAAATTAGGCTGGCTGGGTCGTGTGAAGGAGCCGGGAAAGACGGGGAGTGCGGACGCGTCGGCTGCAGATCAAATCCGGTTCATTTTCCGTACGAATCCGCTCTTATTTATGCGCGGCGTGTGTCTACACCATGATGAGGCGGGCCCACTTTCCGTGTTTAAACAAAATTCAAATTCAAATTCGACACGAGCATCAGCAGACTTCTTTTTAAAAAAAAACTCTTAGGACCTGTGCATATCTTGCATTGTTACGCACAAACCGGATATTTATCCGGAGGATGCGTGATATGTCGAGGATCGAACGAACTACGCACGGGTGAATGTGGCGTCCCAAATCCGTCTAATTATGAGCCAAATTCTTAGTCCACCCACCAAAACAGATGTTGTGTTTGTTTTGGATAGTTCATGTAGTACGAATGATCTTGATTCAATTCATGTTGTGGTCTTCTTTACCATGCGTTTTTTGTGGTTGCTCGACACCATATGTGTGTTGGAGATCACATTCAAGTAGGGTTGGTGAGTGATTCACCCTTGGAACTTGTTGCGTGGTAATAAAGAAAATGATCGGAAATTGTTTGATAAGTGGATTAGCGATATCTTAACAACACACATTTCATCATCTAAATCAAGCTTCCTCTTGTCTAACCAATAGCTAGCAGAAGGAATCGATGATGGGCAAAAAAATGATCAAATACATACACAATCCTCTTGCACTAGGCACGCATCGAAATTTACACAAGTTTAGAATGCAAAAAAAAAGACAACCATATCGGACATTGTCCTCTCACACAAAAAGAGGGCACTATCGGCTCTCAACACCACCCAATCCGTTGTCACCTTGCCGCAGCAGTCGAGAAATATCGTCCTCGAGTCTCGACTCCATTCTCGACCACTTATGCTATTGTAGTGTATTCCACCTATGGTGTAATGCGAATACAATAAGAAAATGGTTGTGTTAAAAGACATAAGAGAAAGATGACGACCACCACGCGCTGCCATCAACAAGCAGATGCCACCGAGGAGGGACGGGGGAGTTCGTGTCATATGTTGTTCGTACTCAGGGTACCCTCTTTTAGCTACTAGGTCTATTTCATGGCATCGCTCGGTGGGGGTGGTGCCCACCAGGAATGGCAGACGGCACGAACTCCCCCGTCGGACGCCGGTGGTGTATGCTTGTTGATGGCATCACTGTGGAGGTGGTTGACACCTTCCGACCCGTAAAGATGTTACATCAATAGTAGAAGGTAATAAATGTAAATGGATTTGTTTGAGCAATGATGGTGCGTGGATTAGGGACGACCTTGCATGTATGTTGAAGTCAGGCCCCACATGGGGACGATGGCGGTGAGGGAAGGGTGATTTAAGAGTCTTATTCAAAAAGCCTAGGCAGACGGGCAAATCCTGTGGTGGTTGTGGTGGGTGGCGGCTATAGGCGAGGGAAGGGTGATTTCAGAATCTGATTCAGAAAGCCTAGGCGGTTGTGGTGGACGGCGGCTACAAATAAGGGTGATCAGAAGAATTAGTATGGAGGGAAGGAAGGAAAAGGTGGGTGATCGTATCGGCATTAGATCAAATCAATTTTTGTTACAAAACAAGGGTGATCTAAAGATTTTTGGCTAGAAGAAGTGATGTGGATGGCTTACATGTTGAGGTAGAATCATTTATTATAACTTAGTAGGGTTTTGCTTTATAAAAAAGTATTGTTAGATGGATAGATAGTCCTGCACCATGTCAATACTTCAGATGATTATAGGTACTTCAACTTGTGTAATTTTTTTAATAACTACTCCCTCCGTTCCAAATGAGATAACTTCATTTTATATAAAAGTAATGTATCTAGACACGTTACAAAGTCTAGACATATGCACTTTTTGACAAATACAAATCATCTAATAGGGAGCATAGAGAATAACTTGCAGCCTTACAAATTGGAGAGGGAATAGGTATTTATCGATATAAGCCATGTGTCATGTCTGTTTGCATCCTTTTAAATTTAGGACAAGTATTTAATCGGATTGTACATAATTTTTATAATATCCCGTACGTTTTGCTAGTTAAGTCTAAGATAGGCAAGCTTCCTATACGATTAAATCCTACAAAAAATCTTACTTCCTCTGTCTAACAAAATATGTCACACTTTCTATCAAATTTGAATGTATCTATGCACTAAATCATACATCCAATTTTTTATCAAACTGAGACATCCTTTATTGGACGGAGTGAGTATGAAATTCATTTGAATCAAAGGAGTCCTAAAATTAGGCGATCATCCTTGCGAGTAAAATAATAGGCCACGCAAATTATTAATTACTTACAATCGACGGAGATGAGAAAAAAATTGAGGTATTTGAGCTGTCGCATCGCAGCAAGAAAAAGAAGCGATCGAACAGGCTGCGCAGACGGAACCGATCGAGAAACAATTTGAGATCTTCATCGTACCCTACCTGTTCTGTTCGTTACTTCCATCGGGATCGCGCCGCGCCTGCCAACCACAAACAGATCCAACTAATTAAACCCTTACGCCTCCGATCGCTAGTTGCAATGGCCGCCCACGGCGGTCTGCCGGTCGAACGCCGGCGGTGGTCCGGCCTCCCCGCAGACCTCCTCTCCGCGGTCTACCAAAGGTGCTCCTCGTCGTACGACCGCGCCCGCTTCGCCGCCGTCTGCCCGCCGTGGCGTCGTGGCACGGGCCGCTGCCGGCTCTCCCGCTGCTGCTAACGTCCACGGCCGACGGCAAGCGCGACCGGGCGGCGCGGGCGTACAGCCCCGAGGACGGCAGGGCTCTCCGGGTGCCGTTCCCGTGGTTCCCCTGGGGCAGCCCGCTGGTGGGGTCCTACGACGGAGGGTGGATCGCCGCCACCGTCGGCCCCCGCCAGCTGCTTATCGTCAACCTGCTCACCGGTGCCGGGAGCCGGACGGCGCTCGACACCAGCGGGATCTCCATCCGGAAGGCCGTCTTCTCCGGCGACCCGTCCTCCTCCCGCGGCTGCGTGCTCGCCGCGTTAACCACGTCGAGCACCGTAGCCACCAAGATCATTGGCTGCCCGTTCTTCAGCGGCTGGAAGAAACAGCCAGGATCTTCTTATACGGACATCACCTTCTGCAATGGCAAGCTCTATGGACTTACGATCGGCGGACTACTATACAGATTCGACGTTGGCGTGAACCATGCCGGCGCTGTGGTGACCATGACCATAGACACTGCGTTGCACACGCCAGAGGTTTCATCTGCCGACGTAAAATCACACTACATCTTCGAGCTACACGGCAAGCTGGCCGTAGCGGTGGAAGAAGACGGCCGATACGGTGGTCATTTGTATAGGGTGTTCCAGCTCGCCGACAAGGACGACGGAGTGACGTACACCTGGGCTGAGGTGTCGAGCTTAGGAGACCACGCCCTGTTCCTCGGACCAGCATGCTGCAGGGCGGTGCGCATGGCGACGGCGGCGGGCCGGCGCGGCGGGGTGGAGGGGGGCCGCATCTACTACACCAAGGAGCACTCCTATGATCTCAAGGGCGATGGGAATGGCCTGGACATTGGTAGTTCCACCTTGCATTGCTGCGAGACAGCTGAAGGCGCGCATCACATCGCGTCACGGGGATATTATTACAGCAGAGATCATGCTGGCAATAATGGTTGTAATAGTTGCATCTGGCTTTGGCCTCTAGACTTTTAGTATATCTCATCTAAGTACGGCCGGCCGGCACATTTATATTCTTCTCCAAGTACAAGTAAGAGTAGTTTGTTTCATTTTAGGAGAACTAGATGATGGTTAATCCCGGCGCGTTGCAGTGGGAGCTTGTAGCCAAATGTCATGTTGTCTAAAACAATAGTTTGTGAAATGAAAGTGGTCCCAATACAAGTATTGCTGGAACATGGGTAATTGTCAATTACTATATCTGCACAAATCACTCTACGGATCTCAGATTTTCACAAAACAGCTAGCACCGGATAACAAACAACAAAAAATAATTTTTCTAACCGACTATGCAAGAGCATACTAAAGAATAAAGAAACAGAAGAATTTTCCAATCAGGTGTGGACACGCATGTCCTCCGTAACTCTTTATTTGTCCGTAGGCTTAGTATTACCGCACAGGAGAGCACAGTGCTGCATTCCTGCTCCATGTTGGTAGTTGCACTCGAAATAGTTTTCTACGTATTTAAATTTGGTCGAACAAAACCCATGTTTGAATAATGTGTACAAGGTCCAGCCGCCTTTTTTTTCGCTCCTTTTGCCGGTCCGCTCACCTGTCACCTCACCTTGAATCCGTCGACGTACGTGCACATGTGGGGCGGCGAAGGTCTTCCTCACATGCACATCTAGCAGCCGGACAGGATCTTCTTGCCATGTTCCTCCTCAACGAGCTCATCGTCAGGCCAAGCTAGCTCTGAAAATGCAGAGCATTTCTTTCAGTTTTAGGTGTCTAGATTCAGGCAACAAACACTTGCCTAGATGCAGAGAGAGCTGCTCTTCCATGCATGCATCTTACAATGCACCTTGTAGTACATGTACGATGTTGCTATTAAATAAAAACCTTTCGTGTTCAAAAAAAGAGAGAGTAGGACCTCTAGCTAGTGGTGATCCAGGCGCCGCCGGAGGACTTCCAGGTCAATCATGGATACTTAAATGATATACAGGTGCAGAAGAAATATTCTGCAATAGATTTAAACATGGAGAAGAAGAGTGACACACGTTAGCATGCATAAGCATCATCTTGTGATCCAAGTGGACTTTCCCCTCTCTATATATCCATCCATGGCGAGAAGCAGCTGGCAAGGAAGCAACGATGGGCACCATGGCGATCAGCAAGTCCCCGCCGGTGGTCGTCCAGCCATCAGAGCCGGTGACGGCGACCGGCGACACCCACCTATCATCCTACGACAAGTACCTCGTTTCCAACCCCACCACACTGCTGTTAGTGTTCGAGCATCCGATCCCGGAGCCGGCGGCGGAGACCGTCAAAAGGGGGCTCTCGCGAGCGCTGGTCCACTACTACCCCATCGCCGGCCGGCTGGCCGCCGGAGCCACCGCCGGCGACGTCGTCATCAGGTACACCAGCGGCGGGGAGGGTGGCGTGTCGTTCGTCGCCGCGTCCGCCAGCCGCGCCATCAAGGACGTGCAGGACTGGTCCGACCCGTGGCTCAAGGAGGAGCTCCTCGTGTTCTACCCGGCGGCCGACGGCTCGTGCAGGTTCTCCGACCCGCTGGCGCTGCTGCAGGTGACCGTCTTCTCCTGCGGCGGGTTCGTCCTGGGCGTGACCTGGAACCACTCCGTCGCCGACGGGGTGGGGATGGGCCAGTTCCTGCAGGCCGTCGGCGAGCTCTCCCGTGGCCTGCCGTCTCCGTCCGTCGCGCCGGTCAGGCAGGGCGACTCGCTCGCCCGTGGCCCGCCGCCGGTCTTCGCGAAGTTTCTGCAGCTTCTCGGTCGCCTCCAGCCTTTCTCTCAGATGGTCTCGCTCGACGTCACCGTCCAGCCGAGCTTGATACAGCGCGTCAAGGATCGGTACTCGTCGTCGGCGAGCTCCTCCGGCCAGCCGTGCTCCGTGTTCGAGGCGGTGGCTGCCGTCCTGTGGCGGTGCCGGACCCGCGCGATCACGCCCGTCGTCGTCGACCCGGAGGCGCTCACCGTGCTCTACTTCCCGAGCAACGCGCGCGCGTACGCCGGGGCGGAAGAGGGATACTACGGCAACTGTCTGGTCTGGCGGGTGGCCATGGCGAGGGCCGGCGCGGTGGCGGGCGGCGACGTCGTGGAGCTGGTGAAGATGATCCGTGGCGCCAAGGGCCGGGTGCCCGACGAGTCGGACATGGACGAGCTGCTGGGGGTGACGGACAGCTACCAGCTTCTTCGGGTAACGTCATGGCGGAACGTTGGGTTGGAGGCGCCTGACTTCGGCGGCGGGACGCCGGCGAGGGCGATGGGACACTGGCGGCCGCAGAGGGACGTGCCCAAGTGTACGGCGTGTATCCCGTGCGTGGAGGAGTACAGCGTGTCGTCCACCTGCGTCAAGGACGAACACGCCACCGCCTTCCTCCACGAATTAGCAGATATGCACCTCAATTATATTTAGGTATAGCATCGGTTCATCCAGAGCTTCATTTGATGCTGAATTTAGTTGGACTTATGAGTGTTTCTCGCTTGAGTAGTGTGTTGGAGCAAGGAAGTGTTTTCTTAAACAAAAACGGGGCATATTGTTTCATTTTATTTAAAAGATAAGGAGATAATTGACCGGTGAATTAACGGGAAACCGGTCTAAAATCGATACAGACACCCTCACAAATCGTCACGGAACCCGGCCGCTTCGAGAGCACACACCGTCACCTGGCTACCAACACCAACAACACACACGACTATAAAACAAGGACAATTGCCGAGGTTGTCCACCGACGCTCCTCGTCAAGCGTCCGAGAGTAACCATAGCTCCGCCACTGGTAGACTCCCTTCCCGCTCGCCACCATTTTTGCCGACTCGCTGCGGGGATAGTGCTGATAGCCCCAAACATGGGGTGGGCAACTCTCTACCGCATGCGAGTTCTTGCACGAGCTACATGGAGCTCTTTATTTTGTACAACCAAAAAATCATATATTTAAGTTTCAATTTTTTGGGGAAAAGCAGATAAAGATAAATGTTTTATTCTACCAACGTGTAAAATCTCAACTAGAAATATTTTGTATTTTGGCCGCACAAAAATGAAAAACTCCAACATTTGAAAGTAGTAAACAATGCAAGATCTCAACTCTTTCAAATATGTCAAGTTTTATTATTTTCGTGTAGCCCAAAACATTAAATATCTTGATTTGAAATTTTACACATTGGTACAATACAACATCGTCTACCCTTAGGCCCCACATGGTTCATCTTATTTTCTCACACCCGGCCAAAAACGACCGATTGCTTCGTATTATGGAGCACTTTCGGTCTATAGAATTCAACTGGCCGTTTACTGAGCGAATACCTCGCATCCAAGCGGGGGCTTGGGGTTTTTCTTCAGATTTTCCTGAATTTTTTAAAAATGATTTTCGAAATTTTCAAAATGAAGAGCACCATGTCATAAGCTCGGATACAGTAGACTTATTTTTCTGCGGGGTCTCGGATACAGTACACGTTCACGAGATGTGACACAGCAATAAACTCGGATACGGTACACGTGCTCTACTGTGTGTTCGTGTGTTGGCATACACGCTGTCAGTTCACTGCTTCTTCTTCCACCTCCTGGCAGCTAGCTGGGCTCGTCCTCCTCCTCCTCTGCCACCTACCTCCCTCTCGCCCGGCGCAACAGAGACGGACAGATCTGCCCTTCCGAGCTGCAGATCCGCCTCACATTCTGCTTCCTGAGCTGAGCTGAAGCCATGGGGAAGAAGCCCAAGTGGCTGGGCGCCGTCAAGAAGGTCTTTAGCCCCGAATCCAAGGACGAGGTCAGCTCACCCCAGCTCCCTGCTTTTCCTCTCCGATTTGCCGCGGTGCGACCGAATTCTCATCAAAATCCAATCTTTTCCATCTGACAGAAATTGAGGAGGAGGTTTGCCGCCGCCGCCGGCAGCGCGCCGTACCCGCCGGATCTGACGCCCTCCGTCTCCCTGGAGGCCAATGCGTCGGCTCTCCCGCCTGCCCACACCGACGACTTCGAGGAGGAGTTCCAGGTCACACCTCCCGCCGCCCCTGTTCCTGCTGCCCCGGTGACTGAAGACGAGCGGCGGCGGCATGAGCCTGAACAACGGGAGCGTGCCGCGCCGGCTACAGAGCATCAGGCGCTCCCTGTTGTGGTGCCGGCGGCCGCCGTCGTGGCTGGTTCTAGCTTGTCGGAGGACCTCGCCGCGACCAAGATCCAGACCGCCTTCCGAGGTTACCTGGTAATTTCATTAACTAATCCTCAATTCGAGCTCATAGGCATCATCTGGGACAATGCACAATCTTTAGTATAGTTTATGTGAGAAGGAAACAAATGAACAATCACTGTTAGTTCAGAAGGAAGAGTAATCACTGATAGTGAACTTCCAAGTTTGTTTTCAAATTCCATTCATATGTTTCCTTCTACGGAGTAGCAAGTTTTAACTAATCCATCCTTTTGTTCATTTTTTGACGCATTTGCTAGATTCGACGGCCTGCAGATTAATCATGCATACTATAGGATTAGACAACTTTCAATTGCGGTAGCAAGAACCTTTCACTAATGCAGTGATTCACTTGATCATGTTCTCTATGCTTATTGTGTTCCTTCTTTGTGGGGCACATTGTCTGCCATTGCCTTAACAGGACAATATGTGCGTTGTGATCCATCTTGACACTTTCTGTATCCTAAATTCCTAATAGCTTCTCGACCAAATATTTTTTGTATTGCACGCTGGCGTTTATTTGTTCATAATTATAATTTATGAAGGTACTGAATGATTATTGATGTCCATTTCCTACATGAATATGTATCTAGGCAAGGAGGGCATTGAGAGCACTAAAAGGGCTGGTCAGATTGAGGTCACTGGTTGAAGGCCACTCTGTTAAGCGCCAGGCCACAAGTACGCTCAGATGTATGCAGACCCTATCCCGAGTCCAATCCAAGATAAGGACAAGGAGGATCAAGATGTCCGAGGAGAACCAGGCCCTTCAGCGTCAGCTCTTGTTGAATCAGGAACTAGAGAGTCTAAGGGTATGCTGCTCAGACTCCCTGTACCAAAATATTTTAGTCATCGGTTCCCGGGGGTAATTCCGGCGCCATATGCAGGACCTGATCTGGAATATTAGTCGTTGAACAAAAATACCTCCATACTGTTTACTGAATTCCCTGGGGTAATTCTGGCATCATATGTAGAACCTGATCTGGAATTGTCAATCGTCAAACAAAAATACCCTCCATACTGTTAGACTTAATTCCTTGGGGTGACTCTGGCATGATACACAGAACCTGATCTGAAATTAATTAGTGTCATTGAACAAAAACATGTGGAGTAGAGCAGTATCATTCACCGGACCTTAACTGAATGCATGCATGGTAAATACCGGGAGTACTTTTTGGCTTGCTAATATTGGGAGCTACAGTACAGAGGGACTCTGTGTTCTGTCGCTGGAGTCTTGACTCTTTAGCCTGAATTTAAATCGCAACACTGTCTTGTAGTTAGGTGTCTCTGTGAAGTCTGAAGTCTGAACAATCACATAGTGCAGACTTAAAAAGTCAGAATTTCTCTACTTTTAATTTAATTCCGTGTGCTCATATGCTTCTCTTGATGCAATATAATTTTGGTTCAAGAAAAGTCCCTGTTAGTATTGGTGCTTTGGTAGAGAATTAAAACAGTGGTATATTCTTCCATTCAAGATCAAAATCTTATGAAATTTAAGACATGTATAGCTAGTGAATGTAGTTGCCGATCTCTCTCACTCGCAAATGATGTGGACTTAAAATGGAAAATGGAGCTTTTATGTTCTTCTTTCTGTGAGTAGAATGGAAATTACAAAGAACATGTCTAACCACTTACTTAAAATGGGCTCCGATCCGATCCCGTCGTGCCATCCCGTTACCACATCCTGCAGCTCAGTCTAGCTTAACTGAATCAACAGAAAGAAACGGTTGTCGTTCCTAACGCACAGTCGCACACGTCGAATACTATGTGCTTCGTTCACAGAGGAAAACACCTTATTCTGAAACGAAACAGTCAGAGTGAGTGCAGAGTTTAGCTTAACACTTTAACAGTTAAGGGGTTTGAGATTTTAGCAGTTTAACCTGTTCTTTGTTTCACTTCAATCATGTCCATTTTATAACCTTTACTTTTCTAAGCTTGATGAAACCAAAATCACATGAATGCAAGTAACAAACACTTCCCTGTTGTATATATTGTAACAGATGGGAGATCAGTGGAATACCAGTCTGCAATCCAAGGAGCAAATCGAGGCCGGCCTCGTAAGCAAGCAAGAGGCTGCAGCTAGAAGAGAACGAGCTCTCGCATATGCATTTTCCCACCAGGTTGGTTGCATCACAGCAGTTACCAACTTGCCATGTTAGGTTTTCATTTAGTCATGTATGCTGATAACGTTCTGCACATTATTCCTGTTTTCCAACAGTGGAAGAGTTCCTCGAGGTCTTCGAACCCAATGTTTGTGGATCCAAACAACCCGCATTGGGGCTGGAGCTGGCTGGAGCGGTGGATGGCAGCGAGGCCTGCATGCGAGGGGCGCAACGGGACGACCGAGAAAGAGAGCAACACCGATCGCATGTCGGTGAACAGCTCCATCCTTAACCCCAGTGAAGGGGAGATCATACAGGTTGACAACCGCCAGGACTCCAACCCCGATAAGCTCTTGCCTGCTACTCTGAAACCATCCCGTCCTGCAGCCTCCAGGCAGTCCCCTGCTTCGACGCCCTCCAGTAAGGCATCCCCGGCGCTGACAAGGAGGAAGAGCTCCACGCCAAAGAATGGCGTGTGCGCGCCGGGGGGCGACGACGACGCGAAAAGCGTGTTCAGCGTCCAGTCCGAACGGCCCCGGAGGCACAGCATCGGTGCATCTTCTGCAAGGGACGATGCGAGCCCATCAGGTTCTTCCCCATCGGTGCCGAGCTACATGGTGCCGACAAAGTCGGCCAGGGCCAAAACCCGTCTCCAGAGCCCGGTGGCCGAGGAGAGCGTTACTGAGACACTCGAGAAAGGATGGTCTGTTGGTTCAGCGAAGAAGAGGCTGTCCTTTCCGGCTGGAGCGATGCCGCCATCACCATCACCGATGCGGCGGCATTCTGGGCCACCCAAGGTACCCCAGGCCAGCATGACAGCCGAAAGCAATGGGGAATGAGACTCGTCCGACGGAATGGAAATTAAGGGCTGAACTGGAGGGGATTATACTATGGATTTGTGAAGATATATCTCAAAGACGCATGGGTTGGCATTTCTAAGAAGGAACAGAAAAGATTGTTTGTTGAGTTGGTCTGTCCATTGGGTTGTATGATGTCATTTCATTTTATTCATTGAATAATTACATGTAAGCAGCAGGACAGGTGGTTGTCTTGATTTGTGTATGCTTAGGCTTCTCCATTCCATTCCTTGTATTTTTTTTTTTATTTTTTTTTGAAACGTGGGGCAAAAGCTTTGCCCCTTATCATTAATTAAGAAGAAGGTGCCCGGTTTATTAACGGAAGAAACCGGGCGAAAACCATACAACGAACACCAACACCACCGGGCGAAGCCCACACAACCTCAAGAACCCACACAACCTCAAGAACATGACCACTCCACAAAGATTCGGCCAACTGTCCACCCTTGCCGGAGAGAAGAAGCCGCAACTGCTATGGGAGGAGCAGGTACGGGACACTCTGACGCAGATGAAGAGACCAACCCTCGAGTGCGCTCACTGCCTATTGCCCGTCATCGTACACCGCAGCTTCGACTTCGCAGCAACAGACAAGCAAAACGAACCCACCGACCCCGTCGGAGTAGAACTGCCAACACCGACCTCGCCTCCATAGGAGCCGCTTTGGACCACAGTTAGCATGCAGTAATGGATGGGATTGTACTATGTTTGTACCATTTAGCTAGCATTTAGGATAGGCCTAACCTTAACGGTACTGGTACCAGTTTGTTATAAATTTCATGTCTTCTACAGTAGCTGGGACTGTTCATATTAGCTTTTACTATTTGAACTTGAAATTTCAGTTTCATGGATGGTCGAGGATTTCTGTGTGTTTAACTGCAGCACGGAGAAACTTGTGCAGATTTCTCCTTGTTTATGTTAAAAGACTGATGATAATAAGGGGAGATTTCAGATCATGCTGAGATGATGGCACTTCTGCATATTTCCTGCAATCCTCTCAATGTCTCTCTAAGCTCATTTCATTTGATTCTTAACATGTCATTGAAGTCAATGCTTAAATCTTGTTTCCACTTGGAGGAATCAGTGTCAGCATAGCAACAATATCTTCCTGCCGCCAATTAGTTTTAGCCAACCAAGATAATTTTGACACACGATCAGATGAATGATTGTTGCATATCTTATTCTAGCACATTTGATGAAAACAAACATGTTAAAGAATACATGTATTTACATTTCTATCTGCATTAAAGTTTAACAAAAATAAAAGAATGTCAAGGATAGGGGAGTCTCGTTTTTTGTGTGATTGACCGCGCCTTTCGCACTGCAAAAAAAGAGGAAGAAATAAACAGAGACATCACACTAATTTTGGCTTTCGGAATTTGGCTTATAAGCCGATAAGGCATTGGGAATTTTTCCTGTAGGAGAGCTCTTCTTTTCGGAAATTTCTTGCTCAATTCTCTTTGGATGTTCGTCAAGATAGTTAGGATCCTGAGTAGCTGAACTATCAGAACCAAAAACTTGATTCTCATCAGAAGACAAATTTAACATTTTTCTCTCTCGTAGAGTTGTCAATTGTTCCATTTTATTACGAATCACTACAAAATTCTTAGTAACCATTTTAATCGCTCCATGTTGGTATCTAAATCTTCGTGCAAATTTTTAATTGCACGATAGTTTTCTATATAAAAAGGTTGACACTATTATAGCTATGTTGCTTGGAAGTAACATTCCAAAACTATTAATATAACCACCATTAACATTACTTGAGGCTCGCCATTATTTTCATAATGTTGAATGAATTTACCTTGATAGGGAAACATGGTTCATCAACAATACACAATTTAAGACCTTAATTAGATAATTCTTTAAGGGTGATGGTTTCAATTACTTTCGCCTTGATACACGTCAAGGCATTTTTCATATCCTCTCGAGATAATTTTGGCAACCTTTCCTTTTTTTGGTGCTGGTTTGGGCATCTTTTCTTCCTCGATATCTCAATGCTTTCATTTTGAGTGATAGTACCCACAAATTTTTGATGATATGCTACGAGATAGTTTCAACATACGTTGTTAGTATTATCATCATGTCGTTATCATATGCATAAGACATTTAACCTTGAGAATATTGAGTAACCTCATGCTCGAGATGTGCGTTTGATTATCATCTAACATTACCTGTAACAAGGTAATTATAGTGGTGATCTTCAGTCACATCTGGAAATTTTGATAGTTGAAGACTGGGATTAAGTGATTTCACGTGCTCATGTGAATATGCTACGAGATCGCAACCCCTTCAATATTTTATCCCTTGATGAACAATGTTAAAATCTCCTGCAACGTTTGCTGTATTGCTCCCTTCTTCCATTGTGATGTCCTAGCAGCGAAAGGGTGGTCTGATCACAATTTTTGGCGATATTTTAGGGTGGGATTGGAGACCGAAGGGGAAGAAGGTGGATGCATAAGGATAGATGGTATTGGTAATTCCTTTTCTTTCATTCAGAATAGCTGACAGAGTACAACAATTGTCCCTTTTATAGTTCCGGCTCACTCTTCTTACAACTTTTTTTTTTTCGAAAAGGGAAAATCTCAGCCTCTGCATCGATTGATTCATACAGCCTTTATTAATCACTCTTTTTACAAATGGCGTCCTGATCCACCGTAAACCTGGCTCACCCACACGAGTATCTTGTGAATAACTCAATCTACACGTCACACCATCCGCCGTTGTTTGCCAGCTCATTCTATGCTGTCGACTCGTTCTCCACCATCGCCGTGGTCCGGGAGGGCGAGGGTGCGACAATCTATGCGTGGCAAATTAAACTTGGACGCCCAATTTATATACGACACGCAACCGATATCGAACAAATTATGTCGTATATCTTATTCAACAACATTAGTTAATGTAGTATATATGCACAATCATATACTCCTAAAATTTGAAATTAATACTAGGACAATTTTATTTGAAGAATACATTTACTACATCTTTATCTGCATTAACCTCGAACAAAATAGAAATTCCAAGGAACAGGGGAGCATCACGGTTTTTGTGTGATTGACCATACTGTTTTGTAAATAAAGGAGATAGCACAGGGCCAAATTGCAAAAACCCAACCATGGGAGAGGGAGAGTGAGACAAATATGTGTGCATTAACTTTTGGGCCCCTGTCCTAACCACAATTCACCAAACCTACCAATCCTCCCACTATTCTTCTTCCCCTCCATCCCCAGTTCCCCACCCATTCTCCTCCCCCGATTCCCCATTCGACCCACTCTGCGTCTCCGCCTCCACCTCCGGTGAGATCTCCGGCGACCTCGTCCCGTCGAGCTCTCCTCAACTGTAAGCCCCTCTCCGCCGCCTTTTTTTCTTTCTCCCTCAGAAGTAAAGCGCAGGGAAAAAATTGCGCCTTTTCTTTCTCCCAAACCTAACCCTTACTCGTTTCTTTGTGCCCAGCACCATCACCATGGCCGGGCGCGCCAAGAAGCCTCCAGCAGACGAGGGCACCCCGAACCCCGGGCGCCCCGCGCGCCTCCGCGTCCTGCGCCCGGAGGTCGAGGAGGTCCTCAGGAGCCCTCGCCGCGGCCGCCCCAAGCTGCAGCAGCACAAGGAGGGGGGCAGCGGCGAGGGGGCGGCCGACGACGCGGCGCCTCCACGCTACGACTGCGCCTTCCAGGAGGAGGGCGGTGGGTTCGCGCCGCCGGCCATGGTGTGGTGCAAGGTGCGTAGCCACCCGTGGTGGCCCGGGCAGGTCTTCGACGCCGTGGACGCCTCGGAGCTCGCGCTGCGGCATGCCAGGTCCGGCGGCGGCTACTCCCTCGTTGCCTACTTCTGGGACGACACCTTCGCCTGGACCGACCCCTCCGCGATGCTCCCCTTCCGGGCCAACTTCTCGCGCCTCGCGGGCAAGAGCGCTGTGTTCAGCTACGTGTCCTCCGTCGACACCGCACTGCAGGAGGTCGAGCGCCGCGTGGAGGCAGGCCTCTCCTGCACCTGCGCCTTTGCCGCCGGCGTCGCCAAGAAGCAGAAGGTTAAGAATTCTGGTATCAGGGAAGGGGCTTACGGTGCCGTGGTGGAGGACGCGTACATGAGGGACACGTTCCGTGCTGAACCATTTCTTGAGTACATTTCAGCGCTGGCGACGAATCCCTTGGCTGGCGCCGATCGTCTCGACCTGGCAACCGCCAAAGCTCAGCTGAGGTCGTTCAATCGTTTGAGGGTTCCCAGGGAACTACCTGAATTTGTGATCTATGAGGGCATTGAGGATGTTGCTACTGAGGCAACCCCGCACACAAAGAGGAAAAAGATGGAGAAAAGCACCGATGATGATGTAATTCCGAGCAAGGAGAAGAAACCGAGGCGTGGCGAGAGCTCATTGCGCAAGAGAGATGCTGCAAATGAAGAGGCTGTCGACGAGGACAGTTCTGTGCCTAGGAAGAGTTCAGCAAGGAACAAGACCTCCAAAGATGTAGATAAGAGAGAACATCCTACAAAGAAAGATGCCTTGGTTGAGGACAGCTCTGTGCCCAGTAGCAAGCAAAGCAAGTCAAAGATTAGTAAGAGTCCAGCAGAGAAGAAGAAGAAAAAAGACTCACCCAAAAACACAAACAAGGGAGAGTCTCTAGCAGAGCCTGCAGAGGAAGATGCTACTAATGAGGAAAGCTCTGTGCCTACTGCAGAGGTGACAGACGGTACATCAAGTAAGGGAAGGAAGTCCAAGATCAGTAAGATTTCAGCAAAGACGAAGAAGAAAGATATCTCCAAAGACGCAGATAAGAAAGAGTCTCTTGCAGAGCCTGCAGAGGAAGATGCTACTAATGAGGACAGCTCTATGCCTACTGCAGAGGCGACAGATGGTACATCGAGCAAGGGAAGGAAGTCCAAGATCAGTAAGAGTTCAGCAAAGGCGAAGAAGAAAGAAATCTCCAAAGACGCAGATAAGAAAGAGTCTCTTGCAGAGCCTGCAGAGGAAGATGCTACTAATGAGGACAGCTCTATGCCTACTGCAGAGGTGACAGATGGTACATCGAGCAAGGGAAGGAAGTCCAAGATCAGTAAGAGTTCAGCAAAGGCGAAGAAGAAAGATATCTCCAAAGACACAGATAAGAAAGAGTCTCTAGCAGAGCCTGCAGAGGAAGATGCTACTAATGAGGACAGCTCTATGCCTACTGCAGAGGCGACAGATTGTGCACCGAGCAAGGGAAGGAAGTCCAAGATCAGTAAGAGTTCAGCAAAGACGAAGAAGAAAGATGTCTCCAAAGACGCAGATAAGAAAGAGTCTCTACCAGAGCCTGCAGAGGAAGATGCTACTAATGAGGACAGCTCTATGCCTACTGCAGAGGTCACAGATGGTACATCGAGCAAGGGAAGGAAGTCCAAGATCAGTAAGAGTTCAACAAAGACAAAGAAGAAAGATGTCTCCAAAGACGCAGATAAGAAAGAGTCTCTACCAGAGCCTGCAGAGGAAGATGCTACTCATGAGGACAGCTCTATGCCTACTGCAGAGGTGACAGATGGTACATCAAGCAAGGGAAGGAAGTCCAAGATCAGTAAGAGTTCAGCAAAGACGAAGAAGAAGGACGCCTCCAAAGGCGCAGATGGAGTTGAAATGGTTGATGGCAGCAAAACACCAGGCAAGAAGGCTGTGGATGGCACTTTGAGTGAGAGTAAATCAGGACGTAGACTAAGATCCATGAACAAGACGGAAGATGCTTCGGAGGGTTCGAAAGGGCCGAAGAAGAATGGTGCTGCTGAAACCATGAAAGTAAAAGACAAGGATACTGCTTTGCTCAAGGAGAACAATCTAGGACGTAGAGCAAGCTCTGCACGGCGGAAAGATAAGATCACAGAAGATGGGGATATACTTGCAGGTAGCAGTGTTAAGGATTCTGTTTCTACTGGCAAGAAAAAGTCTCAGGTTGATGAAACCTCAGTAACTAAGGATTCGCCCATCTCAATCTCAGAGCATTGTAGGAAGAAGAAGAAACTTTCTGAACTTCTGGTAGAGACAGATAATGCTAATCGTTCACTCGGTGGTAAGAGCAAGGCTCGAGGGAAGCGTTCTTTGCCTGTTTCAACCGATAAACCTGAATGTGATACAGAGGATACAGTGAAAACTAGAGGGAAGCGTTCTTTGCCTGCATCAGCTGAGAAACCTGAGGACCCTGACCGTGATATGAAGGATACAGTGATGACTAGAGGGAAACGTTCTTTGCCTGCATCAACTGAGAAACCTGAGGATGCTGACCATGAGACGAAGGATACAAAGAAGACCAGAGGGAAACGTTCTTTGCCTGAATCAACTGAGGATCCTGACCGTGATACAAAGGATACAATGAAGACTACGAAACGAAAGAAGCTTGACACATTGGGGGATTTGTCTTCCCAGCCACCTCTCTCTCCTAAGGGGTCCTCAAAGGGTCGAGAAGCGACACCAAAAGCTGTTGGGAAGAAGTCACAGGCATCTCCTGTTGTCAAAGCTAATGGTAATACATTGGGGGATTCGTCCTCCCAGCAACATCCTCTCTCTCCTAAGAGGTCAACAAAGCCTCGAGAAGCGACGCACAAAGCTGCTGAACTGAAGCCGCATACATCCCATGTTGTGAAAACTAATGGCGAAGCATCTCAGACAAGACCGCGGAGGACTAAAAACAGCGAAATCAATGTATCAGATAAGTCCCCGAAATCTGCGAAGCTGAATAAGGGCAAGAAAGGTGCCTCAACAGAAGACTCTCTATCTTGTGGTGAAATGCATTCACAGCTTTGTCTAGTAGCAAGTGATCTTAAGAAGGTGGGGAAAATCACCCCTGCAAGTGTCGGCTTTTTTACCGAATTTTCAAAGACCTCATGTCCTTCTAGTGCTGATGTGGAGAAGGAGTTACCCATAGAGGCAGTCAACACTGAAAGCTATGCTTGTACTCCCCATGCTGACGAGGAGACACCTAAGGAGGCAGCAGAGAAGATCGGTAGTCCCCATGCCAATGAGGAGACACCTGAAGAGGCAACACATAAAGTTGTTAATCCCCATGCTGACAAGGAGATACCTGAGAAGCCAACAGAGAAGGTGCCAGGTCCTTCCGAGCCGCCCGTGGCTGATCATATGAAGGACGATTTCTGGGCTGACATTCCTTCAGAGCCACCTGTGGCTGATCATATGAAGGACGACTACTGGGCCGACATTCTCATCAACGTGGAGGAACCGATATCCAGCCTGAAAAGGAAGAAAGACAAGAGCAAGAGCAAAACTAGCAAGACCAAGGAGCGCCAAGCTGAGGACGCCCCAACCAAGGAGCCGACAGTCTCCGGCGGAAAGGTGGAGGTGGAGGAACCAACGGCTGCTGAAAGTAAACAGGACAAAATGGAGAACGGGATGGCCGAGACAAAAGCCGTGAACGGGGGCCAACCAAACACCGAGGAGACAGTTGCGGCAGAGAACCCGTCATCGCTGGCTGGGCTGGTGCTGCATTTCAGCAGGGAGGACGCGGTTCCGTCGCGCAGCGACCTGATCAAGATCTTCAGCCAGTACGGGCCCGTGAGCGAGGTGAGGATGGAGAAGGCCGGGGACAGCAGCAGCTTCTCCGCGCAGGTGGTCTTCAGGCGGCACATGGACGCGGAAGCGGCGTTCGGGGGCTCGGGGAAGATGACAAGCCTGCTCGGGCCGGCCCTCGTGAGTTTCCGCCTCACCGACTTCCCAAGTGGTGGTGCTGTTGCTGCTTCGGGGAACGGGGCCTCGGACTGACAAAGGGCCCTTGATACTGGTATGCCTAATTGGAATTGATTTGGTCCTGCTGTTTGTGTTGTACGGCTGGCATATATATTAATGGTGTGGTCTTATTTAAATTTCAGGTGAGAAGGGGGATTGGAAGGTGTGAGGGAGAAGCGGTACCAAGTATACTAGACGTGCACGCGCGCTTCGCCGCGCCACCTGTTGGGCGTTGGTGTACGCGGGGCAGTAACGTAGACGCATTCTCTGTGTACTGGGTAAACATAGTGATGTCGATTGTAATGCTGCACAAGCATAAAACATCTGAATTTCAATGGAACCATGTCTTCTACCATTTTGCAGCTGAAACCATTTTCACCAAATGTTCATTTTATCATTTCCCCACATAAAGGGACATGCACTCCAAGCCAACTGTAAAAGAAATAAGCATGAATTCTTGTGTCAATCTCTCTTACTGGAAGATACATAAAGCAGCCATTTCATCTAAAATTATTATTGATAAATTATTGCATATCTAGTCTAGAATTGAAAATAGCAATCACAACTCACAACAATATATTTTTTCGCCACTGCGCTTTCAAAAGAAGACACATTATTCTGCAAATCTCTAGATTATTGCTTGTGTTCTTGTTTGCAGGTACCAAGACTTCAGATGTCAACTTTAGTGACTTGAAGTCACATAAAGCCGTTATTCCATGTAAAATTCAGCGTCTTTAGAAGTTCCTAGGAAGACCACTAACTCAAGTAAGGGAATGGTAAATAACAGGATGTTCTATCAACATGTAATGCCAATTGCAACATGCAAACGACCCAAAGCTCAAAAGATCTTTTGGCCATGAAACAATAGGAGAGGAAAGTGGTACTTCAGAGTAGGAATTGACATTTGTTGCCGCTCAAAGATTAATTTGACCATGTTCGATCTATTTAGCAACATCCAATTTGCTGCTGAATAAGGCCAAATATGGGCAGCAATCAGCTCTAGATATTGAATTTGTACACAAGTTAAGAGTCACGTTGTTGTTGGCATCCTCATCCAGCCTTTTAAGGTTTGCTCTTTTGAGAATTGACTCCTGGTGCATCTCCATAACTAAATACAACAAAATTAGCCTTAAATCAACTTGACAGATAGGACATCACATAATTTGTTTCAAGATGGTGCTTCTTCTAACATCAGCAAAGCTAAGAATACAACTACAACTTGTATACAAAACACAGCAAGATTATGTCAGCTTTTATAAAATGGCGAATTATTCATAAAATAATTACTGCAAGACGTTGGTAAAACTAAAATATCTACGTCTACCAGGTGTACAGTTTTGCTGGCTTAACCAAGATAGTCAAGCCACAAATTGATCTCACATATAAAAACTAAAATCAATTCTGTATTAGCTTTGCCTTTGTTTAAGGCACATAAGTAGTATCTGATACATGTCTCAAAAACTGCAGAACAAATATGTGCGCCCAAAAATCACTCATATATTATATCAAAGATAGCTTAACATGAAAGTCGTAAAGTTGAGAGTCATAATATTGTACTATACAATAATGAAGTTGCTCCTAATTCGACTTCGTCGTGCAACAAACTATGTCCATAAAGCCTAACAATACGTGTAATATAACTTAATGCTTTCCACTAACACTGCTCACAATTAAATATGTGCCTAAGACTGTAAATATATGAACTTGATCTTAGAGCTTTGCAAACCAATACCTTGCTAGTGAACTTCTGAACCAGAGTATTAATTTTTTTTCGAGAACCATGGGGGGGGGGGGGGGGGGGGGCATTTTGTGCCCCACCATTTATTGCATTACTCGTAAAAGACCCAGCTGTTCACATCATACATATGAGAAGTTTACATGGGGGTACAGAGAAGTGAAATCAAGTTCTGGAACAACAAATAAGGAAGAGGGATCGGAAGCAGAGTAATAATCATTCTGAAATATCACTCTAGGGCCTAGAAAGAGATATACTATATCTCTGACAAAACCTTCTAAAATATAATTTTCTACTGCATACTAAAATACCGAGATCAGTGAAGTATTCGTACAAAGTATGGACGCATCATTCTACTGGTGTCTCATCTTTACCCAGCTTTTACACGATGAAGTAGGTCCACCTCTCGTTGGCTTGAGGTATTTCTTGATATGGTTAGTTGTGTGACTGTGTCCAGCACTACAGAGAGCAATTCATTGGGTGTCATATATTTAACATATGTTTTACCCAGAATGTAATGCAAACAAATATCAAAACACAAACTTGCGCTTCACCATGCCAATGTTATAACACTTCATTTGCATGTTTACAGAATGAACCAAACAATCACTTGATCCTGCAGAGACAACTCTACACCATCCAGTATTTACTAAAACTCATCTAACACTTAACTGCATAATCCAATAAAGCTAACCGACTATACTGGTCCAAATCAATTAACCTCTGAAAAAATCGAAATCAATCACTCCTACCTTGCGGGTCAATTACCTAGATTTTTTTTCTATCACAACTATCTAAGGAGGTAAAATCAACTAAATAGGCTAACTGAATATGTGCACACTACGCTGACACTACGAAATCTAGGAGACTTCTTAAACTGAGCAAACATATAGTGGCTCATGAAACAAGTGCAATCTAAACCAGATCCCATTTAAGAAATATAGCAATATGAACCTACTAATGTATTCCATATAAATTTGTCTGCGTAAACGAAATACTGAGTAATTCAGTTTGTTTTACAGTGTGTGCTTCACAAACCATTAACAGGTTCTGCACATATCTAACAGGGAACATAACAATGTTTTGATAGATCCTCTAATGTCAAATGAGCATGACCAAAGCTGAAAAACCACATCATATTCTATAATTTGCATATCTAGAGACATCTAGTACTTCTAATTATTTCTTTAGTTTCGGATGACCAATGGAAAACATAGCTAAGTAGAGACAGTCTTGAACCTCCATGTATATCATAATCTTGTAGCAGAGATGTTGACGTGGTAGAAGAAAATCCACTTATCTTTTTTATTCGAGTGGTAAAATCCACTTATCTGAACCATATGAACAACTAAATAAGAAAATATATGTTATTCAGGAAACAATAGACCTCACACATATGTATCATGTGAATGCTCACGAGCACATCCGTCGAATCATTACATTAGAACTATAAATGGAGCGAACACTAAAAATAAATAGTAGCGCCGGATTGCATCTGAAAACTGTAAGTTCAGATCAAGGCACGGTCAAAGAACACAAGAAAAATATAATATACATTAGATTTTTGTAGCTCACAGCCTTAAGCATGAATCTTTCTAGAAACTTTGGTACATAAATGACTCACATAGACTCATCTTCAGGAAGTAGATTATAGATCAATGAGTCCTCCAACAGCAGATTTCTCGAGGTTCCTGAATATTCATGTAACAAAGGAATTATGGTAAAATCTCATATTTCATAATCTAAATACTAAAACATCACACACTTTTATGCCTTGATATTCCTGAATATTGAGCCAGAAGCTAATAAATGGAAACGTGAAGGATAAAAATCTGCAACCGAACTTTATTCTGCACCCTGTGGACAAACAACCCATGAGCTAAACACAACCCAGCCAGTAAATCCATCTTACCTTGCGACTATAAAGGGACGAAATGCAGCTCCCATCACTCAAGGTCTTCAGGCAACAGAACCTACAAAAAAAGAACTTCAGAGTTCAGAGGGATACCAGTATACCACATCCGAGAACTCTACAAAAACGAATAAACAAAAACTGGTTGTCGTGACGACAACCAAGCACCATGAATCAATCAATGCAAGAAAAGTAGAACATATCGGTGAGGAAGCTTCTCCATGGTCGGGCGAGATCATGAGCTGAGAGGAGATGCAGGTCCTCTAGGGAGAGGCAGTAGGGCGGCGTTCGGGCGCAACAGTCGCGGGGATGATAAAGCCCGGCGAGGATTCCAGGCAAGGAGCATAGATGGGCATCCCGAGATGGTGACAATAACCACAGAGCTTCAAGAACGGGGAAGAAGGGGCAGCAACGGCGGCATGGGCGCGCAGTATGCTGACAGCGGCCTCGCCCTGAAGGGCGTCCTCGAGAGAGCATGGGGAGATATGGATGTGGCCAACCTTGGCCTCCCTGCTGCCTCCGGCGGCGTTCCGCCTCCCGCCATTGTTTTGCTTACCGTCCGTTGACCTAGGTTTAGGTTATCTGCTGGAGCGTGGAGGGGGAGGGACGTGCTTCGCCGCTCTTTCGGCTCCTTGTGGCTTCCTGCTCCTCCCTTGTGGATACTCGAGATGGACAACGCCGACAACTTGCTCGAGCAGATTGGTGAGGTGGAGGGCAGGGCGAGCGACGGGCGGCGTGACTGACGACCACCCACACGTTCTCCCCGGGCTCGAGGTTGGCGCGCTCGGACGCCCGCGCCAGGATCTTCTCCATCGTGGACAGGGGGCGCGAGGCGCACGGGCGGGTGCCGCCACGCCGCGGCCACGTCCGACCCCCACGCGGTTATACCTCGAGCTCGACAACTGCCTCTGCTGCGTCGGCGCCGCCGCGGCGAGCTCCTGCTGCGATAGGGGAAACATGGAAATGAGCAGGTCAGTAAAGTAAGGAAGTTTGAGGGGGATGAAGCGGGGCGACGGCGGCCGAACAGGCGCCCCCAAACCACCAAAATTCCAGAGCAGGAAGAACAACCATAATCAAGCTGACCCTCAAGAACAGCAGAAAGCCAAGAAGAGCAGCCTCGCAGATCCACAAAGACGACGGAAGGAAAGAGGGGAAAAAGAATCAGGCACCCAGGGACACGTACATACACGCAACAATGTCTACAGCGCGAGGACCCACAAGCCAGCGAGCGTAATGGAGGCATCCGCGGGCAGACGCGCTGAGGAAGCTCCATCGGCACCGGCCTTACAGCCTTAGGTGGTGGTGTTGACGAGCGCACCCACAAGCCTTAGCTGTTACAGGAGGAGTAAGCATTGATAGAAACATTCTCTTTTTTGGAGGTCAGAGATGTTGTTGCTCTTGTAAAAACATGGATGCGTGCATGCATGGTTGTTGACTTGTACTATGATGTCTGGTTTATTTTGGTGCAACTGTGGGAGATCACATTTCCCCAAGGTGTAACTCTGGATTGCCTGTTGTTATCCAGTTGTTGTTGCTAAGAGAAAAAACATGCATGTGCTGCTAGTTTTATAACGATGAAATGTAGAGACTGATACCCAGACCTAAGATTTGTGAATGCTATTGTGAACATGTTGATTTTGTCAGTGTGGTGCTCAGCAGGCAAGGCGGAATGGAAATGGTGCGTGCTTTGTTGTGCTGATGAAAAAGGCAAGTACAAGCAAACTTTCCATAATCTAAGCCGGTGCATGGTTAGGCTCATATATTATGTATTCTAAGACGGTCTCTGCTTTTGTATGGTGGAAGAGTGGAGCACTGGAAAGGAGTGGAAATAAAAGGGAGGAGCATGCATGTATCTGTGTCATGTGGTACGTAGTACGTGGAATGATACCGTCTTTTGCTGCTATTTTTCTTCTTGTTGGCATGTACATTTGCAGCTTCATTTGGCACCACAGCAACTTTGCAAGCAAGATTTGTGCTAACTGGCTGGCAGACGAGTGAAATGACATATTTTTCTTTGTTTGCCTCTGATGCTATATGCTAGCAGAAACGCTCTAGTCATGAACATACTAGCAGTAGTTTGTGAAGAGAGAGTGTAAAAAAGTATTCTTGAACGTGGTAAATTGAGATTACTGTAGTAGTTTAGCTTAGCTTAGTTGAGCATGAGCTGGTAAACAAGTATTATTACCACTCGTACTAAAAGTGGGGCGAGTGGGCCGCGCCGCGCAGCGGAATCCCAGCTAGCTAAGCTAGCTTTACTTGCAGTTGCATCTCGAAAGAGAGTGAGTGAGAGCCTTTCTCCCCTCTCACTGCCCCCACCACACAGTGAGGGAGCCGCTTTGCCTTTTGACGATCGATTCAGTCGCTTTGCTTGTTGCTCCTCTTCACATTTCTCTGCTTTGCTTTGCTTTCTTCTTCCCCATCCCATCCATCACTCTCTCATCATCTCCATCTCCGACCTTACTTACTTAGCAACTAAGAACACGGTGGCCGCCGGGGACGACAAGCTTGGAGCTCGTTCCTCCTCATCTCTCAGAATTAATGGCGACACACTCCTGCTTGTGCCAGCTCCTGCTACTGCTGCTTTCCTCCTCCTACTTCTTCCTCTCGCTCGCTCAGATGCCTGGTCAGTAAGCTAATTCCTCTTCTCTCTTGTTTGCTTCCTGCATATCAATCTATTCATGCTGCTTCATGTTACTACTACATGTGTTCATGCATCTTCTTGTTGGTCTCTGTCAGTCAGACAGAATACTTGTGGAACTCTGCATCTGTCCGTCAGTTACCCACTAGTTTAATTAACTGCTACTCTTCCTCTCACTCGCTCAGATGCCTGGTCAGTCAGTCCGTCTGTCAGTCAGACACTTCCTCCTCTTTGTTCTTCTCTTCAACTTTGCCTGCCCGCATATCAGATCAAATAAGTTAATTCATCCTGCTTCATGGTCTACATTCGTTTTGTATGTTCTTGTTGTCCGACTACTCCGGAATACCCATACTCAAATATCTCATCTTAGTATACAGGCGTCCAAACATGATCATTAACTACTACAGTACTACTGTTTCATGATTGTCTTTTTTAATACTAGTACCATTAACGCCACTTACAGTACTATGGGTACATCTGCATTACCAATTTTCCAATACAAATCCAGCACTACAAGCTACTATTACTAGCTCCAGCAGTGACTAACAATGATGCTTCTGCCTTCAGGTTTCGTGAGCATCGACTGCGGAGGCAGTGCCGACTACACTGACGAGCTGGGCCTGCGGTGGACCTCCGACGCCAGCCTGATCGCCTCCGGCACGCCCATCTCCGTCAACACCACCACCGACAAGCGCACCCAGTATACCACCGTGCGCTCCTTCCCCGCTGATGAGAAGAAGTACTGCTACACGCTCAATGTCACCACCCGCACCCGCTACCTCCTCCGCGCCACGTTCCTCTACTCAGACTTCGACCACAGCAGCAACGTCTTCCCGGAGTTCGACCTCTACCTCGGCGCCACGCGCTGGTCCACCATCGTCATCTATGACGACTCACGCATCGTCACCAGGGAGGCGATTGTCTTGGCTGCCATGGACACCGTCAGCGTGTGTCTCTCCAACGCCACCACGGGGCAGCCTTTCATCTCCACGCTCGAGCTCCGGCAGCTCAACGGCTCCCTTTACTACACCGCCGACGAGGCCGGCAACTTCCTCAGCCTCGCCGCGAGGATAAACTTCGGTGCACCCACCACAGATCCTGTCAGGTACTTTTCTTCCAAAATGTATACTTCTTTTTCTGTTGATAAACCCTGTTGTCAAGTTCAGGTTCAGGTGTTATGTCCGTCAGTCTCGTCAGGTTTAGCACTTTGCCATTTTTTCAGTCGTTTTTCTGTTAGAGTTTGTCTCTGGTTTTGTAACAGATCAGTTACCGTTGTTCTTAATCATTGATATGAAGGCTTTAAAAAATTATTGATCTGATCATGGTTAATTCGATGAATTCAGGTACCCAGATGATCCCTACGACAGGATATGGGAGTCAGACATGGTGAGGAGGGCCAACTACTTGGTCGATGCCGCTCCCGGCACCACCAACGTGTCCACTGACAGGCCGGTCTTCGTCAGCAACAGCGAGAGGCCGCCGGAGAAGGTGATGCAGACGGCAGTGGTGGGCTCCCTCGGCGAGCTCACGTACCGGCTGAACCTCAACGGCTTCCCGGGAAATGGGTGGGCGTTCTCCTACTTTGCTGAGATCGAGGAGTTCGTGGTACCCGAGACACGCAAGTTCAAGCTCTTTATCCCCGGCCTGCCCGAGGTCAGTAAACCCACCGTTGACATCGTCGAGAACGCGCCGGGGAAGTACCGGCTGTACCAGCCAGGGTACTTGAACACGTCGCTCCCCTTTGTGCTGTCGTTTGCGTTTAGGAAGACGAACGATTCGTCCAAGGGCCCTATCCTCAATGCCTTTGAGATTTACAAGTATATTAAGATTGAGCTTGGGTCACCGGATGCGCCCATCATGTCGAGTCTGGCGTCACGCTACACGTTTGCTGACTGGGCACGGCAAGGCGGCGATCCGTGCCAGCCTTCGCCGTGGTCTTGGGTCAAATGTTCTCCAGAACCACAACCAAGAGTGGTCTCAATGTAATTCAATTCAACTCTCAGTTCTCTTGTTTCCTGTTATTTATTATATTCTGCTGAGTGCTTTGCCTGTTGCTCAAGTGTCTGCACTTCGACATCTTAATTGGTAGTACTGACGCCATTTGCTTGTCAACAGAAATCTTTCGGGAAAGAACTTGACAGGGAGCATACCACCGGAACTAGCGGCTTTGCCATGCTTAGCAGAAATGTAACAACTTTTACTATTGCCTTTCTGCTCAAAGAATGTATGCTGGATTAATCCAGAAACATTCCTTCCATCCATGTCCTGATCGATAATTATCTTCCTTGCAGTCGACTTGAGGATAACATGCTGACGGGTCCAGTTCCAGACCTCACTGCCTCTTCAAACCTCTCTATCATGTGAGTCCGCTGCATGCTTTCTGTAGCCTTTTCACCTCCCATTAATTGCGTCTTTCTCAACAATGAAGTGCTTCTTCGCAAAAAAAAACAAAAAAACAATGAAGTTCTTAATTTACCACATTGAATAAATATGCAGTCACTTTGAGAACAACCTGCTGACGGGCAGTGTGCCTTCGTATTTGAGCAGCTTGCCCAAGCTGACTGAGCTGTAAGTATTTCATTGAACCCTTGCGTACTGTCCAATTAATTACAGTTTGTCTGCTATATCCCATAGTACTGAAAACATGGTTACATAATGCAGGTATCTTCAGAATAACAAGCTGTCCGGAGACATTCCCAAGGCTCTGATAAGTAGAGGCATTATTTTAAAGTTTGTATTCTTTCCCTGATACATTACCTTATTATTCTACTGACAGTTATTTTAAATATCTTGCTGTCAGCTTAGACTTTTTTCACTATAATTTTCCAGCTACGCAGGCAACGGGGACCTCCGAGTAGAGAATCAAGGGAAGCACCACTTGATAATCATTATTTCTGTTCTTCTTGGAGTATCCTTGCTACTTGCAGTTTCCCTCTGTTGCTATGCGATAACACGGAAAAGCATCAAGAAAAACACATCAGAAGGTCAAACCAGGAACCTTGCAGTGTATTTCCTCCTTTGTGTCTGTGTGTGTTCTCAACTCTCTGTAACCTTCCATTGGTCCAGATGATCTTACAAAGGTGGACCTGCCGGCACAGAAGCTATATAAGTCAAGTACACTGTCCTCTGACATCGCCACAGAGACGGCTCATCCCTTCAGATTATGTGACCTGGAAGAGGCGACCAAGAACTTTGCAAACAGGATTGGTTCTGGAGGTTTCGGGATAGTGTATTACGGGAAGCTGGCAGATGGAAGGGAGATTGCGGTCAAAGTGCCGACAAACGATTCAATCCAAGGGAAGAAGCAGTTCACAAACGAGGTAGGTTTGGATATCTTTGGTTTGCAAACCAAGTACTAGCATACGTAATGCTATTTTGCGGGCTTGATTATATATATGGCGTGTTAATCCTTTTGTAACATCGGCTGTGTTTTTTCAGGTATCTTTGCTGTCAAGAATACACCACAGGAATCTGGTAGCATTTCTAGGTTACTGTCATGAAGATGGGAGGAACATTCTGGTATACGAGTTCATGATGAATGGAACTCTGAAAGAGCATCTTCATGGTAATTTTGTTGTACTCTTGTCGAATCGTATCAGAAAAGAGAGGATTGTGTTTTCACAGATATGACCATATATTATTGCAGGGCGAGACAAGCATATTAGCTGGATCCAGCGTCTCGAGATAGCAGAGGATTCAGCAAAAGGTCTGTCCGTTCTGCAGATACAGATATAGAAGCATATGTATAACGCCTCTTCTCCGTCAAGCTTGTGTTTCTGTACTAACCTGCAGAAGTCAAAACGATGCAGGGATCGAGTACCTTCACAGCGGATGCACGCCGTCGATCATCCACCGGGACATCAAGACGAGCAACATCCTGCTGGACAAGCAGATGCGAGCCAAGGTTTCCGACTTCGGGCTGTCCAAGTTTGTCGCGGACGAGTCGCACGCGTCCACCAACGTGCGCGGCACGCTGGGCTACCTCGATCCACAGTCAGTCGTCTCACTCCCAACTTCCAAAGCTGCAGCTTCAGTTGGCTGATGATGATATATAAGCTAGTACAGCATGGACGATCGAAGCACCTGTATATATGTGTTAATAATGTGTGTGTGTGCAGGTACTACACCTCCCAGCAGCTGACGGAGAAGAGCGACATCTACAGCTTCGGGATCATCCTGCTGGAGCTCATCTCCGGCCGCCCGCCCATCTCCACCACGACCTTCGGCGACCACTTCCGCAACATCGGGCCCTGGGCCAAGCTCTACTACGAGAGCGGCGACATCGAGGCGATCGTGGACCCGACGATGTGCGGGGAGTGCTCCGACGTGCACTCGGTGTGGAAGGTGGCGGAGACGGCGGTGCGGTGCATCGACGCGGAGCCCCGGCGCCGGCCGTCCATGGCCGAGGTCGTGAAGGAGGTCCAGGAGGCCATCGCGCTGGAGCGGCCCCGGGATAGGGACGAGGCCGCGGCGGACAGGAGGTCTTCGCCGTTCTCGCCGGCCGGGGCGAGGTCCGGGACGGTGCGGTCGCACGACATGGTCATGGACAACCTCCTGCACGACGATTCCTCCTTCTCGGAGACCCTCAAGTACCCCGAGCTGCGTTGAGCTTGAGCTTGAGCGCGCGTTTTTTTTTTAATGAACTGGTTGGTTTGAACTTGTTTTGATTTTTGAGTTTGTATTGGCTCAGTTTTTACTCCCATTTTGATGGAGGAAATCTCTACGGGAAAATGCAAACTAAGATTAAATTTCGTACATTTTTGTAGCCTTTTTTTTTTTTTGGTTTTATACGAATGGTACTGCCCCGAGCAGAGCACTAGTAGAAATCGATTTTTTTTTTTTGTGTTCCTTCTTTATTGGGCCGAATCCGAGCCGATCCCTTGTATATCTGGGCTTTAGTTGGGCCGAGGCCCGGCACGGTGGACGACGCCCGCGCGGGGGCAAAACGGTCAATTGAGAACGCGCGGTGGCGGGGCTGTCCGATTAGGGTTTCCAGGCGACGCCGCCATTTCTCATCCCGGCAGACAGAGACCGCGCGCTTCGTTCTCTTTCTCTTTGCGGCTGGCTAAACCCTCCTCACTTGACCTAGTACTACTAAACCTTCACTCTCCCCTGCTTCAAACCCAGACCCAGCCGCCGAATCTTTTGGCCTCCCCTGTTTTCCCTCCACTCCCCTTCGTATTCCCCGCGCGATTCGCCCCATTTATCCGTCCACCCAGCACACGGATCATCGATCCATCCACCAACCGATCGGGGTTGGGGTTGAGCTTGCAGCAGCAGCTGTAGAGCAGCCGATCGAGGAGGAGCAGCGGCGATCGATCGATCCGTCCAGCACGCCGATCATGTCGCCGCCGGAGATGGACTGCGACAAGCTGGAGGCGGCGGCGGATCCGGACGAGTGCACCGCCTCCGGCGACCCCAAGGCCTGCGCCGACTGCAACACCACCAAGACGCCGCTATGGCGCGGCGGACCCACCGGACCAAAGGTACGGCCTTTTCTTTTCCTCTTCTTCCTCCGATCTGCTTCCTGCTCCTCTCTCTCCTGCTGTCGATCACTCAGCTTCAGCTGATCCGATCCGTTTTGTCTTCTGCCGCAGTCGCTGTGCAACGCGTGCGGGATCCGGTACCGGAAGAGGCGGCGGGTGGCCATGGGGCTGGACCCGGAGGTCAAGCGCAAGCCCAAGAGGGACGCCGCCGACGCCAACGCCAAGGCCGCCAACGCCCAGCCCGCCGCCAACGCGGCGCAGGAGAACGACGACGACGGCGACGAGGAGGAGGACGCCGCCGCCGCCGGAGAGAAGAAGGCTCCATCCTCCGCCGCGGCCGCCGCCGCCAAGAAGACGCAGACCGTGGAGCTCCACATGGTGGGCTTCGCCAAGGACGCCGTGCTCAAGCAGCGCCGCCGGATGCGCAGGAGGAAGCCCTCCTGCCTCGGCGAGGAGGAGCGGGCCGCCATCCTCCTCATGGCGCTCTCCTCCGGCGTCATCTACGCCTGAATGCCTGATCATCGATCGGCAAGGGCTGCTTGCCGATCGGTTGGATCGGCTCAGCCCTATTAGGAAGAAGGAAGGAAGGAATGAAGGATCAAGGAGAAGATGATGAACCAAGCAAGTTAATAATCGTGCCGTGATGTCGTGCTGTAGCTTAGATTCTTGCCCCTCAGTGTTGCTTACTGTTCTTTCGTCGTTCCTAGCTCTGCTACTACTAGTACTTAGTAATGTCGCTGCTAATGTAATGTAATGTAATGTGATGCTTCTTATTAGTGTACCGCTCTGACCTCTGCAATGTAACATCAACAATGGGGATGATGAATGAACCAACCATGCCCCTGCTTATGTTTTCCATTGCCTGTGCTGTGCTGTGCTAAGCTAATATTATGCAGCAGATTTCTGCTGCAATGTTGTTGAATGGTGACATGATTCGTTCTTTCTTGTGGATAATGGTACTGTTCATGTGTGGTATGGGTGTTTCATCATCATGTACCTGAGGTGATTCCACCCTGAATCAGTGAACGAATGAATGCAGGGTTTCATTCTGGAGGGAAATCAAGTTCCTGAGGTGGTCAGCAGAGCATCCATGGTACGACGTTCAAATTTCGTTCCTCTTTGGGAAAGAAAGGGATAAATATGAAAAGTCATTCGGTCATGGATGATGGCGCAGGTGCTTCTGTTACCGTTATGATCCAGGCAGGCAGGTAGCATTTGCCAGAAATGGATGGTACATGCATGTCAAAAGTCGGCAGGAATGTTTCTTCTTCTGGACTGGATGGTGACCAGCAAACCCAAGTTGGGATCTCATCAGTCATCATCCACCCATCATCGTCTTGTTATCCCTACAAGGCAGGTGGTCTTGTTTGAGCATCACTACTACTAGTACTGCTGTATGATATACGTATATTCCGAGATAGTATACGTGGTTGATTTGGATCAACTTAAAATGTTGTCACAATATTAGAGGTTGAACTTGGATAAAGATAATTAGTTGAGCTTATCATCACATCAAAAGGCCCATGTTTTTTTTTATCTTCCACTATTAGTACTCACCGAACTCGTGTGTTTGTTATATACATTCATTTGTTTGTACCAATGCCATGGTCATGGCATTTCTGTAGAAAGATAGCAACTTTAGAATTATTAAAAACTCCATCTCGTGCAAGAATCTTGGGGACAAGTGTTGCGCAAGACCAGCAGTTCATGCAACATTTCCAGGGGAAAAAGTGCGTATACTACTAGTATAGCGAACTAATCCAGGCAGCCACCCCACTGGTGTAAAGGAAAAATTAACAACAACATGACGACTCGCTGTCAGCTGGGTAAGCGTATATTCCTACCTCCATTAAGCATTACCCATTACATCACTAATCCTGAAAGATATATTTGCCCAAAAAACGCATGCTAACATGATGACTCTGTTAATGTGTATGACGTTTACATGGTCGTGTTTCATCCTCGAGTAGCTGCAATAGTACTCACTTATCGTCATCACATCAACAGGAGTACATGACCGCGCATTTTCCTTCTCTTCTACAGGTACTGAATCAGCGTGTATGATTAACAACTTTACAATTAATAAGAGGATGGCCCTGTGCAAGAATCTCGGGCAGCATTCTAGAGAAAAAAAAGAAGTGTCTAAACTAAACTAATCCTGACGACCACTCTGCTCCTTATTTCCCGGCGTGTCCACCTAAAACAAGACAGCATGCCTGCCTGCTCTTTTGCCCCCCCCAAGAGGAACCAGCCTTGAGCCTTCAGGAACCGTTGGATGAAAATGAGGAGATATTAACCACAAAAAAAGATTCTTTTAAAGAAATCAAAGAGATTGTTTTTTAGCTCATAATAAAAATCCCTGTGCATGATGCCTTTCTTGGGGAATTATATTAGTTCTTTTGGGATGACACTAAATTTCCTTTGAAATGAATTTTTCATGATTTTATTGATGAGAACTCAGATATTGGCCTAGATATTGGAACCACCACTTTGATCCCCGCATGTGAGGATGCAGTGATAATTCAAAATTTTGGGCCCATCTGCTTGATGAATACTAGCCTACAAATTATTAGTAAATGGATTAATACTAGGCTTGTATATGTGGCCGAAGAAATGATTGACGAAAACAACGACCATTATGAATTCGGATTTGCTAAGTCTCAGTTGACTGATTTTTTTCTCAAGTTTCAGTCACTTTTTAGAAGAGTGCAATGCAATCACAGTTCAAAGAAACGTGCAATTGCACTTTTCTGTCTTACACTTAAAAAAAATTGTAGTTACACTTTTCTGAGGTAACCGACACTTAAGAAAAATCAGTCGACTGAGACATAGGCTCTCCCTTATGAAATATGAAGTGGAAGGCATACATAGGTGAGGTGCAAAATCCAAACGTTATGCCCCATTTCCGTGAACGCCCTAGATGGGGGGGTGGGGGTGCGCGGACCAGTCCGATGGCCCGGACCGACTGGGTCACCGAAGGTCGCCACATATTGAGTAATACATGGTTACTAGGGACAAGACTAATTAATAAAAACCTCCAATGCCATATCTAGATTAGGCGACATATTTAAGATAAACATGTCTTATCAATAATTATACATGTCCTAAAGCGTATTTCTCCATAAAAAAAGTGTAGACTAAGCTAATCACATTTACAAAGAATAACATCTTGACTTCTACTAGTTCTGAAAATGGCAAAAACAAAATGGCTTGAGGTTGATGATGCCGACCGGCCTCTTTAGTTAGTATTCATCCAGTTGAAATATAGCAGGATCATCAACACCTTGTTGGTCGGGCTGTGAACGCAAACTCCCCTTCACAAGTACTTGGCCCTTGTTGGTAGGCTGATGATGCCTTCCCGTTGGCCAGCAGCTCCGTCAAGCGATCCCTGATTCTTCCGGTATGCGGACGGTTATGACGATCCGGGAGGACACACTGGAGCCCGAGCCGCAACACCGCTTCCAACTCCATCTCCTGGTCGAGCCGCCCCATGAGCTGCTCGTCGGCGGCGTCGAGAATCCTACCCCTTCCGTCGCATTCCCGGACCATCTCGATGAGCTTGTTCTTCCCGCCGCTGCCTTGCAAGATGGATGGCCTCTTCCCGCAGACGATCTCAAGCAGCACCACGCCGAAGCTGTAGACGTCGGACTGCCCGGATACTTTGCCTGTCTCCGTGTACGCTGGGTCGATGTATGACGGAGTGCCGCTGATGTTGTTGGTCGGCCGCGAGGTTTGGGTGTGCCTCACCTGCGTCACCAGCCCGAAGTCGGCCAGCTTAGCGTTGAAGTTCTTGCTCAACATCACGTTGGCTGGCTTGATGTCCCTGTGCACGATGGCCTCCGTACATTCGTTGTGGAGGTACGCTAGACCGGAGGCTATACCGATGATTATGTTGTGCCTGAAACATGCATAGATTCGAACGTTCATTTGTGATGCTAGATACAACTCCACTCCCTCAGGTCACTACTATATATATATACCATGTTTTACGCTTTTCCTGTTTTTTTTTTTGTGTATTTAGAGGCATTTAATTTGTATGTAGTTCATACTAAAGTAGATAATCTAATGAAAACGGCCGTGTGCATCATTTGGATGCGATACACCCTCCATTTTAAAACATCTTATATTGGTGAACGGGGGATTAGTTATCTTCTCGATGAGAACTTAATATATGTCGTTGTGCATACCTTGTGACCCAACTTAGGTGTGAAGGCGAACGTGTTTCACCATAAACCGCCGTATCCATGGCGCCTTTCTTAGGGTAAAGATGGTCATCGAGGCTACCGTTCTCCATTACTTCATAGATAAGCAGTAGATGTTCGCCTTCTTCACACCAACCCTTTAGGCTTAAAATGTTCCGATGATGCAGCTGGCTCATAATTCTAATTTCAGTATAGAATGCCTTTTTCGTTTGCTCTGATGACGTGTCAAGGATCTTTTTTATTGCCACGGTCGCCGTGTCTATGCCTGCAAGTGTGCCTTCATAGACAGCACCAAAAGTACCCTTTCCAAGCAATCTATTCTCGTTGAAGTTGCCTGTTGCTTCTGCCAATTCCTCATAAGGGAAATGCCTTGCATTGGAGGTGCCCGTAGGCTTTACTAAAAACACATAAAACATATTTTCTTCAGATTTAAATTATACTATTACTTCATCGGTCAATTTGTCGATCAACACATTTCAACAAAAATGTTTTACTACTACGATTAATACCTTTTGTTTTATGTTGTCTCCGCGACCTGTATCTGCGGCGCCAAAACCAACCTGCTGCTGCTAATAATAGTAATGAAGCAGCTGCAACGACGACTCCAATCACCATGCCAATTGTGCGAGAACCTGCGGAGCAGAGTAAAGATTTGTTGCCGGTCAATGCAGATTGAAATACGTATGGAAGTCTTGAGTTGAAATAATGTCCAAGAAGCATAACTATATAGGTGGAAATTGTACATAACCTATTTTACGAAACAAAAAACTTCCATTTTCTTGGTGGCACCTAAAAAAATCTTTTTGTAACCAAATTCAAACCTTTCTAAAAAAATATTTTTTATAGTACAATCACATTTGTTGAGTTCCCTGGTTCTTTATTTTAAAGTATTTTGTAGTGTACAATTAAGTATCCCAACAAAGTCTTTCTGATCTAGATGTCGCGGCCAGCAGGCCCTGCCCATCGCCCCGTGGCGAAGAACTTCGAGGAGGAGTTGTCCACCGCACGCTGCACCGTGGCGCCGAGAAGGTCGTTGACCGGCTGGTAGACGTCGCTGTAGCTGGTTACGTAGGGGCCGTCGCTGACACGCACCTCGCCGGAGTTGCCGGTGGGGGCGAGGAAGTAGTGGTTGGTTAGGCGGACGTAGCAGCGGTCGTAGCAGAGGGCCACGTCCCTGCTGCGGTTGCAGGCCGCGGCCGCGTCCCGGCCGGCGGTGGTGACGCAGTCGTAGCAGTCGGAGGCGCTGACGTCGCCGCGGCAGAGGACGAGGGACCAGACGGTGTCCGGCGCGGCGCCGAGGGCGCCGGAGGCGAAGAGGGAGGGCGAGGCGGAGGCGTTCGGGCGGAGGGTGCCGAGGAGGAGGCTTTGCAGGTTGGTCTCGTACGTGCTGCCTGCCGAGTAGTTGCCTTTGCCGCAGGACGTCCACGGCTGTGCTGCGCCGGCGAGCGGTTGTACAAGTACTGCGAGGAGCACAAGAGCTTGGAACATGCCGGCCATGGCGGGCGTGAAGACTCAATACAGGAAGCAACTTACTTTCCGACCCATATGAAGCCGAGGGAAGTGAAGAAATGGTCGTGGGCCATGCATAGTAGTATATATTTTCCTCAACTTGGTGATACGTGTTAAGTTGGTTGCAACGACCCTGATTCAAACATCCTTTTTCTTTTGAGTACTTTTCTGTCTTTTTATTGTAATAAACAAAATCTATTATGATAAAACAATTATCAATTGCACCCCGTCTCTAACATTATCTGACGTGAAGAGTTTAGTTTTGACATTAAGCATGCACACGAACGAAAGAACACAGAAAGAAACAACAAAATAAAAAAAAGGATCCACACTTGTGGCAGCGGGAACACCACCACCACCGTTAAATTCGAAGAGAATAGTGTACTAGCGTCGTCGTCGTATAATCTGAACCGTACCGGTCTTGAGTTTCATTCTAAAGAAAGTCCATGCAATCTCTAAACAGAGCATTCAACAAGAAAATGGCTAAAAGGTTCATCAATGTCAGGTACAAACAATATAGGATATACCTAGAGCTTTCACCCTAACGATCGAACTCACATATAAACCACCACTACTAAATAATGAAGTCCTCCCGTGTTACCGTCCCCACTTGCTGCTGGTGCACACACCCGATCGCCCGACTCACAATCGTCATGTGGGCAGTTTGACACGAATTCACCCTGCAAACAGCACCGCATAAACACGGCGAGTAGAGAAGCGTCATCTTCTCCCCGTCCCCATTTCATATGGCGATGTATTTGCCATGTTCGATGTAATATGGATCAAGGACACCATTAACATCGACTAGCTAGGCTATGAGCCCTTGATGGTGGCGGTGCTACATCCAAAGTTCCACCGAAGCCATGCCATGATGGAAAATCGTTAGCTGAGTGGAACCCTGGCGGCGGCGAGTTGATATTAGCATCCTAAGAGATGGTCAATTCGACCAACTTAATATGAACTAGAAAAATTCCTTGTTGGGTAAGTTCCGACTTGCATGAACGGCGTAATGACCTGAGCACCGTCTTGGAGAGAGGCTCGGTGAATAGACATGTATGTGGAGATGCGGACTATCTACACCTAGACAGAAAGACCCTACGGAGCTTTACCGTTCCTTAGGGTTAGCTTTGGGCTTTTCCCGCGCAACATAAGTAGAAGGCGAAGAAGGCCCCCTTCCCGGGGGTCTGAGCCAACAGTGAGATACCACTCTGAAAGAAGTCGGATTCTAACCTTGTAAAATTTATGCGGTGCCAAGGGATTCATTTTATTATAAAATTTCATTACGAAATTCACATGTTATATTTCCAATGGTCTAATTTTTGGGTTACATGATTAATTTTATACGGATAAAATTTTCTGAGCTAGGTATCAGCATCACTTATAAACCGATCAAATGGAGTACTAATTAACAATAACTAACAAGGATGATGGACAGTGGCGTAGCCACACATGGTCTGTTTAGTCCACTGACTACACAACTCTTTGGCTAATATAGGTAGAAACCATGTAAAAAATAAAAACAATTATGCAAATACATGTATTTGACTACATAATTAAGTTTGCATTGACTACACGGCGTTGAAGTTCTGGCTCTTGATGGACGTGATGCTAGCGACAGCTCTGACTGGATTTGCGAGTCCTCCCCCTGGGACACGGCGGCCCATATTCAAACTTAATCTTGCAATGCCAACAAAAGAGTGGCGAGTGATCATATATACTACGACACTGGAGTATTAATATTCGACTTTGGGGTACGATCTCCTGCGTGTACGCAGGGGCGGATCCAGTGGGGGGCGAGCGGTGGCCTGGCCCCCGCCATGCTCCGGCCACCCCCAACGTCCTGTAGCAGGGGCCACTAATAAAACACTTGAATTAAATTAATCACCTGCTAATCTGGAGTAGTACAAAGCTTAGTCATCGTCCCCAAACGAGCTGATTTGATGGCCTGCTTTGATGGGCCAAGCCCAAAGCATCTACGTAGTAGCCTAATCCTAAGGATTGTATCTAAACCGTACAATATAAGAGTGAACCTCCGTTTTTCCCGTAGCACGATCTCATCTATACATCGAGTTATTATCTACCTCCACATGCGCCGCTCCCCGCCGCACCGGTTCCTATCAAGCGCTGCCGGCGGCGCCGTCATCACGACTCAGGACACAGCCTCAAGGATTTAAGGGTCGGCGATCAGCGAACCGATTTCCCGTCTCTGCATCTCTTAGGTATCGCCGACGATTACAGCCCTGAACCATCAAGGTATTATCGTATATGTATGCACTTGTTATCTGCTAGCTTGATCGAATTTAGTCGTTACTACTTGCTGGTTTAGTGGCTTATTGATTATTTTCTATTTATAAACCTGCTTGTCATCATAAGAAAGGCATGTCGATTAGTATTTTTTTACAAATTGGTTGGTTTGAACTCCACCTATAAGGCATAAATGCATAACGATTTTGATAATGGCCCTGTTAATGTGCAATTTTTCGATCAAAAAATTAAGTCATCTGAAAATTTTACTGTCAATGTCTAGTTCGGCCCCCCATGGTTAAATCCTGGATCCGCCCCTGCGTGTACGGTACGTTATTTTTTCATTTTATTTTGTGCGGGATACAGAACTAACATAATTTTGGCAAGTAGAATTCTGTGAACCGTCGTCGAGGCAGAAATGGTTCGGTCCGCGGTCTCATAGGCTCATAGCACAGATACTACATCTGAGCCCCATTGCGAGGAAGATCCGTGGCCCACGAAGAAAAGCCCACTCTTACTTTTTTTTAGACTAACGAGTTCACTCTTTACTTTTGTTAGACCAACGAGTCCACTCTCCCTCTTATTGTTCTGAAAATGGCGTATTTCTACGTTTTTGATTTTTTATTTATTTAGAAAACGACGCTCCCTTATTGCAGGTTGTCCACCGTGCTACTTATTGGATCCATATGTGGTCCTTCCTCCTTCCGTTGGATCAACGGACGCTTATGGATACCGGCTGCTCTCGCCTTATGTCGGTTGTGAGAGCCATCTTCAGCCATTTTGGGTGGCTGCATACTAGAAGACTCCAATATGTGTAGTCTACGCCTCTTTCGTTGGCTGATTCATGTGGCCACTTTGGTTGACCCATGATGTAACTTGTTCCGTTTTGTACTCTTCGTTGCTACTTGCTACCTTTTTTTAATATATAAGGCCGTATGCATCTTCACGATGCAGAGGCCGAGGCGGTGCTTCTTTTCAAAAAAAAAAAGACGCTCCCAAAGTCATTCAGTCATCGATGATACATGGGCTGCTGCTCCTGGCACCGTTGTCCAAGTACCATAGCTAGGATTAATGTGGATTATGTTTTACGGTAGACGCTTGCAGAAGTTGACATGACAGGATCACAGGAAAACAGGAATGTTTCTTCTTCTGGACTGGCTCCAACTTGAAGAGACTCTCATCATCCCTGTACTACTAGTCTACTACTCCCTCCGTTCTGAATTAATTGACTCAGATTTAGTACAACTTGCGCTAAATTTGAGTCAATTAATTTAGAACGGAGGGAGTACTATGCGTTGCGAGAGATAAGGTTGAAGTGAATAACCTTAAGGGCTTGTTTGATTCAAAGGAATCTGATAGGATTTTTGTAGGATTTTAACCCATAGGAATTTTTCCTTAGTTAGTCATTTGATTCATAGGACTAGTTCCTATAGGAATCTTTGTACTACTTCCTATAGGATTTCTAACATCCACTCCAAACTCATTCTACGATTCCTTTGATGGAATCAAACAAACTTGGGTACAAACCAAATCCTATAGGATTGGAGTGGGCATGACATAGCAATCCTATACTTTTCCTATTCCTATGTCTTTCCTATCCTACAAATCAAACAAGAAATGATGCCCAAAATTAGACTTCTACGCGGGTTAACTGTGATTGATGCATATTATTAATTCAGTTCATCATAACATCAACAATGTCATGTCATGTATAGAAAGAAATAGCAACTTATCATAACATCAACAATGTCATGTCATGTCTAGAAATAAATAGCAACTATCATAACATCAACAATGTCATGTCATCTGTCATGTCTAGAAAGAAATACAGTACTCCCTCCGATCCTTATTAAGTGTCGCTGGGTATACATGAATTTGCACTGTTGTAGTAGTTTGTCCACGACAGTTTTTGTGGACCGGAGGTAGTAGCAAACTTGGGATTAAAAATCCCATCTTGTGGAAGAATATCGCAAGGAAACAGGCCAGTGTGTTCGGAACACACGGCGAGCAGTTCACGCAGTATTACAAGAGAAAAAAGGTGTGTAAACTACTCCCTCCGTCCAATAAAGGATGTCTCAAGTTGATCAAAAATTGAATGTATCTAGACATGATTTAGTGTATAGATACACCCAAATTTAATAGAAAGTGTGACATCTTTTGTTAGACGGAGGGAGTAGTACAGTATGAAACTAATCCTGGCAGCCACCACACGTACATACGAGTGCAAGGAAAATTAACAACAACCTAACGCCTGCTACTTAATCTCCGGCGTGTCCACCTAAAACATGACAACATGCCTGACAGACTGCTAAGTTTCCAGTAACCAACCATGCCAATCCTGAGATGGGACTCCTTCTAATCATCTGCCTTTTTGTAGTGAAAAAAACAGCCAACATGATGTATTTTTCGAAGCTTTATTTTAATATTACATCTTGTTGAATATATAAACAGTTTAACAATTGATTTAATTTGCAAAAATAGTAAACAAAACATGGCTTGAATAACAAAGATTAAACTAATCATACAGTCTACTAATACGGGGAAAAATCCTATGAGACTAGGTCTATTTTCGCACCATGGTAGACCTTTATCACTGAACGCCACGTATCAACACGAATCACATAGCACCTATGTCTTCTTCCTCCTCCAGTTCATTGTTTTCTGTCTGCTGTTGCCGTTCTCCCATGGTCGCGAGAATCGTTGTCCACATCCGGCCATCATCTTTCTACTAATACATTAGATAAGCAGATCAAATCTAGGGAGTATACAGTAACATCAACTGTAGCGAAGATCAAGAACACGTACAATGCAGCGGTAACAATACCGATGGAGTTTCGGTGTCGCCCATGTCATCGATGAAGAGGTTGTTGATGTCGGCGAATAAGTTGTCGCTGGGGAAGTACCCAAAAGTCTGATCGCCCCTCTCCCGTACATGATCACAAGAGGCGGAGTTTCAGAGGCTACCGTCCCTTCAACTGGTGCACTCCGGAAGACGAGAAGACTTGAAAGACGGCGGCGCAAGGTTCTGGAACTGGAACAACGAGAGACCATGTGTTGCGCGTAGACGGCTAGGGTTCGCCCAACCTGTATGGCTGTATATATAGTGCGGGCCGGTAGGACGTGGCCGCAGCCGCACATTTAAGATAACAACTTCAATGTCATGCCATGTTTATAAAACATAACAACTTTACAAATTTAAAATTCCATCTTTAGCAAGAATCTCGGAAACAAGTGACCCGTTCCAAACACTAAGATTAGCAGTTCAGGCAGCATTTCCAGACGAAAAAGTGTGTGGAATACTGTCCACCTACAACATGCATGCCAATATGACTGACTGCTAATTCTCAGTAACCAAAACACGCTAACCTTGAGCCTCCTGGATCTAACTAACGGCATGCCTGTCATTTCTCTCTAAAAAAAAGGTCACCCTATCCCTTTTTGACCGGATTAAGTTTGTCTTCGTTCCACTAAATCATCTCAAGGTGAAATTTGTTCCATGAAAAATATGACAGGAATGCAGAAAGGAGGATCTACTTATCATGCATGATTTGTTCATGATAGAGATTTTCCATGCTTAGTCATCAAGAGTTGACCAGAAGTCCAGAGCCAACTGTTTGCTACTAGTGAAGTTGCTGCATAAACCAATTTTCTTGCAATCTTGCCTGGATAGTAAAAACCCCAGTCAAACCTTTGAGGCTTGGAAAAAGTATAAAAATGAGTAACACAGGTGTCCTTTTAATTAGCTTCACTGCCTTGCGCTAAAGGCAATCGAGTTAACTAGGACACCTAAAATTTGTTAGAAGAGATCAACACGGAGAGAGGAGACAAACCGTGTGACATGATCCGTTCACGATAGAGATTTTGCCTATGTATTCATCAAGAGTTGACCTCAACGCATTGGTTGCCACTAGCCCAGTTGCTGTAAACCAATTCCTAGCCATCTTATCTTGGGTACTGCTGGTGACTCATCAAATTTACGCCGAGTCAAACAATGTGGGCTAGATGAGTACTCTCTTCGGTCCTTTTCACTCATCATATTAGCAGCAGAAAAGAGAAGAGAAGAGAAGAGAAGAGAAGGAGAAGAAGGGGAGAAAGAACGAAAAGAAAAGCGGTCACATGGTGCCGGGGGACACCGGGAAGAACGCCTGCGGCAACTTCTCCATGGCAGTCGTACATGCCAACAATCTGCTCGAGGATGGGAGCCAGGTCGAGGCCGGACCCTTTGTTGGCCATGGCTGGCCGTCCATCACCGATATTTTGATCCAGTGTATTCTGAAGAGTATGTGTGCATTCTGGATTTCTGATTATGCGAAATGGCACAAATATATCTTATTGATTACGTAGTCTCTCATGATGAAATCGTATAGCTTCTGACCATTAAAATAATTCTGTACCTTAGAACGCGGTAGCTCATCCTAGGTGTTGATTCCCCCGAGCTCATTCGTTTAAGATGAATCATATACTGTCAGCTACTAGTTTGTTACTTACATCTGCTTGATTATTGATTCACTGCAGAGTTTGCGACGAAGCGGCTGACCGCCTCGTTCGAGGTGATACGCAAAACAGACGACTCCACGGACGATGGGTTTCTGAATCTGATGCAAAACAGACGTTCTAGGGTTAGGATGCCTAAGATTTCTAGAAGAGATCAACATGCAGAGAGGAGACAAGACGTTGCTTACAAAGTTAGTTTCTATTCACTTACCTATCTATGTACCGTAGTAAGGGAAAGTTAAGTTGACACCAACTATGTATAACCTTTGATATCACAGACCAGGAGGCGCGATACGGGACTGAACAGAAAAACAGGGAAGCGGTAAGGTGACGCAGGAGCAAGATGTGGAGGGACAAACGTAGCTTGAATCGCCCGCGGTCGCATCTACATCAACTCTTTTGATGTCCCCATGATAATTGTAATTGGGAAGTATTCCAACTCCATACTAGAAGTATAAGTTGTGTCAATAGGTTGATCGAATCTCTATATGTTCTTTTCTTGCTTGAAACTGTACGAACTACCCTGTTATTTGTGTATATATTTTGACAACATTACCGATACCGAAGCTCCGCTCCTACTGTATGGATTATCTGTTTATTTATGTTAATTCACAGCTAGGTGCGTTTCAATTCAGTCACACACGTTTTTCAGTCGTTCAGTTTTCTCTGAGATTCACGTGTTTGTCTGAAGTTTTGCGTCGCGCGTTGCTCAGGTTACAGGTCTATTGGTTATGGACTCAGGGTACATGTGTTGGTGCTGTTAGCATTATCCAGGTAGCATAGCTAGAAATGGATGGTGTGTTATGGTTGATGCCTGTAAGAGTTGACGGGGCAAGTTTGACCCAATCTGGAGAGGATCCTATCATCTAGTTATCCATGCGGTTTTTTTTTTTGAGAAACACAGTGCAGACGTAGACGCTCACAAACACGCACGTACAGACACCCTAGCACCTCCGAGAGATTGGTCCGGCAAATCTTGAGGTTAACGAAGTCACCACGGGCGCTTCGCTGTTGACGGGCACATCACCTACCACTGAAAATACAGGAAAATGCGAGCACCCATGCCAAGTCTGGGACTTGAACCTGGGTGCGGTGGTCTTTGTTTGTGCTGCAATACTACTACTATACATACATTTTCTCGAAACAAACTTTCGCCCCGCTTTATAAATAAAGAAACTATACATACATTTCAAAAGATGGTTGATGTGAACCGAGTTAAATGTCGACACAATATAAGAGATTTACTGCAATACAGATCATTAATTCAGTTTATCATAATGTCAACAATGTCATGTCATGCGTATACAAATATTAATATTACGACTTTACAAATTTAAGATCTTATCTTTTGCAAGAATTAATCCCCGAAACAAGTGTCATGCCCAAATCATGTTCGAAGACTTGAGAACTTGTTTGGAGAGGATCTCATCATATTGTTATCCCTGCATTGCTCTTGTTTGTGCTGCAGTCCTGCTCTATAATGTACATATATACATTCCAAGAGATAAGGTTGATGTGAACCAACTTAAATTCTGTCGGAATATAACATATTTACTGCGATACAGATTATTGGTACAGTTTATCATAACGTCAACAATGTCATGCCATGTGTATAAAAGATAGCGACTTTACAAATTTAAAATTCCATCTTTTGCAAGAATCTCGGAAACAAGTGACGCGTTCCAAACATAGTTCAGGCAGCATTTCCAGACGAAAAAGTGTGAGGAATACTGTCCACCTACAACATGCATGCCAATATGACTGACTGCTAATTCTCAGTAACCAAAACACGCTAACCTTGAGCCTCCTGGATCTAACTAACGGCATGCCTGTCATTTCTCTCTAAAAAAAAGGTCACCCTATCCCTTTTTGACCGGATTAAGTTTGTCTTCGTTCCACTAAATCATCTCAAGGTGAAATTTGTTCCATGAAAAATATGACAGGAATGCAGAAAGGAGGATCTACTTATCATGCATGATTTGTTCATGATAGAGATTTTCCATGCTTAGTCATCAAGAGTTGACCACAAGTTGCTGCATAGCGAAGTTGGTGCATAAACCAGTTTCTTGCAATCTTGGCTGGATAGTAATAACCCCAGTCAAAGTTTTGAGGCTTGTAAAAAGTATAAAAATGAGTAGCACGTGTGTCCCTTGAATTAGCTTCACTGCCGTGCGCTAAAGGCAATCGAAATAACTTGGACACCTAAAATTTGTATAGTAGAAGAGAGATCAGCACAGAGAGATGAGACAAGACGTGGCATGATCCGTCCACGATAGAGATTTGGCCTATATATGTATCCAGTATTCATCCAGAGTTGACCTCAACGCATTGGTTGCCACTAGCCAAGTTGATGTAAACCAATTCCTAGCCATCTTATCATTTCGTGGATTCATAGGGCCTAGCTACAGTAGATCTCACCGAGTCTCCATTCTCCCCGCGTCAAGCCCTCTCTGTCCTCCGAAGCGCCAGGGGCGGGACTAGGGACTCCGGGAGGAACGCTTGCGGCGACTACTCCATGGCCGCCGTGCATGCCAACAATCTGCTCGGGAGTGGGAGCCAGGTCGTTGTTGCCGAGGGACCCTGGTTGCATCTACATCAACTGGGCTGTGTGTTATGGTTGATGCCTGTAAGAGTTGACATGGAAGGTTGGATCCAATCTGGAGAGGATCCTATATCCTATCATCTTGTTATCCCTGCAGTGGTCTTTTTGTGCGGCAGTCCTACTACTATACATACATTTCAAGAGATAAGGTTGATTGTGAACTGACTTAAATGTTGTCACAATATAAGAGATTTACTGCCATACAGAATATTAGTTCAGTTTATCATACAATCTCATGTCATGTGTATACAAAATATCACAACTTTACAAATTTAAGATATTTTGCAAGAATCTCTGAAGCAAGTGCCGCGTCCCAAACACAAGACCAGCAGGTAGCATTTCCAGACCAAAAAGTGTGCAAAGTAAGGTCCACCTACAACATGACTGACTGCTAACTCTCAGTAACATAACATGCTAACCTTGAGCCTCCTGGATCTAACTAACTGTCACCCTGTCATTTCTCTCGGCAAAAATACTCACCCCACCTGTTTTTGACTGGATTAAGCGGTCTTTGTTCCACTAAATTATTTCGAGATGAAACTTTCCATGGATGTTTTGTAACTATAATGCAGGGACAGGGAGCTTATCATGCATGATCCGTTCACGATAGAGATGTGCCCCAATCGTCAAGAGTAGAACACATCCAACCGGCTGCTACTAGCAAAGTTTCTACATATATACTGATTTCTTGCAATCTTACCTAGATACTAATAACTCCCGATCAAACCTTTGAGGCTTATTAAAATTAGTAACAAATGTGTCCTAGCTACACTGGCACTGAAGGCAATTGAGTTAGGACGCCTAAAATTTCAAGAAGAGATCAACATGTGGAGAGGAGACAAGACGTCGCTCGCAAAGTTAGGGGTGTCAATTGTATTTTCTAAGTATTTAACTATCTATGTAGTAAAGTAAAAGTTAGGTGGACACTGACTAAGCATAGCTACTGCATGACAAGAGTATTTTCTTTGTAATGAAGTACAAAATTCCTGCACCAAGAAGAAGTTATCGCTATAAACTACTTCCTCCGTACGATAATATAAGATATTTTACATATTTTAATATGGAAAACATACGGATGTACATAGATATATTTTAGTGTGTAACTCCATAAGTAGTCCGTGTTGAAATACCTAGGACATCCTATATTATGATACATAGGGAGTATGTTAGTATATATATAATGATAGCCATTTCTCTTCATCGTTTTATCAATGAAGAATCATTCCTTTGACGTGCCGAGCAAGAATTGTTTAGCATGAATAAGGGAGGACCCATCTCAGCATTGTTTAGCTTCATGTCAATTGGCAAGAGTAACACCAGTGGTTATGCCTACCATTGTGTTGGCTAGCCCATGTTAACACTGACTTTTATGATGTGGTTGAGGTGATTGAAAGATATGAGTTGCACATTTTTTCCCACCATATGATATCATATCAGTCACTATTGACCCCACACATTTTTGAAACCGACCTTATCCCTTCTCATCCCCCACCCTGTCTTGACAACCGGCGCGAGGTGGTGGTGTGTTGTGCATCGTCGAGTCGTCATGGGGAATCTGCATGTTCAAAGGGCCGCGAAAGAAGAGGTGAGGTTGGTGCCTCCAAGCGCAGCCGGAGTCGGCGTTGTCATTGTTGATGTCGAGGTGAGCTCCCAGTATAGCATGTGTCCCCAACAAGTCGATGATGATTTTACCAAACCCTTCGTTCAGTAATATAAATGTTTTGGCAAACTAAATTAACTTGTCAAAACGTTTTATATTAGTGAGCAGAGGAAGTTCAATTTTCTAAGAATGGCCGGTGCAAGAATCTACTACAGCACCTCTTAATTTCCGGCGTTGTCCACCAAAAACACGACAGCATGACTGACAGACATACTGCTAATTTTCAGTAACCAACCATGCTGAACTTGATCCTCCTGAATCTAACTAACCATCCGTCACCATGTCATCAATTTCTGTGGCAAAGATAAAATGATCTGTCGCCCTGTCCTCAAGCCTGATGCGGCTTTTCTTTACCGGTTTCCGCTGGACCATGTGGAGCTAAGAACAAACTTTTCATGGAAGATTTTATAAAAGGAGAACAGAAAGGAGGAGCAACTTATCATGCATGATCCGTTCACGATAGAGATGTGGCCAAGAGTTGACCTCAGCACATTGGCTGCTACTAGCCAAGTTGCTGTGTAAACCAATTCTTAGCAATCTTACCTTGGATACTGCTGCCTGCTGGTGACTCAGCAAGTTGATGCTCAGTCAAACCTTTGAGCCTTACAAAAGAAAATGGTAACAAATGAATCCTTAAAATTAGCTCCACACGCCACTAAAGTCAGTTGAATTTTTTAAAGCTAAAATCCAGTAGAGATAGGACACCTAAATTTTCTGTAAGAGAGCAAAACGATAATATGAACTGAGACAATACATTGCTCACAAAGTTAGAAGTATCAACCCGAGTAATCATAACATTTTCTAGTTAAGTGTTGTTCATAAAAAGTATATTAAATGAGTGCCTAAAATACCATTTTCTGCGGCACTAGGTTTGTTGTTTCTTATAAGACATAAGACTATCATACTTTATCATTACTTTGTAATGCCATTAAGTTGTACAAAAAGATATCAATTGTAAATTTTCAAAGTATGATATGTGCGTAATTTTAACAAGACAGACCCCCTCCCTTTCCCTTTCATTTTCGCCCAACTATCATGGCCTGGCCTATACCAAAGTGGCACATGCCAACATCTTGGTATACCTCTCACCCACCCGCTCCCTGCTGAACAAAGACTTTTTATTGTCGTTGTACTCCTCTTGGCTTCTAGCTCGGCTTAACGAGCATATGTCCATCCCCTTAACACTACCTCTGATCCGATCGGCTCCACAGAGACCCCCCAACCCCTATTCTCAAGTCTTCGACTCTCCTACAACTAATCTCGTCAACTCTATTGTCTCCACATCATTGTCGGCTCTTGCTCGTGTTTCATGCCTCCCTTAGGTTGCCGCCGACATGCCTGTGTTTCAACACGTCTTGCCCAATGCCGCCACCGTCGTCGTCTTCGGATTGTCCGACATGAATGTGATGGGAGAAAATGAACATATTTTTCTTCAATAGAGCAAACATATATAAGAACAAATAAATAAACAAGTAGTTATTTATCGCACCCATTTGAATAAAATACCGCAAATGAGATTCCACCTGTCAAATGGTGATGTCGAAACCAAGGCAAGGTACGGATCCAAAGGACAGACCACTCCTTAAAAAAACCCAGCTCGAGTATATTGTTTAACAAATGGAAGTAAGATGCTTCTTAGAAGGGGCATATATATTATTTTGGTTTGAAGAGAAAACTATAATAATAAGAAAATAAAAATGAAGTGTTAGGGGGGACAAAGACCAAACAAAGGCACCATCTTGTGTCCTGCCCTCTTCCTTTGCTGTGGGCGCGGCAGCTAAAATAACCAGCTTCCTCTCCCCTTTTCCGTCAGCTATTCTAATTCTATCCACAGAGAAGAAGAGATTCCAAATCGAAATTAGCAGCAGCAGAGAAGAAGCAGAAGCAGAAGAAGAGGAGAAAGAAAGGTCCTCACATCACATGGTCTACCTTTTCTCCTCCCCGGAACCATCCTCCCCCTACCCCCCGTCTTCCTCCTCAGCCTCAGCCTCCTTTCTTGAACAGGAAGCAGCGGCGTCCCGATCCGACTCCCTTTGATCTCCAGCTCCGTTTTGCTGGCCGGCTGGCCGGATTCTCGATCGATTCGCCGATCTCCGGGCTTCCTTCGCCCGCGGCCTTTCTAGTTTCTTCTCCGCCCCGATCCCAAGCTGCCGGATCGATCGATCGATTGATTGATTTCAACAGGCGTGGAGGATTCTTTCCCACGTCTCATGCGGCGGAACCGGAGCCGGAGGTTCCAGGTTTCTTGCCGATCGCTATCATCATTCCGTGGATTCTTAGGGCCTAGCTAGCTCCAGCCCCCATCCCGAGCAGAAAGCTGGGATTTTTTTCCCCTTTCCAGCTTTCTTGTTGCTCGGGTCAAACCGAAGCTGTCCCTGCTGGATCTCACCGAGTCTCTAGCCCACCTTCCAATTCTATCCATCTGCTGCTGGGACCTGATCGCCGCCGCTGAAGAGGAAGATGGTGGGGCAGACCATGATGCGCATCGTGCGGCCCTGCTTCAAGCCCTCCCTGTCCGACGCGCAGGTCGTCGGGGGCGGCGCCGGGGTCGGCACCAGGGACGGCCTGCTCTGGTACAAGGACACCGGGAGGCACGCCTGCGGCGACTTCTCCATGGCCGTCGTGCAGGCCAACAATCTGCTCGAGGATGGGAGCCAGGTCGAGGCTGGTCCGTTTGTTGTTGATGAGGGCGCGCAGGGCTCCGCGGAGGGGCCGTGCGGGACGTTCGTCGGCGTCTATGATGGTCATGGTGGGCCGGAGACCGCGCGGTTCATCGCCGATACTCTGTTTCACCATTTAAAGAGTAAGTATGCATCTAAGCATTATGATGATGGAGGTGCATGATGAAATGAAATTACTAGCTTAAAATGTGGCACCTCATCCAAAAAGTTGGTTCGCGGGCGCTTATATCATATTAGATGAATGAGACTTTCGATTTGTACTAGTTTGTTACTCACAGGTGATCTGTTATTGCTTCACTGCAGAGTTTGCGACGGAGCAACAGACCGTTTCAGCCGATGTGATACGCAAAACCTATGCTGCCACAGAGGAGGGGTTCCTGAACCTTGTGAGGAAGCAATGGCTCGTCAAACCACAGATCGCCTCGGTCGGTTCGTGCTGTTTGGTTGGTGTCATCAACGAAGGAGTTCTTTACATAGCAAATGCCGGGGATTCTCGGGCTGTTCTCGGGAGAGTCGAAAGGGGCGGCAGAGATATCAAGGCCGTTCAGCTGTCATCGGAGCATAATGCGAGCTTTCAGGCTGTTAGGGATGAACTAAGACAGTTGCACCCAGAGGATCCGCGAATCGTGCTCCTAAAGCACAATGTTTGGCGCGTGAAAGGCATTATTCAGGTATTTTGTTCTGCTGAGCTCTGTAAAATAAACAATATGTAGTAGAACTCAGATGTAAATTTGGGCTACAAGCTTACTTAATGTTTGATTATTTGCTTCTCAGGGCACACCATTTCTACAAAGTTCCATGATCGCTGACTTTGACAATATTAGCATAAATTACTCATGTTCTGGCCTTCTGTTTTTTGTGTTCAGGTTTCCAGATCAATTGGTGATGCCTATCTAAAAAGTTCAGAATTCAACCGTGAGCCTCTTTTGGCACGGTTCCGTATTCCAGGACCCTTCCATAAACCGATTCTTTGTCCAGAACCATCCATACTAGAACATAGACTGTGTGCAGAAGATCAGTTTGTTATATTTGCCTCTGATGGACTATGGGAGCACTTGAGCAATCAGGAAGCTGTGGATATAGTGAACTCTTCACCTCGGAATGTAAGATCATCTTCCACACTTTCTCTTATATTATTCTTTAGCAATGTACTGAAATATACTTCCTGTTTCAGGATTGATTTATATTATTGAAGTTTAGCAAAAATAGATGGAACCAATTGTTTTGTCAAAACATGTAGAGTTTACTTGTAAGAACCATTCGTAGCAACTCTTCTTTGTTCCACAACTTCTAATTTACACCAATTGGTTTGCACATAATATTGCACTGCCTTGGCTTTTCTGTGACATAGATTAAGTCCAGAGGAACCAATCTTCTGTGAATGTATAATTTATTCAGAGAAGCTGTCCTTGAGTTTGTTTGAAACCATGTTAGCTGCACAATGCTCTTACGTCAGTTCACTGTTTGTTTAGCTAAGTCATTATCTTAAGTGAGTCAATTCATCATCATGTTTTTTGTTGGCACTGTCTTAGAATGAAAAACATTTTTTTGTCCCCTGGTTCCTTTGTTCTCAGTTTCCTATCTAGACCTTGCTTTGTGGGGGATATACCGATGCAGATAGTGCCATCATTTTGACGGTTCGAGCATAGGTTGTTTTCACAGTATATTCCACAAGTTTTTTTTATGACATTACCTGAATTTCTGCCCTGGGCAACTCGCTCTGCTCACAAAGCACCTTGCAAATTATGAATAGAAAATTTAAGATAGTGGCCTTGCATTATAAAATGACGAAGGTACCTTTCATGCTTAGGTTGATCATCATAGATGATGCTCTTCGCTTTTGCAAATTTAATTCCCTTTTGTCGAGTTATTGCATGCTCGCGATGTTTGGTTATCAACTGTTGCTCGTTGCTAAATGTTACAAAAATATATATCTCTGCAGGGTATTGCGAGAAGGCTAATAAAAGCAGCTCTCCGAGAGGCCGCGAAGAAAAGGGAGATGCGGTACTCAGACTTGAAGAAGATTGATCGTGGGGTCAGGAGACACTTCCATGATGATATTACTGTTGTAGTACTATTCATGGACCCTGCACTCATCGGCAGGAGGTTATATGGTGGCCCATTGCTTTCGTTACGGGGTGGCGGTGGTACCCCAACGCTTGCACAGAAATGCTGACCATCAATGATGCTTTCTGGAAATATCCTATATCCTTCATATCTTGGCTGGTGCTTTCTACATCACAGGCAGGCATGATGCTGAGCTGCGTGGAGCTATATAGGAGGAGCATATTTATTTTGACCTCTAATATGTACAGCTAGAGGTGTTCGGTCCTGTTGCATGAGCTCGAGACCGTGACATGTCATTGGTGTGATGCCCCGCGGCCTGCTCGCTGGGAGAAACCTGGCATCTGCGTAATTGCAGGTATCGCTGTTTCTTTTCGCGGGTGGATGAACTGAACTTGGGCAGTACTTACAGAAACATGGGATAAATGGTGCCTCGTGGGATTCGCTGCTGTTATTACATCTCATACCCATCTCTTTCGTTTTGCAGCGTGTCCCAGGTCCTGTTGTGAACAGAAAAAAAGTCTGAACGCTGTTAGCGACGGGCTTTGTGTAAAAAGAATATATGCCCATTTTTCCGAGCTGGCAATGAAAAAAAAACCTTTTGCATTTCAAGTACATGGTTATATAGGAAGAATCATCATGTGTAAGAAGAGGATCCCTGTTTTGAGAGGGAATTAACTTGTGAGGCAAGTACCGTATTGTGCTGTTTTTTTGTTTGTTTGTCATGTGTCGCTTTGGATTCGCAGGCTGACTGGGTGATTATTCAAGTATCCTAGGTTTCTCGCTTTGGGTTCATCTATATTGTGGGTGAATTTTTTTTTTTTTGAGAAGAGGGTGAATATTCTTTTTGTCTCTTGTGTGTTGCTGCATCCAAGTACTAGTAGTAAATTGGTGTTGTGATGACTGTCTGAAAATAATTTTGTCGAGGGAGAACATGAGTTACGTTTCTGCAGCTGCTCTGTTGTGACCATAGCTGGAATCAAACCCATGCATTGATCTTACATAGAATGTTGTAGTGGTCCCAAGGGAAAGCAAGTTTTTTTTTTGCTTGAGTAAGAAAGAGGACTTGCCAGCAAATCCAGAAAGCAAGCTGATGAGAAGACGTGTATGGAACAAGAGTACAAGACAGTGTATGGTACAATACAAAATTGAGTCCCATGTAAGCAAACCAACTTATGGTTGGATGGTTAGCAGGGTGGTTGTACCCTTAGCCCACCAGAGTTCAAACCCCAGGTTTGACATCTGTGTGTTGCATTTAGGCGGAATATTCTTTCAGTGGGAGGCGACGTTCCCGTCGACAGCGAGGCGCCCGTGGTGACTTCGTCAATCTCAAGACTCAATCCGCCGGCTCAGTATTTCGGAGTTGCTCATAGGGGTAGGGTGTGCGTGCGTGCGTTCATAGGGGTGAGTGTGTGCGCGTGTATGTGAGCGTCTGCATTTGTACTGTGTTTCTCAAAAAAAAAAAAGAGTCCCATGAATAAAAGAACTCACCATGGTAAAAAAAAGAAAGAAATAACTCACACAAGACAATCAGTGGGCTCTGCTCGTGGACTATAGAAGGCTAAAATTTGGTGTAAACTCAATGTTTTGAGGCCGTCCACACCATAGGGCACATGTTGGTTTTCTCTAGTACTCCCTCAGTTCCAAATTAGATGACTTTCTTTTATCAAAAAGCGGATGTATCTACCCTCAGTTCCAAATTAGATGACTTCTATTTGGACAAAAGTGGATATATCTAGATATGAAGTCTAGATACATCCACTTTTTGATAAAAGAAAGCCATCTAATATGAAACGGAGGGAGTATCATATTTCAGTTTGCAGGAACAAATGATGCGTACTAGATTTTAGTGGAAAAAACAATTAAGACTACCTTGATCAAAGCTACAACACAAACAAATCATAGTTACAATTGGAACCTAATCAGATTCTAAAAAACATCTTGTGGTGCTCGAGGCTTGTGAGAAGTGACAATGCCTCTCCGAAAATGAACAAGCTTAGCAATAATGTATCCCGCGCCAAACTTGTTGAGTAACACACACTAAGGAGCTAGAGTTTCTTTGCAGTGCACCGGTTCTCACAACTTTCTCTTCTTTAGGAGTAAGTTGCTGTGTTGTTGTGCCTCCTCTTTGCAGGCCCTTAAAAAGTGTGTAAACATGATCCAGCGCTTCGAGCCAGTGAAGTCGGGGGTGAACGTCGGAACCGCCGCCGTCGCAACATAGTTTGTATCGACTATCATAGCAGCAGAACAAGAAGAAATAGAAGAAATTTAGGAGGTCAAGCGCAAGACAAAATAAGACTGTGTCCTGCATCTGATATGTATAGCTCCCGCCTGCCGCTAAGCCAGGTCCCACTGCGGTCCATATCCATGAGGACCATGACTGCAAACATAGATAGATAGCTGGTACCGGTCATCTCCAACACGTTCCGAGTCTCATCCCTGACCTGATACGGGCATGGCTTGGCGGCGACCTGGACTGGTCTGATCTAGGTGGTATGTACGTGTATATCCAAATTATAACCTAGTAATCAGTTGAGAGAGAAAATGACACCTAGTTAATCACGGTTAAATCGTAGAGGCAAACATGACATGTAGACCAAAAGCGTCAGACTTTTTCCCACCAAAATCAACCTGTCACCCACCTTTGTTCAGAACCATAGTAATTGAAATTTTGAAATAGAGCAAATAATCACCACCATGAACAATGAACATTCATCAGGCACGCGCAGCTGAAAATCAGGAAAAAAAAAAGAAGGATCGGGAAGGGGAGGAACGCCAAGCATCAACATGCCTAGTCTTGATGGTCGAAATCAGCTCAACCAAGTGCAGCAAAGGCAATTCCATGGCGACAGGGTAGCACAACTGTGGTCAGAGTACAGATCGAGAGAAGGCGACATACCAAACCTGAGGTGACGCAACCAAATCTGGTAAGGAAACGGGCCCAGCTTTGAGTTCTAGTCTAGTAGGGCACAGAGATGTTGAGGCCCAAACGGAGACGGACACGAACCTGGCAGCACGGCACCATCAGTAGTTCCTATACAAATTCAATGGATTGATCGTCAATTGTGACAACGACAAAGGGATTTCGGATCTTCGGAGGACAAATACCATGGGCAACTTCGGCCAACAACGCGGGAGCAAACACAAGGGGAAGAAAAACAGGAAGAAACCAGTCCAGAAGGAGGAGCTTGACAAAACGAAACTCAATGAAGACGAGGAGGCGGGCGAAGAGCACGAAGAAACTGAGAAGAGGAAGACGATGGTGGTGCTGCGGAGCCTGGACGGCGTGGAGCTGGTGGTGCCCAAGGCGGAGGCGAGCCGGTACGGCAGGAACATTGAGAGGGACATCCGGTACGCCTACCACCGGACAGCAAGCGGCTACACCCTCATCAGGCTCCCGGTCAAATCCGACATCCTCTCCATGGTCGTCCACTACTCCAACCAGCATGCCTCCGACCCCGGCTGGGACGCCGCCGGGTTCGTCGGCGGCCTCGACCACGCCACCCTCATCGACCTCATCCTCGCCGCTGAGGACATCGAGAACCGAGGCCTGCTGAGCCTCGCCTGCCGGGCCGTCGCCGACGTGATCGCCGGCAAGTCGCAGAGACAGATTCGCGCCATGTTCGGCATCAGGCCACCTCCGGAAGCAGCCGGCTCCTCCACGCCGGACGATCAGGTGGCGGAGGAGAGGGCGCTGAGGGCTCTCCACATCGTCCGCTGCCAGGACTTCACCGCGTACGACCCCAGGCGCCGCTCATACTGGCGTACCCGGTTCTGCGATTATAACATCGCCTTCTTCGACCTCGACAAAGAGTGTGAGCACTACTCCTACATTAGTTAAATATAAATGTCAACATACATGCATGCATGGCGGTGAATTTTAGTTACATGATGTATATGTATCCCTTGCATGCAGCTAAGTTTGGCCGCGGCCCCCCGCTTCATAGGATGCGCGAGTCGTCGATCGCGAGTTCTTCCATCAACATCATTTCCTTGAAGGTGCGCGAGTCGGATGTTGGCTTTCCGATCAACGTGTTTGGCACCGTCATTGCCCGGGACCTCATCGACTATAGATGTGTCTATCTCTTCAGACGTGAAGCCCATGACTCTCAGCTCATCACCTCACCGGTATGTTTTCCTTTTGGGTAGAATTAATACTTAGAACACTTTACTTACGTAGCTTGAAACACCCTATCACTAGACTAGACCTCGGATAACTAATCTGGCTATATTCACTAGTGTTTTGTTCTTTCATGGTATCGACATATTCTCAGTTTTATAAACTCTTTGGTGGGTGCAGGATGATATGTTAACTTTGATAGATCCACACCGAGGGCTTGTTCCAGCGGATATTATTTACTTTGAGATCAATTTAAAAATCAAGTGTGATGGAGGTGCAACTAAAGACTTCAGCCGAGGTTTAACAGATTTCAACATTTGTCGTCTCGGTTCTGAGCAAACCATGACCACCGACCTAAGCAGCTGGCTTAGCCGAGTGGAATTAGAATTTTCAAGTGTTTCACGTCCCCTAGAAGCTTCGATTACAATCAATGTTCTCGAGGGCCCCTGTAAAATCACAAGAGTACATGCTTGGACTAGTGGAAACACTGAGGCTCGTATCATTCTATATGGTGCCGAAGCAGCTGCAGGAACTCAGATGACAAAGAGTATCCATTCTGTCCCGTTAGCTCGTCGCGTGGTGTTTGTTCCACTAGGTGAAAAACTGATGTTGCATCTTGTTGGTGACGATGAAGCTGAGGACCTTGTCCTCCCTATAGGACATTGTGACGATGATGTCCAGCTTGTTTGCAAGATGGGTTGGAGCAAACTGCATGTGAAAGTTTCTTGGACAGCAATCCCAAACAGAGAGACAAATGAATGGAGAGAGGTTGTCGGAGAAAGATGGCTGTTAACATGACATGGAGTCACACCATCTCAACCCTCATGTTTATGGGGACTCCGGTAGGAGTGGTGCATTTCAGTCAGACGAAAGAAAGATAGATATGTTCTAACTACAACTTGCCAAAAGTCGGAAGTTGTTTCTTTCCATAGCTATATATGTATTACTCAGATGTATATAAAAATAACCGAGTTAACGTTAAACCTAGTTTTGAGAGGAAATGGGTGAGGGTGTTTAGTTAGACTTTTGTTTTCCCTTATAAAGTACATTTTTTATCGAATCATATTAACTTGTGATCTATTTTTGCCTATTTTTTACGTGAGGAACTCAATTGTTAAAACCGCTCTAGATACAGACAAATCGTTCAAAAGATATTTCTGTTTGAATTTACCGTTTTAGAAAATAAACTGAAAACTGGCTTCGGATCCTTGACACCCCAAAACCGGGAATTCCCACAGGTTTTGTTCTTCCCATTAGGGTCCTAATGCAAATGCGAGGGCATCATCTGTCGTTGATTGAAAGTATCTAAGAAGTTAAATATTAGTTCATTGATATCATATTATTTCCCATCATGTGACAATTAAATAAAATTGTTCTACAATTATTTAACAATGTTTTGATAAGAAAATATCACTATGCAAGTAACATATTTATAGCATTATTAACGTGACGTATGAAAATTATAGTTATATGGGATGTGCTAGAAAACTATAGTCATTGAAACGTTATGATAAACAAAATATCACGTCTATAGAATGCAAATATGTGGACGAATTATTGTTTTCAAAATATTAAATATGTCTCCCCCCACCCCACTCTATGTATCTCACACACAGACATACATATGTGTTACCTTGTAACATCGATCTAACAATCCCAAAACAAACTGAAATCCTTCTAACACTATATATTTAGAATATAAAGAGAAAAATTGTATTAGTCATCCTCTGATGGCATTCAAGTGTTACATCTTTAAATGAGGCGCAATATGTATATGTTTTTTGTTTATCTAATAATTAGGATCCACCTTACAATAGTTTGATGATGATTGTACTATTTGATACACTTATAAAATCTATTCATTGTGACATGCTGAGTTTTCATTTTGGTGAATTCATGTATGTGATAGTCATAGGTATAATTAAAAAGACCTATCACTTTGTGACATATGTAGTTGCAATTCAAAAGATATAGCTGGTGTGATTTTTTTAGTACAAATATGAAGTTCTACCTGTTGTTCTATGTTGGATACGATTATGATACTTTGTATTTGGTTTTTGTCTTTAAAAATGAAGATATATCGATTGTGTGCTTTAAAAATAAAGAGGTTTTTGCTATATTGATGGTCAAATATTGTACTTCTCTATGAAGTATCAGACATATGTATCTTTTATGTTTGTTTGAGCCAGCATATACAATTTTATGGAGCTATTATTCTCGAGAGATTTCGATTGTTAAAAAATAATTATTATACTATTTCAGTATTTGAATACATATTTATTTTCAAACCACAAATCAAAGTAGACATCTCTTTTACCAAATTCAGATAGACTCTTTGTAATAATCTTATATCTTGGGTAGAGATAAACCACAAATGTTCTCACTGAATCTTGTAAGTAAATAGGTCTAAGATGGGCTGCATTGAATATACATTTTCTTTGTTTTTAAAACATCAAGCAATACCTAAATAGACATGCACTTTACCCACATGCTCACATAACATCAACGTACGGCTATAGAAGCGGAGAATTTAGATTAACATTGTTTTGCCTCTACCAATGATATAAAACGTGAAATGACGTGGCACACATATTATAGAACACACAACCTATATGTTGTAAAACAAATCTTGACATTTCTCTCCAAAGTACTACAATGCATGATTTTATAATTTACTTCACTTGTATTTCATCAAATTATGGTTGATGTTTCGTGCCTGGAGGAATCGGTAGTCACCCTTTGAGTGTTGTTGAAAACGAATAGGCAATATTTGTTTGTTCGTCGTGTCTTGCTCAAACAAATCTCGAACAATGTTGTTTATAATCGTTAGGTTGTCAATCTAGTAGGCATAACTCGCCATGTAGAACGCTTTTTAATTGTGATGAAATTTCTATTATTACTCAAACATGCATAATTAATAACATTGGTATATGTTTGTATTTTGATTTTTACCTGCTTTTCGTGTATGTAAATGTGCATGCCATTTTTTTTCAGGATGGACAACTGTTTTAGTTGTCTAAAAATTTGTTTTGTTTGTTGCTGAAATTGAAGAGTGACATATGTTTTAATTCATCGTAATGGATGCAGTTATATACGTGGTGGATAAGGGATAAGGATGCGAAAAGATGACCTGTTTATCCGACTTAATCTTCATTTTGTACGTGCGTAGCTCAAAATTTTGGATTAAAAGTTTGTGCTATGTATGTATAAAATAGAGATTAAGCGGGAAACGTTAGTCATGTTTTTTCACCCCTAATAAGGGACATGGTATAGTAGACACATACGGCAATTAGCGGTGGGACCGGCCGGATGTAAAAATTAATGAAGCAAAACATTAAATAAAAAGGAAAACATATCAGCCAACTTTGTTTTATGTTTATGTCAAATTAAACGACAGGTGATATTTTTTGTAGATTGACCACGGGCACCTTTCTTTAGTTTAGTGGAATGGATTGTTCGATGGTCAGCTAGAGAATATTTATCGTGTTATCTTCAAGTCATATATAGCTAATAGTTCAATTTTTAGAAAGTATGCATGAATGTTTCTAGGGGTTACACGGAGCTTATTTAGCTGGTCAAATATCTAATTGTACGTCCGGCTGGATTATATATAACGGAATTTTCTACCCTGGATTTTACATAAGAAATAATTACTCTCGGCCGGATTGCACGCAAGGAGTACTACGGCTGGCCAGGCTACATGTATATAACGTGTTGATGTTGTGACGTGTTTTCTCAAGGGAGGTGTACGGGTCCGTGATGTGATTATTTTTTTTAGATCGGATATGATTTTTTTTTGGGGACGGGAAACGGTACGCGATGGTTATTGAAACAATTTTTTTGTACCATTCCATCTTTTGATCTCAACCGTCACAATAAAAATCAACGGATTATATATTTCTAACCTATGTGGCTAAACGTGATGGCTTTATTAGACATCCGTATATTGTTTTTAGTATATAATAGATGCTCATTTGGAAATCAAGTATTTGTGAACGGAGTGAGTATGCAATTTTGCAAACCGGACTGGTGAATATGAACCCCTATGTGACGCTCAAATTCAGGGGCATTTCAGACATCTCACAACTCAACACCGTATATAAGCTAAATCTTCAGAAGTCAAAAGAAGTCTCGGGGCAGTTTCTAGGAGTTTATACCCACCACAGTTTTTTCTCACCAAAACCCATAAACAGGCTTATGCATAAGCAGAAGTATAAAAGAAGTGTCCCTAAATCCATAAGAAAACAACATTATTTTTTTCTCATTATGCACATATGCTGCACCTATTTAACCGAGCTATAAGCTAGAACATTTTGTGCTCAAAAGTACTTCGTGTGTTCCTTTTTATAATGTGTTAACCATAATTTTAATATAGACTAGATAAAATGAGTAAATCTACACATCAAATATTTCTCGCTACAGAAATCAGGAGAGATGCCGACGCCAGAAGTTATGTCAACGGCTAAAAGTCAGGACCGTCGTGCCGACGTACACCCACGGCCAAAAAAAAAACCGTCGGCGCAAAACGACCGTCAGCATAGGTCCCCTCCATATGGCATTGCGAGTCCTCTGAAACGGTCGTATATTCATGGAAAATTTACCATATACCTTATTAAGATAAACGGTGAGAGTATATTATATATTCGGTGGAATAATATCCTAGTGTCGTAGAGCACCGGTTGGTTACACAAACGAGCAGAGCAGTTCGGCATCCTCTTGTAGAGGGTGCTTTCGGTGATGACATGGCATGTTTTTCTTCACACCATACACCGTGGCAATTTTTATCACCATAATGCATAGTGACTCGCACAATCCATTAGGATCATGCATGCGCCTCGAAGGCGACGTTGTCACCATCATGTTCCTCGTTGTTTCCATCTGCATCGTCGTCTCCGTGGAGGTCTAGTTTCTTCTTGCTGTCATCGTCTAGGTCATTCATAAATTGTAAATGTTTAAAATTTTGATACTTCCTAATAATTACGGTGACTGTGTGCATCATTTTGATGTAGATGATGGGATCCGCACCCCATTACTAAAAAACAACAGTACCCCGGTAGTTGTGATTCTCTACCATTTTTATTTAGAATGTCCTAAGAAGTGTTGCCTGCTATGCATCCAGCTCGACCGGTAGACGGTAGACCAGGTCATTTGCCGCCAGCTTTTTCCTCCTTCGTGAATTATGTTTCTCTGATTCCACTTGTCCACCACATAAAACTACAATCTCTATACACTTGCACTCATCCAGTGTCCATAGCTGGTCCAATACTTCATGGAATGCCATGGCCTGCATTGTACCATTTTTATCCTGACCTCGAGCATGTTCAACTCTTTCCAAACATCCTTTACTGATCTACATTTAATAAAGAGATGACAACCTTCTTCATCAGAACAAGCACTTTGTATCTTTGCAAGTAACGATTGGCACGGCTGTCGACACCAGAATTTCGGTAACCAAGGATCATCCAATATTTCCACTTTGTTCCATCTCCTATTCTCCAATTACTCCATGAATAAGCAGCTCTATACCATGTAAAAGAAAATACTTCTCCAAGCATACTAGATGCTTAGCTCCGCCTTTGCTTCGAGAACATTCCCTTATAGACAATACTTGGCACACAAGTCTTGGGTGCAGATACACAAACTAAACCAGCCGCCACCTGTTGAGAAAGTATTGCAAGGTTAAAGCTATGGAGATCACGAAAACATAACCCCCTTTTCGTTGCGGCAATATCAACTTAATCACTTTTACGTATCATGTGTGAAGTAAAACACAAAAGTGTGCCACGTCAACACGGTTTTGCTTAAAACTTAGCTATGAATGGTCCAACTCATTTATGGAGACCTCTCTATACGATTGTGCCTTTCTTTGATAGTCATGCATGGTTGAACCTTCTAGAGGTTAACAAATAATAACACACAATATTTTAAAGTGCGTTACAGTTAGGCCTTCTTGTATACATGGGAACCTTCTATCGCAAGCCAAGGATTTTGAGAGGGCCCCATCATACACTAAAACCCCCTATTAATGTAATTATTAGATCATTTGCTTTATATATATAAAAAATAAATATGTAAACACTTTAATTTATATTGTTAATTAATTGATCATAAAACTATGTTATAAATATAATGAAAATTTAACATAATGCAAACAAAGAATGCTGCAACTAACATTTAACAGTTTTGTGTGGTTAAAATGTCAAATAATAAACACTATACAATTGTACTAGTTAAGACTAGTCATGGTAAAAGTAAGTAAAAAAAATTAATATAAATATTCACCTCTGTCTTAAACTAATTACAAAAACTAAATACACTGTATATCTGTGCAAAAGATATTACTACCATTGAAATATGAACATGAGTATAGTGGGCGTTTAAGCTACCTGGATCTTAGAGGAGGCTTAAGACAACCGTTCTTTTATGGAGCTGCCGAAAAAGATCACAACATGTTGTCAAACGCCGGGTCTCTCGTGGTAGATGGGTTTGATTGTGACCTTCACCCTCCCATTGCTTTCTTTCATCCCCAAGTGCACTCGCTTTCCGGATATTAGAAGATGGGCCAGATCGCAGATTGCTCTGGAGTCCATTAAGGGAGTCGTGACACAAACTGAGCACCGGATCTAGATTACTTCGGACGCTGATGACGTATACTGTCATAACACTTCAGTTGAAGTTCGGAGGTGGGTTGATATCATCAAAAGGCATTCGTTGAAACACGGCCTACTAAAATTCGAGACAAATCATCAAAAGGCTGCATCATCAAGTGTGTCGTGCAAGAAGTCCGTCAAACAAAGGAAGCTCATTCATTTACCTCTGTCTACTATGTGTATCTTATATTTGTTCCCTGCTCCAAAGGAGGATGCTTTATTGTTTGCTACATTGTATAATTCTGAATAGTGCATAATTCTGAGTTTTTCTAGTTTGGGCTATTGATTCATGCATCATTCTTGTTTTATGTCGTTTGAGTGTGTGCTGAAAAGATGGTCCTCAAGGAGGTTCATGCTTTTAGTGAGGATAATGTTGTCGACGAAGAAGGTACAACTCATATAATATCAATCTCCCAACTAGTTTCTCAGCTATCAACATGAGCAGTGCAAAGTTAATTGTTTCGATACAGAAAACATCATGTGTTACATGGAGAATTTGTTTTGTTTGACACATAGACTAAAGAAACCAACACAGAAGTGAGTGTCACATAACCACACTAATTCCTTGGAAACCCACTGTGTGCATCAACCATATGGCAATATCAAATAGAAGATTATTATTTTCTCATTATGCACATAAGCTACACCAATTGAAGCTATAAGCTAGAATATTTTGTGCTCAAAAGTACTTCATGCGTTCCTTTTTATAAGGCGTTCAACATATTTTAATATAGAATAGATATGGATTAAAATAAGTAAATCTACACGTCAAATATTTCTCACTGCGGAAATCAGGCGAGTTGCCAACACCCAGAAGCTACGTCAACGGACAAAAGTCGAGGTCATTGGCACAGTCGATGTACACCACGGCTAAAAAAACATCGTTGCAAAACGGCCGTCAGCGTACATAGAGTTATGACGACGGCCACCGTCGGTTCAAAACGGCCGTCGGCATAGGTCCCTTCCACGTGGCGTTCTGAGTCATCTGAAATGACGTCGTGGAAATTTTACCATGCCTTATTAAAATAATAAAAGGTGGGAGTATATTATATATTCTGTGGAATAATATCCTAGTGTCGTAGAACACCAGCTGGTTACACAAACGCGGCAGCCTCGTGCAGAGGGTGCTTTCGGTGATGACATGGCATGTTTTCTTCCACACCGTACACCGTGGCACCGTTTGATCAATGACATTATCACCATAATGCTTGCTGAATCGGATCATGCATGCGCCTCGAAGGCAACGTTGTCACCATCATGTTCCTCGTTGTTTCCGTATTCATTGTCATCGTCGTCTCCGTGGAGGTCTAGTTTCTTCTTGCTGCCATCGTCTCCGTCGTCGTCGTCTCCACCGTGGAGGTCGAGGTAGTAGGCCCGGGCCTCGAGCGACATGAGCAGGCAGACGAACCACATGAGCGTGGCGTCGAGGGCCAGCAGCGCGCCGCCGCCGAACACCCCGTCCGTCTCGGCCGTGAATGGGCAGCTCACGGTGCCGTCGTCCTGCACCACCGGCGGCTGGTACCGGAGGTTGGCGTGCTGCGTGACGGTCGCCCAGAACAGCACCGCCACAGCCGTAGCCGACACCAACCTGCAAAATGTGCAACCGATCGATAATCGATCGACACCTGGTCCTATCTTATGATGAACAGAGAGCTGGCTGGCTAGGGTTGATTAGTTACTCGGCGACGACGAAGAAGACGGCGAAGCTGGTTTTTCGGAACAGAGCTCGACGAGGAACTGCCGGCAGACGTGTCTTGTTAGTGGTGTAGGGGTACAGGACGGCGAGGTGGCCGGCGAGAACGGTGAGGAGCAGCGACAGCACGGACAGGCTCCCCATGGCGACGCTGAGCCGAGGGAACTCGCACATGATCACCGAGCCATCGTCTCCTCCGACGATTGTACTTTTTCCAGAAAGTGGCTGAAATTGGATATGTTTAGCTGAAATTGATTTCAGTTATCAAGGTGTAGGTATTAACAGGTGATCCAGATGGATCAACGCGCGTGTACCTTTTTGTACTCGGCGACAGTGGCGAAAACCACGGCTTTCACGCCAAAGAAGCAGAGAACAAGGGCACGCTTCAGCCAACCTGGAGAAGCTCCCATGATTAGTTTCTGATGCTTGCTCGAATGCAAGCAGCTAGCTGCTGCTTCTGAGACTCTGAGTTCTGATGGATTCTTGTCCAAACCCCAACCCGGTATTGTGGTATCGTTGCATTGTTTTGCTTTTGCTGCTAAGAAAATAATAGAGTAATTAACTCCTTTGGATTCATTCGGTACCCAGTTAGGACTACTATGTTGGTTGCCATCACTTTTTATACTTTTTAGATAAAGATCACGTTTTATACTTTGTCCCGGGGAAACCAATGTAGTGCTTGGCTCCTTAGTGTGCTTAGCTTACACATCCATTAGAACATTTCAAGGAGCAGTAGACTTCGTTATGTTGGTCTTTTTTTACAAACAAAAGAAAACAACTGAAAGGAAGATGATGGTATCGTCGGGGATCAAAAAGTGATATTGGTGGCATTTAAAGCCTTCTTGATCATTAGCGTTTCTCACATGTGTTTTCTTTTTTCGAATTACTCCCTCCGTCACAAAATAAGTGTCTCAACTTTGATAGAAAGTGGATGCATGTAGACATAAAGCATGTCTACATACATCCACTTTCTATCAAAATTGAGACACTTATTTTAGGACAGAGAGAGTACATTGTTGAATACTTGAGGTTGTGTAGAAAAATACTAATAGCCTTTTTTCGGCACTGAAAGTACAAGCTATATTAGCGACTGACTGTTTGGCAAGTCGCCACTTACAAAATAACAATATTCGCTTGGATATCACATCCCCAAACATCACTGCTGCGCATCTGTTTCAAAATTCAAATACAACAATCCTAATTGCCCCAAAACTGGATGCCAAACTAGGGGTGCGATTAGGAGACTCATTTATCCCAAATATTCTCCATTTTGTGCAAGTGTAGTACAAAATTTTGGATAAAAACAGTTGTACTACACATGTAAAAAAAGAAGAAAAAGTGGGACAAATGGATCCCGTTGTCGCATCCTCATGCCAAACTAATTGCTTCATAGAATGCTTTAAGCTCAGCCATAAAAGCTTCGTGGATTCCACAAGTCGACCAGGCCGCCGCGGTGCCGCGGAAACAACATTGTCCATTCCCATCTCTCACAAAAATTCCCCGGTTGCGGTGACTCTCTCTCCCATTTTTCAAATTTAGAAAGTCCCAAGCAGTCAGCTGCTGCCTGCTCAGCATCTAGCTCGATCAGTAGACCAGGTCATTTGCCGCCAGCTTTTCTATTCCTTCACGAATTATGTTTCTCCGATTTCACTTGTCCACCACATATAGCTACACTCTCTATACGCTTGCACTCATCCAGTGTCCATAGCTGGTCCAATACTTCATGGAATGCCATGGCATTGTACCATTTTTGCCTGATCTCCAGCATGTTCAACTCTTTCCAAACATCCTTGACTGATCTACATTTAATAAAGAGGTGACAACCATGTTCCTCAGATCAAGCACTTTGTATCTTCGCTCTCGACACCGGAGTTTCGGGATCCAAGGATCATAACGTATTTTCACTTTGTTCCATCTCCTGTCCACCAAATTACTGCATGTATAAGCAGCTCAGTACCATGTAAAATCAAGGGGAAAAATAGCACCCTATAGCAAAATAGTGTCGTCTTTAAAATACGCTACACCATGCTATCAGCGATATATTATACACTGATTTATTTAGCGAGACATGTCTCAAAACGTTATGGTGTGTTATTAACGACGCTATAGCACGTTTTTTTTTCATGTGTAAAATACTTCTCCAAGCATACTAGATGCTCAGCTCTGCTTGCTTCGAGAACATTCCTAGCACAGTACTTGACACACAAGTCTTGGGTGCACATACAAATTGAACCAGCCGCCACACTTGCTGAGAAACTATTGCGAGGTTAAAGCCATGGAGATCCCGAAAGTATAAACCCCTTTTCGTTTCAGCAATATCAACTTAATCACTTTTACATATCCCGTGTGTGAAGTAAAACACAAAAGTGTTCAACACGGTTTTGCTTGCAACCTATTTAGCTTTGAATGGTCCAACTCATTTATGGAGACTTGTCTATACGATTGTGCCTAACTTTGATATGCATGGTTGAACCTTCTAGAGGTTAACAAATAATAACACAAAATATTTTGAAGTGCGATACATTTAGGCCTTCTACAGTACAGTTACTTGTATACGTGGGAACCTTCTCTCCGCACAAGCCTAGGATTTTGGGAGGGCCCCATCATACACTAAAACCAACTATTAAGATAACTATGAGAACATTTGTTGTATTTATGTCAAATATATATATACACCCTAATTTATATTGTTAATTAATTGATGAAGAAACCTATGTTATAGAATATAATGAAATTTTAACATAATGCAAACAAAGAATGTCGCAACCAACATTTTAAGACTATTAATTGTACTAGTTAAGGCTATGGCATGTTAATTAAACTAAGTACAAAAGTTTAATATAAATATTAACCCTTGTCTAAAACTAATTACAACAATTAAATACGGTGTATATTCATGCAAATGATATTATTAATCCAGACATATGTAGTCGACTTGATCCCTTGCAATAACGGTACCAAATACTCAATTTTTTTTGCCAATATACAATTCAGTGACCTTCAAGGAAAGATGACATTGACTGGGGACCGTATACAAATCTGTCCATTTAATTTGTCAAGTGGTGGCCCAGGAGCAAGGGCAGTTGTAACATACAAAACAAATCGTGATAATAATGCACAAGATGCATGGATACACTATAAGCCTAATCCCTTGCGATGAGCATATAAAATGAACGAAAATCGCAATGCATACAAAGGTTTTGATTTTCAGTCTGCCTATCCAAAACAAATGCCTAAACGAGATTAAGTATGAAATGGTTGTGAATATACTCACACTTTCTCAAGGTCAAAGAAGACGTTTGCAGAAGCGGATACAGATAAAATCTTTCTGCTTGGGATCGTATGCAGTGAAACTTTGGCAGCGAACGGCGTGAAGGGCTTTCAAAGCATTATGCGAAAGTGTGAGCACCTAGTTCTGATCCAGATTTGGCTTCACACCATGCCTGTTTTTGTTCAGGTCGGTCCTGATGTTGAACATCTTGCGGATCGTATAAGGCGACATCTTATGGATCTTATTGGGAACGGTCCGGCAGGTGAGGTAAAGCAGCGGTTGGTGGCGGAGGTAGTCTGCAGGCTGTAAGTAGTAAATAGGAAAAGGGTGAGTATTGTGATTGAGACATGACTTAAGCTTGAGAACTTGAACCGTGGTGTGCAACTGTTAAAGGGTCTGAGGATCACATGTATTAGATATTGTTCAAAGCCTACATTCCAATTCTAGCTTCCCAGGAATCATAACACCGAATGCTTGTAACAAACCACGGTTAGCAAAAATGATGGCTATGTGCATGATTGTTTCTCAGAAAAATCATGCATTTAGCAAATCAATATATCACATGATTGGCAAAATGACGGTTGCTAGGCAACAGGCCCAGGGCTCGTAAATTCCAATGCTGGTAAGAAAACAGACACTTGTGACAGATTATATTGCTACTATCACAGAGCAAGCAGCACAAGGAACCTAAAAACATGATGATATACATACGAGCATAACTGACGGCTCCAAGGGAAAAGAAAAGAGGGGAGAGAGACCATGATGAGATCGAAGAAGGCCGTGGGGTCGAGATCGAAGTTGTAGTCGTCCAAGATGGTGTGGACGCTGTCAGTCCTCCTCTGCGCGGATTCGGCGTAGAACTCCTCCTCCGCGCGCACGTCCTCTAGGAACCGCTGGCACCAGAGAAGGCAGCGGTGCTCGTCCTCCTCGGCAATGAGGAGGCGCCGGTGCTGGGCGCGGTGGCGGCGCCGCTCTTCCTCGGTGATGAGGCGTGGCGACGACGCAAGGTCCTGCGCCTGCTGGGTGTTGTGGACGTCGTCGAAGTTCATCGACCGGCGCGGGCGGCCGATGCGGCTGTCGCCGTCGCAGATCTCCGCGTAGAAGTTGCCGGCGGGGCGCGCGGATACCGACGTACCCGGTGGCGTTGCAGGAGCGGTGGGGCGGAATCTTGTCGGCGGCGAGGGGGCGGCGTGGCGCGCGAAGACGGAGCGGCTAGGAGGCGAGGTGGCGCGCGAAGAAGATTCCGGCAGTTTCTTTTCGCGCGGAAGCGGTGCGCTTTTGCCGCGTGCACTAGCACGGGCGGCATATATAGCACAGAGGATTGGCCAAAACGGCGTGCGGGAAAAAAAATCACGTGTCCGCTGGAGCAACGAAAAGGCATACGCGCGCACTAAATTGGCGGTTTTTCCCGCGCCGCGCTAAAATCCAGCGCCTGTTGGAGATGCTCTAATATCATTCAACACACGCATAATAAGCGTTCACATTCCATTTTCCATCCATTAAAGAGGCACACACGGCAGAGCAAGTGAATGAAATGGAACATTCCAATGCATTTTTATCTTTATTCCAAAGTATAAAGATATGTATATCTGCTAGAAAATAATATATACTACAGTACATGGAATGCAGACTGATTTTACCAAGACCAATTCCAGGTGTTAGATTTGGACCCATCAAACATACGCTCTGCAGCATCACATCAAAAGGCTCTCGTTTCCCACATCCTTGATCATATCTTGTCTCTCGCGTCTGGGAACAGCCGTCCAGTTAACTTTCACCTCCACAAGTGCGGAGCCTAATTTACAATGCATCAACTCAGTGGATCGTCCTATAGGTAACATGACGTTTCGATCAAATTCATCACCCACGGTACGACCGGTGGCAAGGAGCACCAACTTTCTACCAAGCGGGACAGCTACGACACGACGACTCAAGGGAACGACCCCTGACTCAACCTCTGCTGGTGTTTCACTACCATCGAAGAGATCCATACTATACTCATAATTCTTGGTAGTCCAGGCAGCAACTCTTGAGACACTACACGGTCCCTTCAAGATGGTGACTTCAATGGTAGCTTCAATGGGGCATACAACATAAGCACATCGCACTTCCATCCTACTCAGATAGCTATTTAGACTCACACCCATGGTCTGCTTATCATTAGGGATGCGGACCCTGTTGAATACGATCACACCTTTGCTGAAATCTTCAACCTCACCTCCATCACCGACTATCTTTAAATCCATCTCAAAATATATTCTATCCGCCGGAACAAGCGCTCGACATGGATCCATCAAAGTTAACTTGCCACCCTGCAAAATGAAAATTAAACCAAAATAATCTTTCCATGTGTTTTGGAGCCATAAATAAGCATAGTACAAAATATTGAAAGCACAAATACGTACCGCCGAGGTGATGAGTTGGGGATCATCCCTTTCACGCCTGAAGAGATAAACACATCTATAGTCGACCTGGTCTCTTGCTACAACGGTACCAAAAACTTTTATCGGGAAGCCAACTTCCGATTCATGTACCTTCAAGGTAATGACATTTACGGATGATCCCGCGGTCGACTTACGTATTGGTGAAGGTATCATATTAAGCCGCGGACCACGGCGAAAATCCGCTGTGGGGAGGTCACAATCACAAATCAAAACCAACATTTTATGCACTTCAAATGGGTATCTAAAGAGGATAAACGAATGAAACAATAATCAAATACTCACATTCTTTGTCAAGGTCAAAGAAGGCTAGGTTGAAGATGTCGAATCGCGTACGGGTGTAAGCGTTGACCTTAGGGTCGTATCCCGTAAATTCTTGGCATCGAACTATGTCAAGAGCTTGCAACGCTTTTTCCTCCAATTCCAGTTCTTGCGTCAAACATGGCGTCTCACTCGGTGGCAACTCCTGCTTGTCCACAACACGAGGGTAAGATTTGGTTGTTAATCCTCCGGAGCCGCAATGGAATAAGTGTAGAAGATGACTATAGGATTTTGTTGTTGATGTAACATGAAACAAGTCGTAAGATAAAAAAGACTATAGTGGTAAAGTTGCATTGCATCAAAAGATTGGATTGATCGAGGAACATACCTTGTCGATGTTGAAATCTTGCAATCGCTTGGCCATCATTTCTTCATCTAATTCCGGAGCAAAGACATTCTTGATGTTAAAGATGTTACAAATTTCACGCGGACTCTTCCCCTTTATCTTAGTGGCAATAGTATGGCATGCTAGGTCAATCAGTCCTCTGAATTGAAGATATTCTGAAGCCTGCAAGTAGTAATGCAGAGCTTGAAGAAATGAACGAGATATGACGGATTTCATAGGGATATCAATCCTTGGTTTCATAGGGGGGTGTAGTGGGTCGATTTATAATCTTTAACACCGGATTGAAATCCAACACTTTTAGTTTTTGTTCGTGGTGACACAAGTTCCTCCTCACTATTCTTGAACTAAAATATTAGAATTCTCCCAATAATAGGGTCTACTCGATATGAATTAGATGTAAATGCAACTTTAGCAAAATCTAATAGAACAAAAAATATTCATTTGATATAATATACTCTTATAAAGAAAATTGATAGCCTCGTGGTCATTATATATATATACTATATATATTATATTTTTCTTAGATATATATACTAGTAAATGTATACACCTAACTATATAAATCTTCTATTTTGCGCGACTCACCAGGATGAGATCGAAGAGGGCCTCGTGGTCGAAACCAGCGATGAACTCTGCATCCCACTCCGTCAGGTCGCGGGATCCGGAGGCGTGCATCTTGCAGTAGCCGATCACCTTGGAGAGAGTGTCGCCTCGGACGGAGAGGCGGATGAGGCAGTATTTGGTTTCGCCGCCGCCGCCGTCGCCGTCGTCGGAAGGGATGATGTGGTTCTCGTAGTCGTACTTCATCATCACTTTGATCTTCCTGCCGCACTGGCTGGCCTCCGCGTCCGACACCACGAAGTCCACGCCGTCCTCGCTCCGCAACATCACCATCTTCTTCTTCTTCTTCTTCTTCGTTTCCGCCGCCATGGCGCTCCTCTGCGAGCTGGATTCGATTTGTTGTCTTGGCTGAGAAGCGCACGCCGCAGTGCAGGAAGTAATATATACCCTTTGCGCGCATACGTGCGAGGCTTGAATTCTACTACCAGGAGAAGGAGCTCCGATTCCAATTTGTTTTGGCCCTCAAATTGTTTTCTTTCCAATTCTAAGTCCGCTTCCCATAACAAGATTATGGCTCTGCGTGGCATTGTTAGTTTTTTTTTGAGCGACAATTGGCCTTTGTTATGTTTGTTTTTTAGCAACAGTTGCCTTTGTTATTTATTTTTAGCAATAGTGGACTTTGTTAGATGTTAGGATGGAAAGGGACGGGCCGCTGCCCAAGCCCAAAAATTCAAAACCAATGGGTCGTGTGGATTTTTTTTACAGTTTTGGTTAAGTGAGGGATCAAATATGTTTGTCAACTTTATTTGATGGTGGCTTGGAGGATTTGAAATATGACTACCCATTGACTATAAGTGCATGTGTATGGCATTGCTCTAGCCGTCCCATACCTTACCCATGGCCATCCTTATCCTTGAAGCACCGGTCCTCACTATCTCAGAGGAGAAACAACCATTGGTTTGGAAACTGCTGGAGCCGCCCCTCTATAATCCGCCACAACACGGCATAGGAAATATGATGGAAGTGGGTGAGGCATCATCGGTGGCGTCGTTGAGGAGCAGTGTGCCGTCTAGACATTACCTTTTCTATGAAAGACGAGAGGGCAACAAAGCGCAATGTCCTCACATGAGAGGGAAGCGTAATGGATAAGATCTTAGCGACGAGAAATCCAGCTTGCTTCCGGCTGGAGAAGGCGGTGGGGCGCACGAAGATGTAGGAGCCCGAGAATAGGTGACAACTTCGATCATCGAGATCGTGACGCCAGGAGCCAAAAACACGAGGAGGAGGAGGAGGAGGAGTATCTCTATTCCTCTTTAACCCGACGAGTTTCCAAGGAATTAACGTGGTTCAACTCGTCCAAACCCAGAAAACTCTAATGCTAAACGAGGGCTAAGTGCAACTTAAATTATGTCAGATTTTACTAGTATTTCCATGTAACCGGGAGAATGAGTTATTTTGAGTTGGTATTTTGCAGTCGGTAGAATACATCATTATCTATACTAGAAAAATACCCTGCGCGTTGCAGCGGGGATATTTTTTAAAAAATATTATGTGAATGAAATGGTATAAGATGCATGAAATACTTAAATTGTCAAGATTCACTTGCTTGCACTAAATTAAAATCATGTGAAATTATAGAATATTTGAGGACCAAATATTATTAGTGGCGTGAAAACATGGATATGTTGCATGAAAACTATTATTTATTATTGTTAGTGGAGATGATATGGACAATTGATTGGTCAAAATAGTGGATGGTGTGGATAACTTACATGTTGAGATAGAAAATAATTAATGCCCTCAGTGGGATTTTGCTTTATAAGATGTATATATAGATAGATAGATAAATAAATAGATTTAGAACTTTTTCCAAATATTTTAAATTTTGGTAATATGATTTTGGAAAATAAGCCCTTTGCGTTGAGCTCATATCACTAGTACTGTTTTTCTTTTTCTTTGAGGGACTCTGCTCAAATCGAGCAGACAACAAATCGAGCGGCTCGGCTGGGATCTTGGGAACGAAAGCAACCTCCGCTTCTGGATCGTTCCCAAAATCAAATACATCCGCTAGGGTTACTCGAATCGAGCGAGCAGGGGAGCCATGGCGGTGGCGGCGGCGGTGGGAATCGATGGGAGATCCGTCCAAGAAAATAGCAAGAGCATCCTCATAATATTGCAGAGCAAGGACGGCGTAGAGTTTGGGGTATCTGAGCAGGAGGCGAGGCAGTCCAGTACCATCAGAAAAGAGCTCCGTCATTTTAGACAAAATCCACCATCCGACCCCGTTGAAACCCCAATCCGCCTCAACGTCCAAGGGAGAACTCTCTCTAAAGTCGTACACTACTTGAAGAAGCACGCCCGCGGCGGCGACATCCATGACCCAGACTGGGAGGCAGACTTCATCGACGTCGACCCCGAGACCCTCTGCGATCTCGTGAAGGTGCATTTTCTTTCAGAATCATCGCTCTCCTTAGTACAACCGGCTTCAGTAATTTGTTATTTTCTAGCCTTCTATTGAAACATGTTTTGTGATCCACATAATCTAGTACTGAGTACAACTTGCATCCTATAAAGGATACTATTTAGTTTGGAACTTGAACATATATTATGTACGAATATTCCTTGACTCCTTGTTAGAAGATTACTTAATCTACTTACATTAGATTATTATGAGGGTTGTGTTTCATGTTCACGAGTTTGTATTGTCTTTTCTAGGATAATACCGATATTTCTTATAAAGAGCTCATATATTCTTAGAGATGAGCTACATGTGATTTTGTGTTCACTAACTACACAATAATGTTATGTCGTTATTGTTTCCTCCGTATTCTCCATTCACAGTCAACACTTGCGCTTTGCAACATATTTTGTTATTTTTTCTAAACCAATGCATTGCAATTTATAGGCTTCAGACTACCTTGCACTCCAACGACTCCTTGAACTTTCCTGCCGGACTGTTGCCAATAAGATCAAGGGGAAGTCACCCCATGAGATATGTAATATCTTCAACATCACGATTGTATTCACTCCCAAATTGGACAAAGAGCAATCAAGTCGGTGTTGCTCTAGCCATGTATGTCTCTTTACCGTTCCACTCTTCCGATGAATGAATCGTACCATTTTATGAAGCTGAAATAATTTAAGTTTTGTTTCAAGGATATTAACAATATGGATGTACTCTATCTACTCTTCTTCCTTGGTGTTCTGGATGGATTAACAACCAAATCTTACATTATGTACTCTTTGGTTCTCATAAGCAGTTTGCATCGCCCATGGAAATAGCTTCCAATGGAAAAACATGTGTGGACCAAGAGTTGTTGCGGAAGGTGTTGTGGGCTCTTGACATAGTTCGATACAAAGAGTTTACTGAATATGACCCCAAACGCAAGGGTTTTGTATGTAATCGATTCAACAGATACAACATGGCCTTCTTTGACTATTATAAAGAGAGTGAGTATTTTGATGATTGCTCGATCCATTAATCTTCTTCTAGGTATTTATTGGATGGATATTATTGAACATATTGGTTATGATTATTTACATGGGTATTATACACAGCTACTTTCCACCGAGGGCCGCCGCTTCACAAGATAACTTCACCAATGCACGAGTCAATTGTGCGGTCATGTGTCAGTGTCATTTCTTTGAAGGTGCATGAATCGGATGATGGCTATCCAATCAACGTATTTGGTACCGTTGTTGCAAGAGATCAAGTCGATTTTAGATGTGTCTATCTGTTTAGGCGTGAAAGGGATGATTCCCAATTAATCAGCTCACGGGTATGTGTTTTTATTTCTTATCTCGTTAAACGTGTTTCTATTCCCTCTGTTTGAAATTGTAAGGCATACACTCTTATAGTTTTTTATTCTAAAATGATTAGAATGTATCGTAGATCGTCAATCCACATTTACACGTATCACTGATCAATTTTATATCTCATCTGCATGCATAACGTGTTATATTTCTAGAGGATGAAATAATTTGATTTGATTTTGTTACAGTATATGTGGATTGAACCAGCCTTTTCCATCAGTTCGGGCTTTTGGTTGCGTTGGCTGATGCATTTAACATGACATGGTATCAGAGCCTAGGTTCTCGAGTTCGAGTCCTGGCTTACGCAATTTATTAAGAAGTTGATCATAGACCCCCTTTGTGTCCACATATACGTCTCTTGAGCCATACCTCTGAGTCCACTATAGACCTCTTCAATCATCTCTGTGTCGACGTATTGGCCGAGCCGCATACCTCAGATTTGTATGCACATGTTGGCCTCTCTGAGTCACACGTGAGAGGGGGGGTTACATTATATGTGGATTGCACTAGCCCTTTCCATTAGTTCGGACTTTTGGTTGTGTTGGCCAGTACATGAAACATGACAGATTTGTCCAGAAAAATCTATACCAAGATGTGCTAGTTTTGAAATCCTTACTTTCCTCTGTTGCTTGTAGAGAACCTTTATGCAACACCAGATCCTCCCTTGTCATATGATGATATTTGGTGAACATCATATTTGATCAACTTCATCTCAATGGCTTTGTGGATTACCATTCTATTTTTTTATAATTGCAACACTGATGGCCCCATGTATCTGATCGGTCGTTATGTCTACTAGACGATTTCATCAGACATTTTATATGCTTTTTAATAATTAAGAAGTGCTATTGCTTACACATTTGTACTGGAAACTGAATAATTTATATTGGTAATTTGTTCATAGGTTGTTGACTAGAGCAGCGCCAGAAGTGATGCTAATCTTTGTAATCATCCTTTTTAGATGACTATGCACGGGTGCTTAAGAGAACAAATTTGACTTCATTTTCCCCTTTTTGCAGGATGATATGTTATCTTTAATGGATCCATGCCGAGCGCTTGTTCCGAATGATAGAGTCTATTTTGAGATCGATTTAAAAATGAAGTGTGACGGAGGTGCAATTAAAGAACTAAGCAAAGGTGTAGTAGATTTCAATTGGGTCCATCTCCCTACAGGTATAGAGACGAAGACGTTGTGCCTTAACAGTCGGCTGAGTAGTGTGGAATTGTCATGTGTGCAAGTGTACCAACCCGTGGAAGCTACCGTTTCAATTAATATTTTGAAGGGGTCGTGTAATCTCTCAAGAGTTGCTGCTTGGACTCCTGGAAAGTTTAGGGATCATATCATTCTATACGATGATAATAGTGAAGCAGCATGCTCTCAGACAGTATTCAGAAACGGCATCTCTGTTCCGTTAACTCGTCGTGTTGTAGCAGTACGACTAGATGAGAAGCTGGTGCTATCTCTAGTTGGTGGCGACGTACTTGAACACCTTACCCTCATAGTAGGACAGTCCGATGAAGTGCTTGTTCGTAGGATGGGTTGTGCAGAAGTAGAGGTGAAAGTTGCTTGGACAGCTGTCCCGATAAGAAAGAGAGCCAATATGTTTACAGTAGTTGCAAACGAGCGCCTATTGCTGTAAAAGATATTGCGCCGACCAGTTGTATGTTAATTTGTTAGTATAAGACATGACTTTGACAACCAGTTTTTATTACCGTGCTAATGTACTTGATGTAGTATATAAAACTTGTTTCGTAATCATAAGTAAACCTATTCGAGTACGAATTTAATGATAGAGGAATGGGCCCAGCTGCTTGTTTCTTTCGTTTTTGGTCTTGGCGTGATGGGTTCTGGAGAGCTTTCCTTGCTTTTTTGGCTCCGGTTCCCCCTTTGGTTTGGAGGTGTGGATTTAGGTTCGGTGACAGTAGTTGTCTAACTTCGGGACGTCCTCAAATTTCATGGAGCCAGACCAACCTCTGGTTCTTCCCAAGATCTCTCCGTTCAAGGTGTGCCATTGCTGTCCGCTTGACAGATGTTGTTGAGGTGGTGGCTCCACTCCAGTCAACAGCTGTGGAAGCGCCATTGGTTTAATGTAATGTGGAATCTAAGAAGCATACCGAATTCAGGGTCTGTGATTTAATGGAATCTACAAAAGCTTGGAATCAACGTAAATCCATCTGTATTTGGATAAGGGAATCAACAGTTGTGTTTGTGTCTCAACTAACTGAAGCTTTTGGTCGTGTGTAACCGAGTGTATGCTAGCTATATATGTCATTTGCTTGAGTTTTTTTTTTTGCAATCAATCTTGCTCATGCGATGTGAATGGAAATTACCACATCTCCAGACCTTCCAGATCCGTTGTCAGAGGCACAGAAAGAATCTGGAAGAAATGATTTTAGAGATTTGTTTGCATGAAGCACTAGTGGCAGGCAGGGGCAGCTTGAGGAGAAACGGGCGCAGCATCTAGAGTGGCAGCTTGAACACCGAAATACAGCAAGCGAGATTCAATCGCCAATCCCAGATTCGAGATTTTTAGGCTCATCTTTAATTTTGGCGCTCTGTCTTGTTTAGTGTTTACTGTATTCGCCTTACTGCCAATGATGTACATTCAGCAATAGATTGTGGAGCAACAAATGAGGCACCATTGTGTCACTTGTTTCATTATGTTTTCCAGCTGAATTAATCGTGTCGCTCTTAGCATCATCGTGTTCTTGTACTCGTCTGACGAGGTGCAGGATTATCATGGAGTGCACGACCGAGAAAACAGCCTAATCTTGGAGAAAACGGAAGGAGGAGAGAGCAATCGTACAATGGTGGACGACCTGTAAATGGAGAAGTTAATGCACCGGCATTGGAGCGATCTGATTGATTTAATTGTAACTGGTACAGTAGCACTAGCAGGTAACAGCAGATGAAATCAGCACCCGGAGAACAATCCAACATCCAATTTGCCTACTTAGGCCCTGGTTGCCACAGGTCAAGAAAATATATACTTGTTCAGCGATACTTATACCAAGTGACCACCATACAGTACAATAAGTTTTTTTCAAATGCTACAGTATAATAAGTTAAAGCCGCCTTGTCAGTACAAAACCAGCAAGCATAGCACTCAAGCTCTCTCAGCTTGCTAAGCAACAATTGTTTCCCATCTTAGGACTAGACTAAAGTTAATATTAGTATTATATTACAAGTACTAGGTTCAACAGCTCATGACAATTTGATACTGGAGATGAATAATACCAGTTTACTCAGTAACGAGGATATCTGAACTTCGGATGAACCGTCTCCCAGCATACTTGTTAGTGTAGCAGCCTCACACCTCCGGCAGCATCAAAGCAGTATAGGCTTCTCTTCCGGGTAGCTGTCCATGCAACTTTTACCTGCAACTCAGCACATCCCATCTTGCAAATACAATGTTCATCAGACTGTCCTAGAGTGAGCATAAGCTTCTCAGCACCGCCACCAAGCAGGAGCACCAGCTTTTTATCAACCGGAACAGCTACCACATGACGAGTCAAGTTAACAAAGTTTCCAACATGGCAAGTTACTGTCTGAGTGCTGCCTGCTTCACTGTCATATAGAATACTACGATCCCTATAATTTCCAGCAGTCCACGCGGATACTCTTGACAGATTACATGGCCCCTTCAAAATATTGATTGCAATGGTAGCTTCCACAGGGTTGACAACATGTTCACATGACAATTCCACCTTACTGAGCCAACTACACAGGCTGACAGTCATAGTTTGCTTATCTGCAGGGAGGCGGGACCTACTGAAAGATGTCACACCTTTGCTAAAATCTTTAATTGCACCTCCATCGCACTGGATCTTCAAATCAATCTCAAAATAAATTTCATCCAGCAGGACAAGGCCTCGAGATGGATCTGTCAAAGTTAACATATCATCCTGCACAAGAGTTTTCATAACAACAGTTCATGTCAAATTATGTCTCTACTTATTTACAAGCTATAATTATATATTTCATTCTAACTGAATGTGAAAAAGAACCAAGCTCAAGTCAGGTAAAGTTAAAACAGTATATCCCGTCTGTTGCTGCTCTAGGGATTGGCCAACAAAACAGTGGCTTGTATATTATGATGAACATATATAAATTCTTCTATTTCCAGTACATTATGTCCAAACATTAAGTTACTTAATGATTCAAAACAGTATTTACATTAGAAAAAGATTAAGAAAATGACTGGGACAGCAGAAAGTATTTAACCAAATCTCAGAAAATTTAGAACGCAAAAGTCAGACGAAACAGTGTGGTTTGACAATAACAGTTGGATTATTAGGAAACAACATTGCCAAAAAGATGACTGGGACATCATGACAGCGCAGTTAGCTGGGGCTATCAACGTTTCAATTAGAATGGTAATCCACTGGACTATTCTGCAGATAAGTGGATCAAATGTGATGTTTATGATATTTTGCAGCCTAGGGGATTGAGAATTATTTGGGTGAACATGAAGGGACAAATACCCTTGTACAAGCAACGATAGGGGTTGGGGGCTGTCGATTGTGGTTGTTTCTTAAGTTCATACTGCTTCCCAAGCAACAAAAACAAGCACATTTTAGCATTACCATATGAAACTGTACAGCTATCATTGTCCTAAGTTCATACTGCGTCCCAACTGGAACATGGTACGGGATGCATGTGAACATTGTAAACAAGATCAAATTATACTTTCATGTGATTCAACAGGGTACATTTTGTTTCTTATCAGATGTTATTTATGGTGAGGAGAAAACAACGCTTGCTTTCATCCAGTAAGCTACATTAGGAAGATGAGGGAGGAGCGATTACAAACCGACGAGGTGATCAACTGGGCATCATCTTTTTCACGCCTGAATAGATACATACATCTGTAGTCCACTTGATCCCTTGCAATCACAGTACCGAATACACTGAAGTTGTAGCCCACCTCAGATTCTGGTACTTTAAACGATATGACGTTGACTGAAGATTGGACGCCCCATTCCAAAATCGGTTGAGTAATCCTGTCAAGTGGCGACCCACGAGGTAACCCAGCTGTAAAATACAAATGAAATCCAACCACTAAGGTATTGGTGTACTTTTAAAGCAATGCAACTGATGAACAAAACAATATGGTTGGATATACATGGATATACTTAAATGCCCAATCCCTTCCGATGGGCACAGAAACTGCATTAAAATCCCCAATGCACCCAAAAGAAATGCCTAAACCCTTCCAATGGGCACAGAAACTGCACTAAAACCCCCAATGCACCCAAAAGAAATGCCTAAACCCTTCCAATGGGCACAGAAACTGCACTAAAACCCCCCAATGCACCCAAAAGAAATGCCTAAACCCTTTCAGTGGGCACAGAAACTGAACAAAAATCCCACTGCACCAGAAACAAATGGCTAAATGATATTAAGGGTGAAATTGCTGCGAATATGCTCACACTCTTTATCAAGGTCAAAAAAGGCTATGTTGGCGCTGCAGAATCGGGTGCAGATAAAACCACGCAGCTTGGGGTCGTATCCAGTGAACTCTTGGCAGCGAGCTAAGTGAAGAGCTTTGACGATATTACGGTCCCTTGTGAGCACCAGATCCTTATCCAGATTTGGCTCCGGCTCCTCGCCGTCCTTGGGAGGAGGAGGAGGAGGAGTAAACCGGAGTCCCAACTGCAAATAAACTGCCCTTGTGTATCCCGCATCAGTCAACATCCTCTCCTTGTGGGTCACATAACTCGTGATGTTGAAGATGTTGCAGATCTCAGGAGACGACTTGCCCTTGATCATATTGGCAACAGTCTGGCCGGTGAGATTGAGCAGTCCTTGGTTGCGGAGGTAGTCTGCAGCCTGAAAGGTGAGTATTGTGAGTGAGACGTATGGTTTAAGCTTGAGCGCATGAAGTGCGGCGAAAGGGGTGATCTTGCAGAGGATCGATTCCCCGGAACCCTAAACGAATGCTTGTAACAAATCATAACCACAGACGCTGGCAACAGAATGTACGTTAAATCACAGGTCACGGGCATGCATGAATACAAAATGAGAAGTGCTCCCATGCTTGAAGGCGGAAGAATAAATGAGGGCGCTTGGCAAAACTACAAGTCGGAACAAAGGAGGAGGAAGCAAATAGAGTACTGTAGCTCACAAGGATGAGATCGCAGAGTGTCTCGTGGTCGAGATCGTGGACGAACTTGGCGTCCCAGCTGGGGTCGTTGCCGGAGGCGTGCTTCCTGCAGTACTGTACGACCTTGGCGAGGATGTTGCCTTTGACGGGGAGGAGGATGGGGGAGCACTTGGTTGCGTCGCCGCCGCATGGGAAGATGTGGCTTCGTCCCCGTCGCGAGATATCAACCTTGATGGTCTTGGACTGCCTCGCCTCCAGCAATGTCACAACGAACTTCACATCGTCCTTGCTCTGCAATATCACCATCTCCTCCTTTTCTCCCTCCCCGCCCTTCGCCGCCATGGCTCCATCGCTCTTGGTAGTTGGTTGTGAATTTCCCTTACTTTTCCCCTTCGCCATGGTTCTCGCTCTCCAGGGGAATCGGAGCTGCGGCGGCCAGCCCTAATCTTCTACGGAGTACTAGAGGGATTTGAGACGGTGAAGGAACGGTCTCAGCCGTTGGATCAGTTCGTCCAGCAAGTGGGCCGGGTGGGTCTCAGAATAATTAATTGGCCTTCCACTAGCCTTGTCTCGTCTCCTAGTACAAGTACAACAGCAACAAACTTGTGCTGTTCTGGATTGAGACAATCCTCTCCAACACGTGTCTTTCGGCAAGTCTAAATTTGTAGGCCCTTGTAAAGTATGAAACCCCCTGCGGCCGCACCCTGATATCCGGTAGCACCTAGACGTCGACACAGATTCGTTGCCACGGCAAACTAAATTTTCCGAGAATAACCGGGGGTGGGGATTTGTCCCCACCGCTTGTTATATTACTCGAACCGCCCCTTCGACATGGGATCAAGTTTACAACCAACCAGCAACAAAAAGGGGGGAGAGAGACAATTACATCATGGCGTATGTGAACTGAGAATTACACAAGAAAAAAAAAGAGAGTTACATGTCAGCCCTCGGGGCAACAGTGTGTAAAAGGAGTCCGCGCAGGGCATCACACGAGGCGAGGGAGGGGGAGCGAGACGGTGAGCCCAGAGGGTCACGTCGTCGGCCGCCCTACGAAGGACGGCGGCGGCAAAGCAGGTGATGTCATTGAAGACCACATCGTTGCGGGCCTTCCAGAGGTTCCACCCCACGGCGGCGGAGCAAAGTCTCCAAGCGTCGGCATCCGCTGCGCTCGGGTTTTCATAGGGAAGTTATACTAGTGCCGCCGGAAGTTATCAATGTTTTCATAGGGAAGTTATCAACAATACAACTATAACCCTTTGGTTAAATTGTGTTGTCCCAAGAGAGATAGTGCACCTCATACACCAATCATCAACATAACTCAATCTCAGATTGCTGGTGGCTTCAGTGTTGGCTTTGGCTTCAGTCTCGGTGCTTCTAGGTGAGATGGGTGCTATGGGGCTAGCGGAGGTGCTCGATATCCCCATCGCTTTGATGGTCGTGGTGACGACTATAGAGGGTGAGGTGGTTTTGGCTAAGCCTGGGCAATCGCGGTTTAAGACGGTTTGAGCCGGTTTCTCAAACCGGACCGTCCCTAACAGTTTGAAACGGGTTGGTGCGGTTTAGACCGTTAGGATAGGAGGAGATGTTAGGGTTTGGTGCGGTTTGGTCAATGGTGTTATACGGTGTGAAACCGGTGTACCTATATAAGTACATCTCTTGACCTCGTCGAGCGGACAGCGGCGAGCTCACGACCAGGTAGCAGGGTAGAGAGAGGTCGTCGTGGAGAGTCCCGACCAGCGGTGGAGGAGGCCGGGTTGCGGTCGACCGCATGCCCGGCGAGCACCGCATCACGCTCTTCTTCATCTTCGTTCTCCGACCTCTCCTCCCGCTCGGGCATGGGCACGAACCCGCATGCCCCGACCACCATGAGCAGCACCACGGAGGGAAAATCCGATGGGGAGCTTACCAGCGAGGACGACGACTGCCCGGGGCGGGTGACGAGGACGAGTCGGCGCCGCGCGCTCGCCGCGGACGATGCCGCCGACCTTCTCCTAGACGCCGTGGTCGACAAGGACTGAAGGCGGCAGGAGGACGCTGTGTTCCCGGGCGAGCGAGTCTGGACTCTGGGCCGTGGCGTCGCTGGCGGCGGACCGTGCGTTAGGGGAGCTGTTCACTGTCAAGTCTGTGGCCGCGGTGGACACTGCGCTGGGAGCAGGTGTTGGAGAGGCCGATGAGCAAGGTGGCGGCGGCCCAGAGGAAGGCGTTGAGGGCGATGACGGTGAGGCGGTCATGGCGCGGGGCCAGGCAGGCGGCGAGCGGGTAGCATGCGGCCAGCAGATGGAGCGGGAGAGAGCTATGGAGCCAAGCGCGCGAGCGAGGCGTGCAGTGCGGCGCCGATCTCCATGTACACCGCTGGAAGCAGCGACCCATCGGCGCGCTCCATGGCCAGCGCCGCGTATGCCAGAAGCGGTGTCGCCGTGATACGTCTCCAACGTATCTATAATTTCTTATGTTCCATGCTATATTATACCAAGTTATTACATGTTTTATATGCATTTTATATAGTTTTATGCATTTTCTGGGACTAACCTATTAACATATTAACAAGATGTCACAGTGCCAGTTCCCTGTTTTCTGCTGTTTTTTGTTTCAGAAAAGTACTTAAGGAAATATTCTCGGAATTGGACGATTTCTTTTCTGAAGTCAGTTTTTCATCGGGAACGTTCCAGAAAGCCGAACACGAGACGAAGTGGGCCACCGAGGCGGTGCCACCACGTGCTCGCGCGGCAGCACCCCTGGCCGCGCGAGGACCAGGTGTGGGCCCCTCGGGGCGCCACCGACTTCGCCCTTTCGCCTACAAATACCCCCCAGACTAAAAACCCTAACACGGTGTTCATATTTTCCTCCACGGGTCCCGAGCCGCCGCCGTCGTCAACACCAATTCGGGAGAGATCAGAACTTCTCCCCGGCACCCTGCCGGGAGGGGGAATCGTCACCGGAGGCCTCTACGTCGCCATGACCGCCTCCGGACTGATGCGTGAGTAGTCTACCCTTGGACTACGGGTCCATAGCAGTAGCTAGATGGTTGTCTTCTCCTCTTGTGCTATCATGTTTAGATCTTGTGAGCTGCCTATCATGATCAAGATCACCGTTATGTAATACTTCATGTTGTGTTTGCTGGGATCCGATGAATATTGAGTACTAAAGTTATTGCTTCATAATATATCATGTGTGTGCTATTTAATGATCTTGCATGCTCTCCGTTACTTGTGTATGCTCTGGCCAAGTAGATGCTTGTGACTCGAAGAGGGGGTATTTATGCTCGATAGTAGGTTCATGTCTCTATTAAATCTGGGGTGGTGACAGCTAGCTCTAAGGTTGTAGATGTGCTGTTGCTACTAGGGATAAAACAGTAGTACTTTGTCTAAGGATGATGTTACTTACTTACTTTACACACAGTGCTTAAGGCGATAATCTGTTGCATGCAACTTAATACTGAAAGGGGTGCGGACGCTAACCGGAAGGTGGATTATTAGTCATAGATGCGGTTGGAACGGTCTATGTATATTGTTGTAATGCTCGAATGAATCTCACACTAGACATCATAACATTGGTATATGCATTGGTTTGCTCATCATTATTCTATCAATTGCCCAGCTGTAATTTGTTTACCCGCATGAATGTTATTATTGTTTATGGAGAGACACCACTAGTGAACTGTGGACCCCGGTCCTTCTCTTTAATCTGATAAACCACAAACTGCAAACCTGTTACTTTCTGCAAACAAACATCTTTCTTCCACACATACGTTTAATCCTTTGTTACAGCAAGCCGGTGAGATTGACAACCTCACCGTTAAGTTGGGGCAAAGTATCTTGATTGTGTTGTGTGCAGGTTCCACGTCACCTACGTCCCAGGAAGCATTTTCTGGCGTCCTTACGTCTCAGATTTTTCTGGCGCCGTTGACACCTCGGAGGAATTCATTATTTCCTACTGGTTCGATAACCTTGATTTCACAACTGAGGGAAACTTGCTGCTGCACTACTTCATACCTTCCTCTTGGGGTCTCCCAACAACACACCCACCGTGTGCATCAAGCAATTTTTCTGGCGCCGTTGCCGGGGAGTGAAGCGCTATTGGTAAGTGGAATTGGTAAGGAAAACTTTAGCTGTAAGTGCTGTTTTTATTTCTGTCAACTTATTTCCTTAATAATGGAGAGAGGAAATGTTGCTTTCCTGTTTGGGAAGTCTTCTACCGCTGCTGAGGTAGAACATGAGGCGCCACCTGATGATATTGTGCCATTTAAAATACCTATGAAAATTATTGAACGTGTTATGAATAACCGCTATGTTGGAGATGGAACTGTCCACCCCGGTGATCATTTACTGTATTTACATGAATTATGCGAGTTGTTCAAGTGTGCAGGTATTACAATGGACGAAGTCAGGAAGAAATTATTTTCCATATCACTCGGTGGGAGAGCTGCGCATTGGTATAAACTGCTGAAGAACAGGGATTCTCTTGGATGGGAGGAAATTGTACCTCTCTTTTATTCTATCTTTTATCCTCCAAGTAAAATTCACCAAGATCGGAATTCTATATATAATTTCTGGCCTCACGATGGAGAAAGTATTGCCCAAGCTTGGGGGAGATTGAAGGCATTAATGCTCAAATGCCCCATTCATGAGCTTCCTGGTAATATTATTGTTGATAACTTCTATGCAAGACTCTCCTTTGAAGATAAAACATTATTGGATAATTCTTGTGCTGGATCATTCACTCGTAATAAGAAGGAGTTTAAATGGGATCTTCTTGATCGTATTGAAGAAAATACTGAAGCATGGGAGAACGGCAAAGGTAGGGAGTGAAAGAGCATTTTCCCTCATGTGTGGTTTTGGTAATTAAATGACAATGTCTGTGGACTAATGTTTGCATTGAGATATCATTATAGATCTTGTCCATGGAAATAGTGGAGTTCATGTGTTAGACTCTTGAAGCTTATTTGATGACCAAGGTTCCATTTAAAGGTGTATATGATGGATGGTCATGTGTTGAGTGGAGCATATTGCAAGTATGTCTTGAAGATTCAAGACATCATATTAGTGAAGAAAGGTTGAGATGCGCAAGACCAAGAGAAGCTTTCTCGAAGAGATCCTATGCTTGGAGCTTGCTATGGATACATGAAGACGAAGCTTAGCGAGACTCTCCCATTATGGGTATGGGGGAGTATTTGAATAAGTCTTCATCAAGCATGTGCTTGCACGCGCAATCAAGAAAGATGATCCACTTGAAGAGATCAAGATAGTCATCATCTAGCTCAAGTGGAATGCTCAAGGCAAAGGTATGATCTTGATAGGTTTTCTTTTCTACCGGTCTCGCGTTGTTTTCGGGAGACCGGGTTATAGGATAGATAGGCGTACTATCAAGAGGGGCTCTCGAGTGAGTAACCTTATCGCATCGTTGTGGGGAGCTCAAATCTTTGCATACTTGGCATATCATATTTCTTGTTTCTTATTTGGCTTTTATGCTTGTGAGGAATTAGAGCTTGGTTCATCTCCATGCCAAACTCTAGTTCTTTGGAAACGGTCTTTCTTTGGAAAACTTGTTGTGTTTTATCCATGTGAGTATTTAGAGCTTGGTTCATTTCCATACTAAGCTCTAGTTCATCAAAAACGGATTTCATATGAATAACTTGTTGCGTTTTTTATATTGGAGGTTTTACCGGTTTACATGTTTTAGGAAAGTTTAACCTTTCCCCATTTGCTTTTATCCTCACATGATGGACTATGATGTTTCTATTTACATTCAAGTAGAGCTCGTTGTAACGATTCCAACGAGCCGAAAATCATCGAAAACGGAGTCCGGATGAAAAAGTTATTGCAGTTTTCGTTGTGCTGTTTCTGTCAGTTTTCACGCACTCGGAATTTCCGATTCCGGACTGACCGGAATTTCCGGTTCGCGCAGTTTTTCTCGAAAAAGTGGCACTGGTTGGAACCGGAAATTCAGCTCGGAAATTTCACTTTTGGGCGGAATTTCCGGTCTAAATTCTGGGCGCAACGGCTATTTTTCCTGGAGGGGTATAAATACCCCTCCCCTTCTTCTTCCTTGCCCCAACCAAGGTAGCACGAATTTCCCCTCTCTCCTACTCCATTGTTGACCTTGGAAAGCTTGATTCCTCTCAATCCCTCCATTGATTCTTGCATATTCTTTAGGGAAAGTTGAGAGGAGATCTAGATCTACAATCCTACCAATCCATCTCTCCTCTAAGTGAGGGGAACCTAGTGGATCTAGATCTTGGAGTTCCTTTGTGGTTCTTCTCCTTTGTTCTTCCTCTCTTCTCCCCCCATAAGCATTAGTTGCTTTTGGTGGGATTTGGGAGTGAGGGATTTGATTCCTTTGTGGTTTTCTTTGTTCTTCCTCTCTTATTCCCCCATAAGCATTTGTTGCTTTGTTGGAATTTGAGAGTGAAGGACTTGAGCACTTCGTGTGCTCTTGCCATTGCATTTGCATCGATTTGAGCCCTCCACGAGGATTCATGGTGGTGATACTTGTGAGCTTGTTACTCTTGGGTCTTTGGACCCTAGACGCCTTTTGTGGCCGTCCTTTTGTGGCCAAGACCTTTTGTGGTCACTTGGGAGCCCCCAATTAAGTTGTGGGTGTGTGCCTCAAGACTTGGGAGCCCCCAATTAAGTTGTGGGTGTGTGCCTCAAGATTGTTGTACGGGATTCGATCTCCGCCCCAAAGGGGATCAATAGTGGAAGGTGAACTCGCAACCTTTTGTGGTTGAGTTCATTAGGAGAAGAAGGTGAGCCTTTGTGGCGTTGCGGCTAACCTGTTGTGGTTGCGCACACCTCTCCAACGAGACGTACACCCTTTGGGTGGAACTCGGGAATACATCCTCGTCTCCGCGTGCCTCGGTTATTTCTATACACGAGCTCTTTACTTATGCACTTTACATTGTGATAGCCTTCGTGCTTGAAGTCATCTATCTTGCTATCACATTGTTACTTCTATTGCTTAGCATAAGTTGTTGGTGCACATAGGTGAACGTAGTATATTTAGGTTGTATGCTTGTTAAAGTAAAACACTAGTTTTATTCCGCCTTTATCAAGCATACCGGAATATCCGGGTCATTCTTGGACCGGATAATCCGGCTCCTCGAAAAAAGTTTTAAATCGCCTATTCACCCCCCCCCCCCCCCCCTCTAGGCGACGTCTGTCCGTTCAATTGGTATCAGAGCCAGGTTCTCTCATTATTAGGCTTTACCGCCTAGAGAGTAAAGATGTCGTTTAGAGAATTAGTGCACAATCCCACTTATTTATTCGATGGCACAAATTATGATGTTTGGAAAATTCGCATGCTTAATCTCTTTAGAGACATGGGTTCAAATTTAGAGAGTATTGTAGATATGGGGTTTTCTCCTCCAAAGTATTCACAAGAATTATCTTTAGAGGACGAGAAAAACTCCTATCTCGATACCCTAGCATCTAATGGTCTTATTTGTGCTTTGAGCGATGTAGTCCTAGCGTCAATCATGCCTTTTCGGAGCGCTCATGAATTATGGACAAAACTTCAAGATATATATGAGGTGTCCAACATTTACAAGGATGATTGTCCTCCTTCCACCTCCGGTCGTGATGAGCTCACATCTTCTTCCACTTCACCGACATGTGCTTTGCCACAAGGTAATGATATGGTGAGTGGTGATAGAAATTGCATTCTTGATGGTGAATCCACTATTGACTATACTTCGCACCCATCTTATTGCAATGCTCTTTCTTTGGACTTAAACACCTCTAGCACTCCAAATGTCATACATGCTAGTGTTGATAGTCCTTGCATATCATGTAGTAGTTGCTTAACTAAATCTCATGATGATATGCTTTCCTTGTCTTGTTGCCATGATCAAAATGTTTCTATTTCCTCTAGTACTTGTTTGGCTAACAATGTAGAGGAATCCCAACAATTGTTGGAACAAGACATGGATCTCGATGGTGCTTCAAGTAACTCTTCATTGTCTTCATCCACTACTCTCATTTGCCTTATGGCTAAGGAGTCTAAGGTATCTCCTACCTTGAATTCCAATACATCTCATGATGATGATGATGATGATGATGATGATGATGATCTAATTAAGGAGAAGTTTGATATTGTCTCTCATGCTCTCTTAAATAATAAAAATGCTCATGAGAACTTCTTAGAAATCATGACTACCCTTTTTGAGCACAAGGAGACCCTTGAGGCCTTGGAGACCCGTTGTCATGAAGGGTGGAGTCTTGCTCGTGGTTCCGCGGGTAGGATCCACAATCTTGAGAATGCTCTTGAGGAAGAGCAAGAAACTCGGGTTGCTCTAGAGGAGAGACTCGAAACTAATGAGGAGTTAAATAATGAAATAATTGCTAAACTCACTAAAGAACATGACCATGCTATTACTAAATGTAATGTGCTTAGTAAAGAAAATGCTAAGTTAAATAATAAGCTTGTCATGTTGTCTCCTTCCATTTCTAATAATAATGATGCTTGTGCTACTAACTCCACTTTGTGTGAAGCATCTATTTTGAAGGAGAATGTTGAGCTAAGGGCTCAACTTGATTTGCTAACTAGTAAGTATGGGAAGTTGGAAGAGACTCATGAAAAGCTTTTTAGCTCTAATGAGGATCTTCTAGCATCCCATGCTAGGCTAAAGTTAGATCATGAGGCGGTCACTACGAAGGTAACATCTTGTGAGCCTCTAGTGGACACTATCACAACTCCTACTACTAATGATTTATTGCAATGTGTTAGTACTAGTAATTCTACATCACATACTATTGCTAAATCTTGTGATGAATTACATTCCTTGCCTTGTTGCTCTAACAATATAGCATCTACTTCCTCTAGTATTTGTGTTGAAACTAACCATGTAGAGGAACTCAAAGAGCTCAAGGCACAAGTCACTTCTTTGAAGAAAGACTTGAAGAAGTGTCATGAAGGAAAGTCCACCCTCGACAACATGTTGAGAGTGCAACAACTTCCTCATGACAAGAGTGGACTTGGATTCAACTCCAATAACAAGAACAAGTCCAATGTCAAGATGAAGCACAAGTTCGTCAAGAAGAAGGGCCAAGAACAAGTTAGTGATTCGGCCAAGATTGTGTGCTTCAAGTGCAAGGTTGAAGGGCACCATGTTAGATCTTGCCCGTTGAAGAAGAAACCTCTTAGTGAGAAGCAACAAGGGAAGCTACCTCAAGTCCAAACTCAAGCTTCCCAAGTTGAAGAACCTCCCCTTTCCAAGAAGAAAGGTAAAAGCCGACTTTGCTACAATTGTCATGGGAAGGATCACTTTGCTTCTTCATGCACTCATGGTAACTTATCCAACCCCACTACTATTGATAATGTTCATTCTCTTCAGAAGGATAAGGTTGGCAATGTGTTTGCCAAATTTGTTGGTACTCAAAGTGGTGTCAAGAAAAGAACCATTTGGGTTGCCAAGCCTATTGTGACTAACCTCTTAGGACCCAACTTGGTTGGGGACCAACAAGTTAAAACTTAATCAATAGGTGTTGGTGGAGGACATTGGAGACTTGACTACATCATGAAGAATTAAGGGATCTTCATCATCCATATTATCTCAAGTCAAGTCAAGTGGATTATATTGTCTTAGCATATATCTAATGCTCCTCCTTGCGGTAACTTGTATTTAATTCATATGTATACATTGAAAGTTACTTGCACCCTTGCATGTGTTTGGTTTTGTACCTTACAAGTGTTTTATATGTGTTGTGCACTCTACTTACTTATGATTGAGTAATCAAGTTTGTGTATGTTGGTTTGCACACTATATATATTTTGAGCATCTTGTCTATTTGCTTTCATCTTAATTGGCTCTTATAGGGATATTAATGGACTATCCCATTTTAGGGGAGTGATGTGCTTTTTGGTAACTCACCACCCTAAAATGTGTATTCGTGAGGAATACCACTTAGTGGTGTTATATCAATATTATCTACTCTCTTTGTGGTATGTCTTACTCATGAGAAATTCAAATTCTAATGTCCATGATATATCTACTGTTGGATTTCTTTTGCCTCTTGCTAAAAAGAATGGACTATCACATTATGGGGGAGTAATAAGCTATGTGCATATTACAAGCCTAGAAAATGTGAACATGGGAGGTAATGCCACTTTAGAATTGATATTGATAATTATCATGTTTCTATGTGACATGGTACTCAAACAAGTTCCATATTTGCTTAAATGTATTTTCTTCACCCATTTCTTTGGTGTCTTGTTTGTGAGAGAGTTTCTTGATGCTTAGTATGATCATTGAATATGTGAAGCCATCAAGAATCTCTATATAAGCATGTTTTTCAATTCTTATATTTTGCCACATGCTTATGTTTTGTGAATATGATCTTGAATACATACATGTCATGTACCACCGAGAACTATCTCCATACAATCATTGTCTTTGACAAGTGATAATTATATTTGTGGTAAATTTATTGATCATATTCACATTGGCTTTTGTTCATAAATTGTCTTATTCTATCGCCAAGTTTGTTTTGGTCTAACCACCCTTTTGTCATCCTTGCTTCCTTTGGATCTTTTTGTTGCTCTACGCATAATTTGTGTCGTGCTTTCTTGAGTTAGGAAAAGTAAGAATCCCATTCTTGTGCATTTACACTCAAAGTCTTAATTATAAGTAATGCACTATTTTTGGGGAAGCTATCCTACATTGAGTAAAACATCATCTTTAAAATTGATACTATATCTTATTGCTCTTCTTGAACATGACTAATGCTTTAACAATATATATGGAGAGTGATGATCTCATTTGTGTGCATTTTGTATTCAAATACATGATCATAAATAATACACGAATCTTGGAGGAGCTATCCTATATGCTTTATAACATTAGTTATCTTCAATTGGTATTTGATCCCGATGACTTGTCTCTTTGAAAGACAAACATTTTTCGTCTTGGTACTTTGTGCCATCATGAAAAGTGTAGAGGGCTTGGTCTATTTGTTGGAACCTTACTCTTCTTTGTGGAGTTGGCTATCTCATCCCATGGTTATTAGTCTACCTTATTGGATGAGATAAACATTTGAGCATGTTTGTTTGATTTATCTCTTATGCTCATTGGTTTAGCCTTGACCTTGTTTTCATTTGATATCTTTTCAAATTGGTTTCTCCAATCATGGGTTGATTTGAGTCTTTGATATAATGTGGACAAATCCTTCTCTTACTACACTTTTGTGTAGCTTCTTGATTTAATTGGTGTTTTGTCCAAATTGTATCTCATTTGGTTCTTGAAAGTTTTGTGCATGCATATTTACTATATGTATATCTTATGGCATGCTTACTTTCGTTGATCCAATATATAGGATAAACTCCATCAAATCCTAAATGGCTAAGATGTGCTTGAAATTCTATTTCATATCAATATGCACATATTTATGTGGAGTTTGTCCTATGTATTGTAGTTGGTCTAACTACTTTGGACCCAATTAGTTTGGGTACCATGGTGTACTTAATCTAGCAAATCTTTTTCAAAATCTCTCTTGTGCAATATTGATGAATTCTCAAAATCATTTGCCTTATGTGATATTTGTTATCTTTATCGAAGCATCCCAACTATCACTTATCCTATGTGGGTATTTGTGATGCTTTGAGAATTTGGTGTTGGAAGTTCATCTATGCCCTTTAAGATTATTTTGAGCTATGTGCTTTGTTTTTAAGCAAAAATCTTATCGGTGTATTTATGACTTCCTCTTGGATATCATGGTCTTTACCTTGTACTTATTGTTGTGTGTGCATGTTTCTTTGTTGACTTAGTGTCTACCTAGAAACTTATACACATGAGAGTAGTTACATCTTTAATTGGTATTCAAAATCTTTAGTGATCACCTTTCATTACTTTCTTGATTCTTTGGTGATCTCTAAGAGGCACAAGCTTTGCTCTTCTTTTGGTATCACTTTGCCTCTTAATAAGCTTGTGATCCTATTTGTTATATCTTCTTTGGAGTGTGTGTTTGCGGAATACATAATATGCACTATGTGCCTCATATTTTGAAAGACTTTGGTGATGCTTAGGCTCATCCTTGTTAAGTCTCCTAAAATGTCTCTCCGTGTCGCACACATCTTTTCGGTTGAGCAAGTCTTGATTTGTCGATCCTTCTCGTGTTGCTCAACATTTGTTTGTTGCAAGGTGTACTTCTTATTTTCTTACCTATACTATCTTGTACCTTTTTGTGTTCAAAATTATCTAGGAGGGAGTGAGGATTCCATGTTATGCACACTATACTGAAATACAAATCTTTCATTGTGCATGTACCTTGGAGAGTTCCCTCTTGATTTTTAGAACACTTGGTTGATCTTATCATAATATCTTCTTGTGCTCAATTGTTTTGGTTTCGGATCCCTTTATTGCTTGCTTCTTTGTGAATGCATCCTTCTTTTGCAATTGGTATCCTTCTACTGGATTTCAATTGGTATCTTTCTTGTGCAATTGTTGGATCCTCAATATAGTTTGATCCCCTCCATCTATTCGTCATTGGATATGTGCATTTGATTTCACTCATATCATGAGAAATGCATAATTTATGGAGGAGATCTTATTATGTTGTCCTTCTAAAACTTTTCGCCCATTTCGGCAATCGTTGCCAATGGGGGAGAAGTTTGGAGGGTTGTATGGAATTGGCTTTGTACTTTGCTATATTTGCCTTTCTTGCATTTGCATTCGTTGCTTGGTTTTATATATAGTGGAAACTCCACCATCGGTAATGGTTGACAATATATGCAATGAATTCATGTTCATACACACGTGCATAAATTATGGGGGAGTTTGCACTATATATGTGGATGGACTAACATCACATACCTTTGTAGTATTTGATGTTAGTGCAACCACTCTTGTTCGTTAAATTCCATATTATAAACCCTCTCAAAAGAGATTGTCATCAATTACCAAAATGGGGGAGATTGAAAGAGCATTTTCCCTCATGTGTGGTTTTGGTAATTAAATGACAATGTCTGTGGACTAATGTTTGCATTGAGATATCATTATAGATCTTGTCCATGGAAATAGTGGAGTTCATGTGTTAGACTCTTGAAGCTTATTTGATGACCAAGGTTCCATTTAAAGGTGTATATGATGGATGGTCATGTGTTGAGTAGAGCATAGTGCAAGTATGTCTTGAAGATTCAAGACATCATATTAGTGAAGAAAGGTTGAGATGCGCAAGACCAAGAGAAGCTTTCTCGAAGAGATCCTATGCTTGGAGCTTGCTATGGATACATGAAGACGAAGCTTAGCGAGACTCTCCCATTATGGGTATGGGGGAGTATTTGAATAAGTCTTCATCAAGCATGTGCTTGCACGCGCAATCAAGAAAGATGATCCACTTGAAGAGATCAAGATAGTCATCATCTAGCTCAAGTGGAATGCTCAAGGCAAAGGTATGATCTTGATAGGTTTTCTTTTCTACCGGTCTCGCGTTGTTTTCGGGAGACCGGGTTATAGGATAGATAGGCGTACTATCAAGAGGGGCTCTCGAGTGAGTAACCTTATCGCATCGTTGTGGGGAGCTCAAATCTTTGCATTCTTGGCATATCATATTTCTTGTTTCTTATTTGGCTTTTATGCTTGTGAGGAATTAGAGCTTGGTTCATCTCCATGTCAAACTCTAGTTCTTTGGAAACGGTCTTTCTTTGGAAAACTTGTTGTGTTTTATCCATGTGAGTATTTAGAGCTTGGTTCATTTCCATACTAAGCTCTAGTTCATCAAAAACGGATTTCATATGAATAACTTGTTGCGTTTTTTATATTGGAGGTTTTACCGGTTTACATGTTTTAGGAAAGTTTAACCTTTCCCCATTTGCTTTTATCCTCACATGATGGACTATGATGTTTCTATTTAAATTCAAGTAGAGCTCGTTGTAACGATTCCAACGAGCCGAAAATCATCGAAAACGGAGTCCGGATGAAAAAGTTATTGCAGTTTTCGTTGTGCTGTTTCTGTCAGTTTTCAGGCACTCGGAATTTCCGATTCCGGACTGACCGGAATTTCCGGTTCGCGCAGTTTTTCTCGAAAAAGTGGCACTGGTTGGAACCGGAAATTCAGCTCGGAAATTTCACTTTTGGGCGGAATTTCCGGTCTAAATTCTGGGCGCAACGGCTATTTTTCCTGTAGGGGTATAAATACCCCTCCCCTTCTTCTTCCTTGCCCCAACCAAGGTAGCACGAATTTCCCCTCTCTCCTACTCCATTGTTGACCTTGGAAAGCTTGATTCCTCTCAATCCCTCCATTGATTCTTGCATATTCTTTAGGGAAAGTTGAGAGGAGATCTAGATCTACAATCCTACCAATCCATCTCTCCTCTAAGTGAGGGGAACCTAGTGGATCTAGATCTTGGAGTTCCTTTGTGGTTCTTCTCCTTTGTTCTTCCTCTCTTCTCCCCCCATAAGCATTAGTTGCTTTTGGTGGGATTTGGGAGTGAGGGATTTGATTCCTTTGTGGTTTTCTTTGTTCTTCCTCTCTTATTCCCCCATAAGCATTTGTTGCTTTGTTGGAATTTGAGAGTGAAGGACTTGAGCACTTCGTGTGCTCTTGCCATTGCATTTGCATCGGTTTGAGCCCTCCACGAGGATTCATGGTGGTGATACTTGTGAGCTTGTTACTCTTGGGTCTTTGGACCCTAGACGCCTTTTGTGGCCGGCCTTTTGTGGCCAAGACCTTTTGTGGTCAAGACCTTTTGTGGTCACTTGGGAGCCCCCAATTAAGTTGTGGGTGTGTGCCTCAAGACTTGGGAGCCCCCAATTAAGTTGTGGGTGTGTGCCTCAAGATTGTTGTACGGGATTCGATCTCCGCCCCAAAGGGGATCAATAGTGGAAGGTGAACTCGCAACCTTTTGTGGTTGAGTTCATCAGGAGAAGAAGGTGAGCCTTTGTGGCGTTGCGGCTAACCTGTTGTGGTTGCGCACACCTCTCCAACGAGACGTACACCCTTTGGGTGGAACTCGGGAATACATCCTCGTCTCCGCGTGCCTCGGTTATTTCTATACACGAGCTCTTTACTTATGCACTTTACATTGTGATAGCCTTCGTGCTTGAAGTCATCTATCTTGCTATCACATTGTTACTTCTATTGCTTAGCATAAGTTGTTGGTGCACATAGGTGAACGTAGTATATTTAGGTTGTATGCTTGTTAAAGTAAAACACTAGTTTTATTCCGCCTTTATCAAGCATACCGGAATATCCGGGTCATTCTTGGACCGGATAATCCGGCTCCTCGAAAAAAGTTTTAAATCGCCTATTCACCCCCCCCCCCCCCTAGGCGACATCTGTCCGTTCAGGGAGCCAGGTATAAAATTTGACTTTGAATGCATTAAGACTTTCATGAATACTGATGCATTTCGAAATATTAATAGTGCTTATGGTCTTGACTCTCAAGTTGTTGCAAATTATTATAAATCCTTTGCTGTCTATTTCGGTTTGCCCGAGAAGGGGTTTGAAAAATATCATGAACCTTATAAAGATACATCTATTGCTCCTTTAGCTAAAAGCATTGAAGTTAATATTGTTGATCATATCATTCCTGAGCCTTATATTGATAAAATTCCTTTTCCTGTTAAAGTGAAAGAACATTCTATTATGGCTAGTGTGGTTAATAAAAGTGATAAGAAAGCTAAGGAACCTGATGAACAAATTAAAGTTGAACCTTCTGTGGTTATAGTTAAAGAGCTTGTTTCTGAAAATGTGGGAGAAGAGTATATTATATTTTGTGATGATGCTTCTAATGTTGTTTCTCATCCTGCAAAGCCAAGGAAGGCTAGTGTTCCTGTGTTATCTGTTAAAATTGGTGATCATTGCTATTATGGTTTATGTGATATTGGTGTAAGTTCAAGTGCTATTCCTTATGATCTTTATAAAGAAATTATGCATGAGATTGGTCCTAGTGAACTTGAAGAGATTGATGTGGTTATTCAACTTGCCAATAGAGAAACTATCTCTCCCATTGGTATTGTCAGAGATCTTGAAGCTCTATGTGGTAAGACTAAATATCCTGCTGATTTCCTCGTACTTGGTTCTGCTGCTAGTAAGACTTGTCCTATCATTTTTGGTAGACCTTTTCTAAATACTCGTGGTGCTGTTATAAATTGTAAGAAAGAGAAAATCCTTACTAAATTTGCTGGTGATTCATATGAATTCAATTTTTCGAAATTTGCTAAAACTCCTTATGAAACCGAATTGCCTAATGAGGATTTTAGAGTAGAACAACTTTCTTCTATTGCTCTTGCGCCTAGTAATTATATTCAGCAATTTATGGAACATCATGAGAGTGAAGATTTTATGGAACAAAGGAATGAACTTGAGGACATATTCCTTCGTCAACCTATTCTTAAACATAATTTAAAGGTGGAAGACTTGGGTAAAACACTTCCACCTAAAGAGGATCCTGTCTTTGATTTAAAACCTTTGCCTGATAATCTTAAGTATGCTCATCTTGATGATAAGAAAATATATCCTGTTATTATTAGTGCTAACCTTTCAGGTAAAGAAGAAGAAAGATTGTTGGAAATACTGAAGAAACACCGTGGAGCTATGGGTTATACTTTGGATGATTTGAAAGGGATTTCTCCTACTATATGTCAACATTCTATTAATATGGAGCCCGATGCAAAGCCAGTTGTTGAACATCAACGCCGTTTAATACCTAAGATGAAGGAAGTGGTAAGAAATGAGGTATTAAAACTTCTTGATGCTGGTATTATTTATCCTATTGCTGATAGTAGATGGGTTAGTCCTGTGCACTGTGTCCCTAAGAAAGGTGGAATTACTGTTGTACCTAATGATCATGATGAGCTTATTCCTCAAAGAGTAGTTGTTGGTTATAGAATGTGCATTGATTTTAGGAAGGTTAATAAAGTTACTAAGAAAGATCATTATCCATTACCTTTTATTGATCAAATGTTGGAGAGATTAGCCAATAAAACTCATTTTTGCTTTCTTGATGGTTATTCTGGTTTCTCTCAAATTGCTGTTAAAACTCAAGATCAAGAGAAAACCACATTTACCTGTCCTTATGGTACTTATGATTATAGACGTATGCCTTTTGGTTTATGTAATGCTCCTGCTGCTTTTCAAAGATGTATGTCTGCTATCTTTCATGGTTTTTGTGAGGAAATTGTGGAGGTGTTCATGGACGATTTCTCCGTCTATGGCACTTCCTTTGATAATTGCTTGCACAATCTTGATAAAGTTTTGCAGAGATGTGAAGAAACTAATCTTGTTCTTAATTGGGAGAAATGCCACTTTATGGTTAATGAAGGGATTGTTCTTGGACATAAAATTTCTGAAAGAGGTATTGAAGTTGATAGAGCCAAAGTGGAAGCAATTGAGAAAATGCCTTGCCCTAGAGATGTTAAAGTTATTCATAGTATTCTTGGTCATGCTGGTTTCTATAGAAGGTTTATCAAAGACTTTGCTAAGTTATCAAAGCCTCTTACTAATCTCTTGCAAAAAGATATACCATTTGTTTTTTATGATGATTGTAAGGAAGCTTTTGAAACTCTTAAGAAAGGTTTAATAACTGCTCCTATTGTTCAACCACCTGATTGGAATTTACCATTTGAAATTATGTGTGATGCTAGTGATTTTGCTGTTGGTGCTGTCCTTGGGCAAAGAGTGGATAAAAAGTTAAATGTTATTCATTATGCTAGTAAGACTCTTGATGCTGCTCAAAAGAATTATGCTACAACTGAAAAAGAATTTCTAGCTGTTGTCTTTGCTTGTGATAAATTTAGACAATACATTGTTGATTCTAAAGTTATTATTCACACTGATCATGCTGCAATTAGATACCTTATGGAAAAGAAAAATGCAAAGCCTAGGCATATCAGATGGGTGTTACTTTTGCAAGAATTCGATTTGCATATTGTGGATAGGAAGGGTGCTGAAAATCCTGTTGCTGATAATTTGTCTAGATTGGAAAACATTGCTTATGATCCTATACCTGTTAATGATAGTTTTCCAAATGAACAATTGGCTGCAATAAGGGTGGGTTCACGAGATAGTCCTTGGTATGCAGATTATGCTAACTTTATTGTTTCGAAGTATTTGCCTCCAACCTTTTCAGCTCAACAAAGAAGAAAATTCTTTTATGACTTAAGGCATTATTTCTGGGATGACCCACACTTATATAAAGAAGGAGTTGATGGTATTATGCGAAGATGTGTTCCGGAGTATGAACAAAAAGAGATATTGAGAAAGTGCCATAGTAGTGCTTATGGAGGACATCACGCTGGAGATAGAACCGCACAAAAGGTTTTACAATCAGGTTTTTATTGGCCTACTCTTTTTAAAGATGCAAGAAAGTTTATTTTATCTTGTGATGAATGTCAAAGAGTTGGTAATATCTCTAGACGTAATGAAATGACTATGAATTATTCTCTTGTTATTGAACCGTTTGATTGTTGGGGATTTGACTTTATGGGTCATTTCCCTTCTTCAGAAGGTAATACTCATATACTTGTTGCCGTTGATTATGTTACTAAATGGGTAGAAGCTATACCTACTAAAAGTGCTGATGGTGAGACATCATTAAAAATGTTTCGAGATATTATTTTCCCTAGGTTTGGTGTTCCTAGATATCTTATGACTGATGGAGGTTCTCATTTTATTCATGGTGGGTTTAGAAAAGTTCTTGCTAAATATGGTGTTAATCATAGAATTGCTTCAGCTTATCATCCTCAAACTAGTGGGCAAGTAGAACTATCAAATAGAGAAATTAAATCTATCTTGCAAAAGACTGTTAATAGGACGAGGAAGAATTGGGCTAGTAAATTAAATGATGCATTGTGGGCCTATAGAACTGCTTATAAAAATCCCATGGGTATGTCTCCTTATAAAATGGTTTATGGAAAAGCTTGTCACTTGCCTTTAGAATTAGAACACAAAGCTTATTGGGCAGTGAGAGAACTAAATAGAGATTTTAAACTTGCTGGTGAGAAAATATTACTTAATTTAAGTTCATTAGATGAATGGAGAAGTGAAGCTTATGAAAATGCTAAACTATTTAAAGAGAAAGTTAAGAGATGGCATGATAGGAGAATCCTTAAGAGAGAGTTTCATGTTGGTGAGAAAGTTCTATTGTATAGCTCTCGTCTTAGATTCTTTGCAGGAAAATTGCTCTCCAAGTGGGAAGGACCATATGTCATTGTGGAGGTGTTTCGTTCGGGTGCGATAAAAATTGCTTCGCTCAAGGATGACTCTACACAAGTGGTAAATGGACAAAGACTCAAGCATTATATTTCTGGAGATTCTTATAATGAAGATGTTGATATTATTCAAGCAATTACTCCGGAAGATTATATTAAGGAAAATATTTCTGAGTCTGCAGAACCTGATTTCGAAAAGGTACAGTTTCGGTAAGAAAAAGTTCGCGAATTTAATTTTGAGCTACCTATTATTTATTTTTGAAAAATATGGAAAAATACAAGACGAAAACGAGCAGGACACGAAGTCCGAGGCGCCCACACCACGTGGTGGCGCGGGGGCCCCTGCTGGCCGCGCGAGCGCCAGGTGGGGGAGCCTCGGAGCTCCTCTCCTACTCGGTTTCGCCCTGTTGCCTTCCTTTTATTTCGTAAATTTTTGCTATATATTCACCAGGAGCCCCCGAGGTCCGTATATCGTGTTTTCGACGCGTTTTTGTTTCGAGCTGTTTTTGTCCAGATGACGTCTCAGGGATCTTGTTCCGAAGACTACGCACTTCGTCGCCAACGCGAACTCCTTCAAGATCTTGATCAAGGGTCTTTTGTTGGATGGGCGCATGATGAGAAGGCGAAGGCTAGGCGCAGGGACATGGACGACAGCGTCATGGAGGAAGTAAAGAAGATGCAGTCGGCCAAGAAAGATCGCGCAAGGACGGGGACTAGCAAGCCCACCTTTGTGGGATCAATTAACGCCCAACGTGCTTTTTCTCATAACATGCAGGGAGCAATACCACCTGTTCCGGATCTTAGCTCTTTTCCAGATGCAACCGAAGCTCTCCGTGTCACGGATCAGTTTTGCGAGCAGTACCGCGTCCTGAGGAGGGAAGTGGATATACTTCAAGAGGAGAACAACAGGCTTCGCAAGATGTTGGAGCGTTACCTTACCCCACTTCGAGTCGTCCCTCCATCACCACCGAAGGAGTAATTCATCATCGGTATTGGCATCTCCCTTAGCTTGTTCCAAGCTTGGGGGGAGTGCCGCGGTATCACCATTATCTTTCATCTTTACCTTTTAGTAGAGTCATATCATGAGTAGGGAAGTTATCTTATATGATGGTTTGCAGTGTGGAAGTATCTCTCTTTTAGTTGGCTGTCTATGTATCCCTTGGTGTGAGTTGTCGTTATGGAATATTAATGAGAAGTGTTATCATTTATTTTCTGCACACTTTATTTTAGTTTGCAACTTTTATCATGTATGATTGATCTTGTCATTAGTGTTGGTAATCACTTTGGGAGCATATAGTAAATCTTTTTGCTTTGGCAAACTTAGCATTGGTTAGTAGCTACAATACTTTGAGACTTAAGTGGAAAAAGGAATTACATGTAGAATATAGAATTCATTAATCTTTCTCACTTGTAGATTATAAGCTTAGTATTCACAAACTTAAAATTGTGTGTGCCTTCAAGTAAGAATTGCATGATTGTCTTTAATACATGTATGTTTGTTTGTATCCATCCACTCTTATGCTTGCTACCCAACCTTGCTAGCCAAAGACCTGTATCGAGAGGGAATGCTTCTCATACATCCAAACCATGAACCGAAACCCCTGCCATTTGTGTCCACCATATCTACCTACTATGTGGTATTTTGCGCCACTCCAAGTAAATACTTCTTGTGCTATCTTTATTCAAAATTATTATTCCTTATTTGTGTCAATGTTCACTAGCTCATGAGGAAATAATAGTTGGGTTTGTTATCTTCCATACTAATTAAGTAACCCTTGACTTGCATGCTACATCTGCTCGTCATTAATATTGCAAAGGGGTGGTCAGACCACTATAATATCAAAGGTTGACATTTTAAAATATAGGCACTCCTCCATGGTTTGAGATTGATTGGTGGGCACCCGAGGATTCGGTTAGCCATGGTTGTGTTAGAAAGGTGGGGAGGAGTATCAAGGCTGTGAAAGTAAAGGAAAAAGAAGATGGATATCATAAAGGCTTGTTTTTAAAAATAAATCGGAACCACCCTTAACTTGCTTAGTATGGAAGATGACAAGAACTATATTACCATTCGTTGACAACAACAAACACCGCTCAAAAACTTACTTTTATGCTCTCTATATGATTTCGAAAACCTATAAAACCAAAAGCTCTAGCACATGCTTGTATCTCTGCTTCCCTCTGCGAAGGGCCTATCTTTTACTTTATGTTGAGTCAGTAAACCTATCTCCTTCTATCTTAAGCAAGCATTTGAGTTGATTGTGATTCAACCAGTTATACATTAGTATTGTTGACCATGTCTTTTATTCTTTCTTGCTTAGCACATTGTTGGCATCTAATGAATTTGATTTTTGGAGTTATCAACTAATAAAGAGGGCTGTTTTATAAACTAAGCTCAATATGTTCATTGTCCTCTGACCAAGGACTAAGTTTGCCAACACCAACTAAGGTTTTCTCTATGTACCTTATTGTGGTTTTCCTCTACTTGTTACAAGTTGATTTATATGAACGGAGTTGATATCTAAGATGACTTGTGCATTTATACATGTGATGCTTCTTGTCCGTATATTTTATATCGACACTTCACTCCATAAACTTGTGGTCATGTTTACCGAGTTCAGCTTTCGCTTGGGGACAAGCGAGGTCTAAGCTTGGGGGGAGTTGATACGTCCATTTTGCATCACTATCTTATATCATAATTTACTGCTATTCATTGATATATTTCGTATTTGGAGATGATACTTATGTTATTTCATCTATTTTGCATGATTGATGATCATTGGGGGATGGAACTCCGGAGTCTGAATTCTGCTGGAAAAAGCGTCATCGAGATACAATATTTGCGAAGCTCAGAAGATCAAACGAAACACCTGGGAATTATTTTCTCACCAGATCACGAAGGAGGCCAAAAGGGGAGCCTGAGGTGGGGCCCACACCATGCCCAGGCGCGGCAGGGAGGCTGGCCGCGCGAGCATGTGGTGGGGCCGCCCTGGCCCACCACCTGGCGTGCCCTTTCGCGTACTTCATCCCCCCGAAAACCTAAGACCTGGGGGGTGTTCAGAAATCCTCTTCGCCGGCACCACGAGGCGGAGAAGACAGAGAGAGAAAAGCTCTCCGGTAGGCTACGTTGCCGCCGGGGAAATTCCCTCCCGGAGGGGGGAAATCGTCGCCATCGTCACCGTCATGGAGCTGCACTCCATCACCATCGCCAACACCACCATCTCCACCGCCGACGCCGTCATCTCCATCGGTCCACTCCGTTCCCGCTGTAACATCTAGGGCTAAACCTTGTGTATTTGATAGGGGAAACTCTCCCGGTGTTGATTACTCTTGTTATTGATACTATTGAGTGAAACCGTTGAATTAGGGTTTATGTTCAGATCGTTATCCATCATTATATCATCTCTGATCATGTACCATATGATGTGTTGTGAGTAGTTCGTTAAGTTCTTGAGGACATGGGAGAAGTCTAGATGTTAGTAGTGAACTATGTTGAGTAATATTTAATGTTTTGATATTTAAGTTGTGGTGCCATTCTTCTAGTGGTGTCATGTGAACGTCGAGTACATGACACTTCACCTTTATGGGCCTAGGGAATGCATCGTGTACTCGGTTATTAATTGTGGGGTTGCCGGAGTGACAGAAACCTAAACCCCCGTTGATATTCCGATGCATGAGGGATAGCAGGATCTCAGAGTTTAAAGCTATGGTTAGATTTATCTTAATTACTTTCTTGTATTTGCGGATGCTTGCAAGGGTATAATCATAAGTATGTATTAGTCATAGGAAGGGCGGTGCATTAGCATAGGTTCACCCACACGACACTTATCCAAACACTAAAGATTAATCATCAATATGAAGCGAAAGCACTAGACAGAATTCCCGTGTGTCCTCAAGAACGTTTGGTCATCATAAGTAAACAAACCGGCTTGTCCTTTGCTCTAAAAAGGATTGGGCCACTCGCTGCAATTATAATTGCCGCGCTCTATTTACTCGCACTTTATTTATCTGTCGTATCAAAGTCTACTGAAAACTTGTCTGCTAGTGTTTACAGTGAAACCCTCGTCAAAACCACTTGTCAACACCTTCTGCTCCTCGTTGGTTCGACACTCTTATTTATCGAAAGTACTGCGATACACCCCCTATACTTGTGGGTCATCACGCTGCGGCTGTCCGCTCGCGCCTCAGCTGCCTCTTGCTCCGGCATCGCGCTCGAGGAAGGCCTTTTTGGGGCGACACTAACTGGGCGTACCGTATTGTTAGTTTTTCTCAGGTTAAGACGGTTTGCAGGTTCAAACCGCGCTGGAAAAATCTCGTTCTGGTTTGAGACCGCCTGGAACCAGGTAAACCACGAGACCGTTTCGTAAGCTAACATGTCACTCGAGGCTGCTGGTGGGATGGAGCGGAAGGCAACATCGTTCTACAGCAGCGGCGCCAAGAACGCGCACCCCGCCGTCACCGCTGCTACCGCCCAGTTAGTGTCGCCCCAAAAAGGCCTTCCTCGAGCGCGATGCCGGAGCAAGAGGCAGCTGAGGCGCGAGCGGACGGCCGCGGCGACACCGCTTCTGGCATACGCGGCGCTGGCCATGGAGCGCGCCGATGGGGCGCTGCTTCCAGCGGTGTACATGGAGATCGGCGCCGCACTGCACGCCTCGCTCGCGCGCTTGGCTCCATAGCTCTCTCCCGCTCCATCTGCTGGCCGCATGCTACCCGCTCGCCGCCTGCCTGGCCCCGCGCCATGACCGCCTCACCATCATCGCCCTCAACGCCTTCCTCTGGGCCGCCGCCACCTTGCTCATCGGCCTCTCCAACACCTGCTCCCAGCGCAGTGTCCACCGCGGCCACAGACTTGACAGCGAACAGCTCCCCTGACGCACGGTCCGCCGCCAGCGACGCCACGGCCCAGAGTCCAGACTCACTCGCCCGGGAACACAGCGTCCTCCTGCCGCCTTCAGTCCTTGTCGACCACGGCGTCTAGGAGAAGGTCGGCGGCATCGTCCGCGGCGAGCGCGCGGCGCCGACTCGTCCTCGTCACCCGCCCCGGGCAGTCGTCGTCCTCGCTGGTAAGCTCCCCATCGGATTTGCCCTCCGTGGTGCTGCTCATGGTGGTCGGGGCATGCGGGTTCGTGCCCATGCCCGAGCGGGAGGAGAAGTCGGAGAACGAGATGAAGAAGAGCGTGATGCGGTGCTCGCCGGGCATGCGGTCGACCGCAACCCGGCCTCCTCCACCGCTGGTCGGGACTCTCCACGACGACCTCTCTCTACCCTGCTACCTGGTCGTGAGCTCGCCGCTGTCCGCTCGACGAGGTCAAGAGATGTACTTATATAGGTACACCGGTTTCACACCGTATAACACCATTGACCAAACCGCACCAAACCCTAACATCTCCTCCTATCCTAACGGTCTAAACCGCACCAACCCGTTTCAAACTGTTAGGGACGGTCCGGTTTGAGAAACCGGCTCAAACCGTCTTAAACCGCGATTGCCCAGGCTTAACCAAAACTCTCAAGTGTTGATGTATCATGTATGGTCACTCGTAAATGAACATTCGATTTTTTATGGTTAGCACATTTGCTGTCCGAAAATGGAGAATTCTTGTCATACAAAACGAACAAGCTTCCGTTCCTCCTGGTCATACAAAGATTGCTAAGTTTAGTTTTTCCAATAATATCTCTTGTAATTGGGCGGATGACCCCCCCAGCTTTATTCTTAGCAAACTCATTGAGGATGTAACTGTGATTAACGCTTAACGGCGGTAAGTTTCAGACGCACTCTTTCCCTATCCAGGGTACCGAAAGGGACTGGCGGGGTTTTAATGAGGCGGCTTGCTAACCTAATATATATGGTTTAAATTTCAAAAAAAAAAGTTTATAGGGAAAATTTGTCACAGGACACCGTTATTTTCTGGCATTTCCCTAAACACACCCTCAGAATTTGCCTTTGCCAGGTAGCATTACGGTTTCATGGTTATTTGACAGAACACATCGAATGGCCGAAAACGGAAAGTTAGATGGTTTTGCTTGCGATGATCATCATATATACAATTTTGAATAGTTTTTCTAATTCAGATTTGTGCCTAAGATAGTGCATTCTGGGGCACCAGAACCTAGAACTTACGATGGTCATTCGCATATATATATTGAAAAATCGGACAACACTACGGTCCATCCTACGAAAATTAAGTAATAAATACATTAATTAGGGACTACACTACGGTGAGTTTACATAGAACTGGGAAGAGAGTTGCGGGGAGGGCACCCCGGATAAGCTGCCGTCCATGGCCGCCGACAGCAACGTGCTCAGGGTGCCGGTGAGAACAGCTAAGAACGTCTGTAATCCTCACGGGGCTCCGGACGTCGTTGGGGCTTGGCCGGTGATGCGAGACGGGTATAGCTGGTGGTTGGGTCCTGGTCAGCGACCCCGGATGGGTTGCGAGGCCGCGAGTCTTGCGGGGACACGTGACAGGGACGGAAGGACGGCGACGACTGCAGGCCAGGCTAGGGTTCATCCTTGATCCATGTAGTTCGTCACCTCAGTTTCAATAGGCTACCAAAATGTTTTATATTTCAAAACGAAGGTAGTGTTATTCTTCATACGCAATTCCACGTTTCAAACTAAGATAACAATTAATCAAATGGTCGAGAAAAGAAATTAACGTGATTGACAGAAAAAAGCTATACTATACTGGCTTAAAGGCGGTGCTATCTCTTCCTTGTTGGCTTCTTTATTCTTACTCTCTTCACTTAAAATCCTTAATTTTCTTTTGTATTCTCATTATTTCTGTTGCTTCAAAGAAACGGAGTATCAATAAATTAAGTTTCCGAATAGTTCAGTGTTACAGCTTAACTGCAAACGCCCTGCAAAAAGTAAAGCTTACATAGTTTAAGCATATGCCTCGGCACGTCTATAAACAATATATGAGTTGATCTGTTCCCAACTTCCCATAAATAAATATGTATAGAGTGAACCACAGCAGGGTGCCAACCCTACTACGATAACGAATCAAAAGCATTCATGAGCAGAATTATAGAGCATGTTTAGTTGCTGCATATGCATCGCAAACTTTGTCAGGAACCGCTACTGGCTGCTGGCTGCTGCAACAAGTGCATGTTCTGAATTAGTAACATGTTCATGTCCTGAATAAGCAACAGGTGCATGCGGCTAGGGATTACTGCCTTTCAATCGTACTTCATGTTTAGCAGGGGAAACTGAAGAGAGGCCTTGTAAAAAAAGTTGTCATTAGCAGGTACAACGAAAGAAAATATAGTCCCCTTTTGATCATCTAGAACTTTTTATATTCTTTATTACTACTATTAGCCCATTAGCAACAAGGATATTTCAAAGGTAATTCTTTTTAGCAATTTCTAGACCTCTTCTTACGAAAAAACAAACTCCTTTTTCGAAAAACTTGTTCGTGCAGCTGTGCTATTTCGTTGCCCCAAGCGCACGACCACACGATTGGTCTAAAACCCTGAATTCCCAATTTGACATGGGAAGCATCTGGACTGTGGGGAGGCGCGGCCGCGTGCACTTGTTCAGCGCCGGCCCTGATCTCCGCCCTCCGCTCTGGCGCTGGCCCTGGACCAGGAAGGAGTCCTCGTCATGCGTGCCCCCGTGGGTTTCTGTACATGAGCGAGGTCGACGCCGGCACCAAGATCATCGACTGCATCGGGGAGCTGCTCCGGCAGAAGGTGCCCAACGCCGCGACCAAGACGGACATGGTGCTCAAAGGAGAAAAGATGACGCGACGGACGCGCGTCGGCGGTGTCAACGAGGTGGTTGCCGCGGCGGCCGAGGCGAGGCGAGAGGGTGGGCCGCCACCGTAGCCCGTAGGCTCTGCATGTCCTAGACCTTGGGACTGTATCTTGGAACAGAAAATTCTACTGGGATTGCTTGGAGAGATCATCTTGGTACTTCACACTGCTGATTTGTGATCGGGTGTCGTGCTAGCGCCTGGTGGTACTATTTCATCTCGTGTTCATGTGGCATCTCTGATCGAAGCGCATATGTTGTGAAGCATGAACTATGGCCACTCCCCACTCTGAATGAAAGCGATCTGCCGAGTTCGAACTTATCAAGACGATCCTTGTATTTTGTCTCCACTGTTAGCATAACGATGTTTTTGAACTACGTGGAGAAACGACTTTTGAATCCCGAGCTCCTGCCCTGTTAAAGAATTGAAAATGGTATTTCGAGGTTTCAAAAATATCCCTAAAAAAATCGTGGATCTGGAAAGGGTGAAAAAGAACTAATGTTACCTACATGTCTGTATAGTTTCATTCAATAATATGTTGCATTGTACGCTACATAGAAATCACAAAATCATGGATTTGGAAAGGCTGAAAAAGAACTCATTTTAATTGATAGATTTGCCTTTTTATGCACAACATGTATGACAATATATTTCTCAGAAAATTTGGATGTACATAATAGATACTAGAAGAATACCCCGCGCGTTGCAGTGGGATATCTTTCAAAAATATTATGTAAATGAACTGGTATAAGATGCGTGAAATACTCCGTTGTCAAGATTCCTTGCTTACACTAAATTTAAATCGTGTGAACCTATTGAGAATTTGAGGACTACTAAATATTATTAGTCACATGTATAATTGTATGGTTGAAAAACATGGATATGTTGCATGAAAACTATTATTACTTATTGTTAGTGGAGATGATATGGATAATTGATTGGCCAAAATAGTGGGTGATGTGAATAGCTTGCATGTTGAGATAGAAAATTATTAATACATAAGAGATATAGATAGATAGATGTATATGTAATTTATGATTTTTTTTACTTACTAAAGTTTTGATTTTTTAAAAACCGAGAGCACTGGAGCTCAGGTCCGGCTCGAGTGCAGCACGACTCGGTCCGGTCCGGTCCGGTCCGGTCCAGTCAAGTCCACAGACACTGGTCGTCTCTTCTTCCTCCTCCGCGATCGCGCCTCCCTGCTGCGAGTCTAAACTCTAAACCCCATTCCGCCGCGCCTGCTCCATCCTCTCCTCTCCTCTCCTCTCCTCTCCTTCCGCGGCGCGACGAAACCCTAGCCGCGCGCGACCGCCATTGCTCCCCTCCTCCCCTCCCGCTAGGCAGCGGCGCTTCGGATCTAAGACCGATTGCGACTTCTTCAGGTATAAACCCTAGCCCCTGCTCGCGCCACGTCGCGTCGTCGGGAATCCCATTCTAAATCAATTTCATCCCAATGCAGTATCGGTACGAGGAGTCTCAGCGAGGGCCGGCAACCAAGGTCCAGGAGCCCCCGCCCCACCCCACTTGTACTCTGCGCTGCGCTGGAGTTGAGTTGTCTTCTCTCATGGAGTTTATTTTTTCCCCCAATGCAGCGACCTACCTTGGGCTTCCATCCATCTCGTCTCACAAGGGAAGCCAACCGAGACCGAAACAAGGTATATATATACTTCCAGCCCAGCTAGTACTACACGAATTTGCTTAGCCCTCCTTTGGCTTTGGTTGCTGCTGCCAAATCATGTGGCTTTTAAGTTGAACGATGTAAGTGGGTGAGAGCTCTAGAATCGCATAGCCACTTCCTCGTGATACGTGTATGTCCTCTGGCCGGGAGGGCCATGGGTGATTGTTATTTTTTTTGTTTCAGTTCAGCTGCAGCACAAATGTTTTAATTTCAGATACTCATCCATGGTGCTACTGCTACCTCTTGTATGTTTTGTCATGGTGCTTCATGGCCGGCCCCGTCCTATCCGACACATATGCATATTTGTTCTCCACATCATATACTATCTTCTATAGTACTTGGTAAAAGATATGTTCTGCTTATTGTTCCACTCAGCCAACGCATGTACTTCCTTTCATTCAGAAATCCATGTTTGGGACTAGATTGATCTTTTTTTTTTACTTACTGTTCCTATGATTCTATCCCTGGCAGTATCACCAGAGGAGGGCAAGCAGTTGGTGGGCGAGGACAGGCAGCAAACGCATCGACCTAACATCAAGGAACAGCAAAACAGGTCTGGTCTCACACTCGCCTCTCCTGAATGAAACCGTATGGACATGCATTACAAGATATGGACCTGTAATATTTTCGTGAGCAAGCTCTAGTTGTTCTATGCATTACAAATACAAGTTAAGTTCAAACAGTGCTGAATGATGCATTCTCTATAACAATGATGATTGATTTTACTTTCGGTTGGTGGTTTTGTTTTCAAAAGTTGCTGCCGTGCCTTCTCACCATTTTTGTTTGTGTGCATTGTGGGTTGTGAATTTGTGTATTTAGCGCAACCAATTATTTTTTTATAATGCATATACCACAACATTTAAAAATAAAATCCTTGCTTCACTTGATTTGGTATTTGCTTATGTTAACATTTGGTTCATGTCTGTTGGTGTGATTTTGTACCAAACAATTTAAGTATGAATTCAAGTGGGGCGGGTTCATCCTGTCTGCCTAGAGCTAGCTATAATAAGTGGGGCTCATAACTGTCCATTGCCCACTTCTCACTAGCTGCATGTGTTGGGGGCTTTTGTGGATATCCGACGGGTCCCGCTAAACCCACCTGATTTTTGTTCAGCAACTTGACAGCCACTATTGTTTAGCATTAATTACTTTGTGTTACTCGTGCACGACACCCGACACAGCCTTATTTCAGTATATAAAGAATAGCGGTGCAGTTGAGAGTTGACCGAGATATGCAGGCTGCGCCTATGGTAGCTTGGTCTTTTTTTACTTGATACTAGCTTGGTCTTAACTATGTATAGTATAAGTTTGGTTATAACCCGATGAATCGGGATTTTTGGGCTGTTCGTTAGATTGACTGACTTGCCCGCTTCAACCTGTCCGGGATAAGTGGAACTTGATTAGTGTTTCCGGTGGGATGGGAGGCGGGACAGGCGGCAGTCCCGTCCCTCTTGAAATCTTATAATTAAGATTGCATCCTGATCTGTTGCTCCTTCCATCATTAACGAGCTTGCAATTCTTCTATTTGATCTCAATTTTTTTTGTTACATTAACTTAAGATTCTCCATATAAGCGGCACACGTTTTAGATTTTCCAGTCCTTTGTGTTATGATTTAGCAACTCCATGAGTTTGAAACACAGATATGAACATCTTTTCGAAAGTTGCTGCTGGAGTGGGCGTTCCACGCGACCAAACAGCTTGTACATTAATCTAGTCTCAACCATGAATTTATTAATGAAATGAAATGAAATGTTCGGGTGGGCTCAGTGATATGCAACAACTGTTGAATGGACAGTATTACTTTTGCTCTTGGCGCATTGCAACTTGGTCCAGTTGAATCATAGGTGTCCCTCTTATTTGGACAACAGTGTTAAAACTAGTTGTTAGTTCCCTTTTAGTTTACTTGTAATCCTGCTGCACTGATACAGTTTTTTCAAGCAATCGATCTTCTCTCACAGTGGTTGAATGGTTGAATATGTCTGCAGATGGGTCATAAAGCAAAGCCGAAGGCAAATACCAAGAAAACGGGGCAAGAGAAGAACGAGAAGCACCAGCCACGATGGACCGAAGCCAAGCAACCATACCCGAGGTTTGATCTTGATCTGGAGCCCGAGAAGCTTGTGGGCAGTCACAGCGCTCTTCTCAACGCGATTGAAGCTCTGTTAGCTGATAAAGTAGATGATGAAATGAAGCCGTTGAAAAAGAAGGATAGGAAACAAAAAAAGGTGAAGGGGAGACAGTACACGGCAACTGGCGGTGCCTTCTTGGTACGCCTACTGCCGCCAGATGGAGATGCCAGTAAGGTGGTCACCCTGCTTATTGGGCTCAAGGACCTCTATGTGCAGGGGTTCCATGTGGGCGGTAAATTATCTGCTATTCTGCTTTCATCAGTAATGTTGAATGATGAATCACTCTGTTTTTTAGGCGTTTGACCATGGCATGGGTTATTTGATTTGCAGATGTCTGGTTCCTTTTATCAGATTGTGCTCTTCCTATCCCGCCCGCATCCCAGGTGAATTATGGAAGAACTAAAGTAACTGACGATGCTGGTGAAGAGTATACTTTTAAGGATGGCATTTTTCTTTTGAGCTGGGGCGGGAGTTACCTCAAACTTGCTGCTGGCCGACTTCAACCATTCAAATATGGTGCCTTCCAAGCTGTGCATAAAAACCTTTGTGGTGCTCGGAAAACAGTGGCGAGTAAAGATGAGGAGACACTCCAGGGAGATGTCGCCTTCTATGCTATCGGCATATCCGAGTGTATGCGGTTCTGGGACGTCGACTGGTGGGTCATGGCCCACAGCACTGATCCGCTGATATGTGATGATGTGTATCTCCCAGAAGAACTTGACGATATGATAGGGGATTGGGGAACACATTCAAAAGCCTGTTATGGACCTAACCCTCCAGCATGTGTGAGGATAGTAAAACGAGATCTAGCTGAGCATGAGAAGCTAAAAGAGGAGATCATCTATGCGAAGAAGGCAAAGCCAGCAAAGGAAGTGGCAGCGCAGGGTTATGTCATAGATAAATGCGATTATGGGAAGGAGGATGAAGATGACAAGCCGAAAGTCAAAGACGGTCAGCTCCTTTCCCCTCTTCTCTTTCTCACTCTCTCTAATCCGCCGCATATCCAGTATTCTTTACTTGTTTTTGCCAACTATTTGCAGGACTGGCAGAACAAACCAAACAAGTGGAGGAGGATGACGAAGAAGGCAGTGAGCAGGATATCGAAGAGCTGCCCCTTGATGAGGAAGGTCAGCACCTCTCTCTCTCTCTCTCTTGTATGTGTATATACGAGATAATATTTTTTCTGTGCAGGGAATACTATTTGCACATTGACTTTTAGCGGCGATATGAGATTGGCTGCACGTGGAGTTAAAAATGGCCATCTCAATATCCATGACACGGCTACTCAAGCCTGTTTAGGAACTCTTAGAGGTCTTCAATCAGAACCTGAGGTAATCTGGTCAATTCGTTACAATATCTCTTTCCTACTTTTTTTAGAGGGTATGCAAATTGCATACCAGATTTTTATAGAAGGGGGTAAAACCAGTTACAACACGCTGAGAATAGAGTTACAAGCAACTCCACTATCAAACACTCCCGGGAAAACCAAAGCAACTACTCGATGTACAATTCTCGAACTCCTGCTCCTGCAGCTACCTATTTGTTGCTGATGCAGGCCAGCCAAACTCATCGCAACGCTGTACATCTCTTTCCTACTTGATCATGTAAACAAACAGCTAACCAAAGACCTAAGCATCTCAACCAGAAGAGATTATTATACTTCACAACAATAAGAAAAATAAGCTTAGCCTGGCCAAAATACCTTACTGCAATGATGAACACACCTTATCAGTTTTTAAAACGCAGAAGGAAAAACAGAGTGATTCAATAGTTGTTATTTAAAACGCAGAAGGAAAAACCAGCATATATTTCCGTGTCCTAAATATAAGATGTTTTTGGTATTTCAAACGTGGTCTAGATACAGACTCAAATGGGTGAACATACTAGATCAGAATGGTGAAATAGAGGGAGTAGCATACTGGTTCCTTAATCTCTATTACTGAATTATTTAATCGCTAACTTTTAGTGACATAGTATAGATGATATTTAAGGCCAAAGTGGCACCTCTATGTTCACATTTGCAACATGCTTAACTGCTAAGTCTTTTTTATCAATTTGACCAAGTTGTCTTGGTTTGTACAGTGGGTCAAGTGGCATCCAGGAGGGCAGTTTTTGGTTACGGGGTCACAAGATAGCAGGGTAATGTTATGGAGCATTGAACATTTTTCGCTTGTGGCCGTCTTCAATGGAGACACTGATGTAGTGTGTGGAGATATCAGTCCGAACGGTATCCATTTTATCTCTTTAGATCAGTTTGTATTCCATTTATGCTTTCATTTGAATCTAACCATATATGTGTTTCTATCTGCTGCTAAAGGTCGCTATTTGTGTACCGGTGAAGATAATGGAGATTTGGCCATTTGGGATTTTAACATATTAGAGTGCAGACATGTGCTCTCAGGTCAAAACATTCAATTCTGAAGAACTTTTGGTTTCAAGTTATAGCGTAGACTTCTGCTCTGTATTGTCTTTAGGCGATAGTAATTGAAATTTTCCTTGTGTGCACAGGTGAGAAATACCTTACAAAGGGGATTCGATGTCTCGCTTTTACTCCTGACTCGGAGTTTGTCGTCACCGCGTCAGAAGATTCCTCGGTTCATATCGTTGATGTGGACGCGGGTGTGGTAAGGCTCTTTAGAATCATGCATTTCCTCACATTCAAACTACAAACGCTATCTGTCTTACTCAGAATCACTTAATTCGTCTTGTTTCATTACGATGCCTTATATTGCTTATTTGTTGGGCTCTTCGTTGCCATGATGAGAACCAGTTTTTCCAGGCTCTAGATTTGGAATACATGCTCTGTCCTTATAGACTTGTCTAGTCGAGGTTGGTTTAACGAATAGTACCTCTAGAGTCCTTGGGTGTTATAAACTAGGTGTCTGCTTAACATGCAAGTTTTAAGTCTTTAACTAGGAAAGGTGAATTTTTTTTGCTAGGCTTGAAAAGGGAGTTAACAATATACTCCCTCCATTCCAAATTACTTGACACACATTTGTCTAGACACGGATGTATCTAGATACTAAACAAGTATAGATACATCCATGTTTCGACAAATCCAAGTCAACTAATTTGGAACGGAGGGTGTAGATGTTAAGATTCATTTGCAAGTAGTACATGCACAATATGTGAGCTATTCTGAATGTTTGCAAAATTCTGCTGAGTCTCCTGCAGGTCATTGGTTCTCTGGATGGACACCCGGACTCGGTTGTTTCACTCAGTATCTCAAAGAGACAGAGGTAGATGCATGTTCTACAGTATGGTTGACATGAATGCTTCAAATGTTCTTGATTGGTCGTTCTTGTGTGTGCAGCAACATGATTGCAACGGGAGGCAGGGACGGAACTATGATACTTTGGGAACTGGTTCGCCAAGAGGCTCGATTTGTTTGTCATCATAGTGTAAGTGTGAGAAATGTCAACCTGCCATGCTTCAGTCTCATATAGATATGTGCTAATAGCTTGTTTTGGAACAGGACGCTGTGGTGTGCCTTCTCTGGCTCGGGAACTCGAGCTATGTGGCATCTGCGTGCTCAGATGGATCAGTCAGGATCTGGGACGGTAAGACGGGAGATCTTGACTTCTGCTCCTTGAACAAGTACCCCGGCCGCATGCGTTCGTTGCTTGTCGCGCCGAGTGGCGATTCACTGCTCGTTTTCACATCAGTGTCGACATATGAGATTGACATATCAGTTTACAGTGAAGAGTCAGGGCGAGCTGAGTACGGTGGTCAAAAGACCGTGGGCGTATTTGGTGATATGTTTGACTGATCTTATATGTACAGACTTGATGCTCTTTAAGGGCATGTTTTGCAATGAAGTTATATGAGTCAGCTCACTCTCGGAAGATCTCTGTTTGTACCGAATGACTAGTTGTATGCCCGTGCGTTGCTACGGATGACGCTAGTAAATGAATTATGAGTTTATTAATTAATTTGAATGCTCATAATGCTCGGGTTGACACAAGTAGATGTTCGCTTATCTTATTATGAGAACAACATTCCGTATAAAATACATAACCACCTAAAAGTACATGGTCATGACCAAAATGTAACTGCTAATTGCAATACAAACGGACAAAGGGATAACACAATTAAACCTTGGAAGGTACTCAACTGAACTGGTATCATGATTTTACACACTTGATATGTCAAGACAACAGCATGCCACATAGTATAATTCCCGATTTAAAGAGCCAATAGGTACCATAATTTCTAAATACCCTAAATGAATGTAAATGTTGCAGTAATCAAAGCATCTGCTAGTTGAATGCCCGTGTCGCCTTTTATGCTTGAACCGATCATCTTTGCGTCTCCACACGCCATTACGTGTCTCGTCATAGTACAAAAAATGAAGATCAAATGGAATTATATAGTATATATTACAACATTTTTCTTCTTTTTTGACGGGTATATAACAACATTCTCAACTGATCATATCCATCATCTGTGATGCATCAATGGCTAATCATCTAGTGGATAACAAAGGATATGCAACTATGTTCAATGACACAATGTACGCACAGTAGTCAATAATCTTTACTGTTACATTTTGACATCACTTTTGAAGGATTATTTATTATCCTATTTTTAAGAAGTATAGGCCAAGCGCTTCCAGACCAAGATGTAATAAAGATGACATTTTATTTTCTAGGTTTTCTTAAACAGGATAAAATAGATGAAATGACAGGAAGTTTTAGATAGTGGGTGTTCCTAGCAAAGCGAAGTAAAACATGAGCCCATTTCTTCACCAAATTACAATGCAAGCAAAATAATAAACAATGCAGCCTGCTTATATAGTGGAGTTTTCGAAATAAAAACAGCCATCTACATAACTCTCACTTAGGAATTATTAGACGGTTTTTGTATTGAAAAGGTATTAAGTGTTTGTCTATATTTGGCAAAATGTTTCATGTAATGGTCCAGGTAGGGAAAATTATAATCACCAAACGCTGGTATGGAGCCACAGATTGAACTTCAGTACGATAAAGGTGTGTGAACAGAGTGAACATGTATCTTGAGGGTGTCAAAATACTTACATGTTTCCAGTCAATCTACTGGAAGTGCTTTGTCAAGGCCTCATTCGTAAATGCTTCATTTATAGGTCTAGGAAGCTATTTGTAAAGGCCTCCCAGCCATTGTCGAAGCAAATGTGGATGCGCTCAAACGTACAAGCTGGCTGGAAGACGTGGTTTGGTACTTGCAATCCTGTGTTGTGTGTCTTTCTAGCTTGAATCCTAACTGAAGTTGGCACATGGCAGTGGACAAACTTGTAGTTAAAGAACTCAGGTCCAGGTTCAGTGTTCTTGAGTAAGTCTGAAACAATGGTTGGAAGATTTTTTAATGTGTTGTTGATGATTCCGAATAAAGTGTTACAGAACTGGTATACAAAAAGAATCAAGATGTATTTCATATACCGCTTGCCTAGTGTTAGGATCTGAAATATCTGTATTACTAAAAATCTAAAATTCCCGCTGAAGAAAGCAACTTTAACATAATTGGAGTTAAAACAACAAGGTACATGATAAATTTTGACCTTGAATATTAGACTGTCCTAGAGCAAAAACATGACAAAATTTGTGTGTCTATTAAATACCTCTCTGTTTTTTCATATACCGCTTGCGTGGATATCTTTTGTATATATATGAGAATTTATGCGCGGACACACATTAGCCAAGGGGTTAAATATTCACATAACAAAAAAAATCATAGAACCTCTAAGTTAACATGACAGAATTTGTGTGTCTATTAAATACCTCTCTGTTTTTTTCAGAAATTACACAATTCATGTTCAATGGTCATATTTAAATTTGTCTAAAAGTAAGTATTGTTGTGGTGATTACCTTATTATTAAGCTAAGTTATACTCAAAGTGGTGGTTATTCGTGGATGTAAGTTGACAAAGCATTTCTCTTAAGTTTTAGTGAAAAACTGAAACTTACACTGGATTAATGAAATCTCGATGGTCTATGTCACAAAACACACCAACATTGCCTCACACTTCCCCATATACTATATGATGTTCAGGCTATATATTTTCTTATTTGTTTTTCTAGGTGCTTGATGAAATGTCCATCAGAGCAAACAATCTATTATGTATTACAGAAATATAAGTTAAAGGTGGAGGAAAACATGTGCGCGGTGCTCAGGTTCTATGCTGAATTTGTTTGTGAGGGAGAACGGTGTGCAGCCACCAGTAACCACATGATCATCCAAGTCCAAGAAATAAAAGGAGTATGTGGTGTGTACTCCTTACATGCACATAAAATTCATCGACTATTGACTATTTATGCTCCACGAATTGGTTGTTATTTCTGATGAAAAAAAAACTTAAGAAACTATTATAATCTTCCGTGAGTCAGTTGGCTCCTCGTTGCTACATTTTCCTCTGATTTACCGTAGCCATCTCAGTGAGCCATGTAATCATAATTCTTCAAGCATGTTCCTTCAGCGTCTTGTGCCATGATATAAGTAATACAAGATATAACAATATTAATCTTTTATAATCACTCTGTTTTGTGTTTGCAGATATAATATATCATCAAGCAGCTAAAGACTCTATAGTTAACTTTTCTGAATTATTGAACGTCTAACCTTGAACCACGCTGTGTTGTAGCAGCAAGATGAAACCCTTTTTATTTAGCAGCTCTCCATTCATCAGAGCATTAAGCCTCTGGTACTCTGTAATTGCATCAATACATGCTTGAATAGCTGGAAGAAGAGGGTTCTGTAGCAAGAAGAAATCCATTGCATCGGCAACAAGGAGCAGACCTTGGGATGAGCTGGTGAGCCGGTCTGGTTGAGAAACAAACGCTGACTGTAGCGTTGAGAAGCACCACCGATAGTGTAGATGTGTCTCCTTCCTCCAGCGAGATGTGCGATAGTAATTTCTTCGGAAGCGACCGCCAACACCGTCCACGGCCCGCTGCACCTTATTAAGACAATTAGGAGCTGCAGAATCAGATCAACGGCGCTGGTCCTGGCTCTCCCGGCGTCCAGATGTCAAGAAGGAGAAGGAATCAAACTTGAGTCGGTGCCGGAACTCTTCCGCCCGCCTGTCGACCTCTTCCTCCTCTGCTGTCTCGAGGTCACCGGCACCGGCTCAGGTTTGATTCCTGGCGCGGGACCGACAGCCGTCGTCGTTGACTGTCCATGGCGCTGGTAGTGAACGGCGGCATCGATGGACAAAGCGGGAGCGGCAGCTGTGAGCGGGATCTCGTCGGCGGTGCCTGGGCGCAGGGCGCGTGTGTGAAGACCTAGAGGCGGCGGCCGTGGCCCAATCTGTAACCTACGGTTCGCTCGCAAGTCTTAATGTCCTACTCCCTCCGTATCTTAATATAAGACGTTTTGGTAGTAGTTACAGAGGAAGTAGATTAATTATCTCGGTGCTGTTTATTCTGTTGGTTGTTGCCGAAGCGGGCCGGGGCAAGTTAGATGGGCTTTAGCGTACGAAGCCTGGCAGAGGAAAGGATCGATGGATGGATCGAGCGTGCGTGCGATGTCTGGCAGACGAAAGGGACGTACATATACGTTGAACTCCCATTTAATAGTAGAGATTAATTCGGTGAAGTGCGATGTTATAAACGATGTACAGTATCTCTTTTTATTTCTAAAATAATCTCTTGTTTCTGTTCGAGGAGTTCATGCTTTTTTTTTTTTTGAGAAAAATATTGCTCAGATCCAGACAAGCAAACTGCAGCGGGCCAAGGAGCAATGGGCTTTCGAACATGGGCCTAGGACTCTTCGACGCTGTAGCTGTAGGATTCTTCTCTCCCAAAAATCCCCCCCTTTCCTTCGGCCGTTCCTCCACCACATTCCGCAGACAGCTCGCGCCACTCACCGGCGGCGCCCATGGCCACACGGGTGCTGCGGGATCCCATCAACCCCGCGATGGCGGCCGAGATCCAGCGCCGCGAACGTGACTCGGACAGGGCGGAAAAGCTCTTCTCCCGCTTGCTCGCCTGCATCCACAAGGCCCTCCCCGACCCACCCGTCTCCGCCGCCGCTCGCCTCTCCGCTCTCCTCCCCCACGATGCCGTCGATCGCGTAAGCAGTCTACCCGACGCGCTCCTCCGCAAAATCGTCTCCCTCCTCCCCGTCAAGGACGCCGCCCGCACTGCCGCGCTTTCCCACCGCTGGCGCGGGGTCTGGACCTCCGCCCCCCTCGTCCTCGTCGACAACCACCTCCTCGCCGGCACCGCGCTCTCGCGCCACGACGCGCGCCACGTCCCCCCCGCCGTGTCCCGCGTCCTGGCGGCGCACCCGGGCCCCTTCCGCTGCATCCACCTCACGGCGAGCTACATGGAGGAGTTCCAGGGCCCGCTCCTGCGCTGGCTGCAGCTCCTCGCCGTCAAGGGCGTCCAACAACTCGTCCTCGCCAACCGCCCGTGGCCGCTCAACCTCCAACTCCCCGCCGCCGTCTTCCGCATCGCCACACTCACCCGCCTCCACCTCGCCCTCTGGAAGTTTCCCGACACGCACCGCCTCCCCCGCACCGCCTCCTTCACCAACCTCCACGAGCTCGGCCTCTGCAGCGTCGTCCTCGAGAACGGCCACTTGGACTTCATCCTCTCCAGGAGCCCCGTACTGGAGATACTGTGCCTCCAGAATAACATGCTCATGGATCGCCTCACCCTCACCAGCCGCACCCTTCGGTGTGTGCATGTTATCGCGGACTGCCATCTGCAAATCGCCGTCGAGGAGGCCCCGCTCCTGGAGCGTCTCATCATCTGGGTAGTACCCACCTGCAAAGGCTCCCGCAAGATACTCACACTCAACCTTGGGCATGCCCCAGCTCTAAGCTGTCTTGGCTATCTCGAGCCTGAGTTTCATACTCTGCAGCTCGCCGGCACCGCCATCAAGGTACACCCTTTTCTTAGCTTGATTGATTGACTCACAAATGATGTCTGAACTAGTCTCGAGATTGAATGAAGGGAATTGGGTACATTGCAGGCTGGGACCAACGAGACCATGATGCCTACTCTGAAGGTCCTTGCCTTGAAAGTACGTTTTGGTGTGCGCAATGAAGCCAAGATTCTGCCTTGCTTGCTCAGATGCTTTCCCAATGTCGAGAGGCTGCATATCGTGGTGAGACTCACCTCACTTCATTTAGCAATCCTTTTTCCTGCCCTTGTATATATTGTTTTTTAGTGGAAATAGTTGCTTTAATTGTTCAAATATCCGACAAATCAGCCAGGTGCGCCGATACAATACAGTCCTGCGCCTCACTGAGCCAAGTATTACACAATTTATTAACGAGAAGTGCTCCTGAGCTTTCCCGGAAGTTTTTCTGCATGAATTTAAATCACGCTGACGACTGTGATTAGGAGCGGAGATTGGAGGTGCTAATCCCACCTGGTTAATACTCGTTTTGCGTCACTTCTAGATCCCATGTTAATCTAATCACAGCCCCCGGTGTGCTTTAAAAGTCGTGCAAAAAAATTCACGGAAAGCACAGGAGCACTATCCTTCCTTAGCTAGCATGTGAGCTACAACATTGCCCATCGCCGCATGACCCTAACCTTACACTGAATAAACTCTTGAAGGACAGACTTTAGGTCTTCAATTAGTGGTCCCAAAACAGACCTGTCCTTCGCCGCATCATTCAGCTTCGTCGCCACTGACAAACTATCTGTTTTCCAGCATAAGCCTATGACAACCCAGCTGCTTCGCCAAAGCTACAACATGTTTACACGCTAGAATTTCTGCACCTTCCGGGTTGGTGACGTGCAGGAAAAAATGGTTACCAGCGTACCCTCGCCGTTGTTCTCGCTGGCTTGGACTGAACTTCTGTCTATTCTTCAACAAGGGTGATCGTTTTCGCACTATTGCTCCAGCCTCCTCAAGAGAGGTCCGCTCGCGAGCATCATTTTGCGCCAGCCATAATTGACACAACAGCGTACATGGCAGTGTACGTTCGCTAGTTTTGAGCTGGGCAGCTGGCCAAACTAATTCAGCAGCCATCCTTGGAAGTCACGGTTGTGCAGCTGCAACCTGACAGACTTGATGACTGCTCCCAGGCATGAGCTGAGTGTGGGCAGAGCCAGAAACGGTGAGGAATCGATTCCTCCCTGCCACACACAATACAGTCAACACCACTTGATGTTACACCGTTGAAGATCAGCCCCCACCGCTAGAACATTTTTTGTAAGCCTCCAGAATTGGAATTTTGTTTTATTTGGTACATCCGTATCTCAAATTTCTAGCCAGCCTTTATGCCCTGAACAGTAGTTTGAGCTTTCTGCGCGCTCAGCTGTGATCTTCTTCAGCCTCATAGTCAGATGGTATGCAAGACCTTACTGAAAACTGCCCCTGTTTTGCGTAGTTCAAAGCAATATAGTCATCTGCTACGTCTCCGCCAACAGAAACCTACAGCATGTCCACTAGACTTCCATCATGAAAGTTAGGCGAAGAGTCTCTTCGCTCCATGCATTCCCTATGCTATTCAGTAAGTCAGCAACAACCCTGGCCTCACCCGTAGGTTTCTATCCAAGTTGAAATTGTGCACCGGGCACACAATAACTCAGGGTTCGTCAACAGCCGCCACCCTTGTTTTGCGAGTAGAGCTTGATTGAAAGGTCATAGTCCCCGAACCCCATTCCACCTTCCTTCTTACTTGTATGTATTGCTGCTGCTGCATCATCGGACTGTAGTAATATTTTTCCCTACACTTGTATATACTGCTGCTGTTGCATCATCGGACTGTAGCAATTATTTTGCCTGCACCATCGAACTGTAGCTGAAGTTTGTCCATTTAATCAATTTACAGTCCAAGAAGACTGCTGAGAGCACTAGCAAGCTCAGCCTCCAGTTCTGGGAGCAGTCTGGTGTTGTTGAATCCATCCGTTCAAACGTCAAGGTGGTGATCTATCATAACTTTCGAGGGGCTCAGTGTGAGCTTTGCTTCCTCGAGTTCTTGCTGAAGAATGCAGGGGTGCTGTCAAAGCTGGTGATCGCATATGACAAAGATGCCTTCACTTCTCTGACGGAGGTTGAGTCCGTAGTGGAACCTGTGTTCGATGTGATATGGGCGACCAACTGCTGTTCACTAGTACTCGTCGAGAGCGTGTTCACTGAAGGGGAGGGTCTGAAAATGCTGAACATCAGAAGAGGAGCCAACTTCTCCATTACCGACCCGTTTGCCTTTACTGGTTGATTTTAGATTGGGAGTGGTGTGGTGATTTGGAGGTACTTTCACCTGGTGTTTGTGAACTTGCGATGTATTGGTATTGTGAACTTTATTTATGCGGTATCTGAAACATCTTATCTCAACAATTAATCTGTGGCAATGGGTTGAGCATGTTGTGAATTTTCTATATGAACTCGTGGTTTTCTGTAACTAAGAACCACAATTGTTGTTGTTAGAGCATCCCCACTCGCGCCCCCCCAAAGGGCCCCCAAAGGGAGTTTTTTTTTTAAATAATACGATTTTTTAATTCAAATTCGGATTTTAGCGCGTGGAATCAGGAAATTTGAAAACTAGGGCGCGGTCGGCCTGACCCGTGCCGATCGGCACGGACAGTGCCGAAAAGCTTCGGTCGGCGGGACCCGCACCGACGGATGCATGCGGCAGACGCTCGCAGGCCGGGCCCCCACCTTTCGGCGTTACCCGTGCCGATCGGCACGGCTCGTGCCGATCTGGGCCGAGTTATCCCTCCGCGCCGGCTCCCTTTCCTTTCTCCCTTCTTCTTCTTCCTCCCATCGACCCAAGAGCTGTGAGCTCAGTTCTTCCTCCCCCCACGAATACTCTGCCAAATCTTGTCCAAATAATTAGTGTGAGCAGGTTAGATTGCTAGGAAACAAGAGAGGAGGACTAGGGCATCAAGGATCACTCCATGCAGTAATTTTTGGTGGATTCGTTTTAAGGAGAGGAGGTGAAGGATTGGAAGCAATGGAGGCCAACAATGGTGGATAGCAGTGGTGGGAGCTCGTGTTGGAGGAGGAGGTGTGGTGGTGGAGCAGTGGTGGCGGTAGATTGAGGCCGGTAACGGAAGAAACGGGCTTTCCACGCGTCAAGGGTAAACCCTAAGTAATCACTAGATGAATCTTGTTTATATTTTTTAGTGCATTTATTTCTTATGTATGTGTTAGTTGTTAAATATTTGTGTCGGTGGATGTGATAGGTGTACCGTACAATTTATTTGTCTGTGGTTTATGATTATTCTGTTAATATTGTTGTATAAATAAATTTGGCCGAACAATGCGTTAGTTATATTATATATATATTTATATGTAAATTTAGTCGGTGGATATATACCGGATGGATGCGTTAGTGGGTGGCGGGTGGTTTTTGTGGCGGTCGATATTAATGGGTGTATGTTGGTTCTTTGTTATTATTTGAGGACTATTAGTAATATTGGTAATATTTTCGGTGGTCGCAATATTTTGTAGCGTATTATTTGACGGAATTAATTTGTTTAGGTAATGGAAGTCGTTGATTTTGTTGTGCACTTCGGCGCCGGTAATGTCCGTGTTACGGAGACTGGGGTTGATCTTAGTGAATATAATAATATGGTGATGCAGTTGCCAGACCCAGAGAGAGCTAGAATAGCTGCAGTGCAGGAGTATTTCACTGGTAATTTTGGGTATGATCCTAATATATTTACGGTTAAGATCCAGTCAGTATGGTCCAAATCCCGTACAAATATTTTTCGGGAGTTGTTACCGCTGGATCGAACAGGTCAGTGGATAACTTGGCTAGCATCATGCAAACGTCGAGGTACCCAACCAGAAATCCTGCTGATATTTTATCCGAAGCAGAACAATGTAGAACAAGGTGGCGGAGGTTTTCAGCATGGAGAAAGCAGTCAGGGTGCTGATCCACAAAATGTGGATATTCCTGATAGGTATGAGCCAGCACTATGTGTTGACTCGGAAGGACCTCCGCCAGTCGGAGAGGCTGATGCGGATGAGTACGAAGGTACTGTGCAAGAAGAGATGCTGGTTGAAGATGAGGATGGTCTTGAAGAAGATCTTATTCGAATGATGAAGATGACCCAAATGAGGATGATATTGGTAATGATGAAGAAGATAGTGTTGCAGATGTGCCGATTCCTCACTCCTGGGATATGGACAAGTCGAACATGACAACTGTGGACGATGGATATTCTGTCGCATGGGAGTATAGAATGAATAATATTCGAATCGGAGCCCAGTATAACACAAAGCTGGAGCTGAGGGAAGCCGTGATTGAGTGGGCATTGGCAACGCAAAGGGTTTTCCGTACTGATGTGTCAAATAGTCGATATTTGACTATGAGCTGCACTAACATCGACTGTCCTGCCAGGGTCCACGCTCACGTACCGAAGTACGACGTGCTGTGGGTGGTGTCTGATTTTCAGCCACACACTTGTGAGATATCTAGCACGTTGACGGACCATCCAAACCTGTCTTCAACTCTCATTGCACGCCTCTTGTTCAGCGAGATAGTGTAGAAGAAAGACATGACCGCGAGAAGCATTCAGTTGACAGTTAAGAGTAGATGGAAAACCAGTATTAAGTATGGGAAGGCTTGGAGAGCTAAGCAGAAGGCTCTAGAAGAGAGGTTCGGCACTTTTTATGATGCTTATGACAGCGTTGTTGCCATGGTGGACACACTGCAAAAGAGAAATCCTGGTACAGAGTATCAATTTCAATGTTCTCATTGGAACAACCATCCTACGTTGGTGGTGTTTGCCCGGTTGTTCTTCTCGTTCGGCATCTGCATTGAAGCTTTTAAATACTGCCGACCAGTCTTGTGCATCGACGGCACATTTCTCACCGGCAAGTACAAGGGGGTGATATTGACTGCAATAGGAGTGGACGGCAACGGACAAATCGTCCCTATTGCGTTTGCCTTTGTTGAGGGTGAGAATTATGAAAGCTGGCTATTCTTTCTCAGGCAGTTGAAAAAGGGGGTTGTGAAGGATAGGCCGAACGTGTGTATTCTTCATGACAGGCATGCAGGTCTGTTGAAGGCAATCAAGACTCTGCAGCACCCTGGTGAAGACGAAGAAACTCCGTGGACTGATGTGCAGAGCCGATGGTGTATGAGACATCTGGCTGCTAACTTTTACTCTTGTTTTAAGAGTAAACGTCTTATGAATTTGTTCAAAAGACTCTGCAATGTGAATCAGCAAAGAAAGTATGAATTTTTGTGGGAAAGGCTAACTGAATTCACGCAGAAACAAGTGAAAGAAAGAAGAGCTGCACAGGCAACGGCAGTAGTTGCTCAGGTGGCGGCAGCACAAGCTGCACAAACTGATGAGTCTGAACCAGTAGGGTTGTGTGATTTGCCCGGAATTGATCCACCAGGAACAAAGAGAAAGAAAGGAGCACGCATCCGGAATTTCGAAGAGTGGATAGAGAAAGAGCCGCCCGTGAAGTGGTCTTTGTTGCATGATGCACACGGAGCGAGATATGGCATCATGACTACGAACCTTGCAGAGATATATAACTTTGTCCTCAGAGGGAACCGGGGTCTTCCACTTACAGCTCTGGTCGAGGGGATTATGCACGGAACAATGAATTATTTTAGAGATAGACGTGTCGAAGCCGTGAATCACTGCCATTGGTACCCTGACACACCTTACTGTCGCAAGATAAGAACATACATGGAGAAGAAAACACAGAAGGCTCGGTTGCACAATGTCGTTAGAGTTGGTAATGTAGAAGCTCGGTATGAGGTGGGCCTGCCGACAGAAAGATTTGGGGCTGCCGTGCTGAGAACCCACGAGGTGTTCATAACTGACGGATATCCGCCAAAATGTGAATGTACCTGCAATAAACCGAGGCTTCTTCATCTTCCTTGCTCTCATGTGTTAGCAGTATGTGGACAGATGGGGTTGCATGCTGGGTGTTTTGTATCACCATACTACATGAAGGAGGCAGTGGTGCAAACCTGGACCGGGGAGATGAGAGGTTTCCGAATGGAAGGTAACTTCAACAAGGTTGATGAGGCAAAAAGAGAAATCATTCCTTCTCCATTAACCATGCGGACTAGCAGAGGACGACGTCAGTCACGGCGCATCAGGAATGATATGGACGAGGCAGAAGCTGGTGGTTCCACTCGTCAGTGCTTGTTATCCAATTTGTTCGGCCACAAAGAGAAACATTGTCCAAAATTCCCCCAAGGAGGCGAACCTGTACGTGGCCGAGGAACAAGAGGTGGCCGAGGAGGTAGAGGCCGAGCAACTCGTGGCTAGTATTATGCTTTAATTCGTATTTGTAATAATAAAGTACAATTGTTCGAAGTTGTTTGTTCGAAGACGATGTTGTTTGTTGTAGGTGCAGATCTGTTTTAATTCGTATTTGTAATAATGAAATACAATGGGACGATGTTGTTTGTTTAATGGTATCTGTTTTAAAGTGGTATTTCTACTAGTATGTTCATGTTGTATAACTTTGCAGATGGCGGGTCGTGCTTTGCTTAGTGCCGATGTTGATTCAAAGCATCGCGCTAAGATATGGGAGTCAGGTGGGCAGCCACATCTTCTGCGTACTCGGACACCATCGATTAACTGGGAGTTGCATCCTGACTGGATTGATCGGTACGTTGGACTTAATAATTTTATATATTGTTTAGACTGTCAACGGTTTTATTAACGGACTTCTAACAAAAGTTCTTTTAACTATTTGCAGGTTGACTTGGGCAGGTCTTTTACCGCTTGCACGTCTAGTTGAGAGCATCCCCGCAGGATGGGTTCAACTTCAACCCGATGAGGTACACGGCGAGCCGAGACAGATGCACCAGATTGGCACTAGTAAGATCACGATGGACAGGTCACTACTTAGCTGCTTAGTGGACCGTTGGAGGCCGGAGACCCACACTTTTCACTTCCCGTGGGGGGAGATGGCACCGACTCTTCAGGATGTGTCATATTTGTTGGGACTCCCTTTGGCTGGCGCAGTGCTTGGACCTGCAGATCCTCCGCCCGATTGGCATGACGCCATGCAGGCACGCTTCGCAGGCGTGCATCCTGGGAACCCCATGTTGCCTGAGCACAAGCATGGTGTACAGCTGAACTGGCTTAACAAGTGGCAGGTAAATGTTAATTATGTAGTGAGTTTACTTTCTCCGTGTATACTCCATGACTAACTTATTTAGTTTGCGGTTTGCAGCTACGGGCATACGGCATCCCGGTGGAGCACCTGACTCAGGAGCAGGTTACGCGGAGCCTCGAGGCGTATCTACTGTGGCTATTTGGCAAGGTGATGTTCACTGAGACTCATCACGACACTATTACTGCTCGTTGGGTACCTATAGCACTAGAGATTGCAGCGGCACAGAACCAAGAAGACATAGAGCAGCGGAGTTGGGGGTCTGCACTATTAGCTGCTACATACAGGGCTCTGTGCACCGTGTGCACGAAGAACTCGGATAGCTCTTCGATAGTAGGATGTCCTCTATTTCTGCAGCTCTGGTCTTGGGAGAGGTTCCCTGTCGGTAGACCCGACGTGGACGCGACCAGGCCCTGGGACTACAGACTGATAGATCACAACGCAGTTGATCTTCCCACATTTGGCAGTATGTGGGCATATAGAGAGGTACCCATTCGATACTACATTACTTTGAAGTTAGGTTCTTTCAAATTTTAATGTTCAATTATTCATTAATAATTATAAATGTTTGCAGAGACGATTCCAGGGTGATCAAGTGAGAAACTGCTACGTGATGTTCACTGAGTGGTTCGATCAACTGCCACATCACCAGGTTATATGGGAGCCATATCACGAGTCGCGGATACAGACACGATACCCCGGCGGGATTTCTTCTTTGTGCACCAGAGACCGTGCATACTGGTTGACTACACGTCGGATTGTGTTCGACGTCTTGGTGGAGGAGATGTCGCAACACCGTGTTATGAGACAGTTTGGACTTCGCCAGTGGCCGGTGCCTCCTACTAGAGCTACACTTCCTCAGCACGTGCACAAGTAAGTACTACAACTTATATTTAAAATGTGGGGTACTAGTGTTGTTCCAGTACGTACTTAGGCTATGTGTGCATTTCGCAGGAAAGGACGGCAGGGAGAGAGATCGCTCGCATCTTATATGCAGACGATCCTACCATACATACAAGAATGGGGGAGTGCGACGGATCCGGCAAATTTATGGCCCGCAGAAGCACCATTTGTGCTTGCTGATTATGAGGAGTACCTCCGGACGTACAGGCTCGCCTGTCGCACTCGTTTGGTTACGAGTGCCGACCCTGACGACCTTCCTGCGGCTGATATCACGGCCATGTACCCAACACAGGGAATCGGGGCTCGGGGAAACACAGCGGTAAGTGGTCTAGTTTCAGTACTCTACTACGCACTGTACGTACTACAGTAAAAACATATCTGACACTTTCTTTATATTTTACACGCCGACATCATAGCAGATATTCAGGCGGACGTCGCCGCGTACTACCCCGTCGTTGGTGCCCAGCACCAGTCGTGGTTCAAGCGTCTACAGGACAAGCTACGACGTGCTTATGGTGTGCTCACATGCACAGATGCTCGGGACGTTGTTCCACGGCATGCACCCCCGCGTCCCCCACGGCACTCCTCGGCAAGGCTGTTAGGTGCCGCACAGGTATCACCACCCCGTGACACCACTCCTCGGCACGATCCACGCCCACGTTTTACACCTCAGCAGAGTCCTTGCACACGCCCCACAGACCACACATTTGCGTCTACCTCTCGCCAGCCGGACGCTATCGACCCTGGTCCATCCCAGCCACCTCTTTCACAGCCGACTATGTTTATGCCGGCAACTTCACAGTCGCCATTGTTTATGTCGGGTCCTGCACAGCCTCCACTCTTTATGCCGGGTAGTTCATCCTGGCAGGCACACGCACCACCGTACACCGGGATGCCATATTCGTACGGTTATGGGGGCGGACCACAGTTCGTTGGAGCATCACACCAGCCGCAGATGGCCAATCTTATGGGCCAGTACTCTCAGCAACTAATGCACGGAGGTTAGAATTTTTTATTTCTCGTACATATATAATTTATATCCAGACAGCTCACACTAACATATTATCTTGTGCAGGTGCAGATCAGGTGTACAACTCTCCCCAGTACGACTTGGACACCACTCAGGCATACGCGCCTTCGCCACCGATGCCCACTCAGCAGACACCACCTCCGGAGACAGCCCAGCCAGACGACGAGCATGACGATGCGCCGTTGCAAGGCCGCGGAATGCGGCAATACCAGGCTCCCACGCGTTTGTCACCTTCCGGCCCTCGGCGTAGGAGGACGCGGTACCGTCGTCAGGTTGACGAGGACTGATGCTTTTACCTATGTACTATTCGATATTATGTACTAGACATATTTATATGTAAGAGACATCTCTGTGTTCCGTTCGACCGTACTAGACATATTCGTATCTGCGAGACATTTCCGTAACGATTTGATTACGTAAACATACTCGGTAGAACATAACATATGAAGATAATAAATATAAGGTACAACACAAGGCGAGTACATACTGATCACAACATACGAGAAAAGAAATTACATAACTCAATTTAAGACTCTACCTATCTCCCATCGATGCAACCTGCACCATCCGCCGATTCAGCTCCCTTGCCCTTGCTCGATGCTTCAGCCTTCTTCTCCTTGCCCTTGCTCGATGCTTCAGCCTTCTTCTCCTTGCCCTTCCTCGATGCTTCAGCCTTCTTCTCCTTCCCCTTCCTCGATGCTTCAGCCTTCTTCTCCTTCCCCTTCCTCGATGCTTCATCCCTCCTTTCCTTTGACGTCGGCATGAAATCGTCGTCATCATCGCTGGAGACTACCCAAAGAAAGGACTCACCGTAAAAATAGCGGTCATCTTCGGTCCGCAGATACGGACCATTGGTAACCTTCCTATCATACTTATCTACAAGCCTCAGCATTTCTGCATGGATTTGTTGCGGGGTCCTATACGGAAACCCGTCTCGAACTTGTCTCGCCCCGAGCAAAGCGAGATGTCTCTCACTAGCAATAATTTCTGAGATGGGAACTACCCTACCATCTACCTTCAAATCGGTGGAAATCATAGCGAGATGCTTCGAGGCGGCATCGTGAAACCCGGACACACACTTCTCACAGGGAACAATACACACCATCGTTGCGCTCAAGTGACTCACATGGCTACCTTCGAATGGGTTTTATAGGAAAACTGGAGTACAAGTAGGAGGGAAGCGCTGGCGGGAGAATTCTGGCGGGAAACGGTGGCGGGAGAAATAGGCGGGAAACGGTGGCGGGAGAATTCTCGCGGGAAACGGTGGCGGGAGAATTCTCGCGGGAAACGGTGGCGGGAGATTTCTCGCGGGAAACGGTGGCGGGAGATTTCTCGTGGGAAACGGTGGCGGGGATGGCGGGAACAAATTCTGTATGAAACTTTGTCCTCCACCTCTCTGAGCACATTTCGGCACGGCCCATGCCGATCGGCACGGCTTGTGCCGAAACGTGTTGCCGCACGGGACTCACGCGAAAGCCATGCAGCCGTCGGCATGGCTAGTGCCGACCGAAGCTTTTCGGCACTGTCCGTGCCGATCGGCACGGGTCAGGCCGACCGCGCCCTATTTTTGAAATTTTCTGATTCCGCGCGCTAGAATCCGAATTTGTATTAAAAAATCGTATTATTTAAAAAAAAACTCCCCCAAAGGCTTATAGGGGGCGTCGGCGCAAAAAAAGTCGCCCAGCCGGGGCCCCTATTTCCTTAATCACGCCGGCTCGGCCCAACCAGAACTCCGGCGCCCCCAGGCCGAACCCAATACACAAGGGGGCTAGCGGGGGCGCCGGCGCGACGACGTTTCGGCGGGAAAAAAACGCGCGCACCGCTTTACCGTTGTGGGCCACCGCTGGCAGTGACTCGCGGCCGTTCGCGGGGAAGATTTGACCGATCGGTCGTCTTCCTCCTCGCCATCCGCGCCGCGTTTATGGTCTGCTCGCCTTCCGTGCCTGCGACGCAGTGGTCAGGCGGACCGCCGCAGCTAATGACGCGTCTCGTCGGCGTTAATGCGGCCACCGCTCCCAGGCCTACCCCTTCGCCGCCCCGCTATAAAATCGCTTCGGCGGTGATGTTGCACAGTACACACCGCGCTCTCCAACTCCAGCCGCCAACTACAGCCGCCATGAGCCGCTACGACAACGACGCCGCCGCCGCGAACGGCTTCGGCCGCCGCTCGCTGCTGAAGAGAGAGGCGGAGGCCCTTTTCGAGGCTGGGTACCCCGCCCCGCCGGACTTCCGATGTCCTTCGGGGGGTGGGTGCTCAGCATCGGCGGCGTGCCGGTGCCGCCAGTGCCTACCGGCCGTGAGCGCGCCCTCGCCATCTTCGACCACTTCTGGAACGAGCTGACGGCGGAGGAGCGCAACGACCCGCAGTGGAACCCGGACAACGTCACTGCGTGGGACGCCTTCTTCCGGCAGCAGCGACAGGACCGCATCAACGTCTACGACGGCCCCGGCCCGCCACCGACCAACTTCAACGCCGAGGGCCGGCGGCGCTGGTGGGGTGCTCCAGGGCGTACGCTTGCGTACGTCATGGAATACATCGCCAACGGGAACAATCCCCCGTTGACGATGCCGCCGCGGCCACGCTACCCCCAGCAATGGGGTGCTCGGCGCATGGTGTCTGGGGGCTCGTCGTCGCGCTCGGCATCGACGTCGCGCTCTGGCGGGTCGACGGGGCGCTACTCGCCCTACGGCTCGTCCCCGCGCTACTCGCCCGCACAGTCGCTGCAGCAGGTGAAGGACGAGGAGGACAGCGCGCCTCTCCGACGCCGCCACCAGCCTTCGCCGCCTCGCGGCCACCTCCGGCTAGGCTCGTCCTCCCGCCCGGGCCCGTCTACATCGCGCCCGGTGAAGAAGGAGCGGACGCCGTCCCCGGAGTACAAGGCAGCGGCCCTCCAACTGAAGCTCGAGGACGACGACGAGGAGTTCCCGGGACTGCGCGCCGCCATGCTGGCGTCCTTCAATGACGTCCCCGCGGCCACCCCCGAGTTCGCCGAGGCGTGGTCGGAGGCCGAGCACAAGGCGGCGCAGCAGGAGCGGCTTCGCGAGGAGCGCCGCGGCCTCTACATCGCCCCCGACGAGGACGACGACGTCCACATCACGGGGCCTTTCGTCAGGCCGGCTGGCCACAGGCGCCATGACCCCGGCGCGGGCTGGAGCCACAGCCCGGCGATGCGGCGCCCCAAGGACGAGCCCGACGACGAGGACGATGAGGCGACTACGCCGCGGAGATGTACTACCGCCTCGGCCTCGGCCGAGGCCGTTTTTAGTTTAAATATTTTATATTTATGCAAATTATCGTGTAACCGCCGAACTTTCTATAAAAGTTGTTAAATTTCAAAAAAATTAATTATTTCAATTGGGGGGCACGATTGGGCGCCGGTCGGCCCCCAATTTCTAAACCACGCCGGCGCCCCCCCCCCCCCCCCCATATGGGCTGAAAAATGGCCGTTTTGCATGCCGTATGGGGGCGCGAGTGGGGATGCTCTTTTTTTTTTTTTTTTTTTTTTTTGAAAATAGTGGGGATGCTCTTAATAACTGTCGAAATTGCTGAAGGATTTCTGTTCAGAACAGTCAGAAAATTTATATGGACGAAAAAACACATAACAGCCCATCTACAGCAAGCCCATGTGAATAGACGCGAACGGAACCCCCTCCCTGCTCGCCGTCGCCGCCGTCTTGCTCGCATCGCATCCCCTCAGCGGCTCAGCCCCACACCGCCGTTGCCGTCGCCGCCTGCCCTTCTCTTCCTCCTCGGTGGGGATCGGCCCGAGAGTCCCGGATCGACCATATCGTCTCCTCAAGGAAAGGCATGGCTCTTCGAGCGGCCGCCGGAAGGCTGGCCTCGTCCAACCTCCGCCGCCGCCACCGCCACCGCGACCTCCTCCTCCCGGCGGCGCTCCTCGCGCCCGCCACCGCCAACCCCGCGGCATTCCTCCACTCCCACGCCACCAGCTTCGGTACGCCCCCCCCCCTCGTCCTTACCCCGAGGCCTCCCTCTCCTCGCCCGCTGACTGCCCCGCACTGTAAACACAAAGATCGACAATTTGGGCTGTTTCGTTTCCTCCCAGGGTACAAGCAGGTGCGGGAGGACGAGAAGAGCAAGCTGGTGGGCAACGTCTTCAGCAGCGTCGCCTCCAGCTACGACGTCATGAACGACCTCATGAGCGTCGGCCTGCACAGGCTCTGGAAGGACAGGTTCCTTCTTCAACCTCTCCCACTTTATTTGCTCACTGACTTCCAGGGGGATTCATTCTTTTCACCTCTTTTTCCAGGCTCATCTCCAAGCTCAATCCGTTCCCTGGGATGAAGCATCTCGACGTGGCTGGTGGGACAGGTAAAAGATACAAAAAGGAGTGGATCTTCTTCTATATATACCGTCCTTCAGAATATATATAAGATTATGCTTATTTGGTAATCAGGGTAGCGTAGACAGCCGCAAAAGAACTTAAGGGGATAAGCTGTATTGTTTTTGGTAACCAAGACTAGTGATAGGTGCTACTCTGTATTCTTGCATTTTCTAGCTCAGAGCTGCCATAATTTGTCTTCCATGACTTGATACAGATTACTCAATATTGTTCCCATGTCCATCCTTTCTCAGTCATAGAGTTATGCATCCTGCTGCTTGCTACCTCCGTTAGGAGTAGCTTTGTCTTTGCAGCTACTCCTCTATTCTCTGCCTTCATTTCTATACTAATATTCACAACAATAATACTTAAACTTATGTGCCTTCTCTATAAACTTTGCCGTGCCAGAAGCACAACCTCCATGTGGAAATGCAAGATTCAGTGTCCATATTTCCCCTGCAAAATCAAATAGAGTAACACATGTATCTATCAAGTGGTGCGTTAACTAAGGACATCTTATTTGTTCTAGAAAGTATGTGATGCTTATTGCATGCCTTGTTCTAGACTGATCGTACACCTTGCCTTTCTGTTGGTGCTGTAATTTTGTCATTTATGGACGACTTACTGTTGAAAGAGTATGCTGCTATGGAGCCTCTTCACCAATATATTGTCAACACTTGTTTACAAAATTTGAAGTATGTAACTGGCATGCCAACTTCAGGGGATGTTGCATTTCGAGTGGTGGAAAGAGTCAAGAGTGTAAGCCACAGAGCTACGCAGGGTACTCTTACTGATCTTGAAGAAGACACACACATTTATGTTTGTGACATCAATCCAAATATGCTAGATGTTGGAAAGAAGCGTGCTGCCGAGAAAGGTCGAGATTCATGAAACTTGTTTTATAATGTTATCTTAGTTTTCAAGTGTTATATGCTGTTGCCCAACACTTTATTTTTTATTTCAGGCTACAATGAAGAGCAGTGCCTTAGTTGGGTACAGGGAGATGCAGAAGCTCTGAGTTTTGAAGATGGTTCTATGGATGGCTATACTATTGCATTTGGGATCAGAAATGTGACACACATTGAGAAAGCTCTGTCAGAAGCTTACAGGTGGGTCACCAAAATCCTGGGCCAGCTAACATCATCTTACTGGAGAAGTATTAATCTCTTTTTATTTTAATCTCGTGAAATTAGGCACCACTTCAAATCTTGATATTTTATTGTGATTTTTCAAACTGATGCATCATTTTAGCTTTGAATGAAATGTTGTTTTCCAGGAGATTTCTTGCTGTCTTCTGAAATCTAACGGGTTTATGTTCTTCACATCTAATTAGTTTCACATAAGGATTTGTGTGTTTCAGAGTTTTAAAGAAAGGAGGAAGATTCCTATGCCTGGAGTTGAGTCATGTGGATGTTCCAATTTTTAAAGACATGTAAGATTTTTTAGTCCTTGTAGGATAGATTTGTATGAGAATTGTACATCTCGTTAAAGTACAGTGTTAAACATCGCTGAAGGTTGCCGTGAAAAGCTCATGTTCTTGTTTTTTATTCTATACAAATGAGAAAAATGTTCATTTTCTGTTTATTGCTTCAATGTATGCTAGTGTTGTTTCACGCTTCCAAAATTTCCGTGTGCTTTGTGGAAGTAATGAGATTGTTCTACTGTTTTCAATTATTACTCTATGCATTTTTAGAAATTGACTATCCCCTTTTACAGTTATGACGTCTATTCATTTTCTGTGATTCCGGCTGTGGGAGAGCTAGTTGCCGGGGATAGGCAGTCGTACCAATACTTGGTTGAGAGCATCCGTCGGTTTCCAAAACAGGTGAAGATTGGCATTTTTAAGCATTTCATGTTACTGAGATGCCTAAGTTTCTTTGTACTTGAATGTACACCCGTTTCCAACATTTTTGGCGTTTTAGGGCTTTCTATCTTGCGTCAAACCTCTAGAATGTCTAGGAAGAAAACTAACTAGTGCCTTCTAAAGCAGTATGCATATTGCCTGTTGTCACAAAACAGTGGAAGATATAGTATAGTGATTTGCAAGATTTTGAGCCTGTTCAGCCGACAATAACTGTATGTTTTGCATTTCCGCTGATCAAACTACTTCTACTTTGCAGGAAAAGTTTGCTCAGATGATCCAGGAAGCCGGATTCGAGAGGGTTGAATATGAAAATCTGGTGGGTGGTGTAGTTGCCATTCACTCTGGAGTGAAACTGTAGTACAGTTCAAGTAGCAGCACGGAGATGGACAGTTCGGTGACCTTGGATCTGAATCAATCAAGCATTTCGGTCTAACCATTGACCGTTTTCTTTGTTAAAAACTCATGTTGCTCTTATTGTAATGTTTTTTCATTTCGAAATAAGGGCAGATATTCTGCATGGTGTTCTTGTTTTTGTGACAATTTGGTCTATAAATAAAAATCTCATGCACGCAACCACTGTGTTTCAGTTTCTGCTATACCTGCATACCTCCATATTTGGGCTTGCTATCAAGTAAAAAATGTAATCCGGAGGAAACCACGATGGCACAACACTAAAAATGTATGGAGGAAATTTCCCCACAAAACAAATGTATGGACCAAATTACAACAAAAATTTCCTGGCAGATGAAAATGAAAATAAAATAAAATGATTTGTATATCCAATGTTCTCAGAAGTTACAACATTGCCCTAGAAACAAAATTGTTGCTTGGCTCGATCATACATAGCTTGGAGCATTTCGAAAAAATACATCTCATCTGCTAGATAATTAATCAAGCTAAATATTAGCTCCTGCTCTTCATCTGTGGTGCTACCTTGGCAACCTGGCAAGAAACTTCATGTCTACCTGCTGCTTGTGGAGCATGGCCGGCGTCACGCGCGCGAACAGCGATGGCTTCTTGGCCTTGGTCGGGAACAGGAAGCTCTGCAGCGGCACCTTGGCCTTGGACGGCACCCGTGCCAGCACCGACGCCTCCTCTGTGGGCTCTCCCCCCTCCGCCGCTGCTGATGAGGATAGGCCGACGCCCTCGCTGAGCTTCTTCTCGATCTCCGACTGGAGTGTCTTGACGTGGTCGAGGCCGCTGTGCAGCTCGTCGGAGACCCGGTTGTTCTCCTGCTGCATGTTGAGCACCTCACCCTGGAACTTGCCGGCGCTATAGGAGGTGAAGCGCGGCGCCCCTTCCTCAGCCTCCTCCTCGTCCGCGGCGTTCGTGTCCATCTCCAGCGCCGCGCTGATCTCCTCCTGGATGTCGCACAGCGACGTGAACCTGCATTGCAGCTCCCCCCGCAGCATCGCGTTCTGCTCCGACCACACCTGCAGCTCCGTCTTGAGCGCCCGGAGTTTCTTCTCGCCGTCGCCACCGTCTGCCACCACCTTCTGCAGGTTCTCGTACCTGCCTTGGAACTCCTGCACCCGCTGCAGCGACGAGCTGAACTTCATCCAGAACCCCAGGTTCTCCTCCAGCAGCGTGTCGATGTCCCGCCGGAACTTCTCCTCCAGCGGGGACGGGTTCTCAACCTCTGCGATCGACGGCAGCCTCAGGTCTTCGAGACCAATATCACTAGCAGCATCGCTGAATTTCTCGCTCTCGTTGCTGTTGCCTTCTTGGACACTTGAGCCCATCCTGATGAGCCTGGAGATGGAAGAGAGGCTCTGCCTCCTCTGATGGCCATAGCTGGGCGTCCTCCTGTGGCCTCTGCTACCCCTCTCCACCGAGCAGTTCCTCTCCTTCTCGCCGATGAGCTCGCGCAGTGACCTGATCTCATTGAGGCAGTCCTGGTTCTTTTTCTCAACCTCTATCAGCTTCCTCTTGTTGTCCTTGTAGTCCTCGAGGAGCGAGGTGTACTCTGATAATAGTACCTTCTCCTTGTCTTCCAGACCATCCATCAGCCGCTCCTGCAGCTTCGTCATGCCATCAACTGAACCTTCCTGCTTGCTCTTCTCTTCCTGTTTCTCAGATTCATCGAGGTTGTCCGTGGAGATATGGCGAAGCCGTGCCAACGAACCCGGACGCGAGTTCTTGTCATGCCCATTGTCTGAACTTATATTGCCATCAACGGACACATCGGTGCTCGCTGCCACCTCTGTTTTAGCTGGATCGACGGGTGCAGCAGTAGCATCACCAGATTCTGATGGCTCAGTGGTGAATTCTTGAGGTTCAGGAGCCTGCTGCTGTGGGTCTGAATGATCAACCATGGCAACTTCTTCTTCTTCTTCCTTGATGCCATCAGCACAGCTCTCGCTTGATGGCTCCGGAGGCAGTGCCTCCGCGTCGGTTCCCAACGATGACATGTGCGCAGCAGAACCAGCCTGGTGCTCGCATACTGGCGACTGTAACATATTTGAGAAATCACTGAATCTGCTTATCGTTTCGGTGAAGTTTGAACGTATTGTGCTCTCATCTTTGTGGAAGGAGCTTTCAAGGTCCTGCACTCTGACCAGCTCCTCTTCTACCTGCGTCAGCTTCTGTTCCAATTCGCTCGAGCCTTTCTCTTCCTCCAGGCTCTTCACAGAATTCTCCAGCTCGTCGTTTTCACGGCGCATTCTGTCAATCTGCGAGGTCTGCGATGAAACCATGAGCTCCAAATCGACAACTTTGTTGACAAGTTCGTCGATCTGCTCAGTGATCTCCTCCATGGAGATGTTGCAGTCCCTCTCAAAGTGTTCCTTGATCTTGCCGACTATCGTCTGCATCTCCAGCTCACCCAGCTTGACATGGTACACATCCCCCATCTCCGTAACATGATTCTTCCGTATGTTTTTCTCAGACAATTCTGGTAGAGATTTGCCATTTTCATCCAGTATAGGCTTGAGCTTCTCTCTCAACACCTTGACTCTTTCAGACTCATCCAACGCCTGGCTGGCAGCCGTCTTCCGCTGTTCTTGCAGTCTGACAATTGTGTCTTCACAGGATTTGAGGGCAGTCGCTGTCATCAAGGCCCTGGCCTCATCGTCCTCGATCACTGCACTCTCGTCGAATTTGTCTTGGAAGAGGCATACCTTTTCCTGCATCTCGTTGATTTCCTTCTCAAGATCCCAGTACTTGGCAATGCCACTCTCGTAGGAGTTCTTGATGAACTCTTTCTCAGTCTGCATCACGAGTATAGCTTTCTGTAGCCTGCTGATCTCCTCTCGTGCATTCTCCTTGTTGATTGGAGCTGGGGCGTCCTTTGCCCCACCAGCCTTCGCACCTGGCTCTCCTCCTTTCTTCTTCTTTAACAGCCCATCGACGGTTGACTTGTGGATTTTGCGTGGGTCAACCGGGGTAAATGCCTTTGGGACATTGTCGTCCTCCTCTTGTAACATCGCATACTGAACCTGGTCAGGGAAGGCTGTCGCGATGGTGTGGTTTGCTTTGTGCAGCTCCCCTGACATGATGTCGTACCGGTCAGCGAGACCCCTGTATGCCCGGTACACTTCTTCCACCTGAGTGATGACCTCAGGCCGCCGCTTGTAGTACATCTCTGCTCTTTTTGAAAAGGAATCAGCCTCCTCTCCAAGGAGTAAGAGCATGCACTTGACTCTGTGCTCCATATCTGCACATCAAACAAAAAAATTCTTAGCATATCAATGAGAAGTATGAAGAGATGTATCATTTTACAGAGAGTTTTATGAAGAATCTGGTCAGTTTTAGAACTTCAGCAAGGTGCTCCAATCATCTGAATTAGTGCTGATAAATTGTCGATGTTGGCCTAGACCATTTACATATCCTGTTGTAAAACAATGGCTGAAAACAAAAATGAAAAATGCGAGCAGAGAAATAATTTTGAGGTTTCATGATAAGTTACATAACTATTGATGCATAATCAAGACAATCTTTTCCATATCCATTGGCAACAAAGGATGAAATCATCAGATCAGTGATGCAGCAGACCTAGACTGATTCCAGTGGTGCAGATTTACCCCCGACAAGCTCACAATATATTATACATCTAAATTCTGAGGCATGATCAATTCACTAGTCACAAAATAGTATGCATCTAAATTTTGAATTGTGGCTCATTTCGTGAATCCAGAGTGAACAATTTGTGGAAAGACCAGGCCATAATCCAAAAAGCCATCTGAGATTCATGGAAATATACAGAGAATCTGTAATTGGAACAGCAGATAAGACATTACCTTGGAGGTGGTTGTCGAGCCATTTGGACTGCTTGGTGCGGATGTGGCTCGCCCACCACCATGAGTACGCATTGCTTGCCGCCCGCTGCAGCATCCTGCCTTCTCTGCCCCTTCTTCTTCCTCCAGAATCCGATCAAATAATCTGTTGGCATTAATTTTTTTGACTATACATGATCGATGGTACCGCGAGAAAAGAGACAAGTGGGCGATGAAAAGACAAGAATGGAGGAGGGGGGAGATGCCATTGAGAGGCTGATGGCCAAGTCCATTCATTGCAAATATATCAATGGCTAAATATAGAAAAGATGGTGAGAGGTTAAAGGAAAGGAGAGCACAATGCATGCAGTGAAGGATCAAGTGCAGTGAAGTGACGGACCAAATAAAAACGCATCCATGCATGTGCCACAGCATTAAAAATAATGTAAAAAGTTTTAGATCCCAAACATGCCTAATATTTCTCTAACATCTCCATATCAACAAAATTCCTGGGAGATGCAAGTGGCCAGCATACACCATGCATTTGAGCTGATGCTACGCTCCCTTTCATGCTCCTTTTTTTTAGAAAAGGGGAAAACCCCAGCCTCTGCAAAGCTGTGATGATCATTATCTATTCGAAGTTTCACAATATTTTGAAACCCATGCATGAGCGCTTCGCAAAACCTGTAGTTCGCCGGCGAGTAGATCTCTAGCCATCTGTTTTCTGTATGGACGCATGCTCCTAGATGCAGCATCATCAACAATCTGGAGTTGCTGCAAATAGGGTTGGAATCAGAATATTAAGTGGGGAACAATCAACAGGCATACACGTGAATATCAATACCTTTTTAGGGAGACAGAATTCTTAGTTGGTGTCAGTGGCCTCACCTCAACGGCTGTAGAATGACCCTGAATCGCATTGTCAAGGTGCAAAAGTAACTTGCGGTGAGCATGGACTTCTCTCTCCGCATGCTTCAAAGGACGCCTTGCAAGCCGACCATCATTTTCAGCAGCCTCCATGGCCATCTCTTCCAATTCTAAAATCGTGAATATTGTTATGTCATTGAGCATTGATCGTAAATCATGAATGTCTAACCTCTAAATGTATATATTATCAAAATGATGCAACTAAAATAAAATATATGATAACAGCATAGCACCTTCTGTTGAGGTGGCATAGAAAACCCGGACAAATGCACGCAATATCTGGGGAATCCCAATCCCTTTGTCTCCAGAGTATTTGACTTCCCTGTTTCCATTCTTCAATTCAGCAACACAAGAAAGAGACCATGTTCTCATCATACAAAAGCTATCACAGAACTCGCCATTCTTAAACTTGACCATTGCTTTCAGAATAATAAATTAATGTATTTGGAGAAAAAGTTCTGATGTTGATTTTCAGAGAGTACTCCCTCCGTCCCAAAATAAGTGTCTCAACTTTGATAAAAAGTGGATGTATGTAGACATGTTTTATGTCTACATACATCCACTTTCTATCAAAGTTGAGACAGTTATTTTGGGACGGAGGGAGTACTAAAGTTGGTATGTCAAAGTTACCCATACACTATTTGAATTGTAGTCCAACATTTACACATCACTTCGACTTAAGAATGAGCCTTCCCTTGTTTTACTAAGGTGGGCATTTAGCACTGCCAGATTCCAAGAAACCCCATCTATTGATCCTCTGCATTCTAAATCAGTAGACCGTGCATCAGGAACTTTACAAAGCAAACCTGTAACACAAACTACCTAGATCTACTACTGTACAAATGTACAATATGTAGCATAAACTTCTGCATTTTCTGCCCTGATAGAAAATATGTCTCTAGTGTCAATATCTGAATTAATTTCGTCTCAAACTAAACTATTCGATGTTTGTTCACAAATATTGCAAAGAAATCTAGAAACTAATCGAACAAATGAACCGAATTGGCCGCAATTAACTGCCCAACAACATACTTTATGGCAAAACAAGTTCTAGTGCAGCCAGAGCTGCACGTGTGTTCAGATTTTGGAGTCCTGTGCTTTTGCCATATGTCAATCTTCTTTTTGTAGAATGGGTCTTGATCTGGCATATCTATCCAAATATGTGCCTGGAAATATTTCAAAGCCAAATAGGCATGTAAGGCCAAATGATTGATTGGTCAATAAAAGCATGATTACCTGGAGCTTAATAACTATATTCTATATTCTCTATTCGCAAAAAAAAAATAACTATATTCTCAACATGCTACTTAGTCATCAGTGGCCCAGGTACTGAAGTTCCAGAGGACCAAGATGACAGAATTTCTTGCAAACAAGTTCCGATGCTTCACTAGTTACCATCATACTAACTAAGCCTACTGAGGAGTTCGGCCACTTATTTGACGAAGCTGTGATTTACCTGATCATATATGTTTCTGCAAAGTGTGAATCCAAAGTTAAGTGCTAGTGTGGCATTCGAGTATTTCCCATATCTTATCATGACCTGAAAATGGAATGAAAACTTCAAACCTCACCGAAATATTTTTCAGAACAGATGGTCACTGCCATCACAGAGATATTTTGTGCAAAGTATATGCAGCTCATGAATCTGCTTAGTCATAATTGATCATGCTATCCAACCCTAGTAAGTCAAGCAAAAAATTCTCCAAAACACACCTGTTCACCATCAGTATAATTCCTGTCGGCAATGACCTGTAAGTAACCGAAAATAAGAACAGAGACTTAATCCGTATATATAGAAGAATGTAAAAAAAGTAAAGTGTGCTCATAACAATAAAACACAATTGCACAACAAGATGAGACATGAACCATATATCAAAGATGTACCTCTGAAACATCTTTCTTTTCGTCATATATTAATATAGAATCAGAATCCCCGTCATGGTTAAGGAAATCTGCAAATGGAATCTAAATGATGTTTTTAGATGGCTAAAATGTCCATGCACAATGCATGCAATCCATTTGATTACAGTTACATACAATGGAAGGCAAAGATTAAGAAAAATGTACCAGTGATACACCTCTGGAAGTTTGCCAAGCCCGAGATGAAACTGCATGTGAAACAAAACTAGTCTCAACTCGCAAGTTTAATGCAGAAAGAGGACACGATTTTTTTAATGCAGCAAAGCACTCTAAATATATCACTTGTTGCCCTCTCAAAGAAATGATGCGTAACAAAAAGGTCCTGGTACAAGTGTCCCACTTTGTAAGTTATTCTCATCATAAAACTCTGTCGTGTTATGATGCAGTCAACCAACCATTTATAGTCTTGGTACGGTTAGAGTAATAAACCCTCCGATTTCCAACATGTTGAGATACCAAAAATATTATAATACAAAATGCACAAATTACGTAAGGCGTATATTTGAAATGCATGCACTAGGAACAGGCATAATCAAATTCAGTAGCACTTCAAATCTTAGATGTTAATACATACCCAATGCAGAAGCATGCATGAAATCCTCCAGCTTGATTTCTCCAAACAAATGCAGAAACCGTTCAAGAGCCTTGTAGACGAAAAGGACAAACAGTTATTTGACTAATTTTAAAAATGTAGGTCGGTTCTGGATAAGTGGAGAGAGCACGTACGGGTTTCACGGCTGAAAACTGGTCCCTAACATGTTCTTTCTGTGTGATGGCTTCATCCCAAATTGAACTATTTCGGACCAAATGAAGCTCATTAAGATCCCAGAACATCTGGATGAATTACAGATTTGCTGCATCAAATCCTTTTCCAGAATGTGACAATTCATGGATTCATCAGAATAAAACATAAATAACTGTAAACCGTTTAATGTATATATGATATATTACTACTTCGTTCACTATTATAAGACGTTTTAGTTTTCCTAAAAATGCATGTATTTAGACATGTTTTAGTGTATAGATTCACTCATTTTGGTCTGTATCTAGTGCATATTAGAGTGTCACTATGAAACATTCCGATCGCATGTCCATACCATGTTATGCATCTGATCCTTGCGCGGAAGAGATCGAACATATGGCGCCCATCCTGACTCCTACAAAGGAAACCAAAACCTTAAGCCGATAAATTCCCCCCCGAAACTCTTCTCTATCATCATGACACATGAAGGAATCTTCCAGTGTGTGCAAACAGAGGCTGGTAGTCGAGGGCGAGCAAAGAATCCATACGGGTCCCAGGTGCCGCTCCATCATGAGGAGCACGGCGATCTTGGTCGTGTCCTCAGCAACACCGTCCAGTAACCGGCGAACCTCCTGGGGAAGCTTATCTTCAGTAAGTTGCTGCGCGTTAGAAGATGATAAGAAGTTAAAAAAAAAACATCAGAATCAGCAGGATGTTGGTCTGCAAATGTGGGATGGATTCGCTTAGCTTGGGTGCGTACAACACTGTGAGGCACTTGCATCATACACTCCCCCTCTCGTATGGGCCGCGAGGCGAACAGGGACCTGACGAGGAACGGCACTGTGAGAATTGCTGCTGCTGCTGCGGATGTATATGGTAGAGCTCAGGAACAGGGGGGACGGGATGGGAATAACGACCTTCCGAGGGGCGAGTCTCCGACGCGCAGCGCCGAGGAGACGTCGACCCCCGCCTTGCTCCGCAGCCACGGCAGGAACCCGCCGCCGCCGCAGCGCTCGTCCACCGCCGCCTGCTGGCGATTAGTTAGTGGCGTTCGATTCGGTCAGCCAAGGGAGTGCTGCTACGAATCGGGTCGCTGAGGATGGGGGTTTCTACTTTCTTTGTTTGTTTCTGGTGGAACCCTAGCCTAGCCGGGAGGGATAAAGCTTGCTGAATTACCTTGGCGGAGCTGGCGGCGGCGCGTCGGCGGCATGTGGGAGGAGGGGAACCGGCGGGGAGACGACGCGCGATCCGAGCTCCCGCGGCCATCCTCCGTGCTCTCAAGCTTCTAGCTCGCTAGCAGGAGATTGATTCAGCTGTGCGCTGGCCGCTGAGCGTAGAGAGAATGCTTCTGTTCGTCAGCGCGCGCGTCTGGATTTGGAACTGCACATGTATGATAGCTTTGTAGTGCCTTCGAAAAGACGAGCTGGCGGCCTCTGGTTGATGTGGAACGACGAGCCTTCCAATCTAAAGTTGGGACTTATATGTATCTACGGTGACCCCTATCATCGCCAAACTAGTTTAATCTGGGAGCAGATTGCCTCTTTTGTGTATAATAATGCTAATCTGCCAATGCTATGCATGGGTGATATGAATGAACTTTTATATGATATAGATAAAAGTTCTCCTATTACCAACCGTTCTCGGTTGAATGCTTTCCATTTTCTGGTGAAAAATTGTGGTTTATTTGATTTGGGTTATAGTGGGCCAGCTTACACTTGGACTAATAAACGGTTTTCTTCCAAACCCGTTTACGAAAGACTTGATCGTTGTCTGGTTAATGCAGAATGGTGTGCTTCTTTCCCGGTGACAAATGTTTATCATATGCCTTTAATGTACACAATCAGTGACCATGCTCCCATCTTGCTTTCTACTGAAGGTCACGTTCGGATTGTGAAACGTTCCTTTAAATTTGAAAATTGGTGGTTAAAAGAACAAGATTTTCAAAATTATGCCAAAGCTGCCTGGTTGAGCACTTCCAATAAATCCTTTTCTCGAAGACCTAATAATTTGGCTGGAGCTCTTAAAATTTGGTGCAGGAAGAAGAAACCTTTGCAGCAGGAGATTACGGATTTGGAGAAGCAGATACAACAGATACAATCTCAACCACTCCGGCAGCAAAACCACCAATTAGAAAATGATCTGGTCACCAGGTATGAACAAAACTTAACCAAGATGACTGAATTTTATATGCAGAGGGCAAAGAAGCAATGGATCAAAGATGGGGACAGGAACACATCTTTTTTTCACAGAGCCATTCTCAAGAGGAGAAGAAGGAATACCATAGCCTCTATAAAGGACGAAAATAACATTGTACACTATATGCCCAAACAGATCAGCAACACCTTTGTTTGCTATTTCAGGCATATTTTTGCTTCTTCCAACATCAACTTTGATAGACCTTATTTAAACTTTCAGCACCCAGTGAGTACCAACGACTACACCTACACCATTCCAGATAAGGAGGAGCTATGGAATATTCTAAAGGACATGAAGAAAAATGCCTCGCCGGGACCAGATGGTTTCAATGTGGAATTCTACATCGCCACTTGGGGCTGGATTGGAGATGATGTTACAAAACTAGTAAGATCTTTCTTCCACTCCAGTATCATGCCACCACATATCAATGACACACAAGCCTTTGCAATGTAGTTTACAAGCTCATAGCAAAAGCCTTAGCCAATAGAATCAAGCCTCTGTTGCCAGATCATGTACATCCTTCCCAGCAGGCTTTCATTGAAGGTCGTCATATTAGCAACAATATCATCGTAGCACAAGAGATAACTCACTCTTTTGCTTTGAGTTCTTGGAAACACCACGCTTTCATGCTCAAAATCGACCTGGCCAAGGCTTTTGATCGTTTGGAGTGGAACTTCATTGTAGCGGCACTCGCACGTAAAGGGCTACATGGGCATTTCATAAACTTAATACATGCGTGCATTTCTTCGCCTACATTTTCAGTTCTCATAAATGGTCAATCTTTTCAAAAGTTCCACAGCAACAGAGGTATAAGGCAAGGTTGTCCCCTCTCTCCCTCCCTATTCGTCCTTGCAATGAATGAGTTGTCGTTGGCGATGCAAGATGCTATGTCCAACAACCGTCTGGAGGGAGTTGTTCTTGGACCGAATTGCCCTCCCATTCATTCTATGCTTTTTGCTGATGATCTTCTCATCTGCGGGAAAGCGTCCTTACAAGAGGCGATAGCAATGAAACAAATTTTGAATGCCTTCTGTACGTATTCGGGTCAAACTCCAAATTGGGCAAAGTCTGGTATCATTTTCAGTAAACATGTTCCTGACTCCACTATACAAGTAATCAAATCTATCTTTCCAGTACAACTTATTGATGAATCCTTTGTTCATCTGGGACATCCTCTCATCCTTCCATCTAAAAATAGAGCAGCTGCATATAACTTTGTATTAGACAAATTTAGAAACAAGCTTAGTACTTACAAGGCGGATAAGCTCTCTCATGCTGCCAGACTCCAACTCATCCAATATGTTTTCGCTTCAATCCCGATATACTATATGTCCAATATCTTATTTTCCAAGAAGTTCATCCGAAAACTGACAGCCATCATTAGAACCTTCTGGTGGACGGGTATTAGAGATGAAAACACTAGAAGTCTTTGTCTCAAAGCTTGGCGTGACATTTGCGCTCCAAAGAAAGAAGGCGGTCTAGGCATCAGAAACTTGCAGGCGGTGAATCAAAGCCTAATTCTTATGTCTGCTTGGAGAATAGCACAAAACTCCAACGACCATCTTCACAAGGTTCTTAAAGCGAAATACTTTCCGGACTCGTCCATTTGGCGGCCTAAGCCCAACATCCCCAAATCAGCCTTCTGGGCTTCTGTTTTAAAAATTATACATATTTTGAAAGCCCATTCCTTCTACCAACTATCACAAGGAAATGTCTCAATATGGAGTACGCCCTGGTGTGACGCTTGGACATCTATCTACGAGGATCTTATCATCCAGCCTCCTGGTTTTACATACCCTGCAGTTGTGAAGGACCTTTGGCTCCCAGATCAAAAGACGTGGAATGGGGATCTTATTGACTCTATTTTCAGGCCTCATACAGCTCAAATTATCAAATCAATTCCTATCATCGATTCGATGGAGGATGATTTCCTGTGTTGGAAGTTAACAACTAATGGAAAGTGCCATGCAAAAAGTGCATATTATGCCTGTCTACAGGATTTATATCGCTCAGGAGAAGACAGGCCTCGACAGCCTTCTGAAGCCACAATTCAGCTTCTGAACAAGGTCTGGAAAAGTAAAGAATTAATACCAAGAATTCAGACATTCGCATGGAGTCTTCTCAGGAAAGCACTTCCCACTGGAGCTAGAGCAAGTAGATTCTCAAAGCATATAGGTAAGCTATGTTGTAGGTGTGGGCTCGAAGAAGATGAAGTACATATTTTCTTCACCTGTCCTTTTATCAAAGCAGCCTGGTTCTCACACCCTGGTTCATTTGAACTGATATATTCACTCAAAGTGGCAGCTCCTTGACATAAATCATTATGTACTTGCTCAACATGAATCATCCACATGGCACTTTGCCAAACATACTCAATTTCATGTGGTGTACATGGAAATCTAGGAATGGTTTTCTGTTAAGCCTACATGCTCAAGCGCTTTCAAATGATCTTGAGTTGGTAGCTGCTCCTAATTTTGATACACATAATATGGATCCCAACTATGACATGCATGGCAAACTTGATCAGGGACTTACTATCACATCCGACATGAGCATACATATGCCTCTTATTTTTTCTGATGCAGCCTGGAAATGCATGCCAGACAGAGGAGCCCATCATATACAGTCTACTGGAATAGGGGTGTATATCAAGCTGGAATTAGAAGGAAGAATTTGTAACATAATGATACAGGTCTCAACAGACCAAGCCTCCTCAGCATTCCAAGCAGAGGCAAAAGCCCTTCTGTTTGCAGCAATGGTGGCGCATGTGCTCAACATTCAGAACCCAACGTTTCTTCTGGATAACCACAACTTAGCCAAGGTGGCTGCCTCCAGGAAACTGAACCACACTTTGCTGCACTGGAACACCAGGGATACAATTGCTAAATTCATACAGGCTACTTCCACTTGCACACAAACTTTTCACATCAAGAGAGATCTGAATCAAATAGCTCACAATTGCGCTACACAGGTTATTAGGCAATGCCTAAGTCAGCCTATCTTTAGTTGCACCTGTTCAGCTCACATGAATTTGTTATGTCCTGTAATAGTTGCACTCCGATCTGCTCAATTTCAGGACTTTGTACTTAACGCTGTATTCTGCACTTAAATTTGAGCTGAATGAATTTTGGCGCCCCTGGCGCCACAAGTTTTTCAAAAAAAAGAAAAAAAAAACACTGCAACAACTCATACAGTATATATTTTTCTTCAAGAAAAAAACATTTCATATATTTTGTCCATGTAAAATCACTTCATCTATTTTGCCCTCGGGTGTCACTTCCTCTCAGTTCATCAGCGATGCCATAGTGAGTGTTCTGAGTTAGAGAAACTTACCACACACTACCTCATTTGGACTAGCTTCGTCAACGAGTATAAGCAGTAATAAACTAGCACAACTAATAAACAACTTAATAGCAGACACATATTGTGACAACAGTCACAACATACATGCAAGACACAAACAATATCGCTATGATTGTACTAGTGTAGGCGAAGCGAAGATGGTGACTTTACCCGGGTCTACGCCTGCCTTCTCCCTCCAGCGCCATTGAATCCACTTCATAAGTTGCATTGTAGACATCTCGCTTCAAGAGTTTGAAAGTTAAGAAGTTGCCAAAGATGATCTGGTGATCAACGGAAAAAGCATGCCCACCTTTTTTTTTTTTGCGAATGAAAGCTCGTCCACCCATTGATACATGGCGACGACATAGTAGCACAACGCGGGACATCGACCGAATTCCCCATCCATACGATACATATCTCATAAATTATCATTCAAATTGATGATCAAAGTAATATGAAAATTTTGTGTAACCTCTCAAAGAAGCCGATGTTGCTCCCCTCTGCTGGGTTCAACAACAACAACAAAAACTTTGGTCTAGGGGCCTTTCGGTAGATGGGTTCAGTAAGCCTAGGTCCTTTTACAAACAGGCCCACTTATTACTGAAAACAAAATAAAACGCAAAAAGAAGAAGAAGGAAGAAACGACCACAGTGGGAGTCGAACCCACGACCTTCTGATCCGAAGTCAGACGCGCTAATCCACTGCGCTATGCGGTCTCTTTGCTTTAAAATCTACTGACATCTTATACAACACGTAATACACACGCTATCCCTTTGATGCAGAGGCCGGAGGTCCGCACCCCCCCCATCTAAAAAAAAATATATACATATTAAAACACGTCTTTATACGTGCAGTCTTTTATATCTCAATACGGAAAGAGTACGATTATTTTTAGACTAAACGTTGGTTAAAGCTAGCTAGGTCGGCGGTTAGCTAGCATCGTTAGTCGCTGGCCCTGTCTTTTGCTATGTCTCTACTCTAGCTGAGTAAGCAAACCCTAGGAAGGTACCACGCAAGTACATACGTGCGTGCTGCCGATCGAAAGCAGCGTTTAATTAAGCAGTATTAATTCTGTAGTATCAGCCGCTTTGACAGAAAGAAAGAAAGAAAGACAGAGCAAAAGACGCCGATCCAGTGCGTATATACTAATAGTAATTCTGTAGACTACTGATCTTGCCTTTGCATGCACAGCCCGGCCCTGATTTTCCCGACCGATCTTATCGTATCATATCAATCATGACACCTCCACCTGAACTAAACTAAAATCTAATCGGAATGAAGAATGAATTCGTACGTCTCTCTTTGACAGGGAAAGAACGAGGCTGATATTTTTTGTAGATCGCGGACACCATTGGCTTTCTGATTTGTTTAAATGTAATTCCTCTTTTTCATACTGCTGTTGATGTACATGGCGAGCTAATGATCTAAAGTGACGATAGAATTATAATCGAAAATGTGACGAGTCGTCTTTGCGATCTCGTCCATCGGAACAGAATCAAAATGTACTAACACAGCTCTGCACTAAACAATGACAAACAGACACCAGGATAAGTTCCATTAGTTCTTCTCGTTTTCCACTCACCTTACCCCTTTTTTCTCTCTCTTTTACAATTGGATATTTCGATGCATTCTGCCGCGTGAGTACACGAGTAGTATATGTATATATAGGTAAATTAACAGGTGCTCCCTGGTGCCCATACTCTAGGATGGAATACGGGTCGTATATTTCCAACAATTTTTTTACAACAATTTTATGAATAGTCAGGTCCACAATTTTATGAATAGTCAGGTCCACAGTTTTGACCGTTTGTAAAACAATTCATAGAAAAATCAAAAAAAGAATACCCTTTTCATAGATTAATTTCATGTGCATTAGTTTGACCGGAAAAATACTAAGCTTAGAAAGTGATAAATTCCAAAAAGAATATTAAAACAATACTACTATCATGTATGAACGTTCATGAGTTTCAAGGCAAATGACTAAGATCATGACCGTATTCATCACATATTTCATGATAATGTGCCATATTTGGCACATAGGTGTATCTTGACATGAAAAATAATGGCATCACTCCCCTTGATTTTGATTTTTTTTAGGAAAAAGTATGTTTCAGAATATGAGCTTTTGACAAAATTACTACGAATCTGAAAAAAAAACAATATGTGGAATGATTCCAAAGATTCATGTTCCATCAGGATCTAGTGTTGACAAAAGGACCTGCAATATAATGAGAAGCAATACTATAAAAACAATGAGGAGGACTAATAGTACTTTAAAGAAAGAGAAATGAAATATAAAAAAAGAGGGAAAAATCATTGTGTGCAAATCCGTATAGTAGGGCATCAGATTCTATTCTACTCGTGTGTGGCTCTCCCTCTCTACCCAACATATCTATCTCTTATGTCGACCAGCCCAAAAATTATTCCCAATCAATCGGTCAATCTCCACTACAATGTCCACACGAATCAAATCAAAGTAGCACGTACACACGCGAGAGAGAAAGAAAAAGGAAAGCGCATGGAGAAAGATTCTGAATTTTTTAGGACACGGATTTGTGGCACCAGGGCACCAGTGAACACTATAGGATCACTTTTTTGAAATTTTGAAATTTGAGATTAAAAAAACCCTAAAAAAAATCTATGGTGCATATGCATGTTTCCTACGTATGTGCCGAATTTTGGTGCAAAAAATGCCGTATTTTGAGCTGTATAAAAATAACAAACAATGGGCATAAAAAGGAGAATATAGTGTGTCGAATCTGTTAGAATTTTCTCTTTTTTCTAACCCAAAATATAATGTTTTTTTTTTCAAAAATTCTAGCGTACATTAGTAATGTGTACATGTATTTAAATAATTTCAGTTCTTTCTGAAACAAAAAATTCAAAATTTTCAAAAGACGGGCTCACAGATTATCGGGAGGCACGACGGATTCCTGAAATTTTTACCCATATTTGGTGCAGATTTGGTACTGACGCGTGTCCGTTTCCAAGTTGACCTGTAGTATTTTCTGACAGCATTTGTAGTACTAAGATTTCGGCCTGCTTGAAATTGGGTTGCTGGTGGAGCAACAGAAATTGAAAATTAAATGAAAGATGCATGCATGGAAAGGCTATGCTACTACTATACTGGTCGCATGCTGCTAGTACAACTGTCTTAGTGCAGAAATGAAGGAGACACGGGGGCACCTGCTCCCGGTTTTTTGGAAATGAAAAAAAAAAGCCAAAAACATTTCCAAAAATGTGAAACAAAAAATTCATGTACAAGACTTACAAAATATGTACCCCGTGCATGAATTTCGTGCCGAAAATATTATTTATTTTGTCTCGGTAAAAAAGAGAAAATTTATGTGCTATATAGCAGTATATATGTGACATATTTTTGTCTTTTTTGTACGGGCCAAACGAAAAATCATTTTTTCACAAAACTTGCAAGACATGTCTGGTACATGCGAGATCTACGTGCGCGTATTTTTTACATGCATTTTTTACATTGGAAAAATAATTTTTTCAACCGGGTGCACATGCACCCGGGAGCATCCAAGCATTTCCCGGTCTGCGTGCCATTGTTTCAGTGCAGCTTCTCCGGACGAGAATACGCAGATGATTACACCCAAAAGCTGCCTAGGAATCGGTGCAACAAGTACAGGTTAATCAAGGGATCAGCTTGACCATTGCTTCAGTGGTTGTGCATGGCATGTTCTACCGGCCGGCCGTAACTCTATTCACCTTTCTAGCCGTCTCCCGCCGCCGCCGCCGCCGCCGCCGTCGCCTAATTTCAGGTATGTGCGCCTAGGTGTTGTCACACGTTTCATGTTTATAGTGCGTACGTCCTGGTGCAAAGTATCTTTTCCCTTTAGAAAAATACGTAAAATAGATGTTCATTTGAGTACGTATGAGAAGATGAACGGGACACCAAACCCAAACACGGATTGACCGAGCAAGACGCTGCTAGACTGAGAGACCAGTCAGTCGTCAGCGAGATAAGCTAAACTAATTAGGCCGAAAGCTACGGATTCTGTTGCGAAAGAAGAAAGAGCGGCGGCTGTCGATCCAAATGTCTCGAATCATTTTTCTTCCGGGTGATACACGGATGGATGGCAACGAGCAGTGTGATGGCGTCTTGTGCTATCAGAAGGAGATGCAAAGAATTGAGTAAAACCAGCTTCACTCTTCTTGTGCATGCTAATCTTGAGAGTTGAGAAGGAGATGCATACTGTATGCAGCAGAGTGAATCTATCCACGAGACGAGAGCGCACACGTGCAGATCTGCCTCCGTGACATGGCACCGAATCTCTAGGTAGCTGGTAACGCAGGCCCCCTTCCTCGTGGTTGCCATCTACTTCTAGGCAGGCGCAAATTACCACTGCAAACAGACTAGTATACAGATCAGAGCCTGAAGAGCTTGTCTTACAAATATATATGTTTTTTCTTTGTCAATAAGTAGATGCAGGAATCTGTGCGAGGCGATGTAGATCGTCCAATAACGGCCGGATTCTGTTCTAGCCTCCGACGGGCATGGTGTGCCTGGATCATGCCAGGCAGGTTCGATAAGCTAGCGTTCATGAAAAATAGCACTATTTAGTAGTACGTGCTAATTTGATTTTGTCTGGTAGGTGAAGTAGTAACACACTGGTCAGAGTGAGTGACCCAAGAGCTTGGCAAAATTTCAACTCTGTGACACGCACACACGACTAGCGTGGCACGTCAGCACTCAGCAGAACCAGACTAGATCAGTATGGTCATCAGTTTTGGCTTTGGCTTTGAGCGGAGGCCCCTCGGTTCCTTCCAAGTTTAAAAGCTCGTTCGGCGGTGGCGGTGGGCAAGAAGAAGAAGAAGAAGAAGAAGAAGAAGAAGAAGAAGAAGAAGAAGTAGTAGTAGTAGGAAGAGAGAATCATCATCATCATCACCAGTTCACCACCGATCGATATATCCATAGAAAACCTTGCCACCAACCGAACCCAGAGCCCCAAATTAACTTCCAAACCATGGCGTCTCTGCTCCTCAAGGGCGTGCACAAGAGGCTGGGCCTGCCCACCATCTCCTCCATCTCCTGCACCTCCGCCGACGCCACCTCCGTCGTCTCCAGCGCCACCGTCGGCAGCCGCGTCATCGACCGCCACTCCCCGCGCCTCCGCGACCCACACCGCTCCTCCACCTCCAGGCCGCCCAGGCCGAGCTCCAGCAACAACAGCGGCGGCGGCGACAACGCCGCCAAGGACTCCTCCTCTTCCCTGTCGCCGAGCTCCAACCAGCCGCACGGGCACGGCGGCAGCAAGAAGAAGACGAAGAGCAGCACCGCGGCGTCAGCGGCAGGTGCTGCCGCGAACGGTGGCAGGAGGTCTTCGGAGAAGAGGCTGGTCAGCCCCGCCACGTCCTCCAGGTTCCTCCTCAACTCCTCCAGGATGCAGTCCGACGACCTCGACGTCCTCGCGCTCCCTCCGCCGCCACCACCCGCGTCCTTCATCGACGTCTTCCCCGGTAAGGACGACGCGCCCTTGCCGTCGCCGGCCTGGCCCGTGCGCTTCCCCGACGAGAAACCGTCGGCGGTGACGCTGCAGGCAGCAGAGTCTAGCTCGTCAGGGGCGTCGTCGTCCTCGTCGGAGATCACGGCGGCCGCGCCGGTCGAGGGCCGTGACCAGGAGGAGGAGGCCGTCAAGAGGCGGTCGTCGTGCTCCGGTACCAGATCAGGGACCCAGGCGGGCGGCCATGGCCAGGTGGTGGTGCTGCGGGTGTCGCTGCACTGCAAGGGCTGCGCCGGCAAGGTGAAGAAGCACATCGCCAAGATGGAGGGCGTCACCTCCTTCGACATCGACATCGCCAGCAAGAAGGTGACGGTGGTCGGCGACGTGACGCCGCTGGGAGTCCTCAACAGCGTCTCCAAGGTCAAGCCCGCCCAGTTCTGGCCCGCGCCGGCGCAGACCGCCTGCCCCCCGCGCGCCTCCGCATCCTTCTGAGGAATCATCGTCACATCAGCTGCAGAGCTCAGAGTAGCTAGTCGTCAGTGTCCATGGTCGTTCGAGCTGAATCACAGATAATTTGGTGATGCATGCCGGTTCACAAGATGTTAAGCAGTCGGCAGCGAATCTTTGTAGTACTGTATTTGTTTCGTTCTTTTTTCTTGAAACAAACGTAACTGCAGCTGGTGTTGTGCTTCGATCTGCACCCATTTTCGGTCGGCGCATGCTCTGTGTTCTGAAATTAAATCTTGTGGCTCTCCTATTTTATTTTATTCTCTCCCACTGCCTTTTTCTTTCTTTTGTTTTCTAAATTTCGAAACAAACACGCTATAGTACTCGATCGGGCACTTGAGCGGAATGCAACGGAATATATAATTGTAAAAGAGAAGAACAAAAGGGAAAACTGATTAGAACATTTTGATGCAGAGACCGGGGACACTCGTTTCAGTGCAGAGTTGTTTTGATTCTGTTCCTTCCGATCGATGGAGGAGATTGCACCACATTTTGGATTGTTATATTTTATCACTAGTGGTGCAAAAGCGAAGGCACATCGAATTCCTACAAATTGATTCAAATCATTAGCGGCGCACATCAACAGCAGTATGAGACAGGAGATTCTACGCCAAACCACACGTAAACTAATCAGACATTAGGTGCCCAATGGTGGCCGCAAGCTTGGACGTCAACATTATTCCGGTCCACAAAAACAACTCGTTAATTTCCTTTTTCACAAAAGAGATGTGGATTCATTCTGATTAATTTCCGTTAATTAGGTGGACGCGTGTCATGATTGATATACGATAAGATCGACATGAAAATGGAGCCTCGGCTGTGGTAAGGTAAGATCAAGCTAACAGTATTACCCAATGGGAGCCTTTAATTTGCTCTACCATCTCGCTGTCAAAGCGACTGATGGATATTATACACAATACTTAACGCTGGTCCATCAGAAAGCTCCATGGATCTGCAGCACGTACTTGCGTAGTAGCTTCGCATCGTTTTCCTACTTAGCTGCTACTAGAAAACATAGCAAAAGACAGAGCTACTTGCACTGGTAGTTAACTGCCGACCTAGATAGGCATTAAGCAGCAAAGTTTAGCCCAGATAATAGTGCATTATTTTGACTAGCTCTGCAAATACATGGTCCATGATGATCCATGCATGGACCTTCCCTCTAGGAAAGGTGTGGACTATTATTCTCTCATCGTTAGCAGCTAGGAAGGGTGCTGGAGAACATAATTTGTGCAGCGATTTCAAATTACAGTAAGGCGGGAAGGCAACCGGCAGGTTCTGAGATAGTGCATTAATGATGTAGCCTGAAAGCAAAGCACTTGGATTTACCCTAACCCTAGTAAATTATTTTGGATCAACTCCAACCCATCACAACCCTATCACCACGTCTACGGGTGATGTGCCCCCTTCATCAAGGAGAACCACATGACCGGATGTTTTGGCAGTCGATGATATTGCTGCCAGTGGCGGTGATGGCGACGATGGAGGTGGCGTCAGCGGAGGAGCGGTATATGGAGGGGTAGGCCTAACCTGTTGTGCACGCCCTGCAAAAAACGCCATGGATGGAACTTTGGGAGTTTCCGAGTATGGTTGGCGACTAGGTGTTCGAGCATGGTGCTTGTAAAATTGAACTTTGGAAAGAAAGGAAGGGCCTCTGCTCACTGCTCACCAGTCTGCCAGAGCCGAAGCTAAAACTGATATGAATATTTTAAATGGTCTTCTATATGAAGATATTACTAAATTTGGATTAACCACTGGAGATGCTCTTTGATATCATAGAGTTGAAATTTCGCTAGATCCTGGGTCAGTCACTCAATGTGCTCCTACTTCACTTGCTAGACAAGACCATCAGAGAATGCACATAATCAGGCGACAAAATCAAAATTGTACGAAACATTAATTTTTGAACGCCGAGACAAATCCTGCAGGTACATCATGTCTGTCTTCGAATCGGCCCGTTATTGGACGATCTACATCTCATCGCACAGATTCCTACATCCTCCAGTTACACACACAACACTCAAGAAATTGACATGTCTGTATATGAAATTATTAATCTACTTCCAGTATAGATTTACATCAGTTGGCCAGCTTAACGACAATGCTCCACGAGGAAGGTGCGGCTGTACTTGCCTGCCTCTACCTACATAGAGATTCGGTGCCACGTCACAGCAACGGGTCCGCACGTGTGCACTCATAGATTCACTCTGCTGCATATGGCTGAATGTCTGAACTCTGAGTAATTTTATTGGCAAAAATGGTCCTGGTGAAGCTAATGAGACATATTAGGTCCCTCCATGAAAGTATCTACAGATCTAATCCATCCATTCAGGGCCAACAATGATGGAGGTGACATTGCTGTCAATGCCAGTGAAAACCACCAAAGATAAAGATCGGCGCTTGTCGCTCACCTAGATGTCAGAATATATTGGCGCCAAGGTGCACAACGTCGACTCCATCCTCTTTGACGTCGAACCGAGGAAGCATATTTAAAAATAATTTCGTGGAGGGGTCAGAAACGCCATTAGTCTGCCTATGGCAGGGGGAAAAAATTCGAACATAGCATCGGTTTCTGTCGGGGCGTATGTTTTGTACTCCTAGTTGATTTTCTCTTGCCTCGATCTAGAACTAGAACTACGTGTACGTGTACGTACGGACGAACGTACCAAGCAAGTCAAACACAAGTAGCACACGCACAAGAAGAAGAAGCTGTGGAATAAGACATGTATACAGACAGACAGATCATTTTCCATCGGACTGGTCTTCGCCATCCATCAATATCACCAAGAAGAAAAACGGATTCGAGACATTTGGATCAACAGCCGCCACCCCTTTTCTTTCTCTCACAGAATCTGTACCTTTCGGCCAACTCCATTTTTAAATATAGACAAATTGTCCTGCACTTTAATTTGTTCACATTCTCAGATTTACCAAAGAACTGGCAGAATTTTATTTACGCATGTGCGCTCTTAATTTAGCTTCTCTCGTTAACTGACTAGTCTCTGTCTGTCTAGGAGCGTCTTGTTATTCTGGTGTATCCATGCTTGGTTCACGATTAAGACTGACTTTTTTTGGACTTCTAACCTTGCTTCTGGGTTCTAAACGACATAAGCCTAAAAGAAGTGTCCAGCTTCCTGCCACCGAGAAACTACACATAATTCAAATTTAGTGCAGTGTGGAGAAACTGGTCGACACCAATTTCCCGTGTTGCTAGGGGAAGCGTTGGTTTGGTGTCCCGTTCTTGTCATACTCAATTACTTCCTATTACTCATGTCTTCTTCACTTCTTTTTTTGACATGCTATCCTACTCATGACTTCTACCTCCATCAAGCTTGCATTAATTATATCTAGTGTTTGGTTTTTATAAAGGGAAAAGATACTTGCATGAAAAGGAAAAAATACTTGCATGTAGCTAGACGCACTAAGGATGAAACGTGTAATAACACCTAGGCGCATATACCTGAAATTAGGCGACGGCGGCGGCAGACGGCTAGAAAGGTGAATAGAGTTACGGCCGGGCGGTAGAACATGCCATGCACAACAACTGAAGCAAGCGACAGACAACGGTCAAACTGATCCCTTGATTCGTGCACCACCACTTCTTCTCCTACACAAGTTAGCCGATTATCCTGTACTTGTTGCACTAATTCCTAGGCAACTTTTCGATCGGTGTAATCATCTGAATTCTCCTCCGGAAAAGCTGCACTGAAACAATGGTAGGGATAGGCAGAAAATCTTACTACTATGCATGCCGTCGCAAAAAAAAACTCAACTTACAAACGGGCACGCGTGAGTGAGCGAAGCATCAACAAGGAAATAATAATCTGAACCAAACTACACGGGTGAAAATTTCAACATCTTTCTAAAAGCTACACCACTCCCGTCTTTCTCAATCCGCTTCCCTTTCTTCCTTTTCCCTCGCGTGTGTATGTGTTGCTTTGCTTTGATTCGTGTAGTGGACACTGCAGTGGAGATCGATCCATCCATTGGGAATAATTTTTTGGTTTGGTCGACATGAGAGGATATGTTGGGTAGAGGGAGAGCCACACACACGAGCAGAATAACGCTCGAATCTGATGCGCTTCTGTATGGGGCTGGCCTTTCTTAGTTTGTCATACGTGCATACTGCTTTTTGCAATATATATTATTATATGGTGGCTGGTGGAGGAATTCCGACACTTTACTTAGTCTCTCCTTTTTTTTTTTACTTCGCGTTCAGTGTTTTTTGAAGCCAAACTTTTGGAAGTATATACGGAAAATATCACCATATACAATACTTTATTTACATAACATGAAAATATATTTTATAACTATGTTTATATTCTTCCTATATATTTGGCCAAATTTTAAAAAAAATTGACTTTCACTAAACACATAACACAAAGTAGTAGTTTGATTTAACTTGACACTGGCTTCATACATGCCACTTGCTATTTAATTATTTAACCGCACATCTTGTTGTTAGATATTTTTCAACAATCTTGATCAAACTTGACGTTGATTGTTTTTTGAAAACAAATATATAGACCATAATTTTGGGAACAAAGAGGATACTGATCTTTTGCAATTTGAATCGGCTCAAATTGTTGTCCTGGAGCGCATGGTTATTTGTCTAAAATTGAGTGTTGCCATTCTTGCCGCGCAGACCAATCAGAACGCCCGTACCTCTCATAATTTTGTAACACTTGCCTGAACATTTACTAGAGTAGTATTTTTTTTCTTTATAGGGAAAAGATACTAATTTGGCAACGTCGGGAGAGGGTTAAACGCAATGGCATATATAAATTATAAGATGAATAGAGTTACGGCGGCCGGTTGTAGAACATGCTATGCACATCCATTTGTTACTTTCACCAATACCTAGGCCAATTTGGATTTTTTTAATGTCGGATTATCGTCCGGAGAAGTTGCCCTGAAACAATGACATGCAGATCATCATGTATCCTTAATTTGTCCGTACAAGCCAACTTGGAATCGTGACTACAATCTGCTGCACTTCAAATCGTCTGGGATGGTCTTTCTTAGTCTGATGAAGATCATCATGTATCCTTAATTTAGTTTATTGAATTAACTTAGCATGCACCTAGTCAAGTTTTTTCGAGAAAAACAAAGGCTGGCTGCTTGCAGATAGCAACTGGGCTATGTTGCGTCCTAAAACCTGGTGGTTTGGCCCAGCAAGTAACAATTTAAGAAGCCCGCGAACTAGAGTGGAATTTTTTTTGTACCCGAGTTCGAGTGCTCCAGTTAAAAAAAATCAAAAATCATATTTATAAGTTTCACAAAATTCTGAAACAAAATCCCGTTGTAGATAATAGTATATCTTATGATATTGTAAGATATAAATTCAAAAAAAAAAATCTGAGCTATATAAAAATGACAAAACTGTGGATCTATGTATGTATATTTTCAAATCATGTTTTACACTATTTTGTTAGTTTTTTGTACACCATGATATAAAGTATTTAAATTTTAGTTTTGCATGTTTGTTGGATACATTATTTTATACATCCGTGGTTTTTGCGGAACGATAGAGAGATATGCGGAATATGATAAATGTTGTATTGAGCCTCATGGGCGAGTTACATAGGAGTACAGACTTGGATATAGGAGTACAGACTTGGAGGGTAAGAAGCCTCTCCTAGAGATAAGGTAGGATACGGATTGCAAATCCTAAACTACCAAATACATGTACACGGAATATATCTCTAACACTCCCCCGCAGTCTTAGCCTGAGCGTCGTGAACGACATGAACGACGTGGACGGTCAGACTGGAGATAAACCGAAGTAGACCCAGAAGGCGTCTTCTCCAACATGGCGGTCTAGCGCGACGCGGCGGTCTGCATGGCCGTTGTCCGCGCGTCTGCCTGCCCGTCACCCGACGCCGACCGTCGACGCCCTGCTCCGATCGGGACTTCTGCACCATCTTCGTCATCGCCTTGGTCTGCTGCGCCTTCGACCTCATCATCAAGCAGCGTCCCCGACCTTGCGGGCGATCGGATTGATCACCCGCTCGCCTACGATATGTCGCCACACTGGCCACGCGACCGGCCTGATCCGCCGTTTGCACGCGCCTCCGCAGGATCCCGTGAAGATCGTCATCGAGTACGCACGCCTACCACCGATCGAGCAACGGGCTGCCGCTGCGCCGCCCACTCGGGCCACAGCGCCGCCGCCTTTGGTCCACGCTACCGGCTGCCAACACGCCTTCCAGGCGTGTACGCTGTCGGCGGCCTCTCGCCGTCGCATCGAATCGCGCCCTGCAGCTACGCCGCTCCCTCGGGCCGTAGTGTCGCAGCACGCGGTCCTCTTCGCCGTCCCCGCGCCTCGACCTCAGGCTACCACCGCGCCGCTCCCACGGCGTGGGTCGCCACCGTCCGCGCATGGTCTTCGTCAAGCTGTCGGCTCTTCCTCGCCAAGTTCGTGTACCGCCGCCGCGCCTCCTCACGTAACCTGCACGGCCTTCGCCGCCGCTGGTTTCGCCGTCTACAACTTCGTCCTCGTCCAGTACAACTTCGTCGCCAACGTCATCGCCACCGCCTGGCAACGCCTCCTCGGCAGCGCCTGCACCCCGGCAACGCCACCTCTCGGCATCGCCACCGTCCATCCTCGCGTCTACTCCGACAACCGCGGACTGCATCGGCTCTTCCCCGTCTTCGCCGCTCTGTGCCTTGCAACCGTCCGGGAGCCTTCTCTGCTAGTCTATCACCGACACGGCACGACACCGTACTGGTCCCGCTCTACGCATGCTCGGTGCTGGCAACACCGCCGCGTGCCTTCGTCCCCGACGCGTCTCTGTGCCTGGCAAGCTCGGATCGGCGCCTCGTCATCATCGGGTTCGACAACGTCTTCTTTGGCATCGAGTCCTACGACTGCCTCGACCGCGTCAACGACGATTCATCTTGCGTACTTGGTTTTGGCAAAACCGTAGTATGCTTACGCCTCGGCGTGCGCCTAGTTCTGGCACAACTATGGCCGCACCTCGTTCTCGACGGCTCGGACTGCATCGCCTTCGGCATCGACATCCTTGACGACTGCCCTCGACGCGTCTCCGTCATCATTACCATGGCGCCTTCTTCGCGCCCGCGGCTTCACGTGCGGCTACATCGACACCGGCATCCCCGACCACGACATCGACCACGGCATCTCCTCGCAACGGCCACCTCGACCTCGGCACTGCCACGCGCTCTCGGTTCCCTCGACATCGGCACAAGGGCTACCACCTCGCCTGAGTACTCGTCAGCTTCCTCTACAGTCCATGCATCTGCGCCGCGACATCGACCATGACGCTCCCGCTACGACTGGGGGGGGGGGGGGGGGGGGTGTCAGCCTTCTGGGTCTACTTCGGTTTATCTCCAGTCTGACCGTCCACGTCGTTCATGTTGTTCACGACGCTCCCGCTACGACTGCGGGGGAGTGTTAGAGATATTCCATGTACATGTATTTGGTAGTTTAGGATTTGCAATCCGTATCCTACCTTATCTTTAGGAGAGGCTTCTTGTCCTCCAAGTCTGTACTCCTATATAACTCGCCCATGAGTCTCAATACAACATCCATCATATTCCGCATATCTCTATCGTTCTAGTTTCAGAATTTTTGAAACTCATAAATATGATTTCATTTTTTTTATAAAGATGGAGCACGATAGCTCAGGAGCAAAAAAAAACCACTTTCCGGCCCACGAAGCACATCAAAATTGGTGCTGGATGCAGCTCGCTAAGCTGAGCTGTACACTTGCGTGTACACTTGCCTTGTTCAAAAGTCAAAACCACACAGCAACTCAACAAGCAATCCTAAAAAAAGCATTTCAAGAAGATCTGGTCGATGCAATCGTCTCAACCTAGGACCAGGGGCAATCGGTACTGCTCCCTCCGTTCCCTTTTACTTGACGCGGGAATAGTATAGAGCAGTGCCATGCGTGGCCTTATAGCTGCGACATGTAAATCCGAACGGAGGGAGTAACTCACTAGTCCCTCCGATTCATAATAAGTGCCCCAGTTATCAATTAAGTTCAATTTAAAATTGCAACACTTATTTTGGATTGGATGGAGAATTATTTGTTGCTGGAAGATACTCTGCGATGGACTATGTATACGAGACAAATGTCTAGGTCATCCGATAGCCATGCATGCATGTACTACATAGCGCCTCGCATGCAAAGTGATTTACTATAATGTTTCTTTCATCATGCATATGACCCATCCCATGCATTGTCTTCACGTGATGCACAAAATGTGTGACTCAGTTCAATCTCTTCAAAGAGTAAGAGATATTCGAACTTGAGGGATTTGGAACACAAACATACACCGTTTTAGAAGGCAAATAAACAACAATAATGGATTAACTCTTGTTTCCGTTAAACTCACACTGGACCACCACAACAGAAGGAGCAAACAGGGACCGGCCTAAGCCGGAAAAAAAACTGAATATAGGTGGGAGACTACATTAAGCGATAAGGTCCACCAACGCCTTGGCCTGGCTAGAATCCAGTTTTTGCCTTCACTCTTAATATGCTCCAATAACGCAGGTGGCGTGGAGAAGTTGTTGTTGAAAATCCTTCTGTTGCGCTCTTTCCAAATCCCCCACGTGACTAAGGTGATCGCCATCTTTAACCCCTTTCGGGATTGGTAGGGACAGCCGCCAAATCCATCCAATAATCGAGAACCCTAGGTCTGAAGGAGTCGAGGCGCAGCATGAGCGACGGGCGTTTGATCCAGGAGGCAGCGGTGCCCAGATTCTCCCACTTTATTCATTTGTGGATCAAAAGACAATTAGAGTAGCATCCCAAAGACCCTGTCCCACTTCTTTCCATAGATCACTAATACGTTAATGAGGCAGATTGCCTCTTGCTTGCCCTTTTAAAGACCAAAAGCGGCCTCTATGTTGCCTGCCTTAGGATTGCCGGATCCTCGAGCAAGTTCGCAGGTGGTTCTCGCGTGCTACTTCGGTTAATCCATCCTAGGGACCGTTCATAGATTTGATGGTACAAACAACTCTTAATAGCCGTATTGACTGTGTCTAACTCATCAGGCGTATTTGTTTCACTACAACATCTCACAGTAGCATACTAGTATTAAATTAGTGGAAGAGCTATTATACGAGTCCAACTATCCAATTATCCGCGTCCAATCATCCAAATGTAGCTCTAAATAGCTATAGCTAGCTAACTTACTGCTACTCCGTATCTCTTAATGAAGGAAAGAACGATCTTTGCTCTTGTCTATTTATAATTTTATATGAGCCATTGTGTTAAATCATCCAATAAGCATGTGTATGGAGTCATGTACATTACTACACACCATGCATTTTCTCGTCAAGGATGCATGAATGCTGTGTATGGGCTAGGTAAAGCTGGTAAAGTTGGTTTTCCGTAACTTTACTGCTGTGTATGAGCCGCTTAACATCAAGAATAATTTGGACAAAAGGTTTTTAAGACATTTCGTTATGGAAATCCGAATCTCAAAAATCGATACACCTAAAACATCCCGCAACCATATAAAATTCAAAAAAAAAAAACATCCCCCAACCCGCGTTGGACAAGAATCGCACCAAACACTTTCATTGTGACACTTTTAACATGCAGACACGCTATAACGTCCCTAGGGAAGTAGAAATTGACACTAAACGAGGGGAGCGCATGTTGAATGAGAAGGCGACACTTGGCGCGAGACAAACCTTTGAGAAGGTCAACTTTTTTCTAGTGATTTCCATACCACACACATCCTGGTTGGGAAATCCAATGGTTAGATATATGAGAGAATATACCATGAAAAGAAACATGACCCAAACTGAACTACCAACAAGTATACAACGCTGCATGTATCTATGAGGGAGTCATCGGCCTAATCTAGTGACAACTCCTATTGCGAACATCATAGCCCAATAAACCGTACTAGCTCGTACGGCCTTTGCTGGACCAATGATATAGAGAGGTCAAAATCGGTGCAGATAACAATATGTGGTGTGCAAAGAGGGCAACTTATGTGACTCTGGTGTACCCTTCTCGTATTCACACATATTTCAAAATTTAATGCACGTCGTGTCATTCATAAACAACATAGTAAGAGCAAATCAAATGAAAACATGATGTTTCTACTCCTTCAATTTTAAAAAAAACAAATTAGACATTCGTTCAGAAGTTCAAAATAAAAATCAAAGATTGGAATGAAACCACACGCCCCAATTGTCTCATATATTTTTTCCTGAGTGGAATGGAACGAGTTGTTTCGTCTACACGGGCGGCAACTGAAAGCCCATGCAAATCAGAAGAAGCTAGGCCCATCATTTGGAATACAGCCGCATGCATGCACGATTTGCTATTCAACGGGGATTAGTGAGTCATATCCGATCTTTGCTCAAAAACAAGAAAAGTCATATCCGATCGAGAGCAGATAATGAGATAACCATGATTAGCGAGTTCGTTAATCCGTCGGATAAAACGGGATAACCACGATCGATCGGGTTAGCTATTCAACACGTACTATAAATTCACAACGACTCGCACACACCACCTCCAACTCATTCGCATCCATCATCTTCCTCCTCATCATCTACGTAAGTTCCATCCGTCGGCAATCGGCTCATTAACGAAGTGATCTATGGAAAGGGAACTAAAAGTTTCTGTAGAGGGATCATGCATATAAACAATAAAGTTGATCTCATTTGTTTTCTGTTTTCTACTTGTGTAATGAAAAACAAACAATAAAGTTGATCTCATTTGTTTTCTGTTTTCTACTTGTGTAATGAAAAACAAACAATAAAGTTGATCTCATTTGTTTTCTGTTTTCTACTTGTGTAATGAAAAACACTGTTGTGGTAGTCCAGTGTGAGCTGAACCGTAACAAGGTTAATCCATTCTCGTTGTTTATTTGCCTTCTAAAACTGTTTATGTTTGCAGTTCCAAATGCCTCACGTTCGAAAGAGGAATCGGTTTATCGTTGTTTATTTGCCTTCTAAAACTGTTTAGGTTTGCAGTACGTGCCTCACTTTCAAGAGATGAGCCACACATTTTGTGCATGCTATGCTTCACGTGAAGACAATGCATGGCTTGGTTCATATGCATGATGGAAGAAACACTATATATCACATTGCATGCCAGGCGCCAAATAATATAGGATGTCCCAGGCATGTGTCTTGTATAGTTGTATGCATAGTCCATCTTTTAGAAAATCTCCCTGCAATTTTAAACCGAAGGTATAATGTTTAGCTTGTGCAGCTATCTTAATGACCGGCATGTCTTTCATAAAAACAAAGGCAGAGAAAAGTTTGAAGCAGTTCTGAAGATCAAAAAGGTATTGACACAAGCCTACTCTCAGCGGCATTTCTGGCTCCGGTGGTGGCAGGACCGGTGAATCGATTCTACTTCGGCTTGGATCATGGTTTGGGTTGATAAAAACTATGTTTTTCAGGAAAACAATCTGTTTTCTTTTCTAGAAAAGGAAAACAACATGTTGGTGTCATCGAACATGGGAGCTTGTAAAAAGTAATAGGTATCTGTTTTTGCTAAACTTTAGACTAGTTATAGTGGGGAGTATCACACACTAGTATCATGCATATGATATTAGTTTATGTTACTAATTTCATAGTAGGTCGTAACATATAATAGTGCATTTATTAAGTTATACACTTATCTTGTGTTAGAACGTTATATTACGGTATCTATCTATGATAATACGTTACAACTATTATCTTTTATTCTTAATTGCAGTGACAAGTCATCTTTTTATCAACATGACATGCATGATACTAGTGTGTGATAAACATATCCAAAGACCAACATGAAATTTTTGGCAACAAGTGCTAAACCAACTCACAGATGAAACATGATAGGAGTTTCACAAAAGCACTTGAACACACTCAAACGACATATATACTGCTAGTTGCAGGAATATGGGAACATTGTTGAAAAAGTGTTTGATAAACTAACATCACCATCCACATCTCGGCTTATTACAGATCTATTTCCCAATTGATTAAAAACGAGATCCACGACCTAAAACGAAACTAACTAATAATTTTAATCTGATGGCTGCCTGGCAGGTAGGTGCCGGAGATTCATGGATGGACGTCAAGATAGACTGCTGATCTAGCTGCTGGGAGCGAAGAAGATCTCCGAGTCGAGCCTCTTGGAGCGGAACAACTTCTCCATCTCCGGAGTGGTGTTGAAGGCCGTCTCCAGCACCGCCGGCGATATCGCCTTCCACACCGACGTCTTCCCGGCTAAGTGGCTGAAGATTGGGCTGCATAATTTTAAACAAAATTAGTTGATCAGATGATGGAGAAATTAGTTGATCATACAAAACAGTATGGCAGAAAGAAGAAGTATAGGGTACACGTACTTGGGGGTGGTGATGATGGAGAACCACTCCAGGCCGGTGTCGTCGGCGATCTTGGAGACGACGAAGAACCTGGGCACGATGAAGAGGCAGCCTCCCTCGACGCGGGTCTCCAGCACGCGAGTGCCGTCGATGCCGACCACCTGCACGCGCCCGCTGCCGCGCACGATGTAGGTCACCTGGTACGCCGAGTCGCAGGAGAAGCCCGGCGAGCACATGGAGTGGCCGTCGATCCTCACCAGATCGGCGCCGAGCCCGACCTCCTTGACCAGCGGCAGGTTGGCCGTGTTGAGCACCACCACGCGGCCCCCTCCGGGGATGTCCACGTCCAGCGGCGCCTCCAGGCAGTTGAGCACCATGCCCTCGCGGTCGTCCGCGCACGGCTCCGGCATCTTGTGGCCGGCGGCGAGCTTGACGATGCCGGACCCGGGCTGCGTGGAGACGATCTTGGCGGCGGCCTCGTGGTCGAGGTCCCACGCGCGGGCGACGAACTCGGTGGAGAAGCCGGTGAAGATGCCGGAGGCGCCCGTGAGCTGGAAGTTGGTGAACTTGCCGTTGACGTGGCCCTTGGAGGTGTCGCCGAGGAAGAGCACGACGAGCTCGGCGGAAGAGCCCTCGGCGTTGTGCCACCAGGTGACGGCGCCGAAGGGGAGCGCGAGGGAGTCGCCGGTCTTGACGGGGATCACCTTCTCCTTGGCGGCCTCCGGGAGGACGAGGCCGCACGCGCCGGCGCCCTGCAGCACGTAGGCGACCTTGGCGGAGTCGGAGTAGCTGGGCAGGGACAGGCCGCCCGCGGCGAGGTGCAGCTTGGCGGCGCCGATGGAGGCCGCGCCGAGCATGGGCAGCTCCGCTGGGGACCAGTCGTAGTACGCGCCGCCCTCGCCGCCGTAGGCCTTGGCGGGCATCTTGGGGGACAGGTCCATCGACATCACCTCAGCGTTGGAAGTGCGCTGCACCATTGTCGACGGATGGAACTTACGTAGATGATGAGGAGGAAGATGATGGATGCGAATGAGTTGGAGGTGGTGTGTGCGAGTCGTTGTGAATTTATAGTCCCTGTTAATGAATAGCTAACCCGATCGATCGTGGTTATCCCGTTTTATCCTCGACGGATTAACGAACTCGCTAATCATGGTTATCTCATTATCTTCTCTCGATCGGTTATGACTTTTCTTGTTTTTGAGCAAAGATCGGATATGACTCACTAATCCCCGTTGAATAGCAAATAGTGCATGCGGCTGTATTCAAAATGGTGGGCCAAGCTTCTTCTGGTTTGGATGAGCTTTCACTTGCCGCCCATGTAGACGAAACAACTCGTTCCATTCCACTCGGGAAAAAATATAGGAGTATGAAAAAACTGGGGCGTGAGGTTTCATTCCAATCTTTGATGTTTATTTTGAACTTCTGAACGAATGTCTAATTTGAAATCTTATTGCAAATTGAAGGAGTATGAACATCATGTTTTCATTTGATTTGCTCTTACTATGGTGTTTATGCATTACACGGCGCGCAGTACATTTTGAAGCTCTCTTTTCGCAGCTACAGGAGTAGAGTTCTATGCCGCTTCATCATGATAACGTCATTGACTGAAGAAATTAGGAATCGTAGAGATAATCAAATGATAAAGCTATGCATGATAAAGTGCACAATTATACAACTCGTTTTGTATTCATGATAAAGTACACCATTATACAACTCTAGTAGCCTTTATAAAATAAACCAGATACAAATAGTGTATCTTTGAGGAGCTCCTTGTCACCACAAAATAAATTACCTGTCAATCTACCTTTTTTACCAACCAAATAACCCCCAAAGGACGTTTTTTTAATTTAAATTATTAACTAGATTTATTTTATACACAATACTCTGATTTAAGTTATGCATAACCTACCTGGAACAAAATCATCAATCAATCCTACAGAACAAACCAATTGTCTCATCTGCAGCAAGAACTACCTAGAGGAGTACATCCTACAAGACAGCACTGTATCATCTACAGCCAGAACTACCTGCAGAACAATAAACTACAGTACCAACCAAAGATACTTTTCCTGAAAAACGAGGATTATGTACAATATCAAAACAATTGAAACAGCAGGCAGGACAAATCACTCCGTAATCAGTCAAATTGCAACCATAACAGCATGCAGGAAAACTCACTACATAATAGCATATCAACATAATATCAACGGCGTCGGACGCACTCCTCAAAGCACTGTCGTGCCCGTCTTCCTGGTGGTGGTCGTCATGTGAGCACGCCTGGTAGTGCTTCTCAAGTGCACATGTACCCCTCCCCGCCCCCTTTGTGTGTGTTGGTGTGCGTTGTTTTCGTTTTGTCTTCTCTTTGTTCCTCCCTGTAAAAATCTGGTTCGCTTGAACCCATTAAACAAAAAATGAATACAATTCAGGTGGAGGGTCTTCTCCCTCCCCCGGTGACCATTCAAAAAATATATATATATATATCAAACCAATTGCAAAGATAAACAGCATGCAGTAATACCACTGGCAATGAATGATACTATCATATAAATCGAAGGATCATGTTTAACCAGCAACCAGTGTTATGAACACCACAATGACAGCGCAAATCACTTGAGCAATCTCAACAAGCTGCAGTTTTTCCTATTACTACACGAACACGAATCAGACCCAGCAGAAAAGGATCCCTAGAGGAAGATATCTGTTCTACTGCTCGACTACCTCGCCAGCAGGTATCGCCCCCACAGAGGAAGCTCTCACCAGCGGCTCGGTCCGCTTGACATTGCTGAAGCTCTCGGGCAGAACAAAGAGAGGATCACTCCCTTCCAGCTGACCCTGGTACGCCCGACCAAGAGAGTAGCCCAATGCTCGGGCAACAGGAACGGCGACTGCATTACCAACCTGGATGTACCTGCAAGCATCAGGATAGCAGAAATCAAATCATCAGTTTCAGCTCACAGTTTGCAAGCAAATATATCGCACTAAAAAAGACACATACTTCTCCTTTATTGGACCATACATCCGGTAGTAATCAGGGAAACCCTGCAACCTTGCATTCTCACGAACAGATAAAACCCGCGGCTGACTTGGATGCAATACAATCTGCAGCAAACCAACACAATCAGAAACTAACCAGCTTGACCCGAAACATGATTGTCCAGAACAGTACAGCTTAAGCCAATGCTGACCTGGTTGTGCGGCTCTGCTCTGGTCACCACTGTAGGGACTGTGTCATCCCACCACAACCGACCAAACGGCCTACAAAAGCATCAAAAGGGCATCTTGTGTAAGAAAACAGCTGGTAACAACCCAGTAAATTTTATTAAAAGAAACCAAGGAATGATGTGCACTTACTTTGGTGATTTGCCTTTGATAAACGTCATGGCATAGTCAGGGACCTGTCCAAATAAACAACTTGGCTTTTCAGCAACTTATACTAGATATATTACAAAGATCTTGACCAGAGTAATAAAATTACATCAATATAATAAATGCAACATCATCTGTTTAGTTTTTATGCTACTGTGACAACATCGATATATTGGTTTTGCTGTGTGACAAGTGGTAACATATAGGGCCATGTAACAGAAAATATGTGCTGCCAAGAAAACAAAATGACCAGGATTGGGCAGTAGAACACTTACCAATGGTTTACCAGACTTGAGGAGAACACGCTCAACTTCTGGATCCCACTCCACAACATTTTTAGGTCCAACCAAGACACCTGGCAGGTCTCTGAAGTTTGCTCCCTGAAACACAAATTATCAGCAAGGTCGCCATAGGGAATCTTAAGGACACAGTCAAGAGTGCCATAGGGAATGTAAAGGAGAACAAATATTAAAACTAGTAAGTCACCTACTTTCCTGTAGGGAATCTCAAGGACACGGTCAAGGTCATCTTGGTTAAGCCTCAAAGGCTGGTGATCCAGGAGCTTGCCTTCTTCAGGACAAGCCTCATCGCCAAATGAGTGGTCCAACATATCTGAAATAGCAAGAACTAAAATCACACACGGCCATAGAACCAGAAACTAAAAGCACAAATGCAAATTGAAATGCTCTTTACCTACATAGAAGACATAAGAATCGACATAAATGAAAGTTTTACCTTTTCGACTAAGGCGTATATAGTTCTGAAAATCTGTCTTGGGCTTACCACCGTAGTCAATTATCTCACGAGGTTGATAGTTCTCTACCTACATAGAAGACATAAGAATCGACATAAAAGGAAGAAATGAAAGTATATCAAGCACTTGCCTTTGGCAAATCAGAAATGGCATCACCAAGTAACAGAGCCTTCTTCAAAGTTGGCTTCTGTGTTTCATCATAAGCTACAATGCTTTGCTGCAAACAATAACAAGATGGTCAGCACATTACAATTATCTCGGCTAAATTTTAAAATTTCATGATTGGACTCACAGAGAAAGCATTTGGAGCGCCGCCACGTACAACCACATCGTGAGTTGGAAGTGGGTACTTTGGTAGGACCTATCAGAAAAAATCCACCAGATTACTTGTTTAGGCAAGGCAATATATCTGTGGCACGTTATACACTAGAAATTAAAACATACCATGGAAGGGAGAGCTCCCCATAAGAACACCCGCATTCTGAACTGAGGCAGACCGTAGCACCCAGCTACCATCATTCCTAGTCGGGCTTGGTAGTTTAGAGCAACTAAACGGCTCAGTGCATATCTCCCAAGGTAACCATCAGCGAACTTTAGAATGTCGACAACATTCTCCATAAGTACAAACTTTGGTTTTAGATAAGAGACGATGTCCATGTATACAACCATTTGCTGGTTCTTCTCATCTTTTAATGGCTCTTCAACGTTTCTGAACCGGTTGAACCCGCTAATACCCTGACAGGGTGGGCCGCCACAAATTACATCAACATCACCCTTCAAAAGTTAACAAGTAACTGCTATCAGCCAATGTGAAATGAAACTGAAAAATAAGGCAATAGAAAAGTGAGAACTTACAGGAAGTGGTAGAATGTTTCGCCTGTGGCCCTCTTGTACAAATTCTTTGATTTTCAACGGGCAGTCACTAGGTTATGAAACAAAAATCAGTGCACTGCAAATAAAAACTATTATGCATTGAGAATACATAAAAGGTTGTAGTGTTGCAACCTGAGATTCTCAATGGGCTCCCAGGTGTCCTCCTCTGGCCCATAACCTTTCCACTGAACCTGCAAGACAAATATCACATCAAACAGTCAATGCAGAAACTCCAGAAATACTACCACTACGTATGAACCAGAAAATCTAGCAGAAAATGAGTTAGGTACCTTAAAATAGATACCATCTTCCCTCCCAGAGCCACCATAGCAAATTTCAAGAAGTTTTTCCACTACAAATTCATCCTCTCCGAGAGGCTCGTTATCTTCATTCTCTTCCTCTACAGGATTTGCTGCATCATTATCATTGATATATGTGTTGCACAGACCAGCCCATTCCTTAAGAAGAGCAAGATAATGCTCAGCCTTCATGTTCCGAACCTACACCAAGACGTCAATAGACATTATATGCCAGCTGCTTCGAAGAAGAAGAATATAGATGCAATTTAGATACCCACCTCAGTTTTGGGATGGTTGTATTTCAAGCTCTTGCAAGCATATTTGTTCATGTCAACAGCCCATTTCTGCATAGAGGGGGCAGAATAAAACCAGTGCTCAAGGAGATAAGACACAAACTATTTAACAAAAAAAGCACAGTTATTACCGTTTCAAGTTTAAGGCCAGCAAGTGCTCCACCCAAGCACAGGCCTGTGGACATACCACCACAACCTGAATAAAGGTCTAGCAGAGCTGCCGTTCTTTCTGGTGAACCATTCCCCAAATCAGCTTCAGAGGAAATTCCTGAATTCTCATTTAAGTCTACAGATAATGCAAGGAACAAAATTAGTATTGGTAATAAAGTGGGGGAACTGGAAGCGGAAACCTCATTTGCAATAATAATGATGTGGAAAGAATTTCGAGAATTAATCCAAATCACGAAACACAATTTGATATACTACATGCAATTAGGTCCTACCTGAATTACTAACTACTTGGAAATAGATAATCTAACAGTTTATTCTTAAGAGAGATAAGCAATCATATTTTGAGGTTGCCAGATTGTGTTGAGCTCATAATTTGATATGGAAAAGTAAGATTGCAAGAGCAATCACCTGACGGAATATTAAGAAATGAAGAATATGCGACTGTGTATGACATATCGTAATACAGCTGAGTGTCAGCCACAAGCTCAGCCCTAGCTTCTGGATCCATCTGAAATAAAGGGGAGCGTACGGTGGGAAACAATATATAATTCAAAATAAATGACTGCTTGGCGGAGTTTTGAACAAGGAAACTTACATTCGGATCAACCTGGATTATCTTAACCTTTGATACGATGCAATCAAGCACATTATCGTTTTCGTCCTGAGACAGGAAAACACGTTTTGGGTCATGCCTATGATCATCAACAAACTTCGCCCTGGATATGACCTGCAGGAATAACAATTGGTCTATTAGATTTATTACTCGTTACACATAGATAATAATTATACTACGACACATAATACTAAATGAGAACGCACCGTATCCTCTGGGCGGTAAAACCAGCAACAAGTAAAATACTTGTACATGTCAATACCCTCAAAGAGTTCGGTGATCCTGCCTATGTAGTCGGCCTCCTTCTCCCCAGCCTATGAAAGGTAAAAAATGAATCACAACGTTGAAGATAGAGGAATACATACTAGGCATGGTAATAATATGCACGGTGTGATTAAACAAACACGGCTATGAGAAAGTAACCTAGGTGCCAAGTTAAGAAACCGTTGGGGCATTAATGAGACGAACAGAAAAGGTGAGCATGCAAGTCACGAACAGAGCATTGTGTAGGAGCGTCTAAATACTAGAGGCAGCCTACTCCATTTCAAAATTCTACAGAAACGTTTTCAAACAACCATTGTGTAAGCTTTTATTCACAGAACACATGACTGAAGCTCGTCCTATGACGCAAACAGTAGCCACTAGTGTCTGTCTCACTTGCAGTCAGAAAATTCAGTGACAGACATGGTGAGAAAATTCAGACGAGAGGTAAAACAGAGTCGAGCGGTACCATGACATAGACATCTTCGCCGACCGAGTAGGTCTCCCCGTCCACCTTGGCGGAGGTGTAGTGGCGCCGCGCCCTGACGTTCTCGTCGTCGCCATGCCTGCGCGGCAGCAGCAGCAGCAGCAAGCACACGAGTTGGAAAACAACGTTCAGCACATAGATCGACATTCGACGAGGGTGAAAAAACGGAGATTGAAAAAGGAAGGAGATGTGGGTTGGTCGGTTACCTGGAGGGCTTGGCGCTGCGCTCCTGGTACCGCTTGGGCCAGGTGGCGCGCGCGTCGGCGTCGGGGACCGGCTCGCCGACGAACTCGGGCTCCGTGTCGCCGGCGGCGGCGTCCCTGGGCCTGGTGGGCTGCGCGACGCGCCTCTTGGCCGGAGCATCGCCCTGCCCGGCGAAGAGGCCGTCGTCGTCGTCGTCGTCCGCTTCCCCCAGCGCCAGCTCCTCCTCGTCGGGCTCCTCGGCGCAGACGCCGTCGTCCGCCGCCGCCGGCTCCTCGTCCTCCTCCTCCTCCTCCTCCTTCCTCGGCGGCGGGGCCCTGGTCGGCTTGGGCGCCTTCTTCTTCTTCTTCTTCGTCACCGCCGACGAGGACGAGGACGAAGATGAAGCCGCGGCCTTGCGGTTGCGGGGGCGCTTGCTCGGCGCCTCGGGCTGCTCGTCCTGGAACTTGACGGGGGCCTTGCGCTTGCGCGAGGAGGCGGCGGGGAGCGGTTCGTCCATGGTTTCCGATCTAGGGTTGTGGGGGTGGGATGGGATTGGATTTCGAATGGCAGGGGTTTGGGGTTGGGTGTGGGGAATGTGGGTTTTAGAGGCGGATTTGAACGGAAAATGGCAGGCCAACGGGCGGGAGACCCCCAAAATTTTCGGACGCCACGAACCAAAACCAACCTCTCTTGCTTGTGGGTCCCACGCGGGCGGTAACCCTCCAAGTCTCCAACAAATTGGTAGAGACTTCCGCTCGAAAAAAAAAAACACGTGGATCACCTTCTGTTGTACATAATAATGAAATTTGAACATTTTTTTTGTTTTGGAAAGGGATGGGATTTGCCTCCACCGCTCAATCAGGATCACTGGAATCGTGGTTATTAATGCTACTAATTTATTCATTTTCCAAACAATTGCTTTTCCTTCCTTTCCGGTCGACACAGGTTGACAATTTCCAAACTTTTTCTAGAGGCGGGTTTGAACGTGGGAAAAGGAAATGGTGGGCCAAAATTTCGGAGGCACGAACCAAACCCCGTGGGTTTTGGGGGTGGAAACGCGCGGTCCACGCGGTTAAAAATATTTTAACGTCTCTATCTACTATAATATAATATGGAAAATCCAACTTTTTGGGAAGCAATTGTATCAGCTTTTAAAAAAATGTTTTAAGTGCAAGTGCATTTATTTTGATCCAATTTACACCGGCCGTCGTCGAATCAAGGCCTCCGATTACCGAATCGAGTGACCATGACCGAACACCATAATAGATCTCTACACATTCGGTTCTTCACCGCTTCCACGGGTACTCAGCACATGCATAAACACATTGCACTTAAAAATTCATGTGCAGAGACAAAAATAGTGATTCCACTTATCTCGAGATGTATCTCAATGAAGTGACATATAAGCATCTGAAAGACATAATAGAACTAATTCCGTTTTGAAATTTTATTTACATGGCTACTCGTGCAATTTATGGGCCATTTCCTTCCTTATATCATCAACTATTTCAAAAAATGGACACTCAAAAGAAGGCATTGGTGAATAAAAAATCATGTCCAATCTAGGAGGAGGCACCTCGGCACAGACAATCGGTCGGAGGAGAGGAAGAAGTTGATCCCTTTGGTGTCGCGCGGAAGACGCAATCTGACGCCTAGCGGAGTTCCGGTGGTGTGAAGCGGCCGTGGAGTTCTCGTAGCTACGGGGGAGGGGGGGGGGGGGGGCTCTTGGAGATGGCGGCGAGCTCGCGGCTTTGATCGATCGCATGGACGGAGTCGGCACCTAGCGGCGGTGAAGAATAGGGATCTATTACAGCGTTTGGTGGGCGGTGCTGGAGTCGATAACGGCTAAGGTTCATGCTGAGATTAGTCGAGAGAGGTGACATGTAGGAGGCCGGAGAGAGACTTCGTACCGTTTCGAGCAACTAAGCGGTGGCAAACCAGCGTAATATTGTCATCACGAAGATCACACGGTGTGGAGACGTGAAGAGTACGAGTGAGCGATCACGATGCCTCCGATCGTCTGCCGATGGAGCTGGACTGCTGGAGTTTGACGTACCAAAGTATGTACGTCCAACTCTCATTTAACAGTAAAGATACTAATAATGTGAAGATCTCAATCTGTTGACATTTGACATGAACTACAATAGATGTTAGGTGCATACGGGAATTGAGATGCATAACTACATAACGAATCACCGTCATGGTGAGGAGGCACTCACAAAGAAAAAAGAGCTAGGCACTTGTCGTGGTTAAGTTCATGGAGATCACTCTTGAAACGTGAGATGTTGGGCAATAAAGTGGAGATGTGGCATGAGGGCGATAATCCAAAAATAAATATTGTACTCTAGGACAAATAGTATATATCGCCTAGGCTACAATAGCTCCCGCCTTCTAGCAACAAGATAACTCTGTACTCCGGAATGGACTATGGTAGTACTGGCTTACTCATTTTCCCACTCCGCATCGTACAATATGGTTGACCAGACGACATGGACAGAGACCACCCCACCATTGTTAAACCGATATAGCTGCTTCTCTTCTCCGTGCTTGGACGCCACAAACGAAAGTTCGTCATCATCTCCTCGCCTCTTCTCCATGAAGCCTATTCGCAGCGTATCCCCCAGGTCCACGGCCGCCACGAATCTCTCACCGTGCTTCCCCGCCGTAGACATAAACCTGACAGCGTCGTGGCGGCGGCTGCCGTCTATGAAGGTGTAGGAAGCTCGGGAGAGGACGGTGCTGCCACGCAAATGTCTGACATGAAGCCCGCCTGTGGGCACTTCCAGGAAATCCAGCTCTATGGTTGCCTCCACGCCTTTGGGAACAACGCATGTTTCGAATGTGATCTTGCCGTTTCCACCAACGACATGGTTCAGCTTCCACGGCTCAAACTGCGAAAGGGCTTGCAGACCACCAGCAATGATATGCAGGTCTTCGCCTCCCGCCTTGGCCTTGGCCCAGAGATCCATCTCGATCAAGCAGCCCGTTGCGAGTATTCCTCTTGCAGGACTCCGAAGACACAATTGGCCACCTTTCTAAATTGTAGTGGAGAGTAAATATTAATTAGCCTCAAAACTGATTTAGGAAACACAGAAATTGCCCCAAAGGAGTTATGCTAGTGCATGCTCACATACAAGCTGTTTAAATTTACCCCACATAATGATCTAGTAGCATGTAGTATGTAGAAAAGGTGCATATATAGGACTGATTAATTACCGCGTGGACAGCTTGAGCATTCTCCCTGGAGCAATGAAAAATGTAGTTGCGCGAGAGGTCCAAAGTGTCCCTTGTGGCAACCATGCCGTAGACATCCATCACCGAGTGTGCCGCATTATCACGCATAAACCGGACGCACCGGTGATCTTCCGTATGGAACTGGACGATGATGTCGAGGAACTGAAGCATGGGGGCAGGGCTGTGGTAGCATCTGCTGCTGTTCTCGGATCCACAGGAGGTATATCTCGCCGGGGACAGTAGAGCTTGGGAACAAAACAGATGGATGGGGTTATACATATATTATAGTATCATCTGATTAGAAGATTAAAAGATTTATCCACCTGTGGAAGGTAATTTCTGTATGCTCTGATCATCGATCCACACATAATCTTTGGAGTTTAGTATGTCCCTTGATAAGGGTAATTTGGAATCAAGGGAAGCTGCACCAATACATGGCGATGAGTAGTGCTAGGATTCTAGGGAGATATATATATAGTGCAGTCGGGAAGAGAAGTTCATACTGTCGCGGCGGATGCGCTTGGGTTTGACGGGGTCGTCTCTCTCCCAGATGGCGATGATCCGACGCTGCGTGTCCTCGCTCATCCTGGCCCAGGCCCCGTCGCTGAACATGTGGTCCACACCCGCCGGCCGCCGCAGAGCAGGGCTTTCTTCCATTGCCGGCAGCGGCGGAATTCGAGATAGGGGACTGGAAATTAGGGATTCGAGACTGACCCTCACGCTGTTTCTCTTTTGTTTTTGTTTTTGTTTTTGACAGGCTCTCGATCTCGCGCCTGCATCGGATCGACTGGACTACAAGCCCCATGTTGTCAGACGGCTTTTCACCTTCGTGGCAAAGGCAAACCATATATATACCTACCACTGCATTGTTCACTTGTTTGTGCCTTGAAATTTGACGCCGTACTCATTTCTGTAACAAAATATATCCAAATGTAATACGGGATTTGTTTTAGGGAAACAAAGAAAAAGCATGCCCATCAGCACCAACCCCTTGGACATGCCTAGATGTTCCAGAAGAGCAGCTCGGACTCCAACTTCTTCCTGATGGCATAGTGCTCCGACACCCACGCCAACCCAGCCCCGTCGAAGATAAGAGTCATACAATCAGTGATCAAGCCTGCATTTTGAATCTGAACAAGTTCAGCTGCTCCGACAGCAAGCAATTGTCCGAAAGCACTGCAATATGGAATTCCTCCGGCCTAGGGATTCAGCTCCAAGGATGCATAGCCTCGATAAATCCTTAAATGTTGGCTCTATGCTCGAGCCATGCATATTTCAAGTAAACGAATTGGAGCCGACATAAAACTCTTAACCAACAAAGAAAACAGAGTGTCCCCGGGTGAATGCTACATCAAACATTCCAACAATTTAGAACAAACCAAATTCAACTAAAGCAAAGGACACAAACAGAAGGAATAGCATCACCCACGCAACAAATTAAGAGGTTGAGTATATATATTAACAAAATGGTCCTAGGCTAGACTATCACAACATGAAGCAAAGCCTTACAAAAAATTATCCAATCCAGTCCCCCACTAATTCTATAACTACTACACCTCAGTACCAAACTACCAGGTAAGAACGCGTCCTCCTAAACGGGTAAAAGAGAATGCTCTAGTTCTGAAGCTACACCAAAGTAAGTAGGAAAGCCAATCTGATAATCACCAGTTACAAAAAAAAGGAATGAATAAATCGCACACAATATTGGAGCCGATCAGATGTGTCAATTCACAAAGGAAGGTTAAGAGCAATGATATTCCAGCTCCATGTGTCCAGTCCAGAGCGTGCGTCAATCCTATCCTGTTAGGTAAATAGCTGTAGAAGAAATCCCATCTCTTGCTGTACCACGAGGTGGCTGCCTTCCACACATGACCAGTCAGTGAAGCACAGAGCCTGATTAGCATAAACTCCATAGACCAACAATGTACAGAATCTAACCGACCATCTATATCAGTCTACGTTGGCGGAATCCTTTGGTGAAGTGAGGCTGCATCAGCTTGATGTACAACCCGTTCATCTGCACAAGCGAGTCGTGTGTCCCTTGCTCGACGATCTTACCACCGTTCAGCACCACGATGTTGTCCACGTGCTTCATCATCGCCGCCCTGTGCGCAATGAGGATCGTCGTCTTGTTCCCCATGATGAGCGTGTCGAGGGCCTCCTGCACCACCCTGCTCGACTCGGACTCGATGGCGGAGCTGGCCTCATCAAGCAGCACGATGGGCGCATTCTTCAGCACCACGCGGGCGATGGCGATCCGCTGCTTCTGCCCGGGGGTCAAATCCACGCCGCGCATCCCCACGTGCGTATCATAGCCATGTGGCAGGCTGCTTATGAAATGGTGAGCATTCGCTATCCTGGCAGCCTCTTTCATCTCAGACTCTGTTGCATTGTGTCTTGCATATATTATGTTTTCTCGTATGGTTGTGGAGAATATGACAGGGTCCTGAGGAACCAGCCCCATGTGGCTCCGCAGCCATCTCACGTTGAACAACTTCAAATCACGGCCATCCAACAGAACTTGCCCAGCAGTGGGATCATAGAATCTCTCGATCAAAGAAATTATGGTGCTCTTTCCTGACCCAGATACACCTACCACAGCAATAGTTTGTCCTCCATTGACTTTAAGGCTGAAATTGCTCAGAACCATCATCTCAGGGCGAGTAGGGTAGCAAAAATCAACACTCCTGAATTCAATGCTACCGTACACATTAGGAGGTTTGAGGCCACTGGCATCATCTGGATCAATCTTGGGGACACGGTCAATAATTTCGAATACTGAAGTCAGGGATTTCCGACGCTTGAGAATGTATGGGGCAAGGCCAAATGGCTCCACCAGTGCGAACGTCGCAAAAGAGAAGACTATGTACTCTTTGAGTGCTGTTACCAGGGTAAGATGTCCATCCTTCACGGCGACAGCTGTATACCACAGAAGAAGCGCGTTGCAGGCAAAGAGAAGGAACTGAGAGAAGCCAAAGGCAAAACCAATGCCCATACCATGAACAAAGCTCTTTGTGAGAATACTTCCAAGCTGCAATCTGTAAAGCTCCATTATTTTGTTACCAGCACAAAATGCCACCACCGTATAGATATTCCTGACTGCATCTTCAAGAACTAAAGAAGCTTTCCTGTGCATCTCCTGAATTCCTCTAGAAAAACCAGAAAGCCACATTTTCTGAAAAAACGGGAAGAATCCAAGAATCAGCTTGGCAGCTCCATTGTACAGTTCAATAATAACTCCGTGACAATGTTCTCAAGGCCAGAACTCGACCAACAGCAAAATGAAGTAACACAACTGTGGATTAAAATGTGTACTTGAACTTGAATGGGCTAGAAACAAATAAGTATTAGCAAGCCTCCTAGACCAGTAGACACTAGAAGTATACCCTTGATGGAACAGAAGGTATTACTGATTGGAAACTTTTGTAATGGTAATACGGATGGAAAATTAGGTGGACTATGTGACAAATTTTACGCTGTTCCAGAAATATGTGGTCGACGGAATACCAACTCAGTAAAGAGAAGCCTCGACAGAGCTGAATTTGTACATGTCGCACAAGAACATGAAGCCTATAACACCAAGTGCAGTCAATAGTTCAACAGAGTTGTGAAGTTCAGCATCTTATACAAATTTGGTTACGTTATGCATGTTGTTATTTTAGCAGAGTAGAAGGTATGCTGGGGGATAATAAGAGGTTGCTTTACTCGGAACACTGCTAGAGAGAGAGACAGAGAGACCATCAGACCACTATGGCGTCATGCAGTTGCCAGGTAGCAGTAACAAAAAAGATATATCAATATCATAAAAACATGATTTAAAATTTAACATAATTCATAGTCGGACACAGTTTGAACCTTACCAAAAAAGACCTAAGTGAATCATGTAAATTATTAACAGTGTAACATTAAAACACAGGTATTTATTAAAGATATATCCATACATGCAGAATGGAAGATTCAAAACAAATAACCTTACAATCTTCAGGAATCGGAATGATGAAAGCTGGTAAGAGCTAACCTGTGCAACTGCAGAAATCACAAGAATAGGCAAAGTTGCCAGTGCAACAAGAGCAACACGCCATTCTAGCAGCATACCAAGAAGAAGTGCCACAAAAATAGCTGATGTATCTTGGATGAATATAGAAAGCCTGTTGCTGAAAGCAGCACGGACAAATGTTGCATCATTTGCAAGTCGCATTGATAAAATGTCGGCACTATTTTCCTCGTCATCAAACCATCCGACTTCATTGCGTAGAATTGCTGGAATACAGTAAAGGGGTGGACACTGATCAATCTTTGGCAGTACAATTTTGTTCTTTGTACTAACACTAAGCTATCATGTTAGAAATGGTAGCATTATTTAATGCACTTGAGATGTGCTTCATGTATAGAACGTACCTGAGAACATCATCCTTCTTACACGCTCAGTCATTTTCTCTCCCATTATGCCGAAATAGAAGTGTTGCAAGAAGTTGGCCAGCACAGTTATTACACCCATACCAACAATGAATGAGCAGTACTTGTTCACTTCATCATGTACATCGCGGACACCTATTCTGTAGTACGCCACCACTATTAAAGATATTGTGTAAGCAAGAAGAGGATTAAATGAACCAAAGCATGCAGCACCAGCACTCCCCAACAGAGCATAAAAATACTCTGTAAGGCTAAGCTCTGCAAGCTTCCAAAATGATGGAGTGTTTGTATGATGCTTCTTTGACTCATCAGCATGGAAATTATCGAACATATCAAGAGTTCGGCTGAACGTTTTTGAGTGGGAACGCTCATTTTTTGGATCAGAAATCAATAGTGGTGATATTGGTGATTCTGGATCTGAAGTATTTGAAGACTGTCTGTGTAGGGGGACATCGATTTTGGGAAGATCAGGCAATGTCATTTCAAAACTGTCCTGCCTTTTGATAGATGGAGCTCTCTCAGAAGCAACCATAGGTAGTCTGATTTCTGCCATTTGCTCTGAAGGAGGACTCTGAATATTTGGCGACTCACGTGAGTTAAGATTAGCATCAGAATTTCTGAATGCAAGGAAACCATGTGTTTTCTGAAGTGACGGCGATTTTGACATGATAGGAGAAGATGACTCCTGGAAACTGTGACTTGCTGACGAATCCCGTTCAATTTGGAAGGAGCTGGGCTCTTTGTAGTTTCTCATAGGTGTCCTGAAACAGTTTAGGAGAAAACAAGTGCTTTAATCAACTGACAAAACAAATAAACACAATGAACAACCAGTAAAATCTGTAGATCCATAAAAGAGATATTATGCCAGTTAATGCCGACATGAAGAACACACATTTTCATGCTAGCTGAGTAAAATATACAGAAGAGGTTACGGTGGATAAATAAAAGTAACTGAATTACATCAGTTTTAAGGTAAACAGGAAAATATATAATTCAGAGCTTTCAGTGGGTAAGGTATATACAAAAACTCTAATTTTGTTACTACAATAACTTAAGAAGCCCACACATCTGTGATTTATGAAATAAGCATTCAAAACTAACAGCTTTTCCGCAAGCTAAGAGACTCATAATGTTTGACACAAACAGCTCAACCAAAACATAAGATACTGTTACAAGCAAATAAAGCAGCTAGAATGAGGAAACATCACGATCAGTTTGGACATGAAAAACCAGGCAAAATATAACATTATATGGAACCTGATACTGACAAGTGACAAAAAAACATGGTTCCAGAATTAAATCGGTGGAGAAACGACAAATCAGCCATGTCAAAATGTATAAGCAGATTTATTTTCGAACATATTTCTGCATCATCATAGATACTCAAATCGAAATAAAATTAGCTGTTCACCAAAAAAGGATCAGGAGAGTTCTGCACCAAAATGCAAGTCATATTTCCGGGGAACTTAGCAAATTGCCAGTTGCGTGAAAGATGATGCACTGACCTCTTTGGAAGCTTTGCTGCTTCTTCGCACTTAAGAAGTTCAGCATAAAGACCATCAAGATTTAACAATTCTTCATGTGTCCCCATCTCAACAAGCTGGCCTTCCTCCATGACTGCTATATAATCAGCATGCCTGATAAGGCTCAGACGTCTAGCTATGATGATAGTAGACCTCCCAAGCATCAAAACATCTAGTGCTTCCTGAACAGCTTTCTCTGCCTCAAAATCAAGAGCACCAGTAACCTCATCCAGCAAAAGAATTGATGGATTTGAGAGCACAGCACGAGCAATGGAGAGCTTTATCTTTTGTTCCTCCGTCAGAGAAAGCCCAGCACGGCCAACCTAGTATATTTAGTTTGAATGAAACAGGCGTGTCAGAAGTATAAGAATAAATAAAAGAAATGCGGTTCCAGTAACTTCTGAGATAAAAGCATGTATGGTACCTGGGTTTCATATCCTTTTTCTAGTGAACTGATGAAAGTATGTGCATGAGCTGTTTTGGCTGCCTCCTCAATTTGATCAGCTGTAGCAGATCTTCCATATGCGATATTTTCCCGAATGCTCAAGCTCAACAATGCTGGTTCCTGGGTCACAAGTCCTATTTGGCTTCTTAACCACTCTAGCTTCAAGTTCTTTATATTTTCCCCATCCAAAAGTACTTCGCCTGCAACATAGAACCATGAATAAACCTAAAGTCTACTTGAGGTGAAAAGATAATAGAAAAAATAGCTTGCAACTATAACACCTAAGGAGCCCAAATAAAACTATAATACCTAAGGTTGGGTCGTAGAATCGCTCCATGAGAGGTATTATGCTGCTTTTTCCTGAACCATTTCTACCAACAAGGGCAACAGTCTTTCTAGCAGGCACAGTAAGGTAGAACCCACTTAAGATGGGGATTTCTGGGCGGGATAGATAACTGAAGTAGACATTACGAAACTCGATGTTGCCTTGTACTGAAGATAAGGTACGACCATCCTGGTTTACGGTAGAAGTTGAACGGCTTATCATTTCATAGAGTCTGTATGCAGCTATACGTCCTTGCTCAAAGGAATAGAAGTTTGTTGCTGCTTGATTAAGTCCACTGCAAACAATTAAGAGCATTCTGTAAGATGGTTATCAACGGGAAAGTAGAGATGTAAGAAAATCTATTAGATTTAACATGCTTACAGTCCACTCAGAATAATAGCAAACAGGGCAACTACAATTTCACCACCATTGGCTCTTCCATGAGTGATAAGGAATCTTCCGACCCAAAGTTGTAAGGCACAAGAACAGATGGCAAGCCCATACGTGAATCCGAGACCAAGACCTTGTACCAGGCTTATCAGAATCCCATAGCGTAGAGTTGCTTGAAGAGACGTAGCATAAGAGTATTTTGCCAGTGTCTCATTTGTGAAGGAGTACAAAGTCCTAATGTATAAGATTGCCTGCAAAATAAGCACTGCTCAGGTGGATACATGACTTATAAACAGTTAGATGATGGATGCAACTCTAACAACCAAGCATGCTTTACCGAAGTGCCACAGCCCATGATGACATGTTTTATTTTCTTATTGGTTCGCAAGCAAATTAAATATACCTGTTCAGCAATGCTTGCTGCCTCACCATACGCATCCTGGATATTTTCAGCCAGCCTATGGAGAAATATGTTTGATATTCCTCCTGCAGCAACAATGAAAGGTCCAGTAGCCAATGTCAAAAGCGCTATTTGCCAACAGTTCACCAAACCAATGACAAGACCACCGAAAAATGTAGCCATGTTGTGGATGTAGTTTCCAACCTAAAAACAAGACAATGCAAAACAATTCAATGGACCATACAATAGCAAGATACAATACAAAATGATCCATTTAACAGTATGGACAAAAGATAATTAAGCATGCAATTCATTATCTACAGTTAAAACGGTTCGGTCGTAACACTAAATGAACCATATAGCAGCAAGATAAACAATAGAATTGTTCAATATACTATATAGCAGATATATAATCAAGCATGCAATTCATCATCAATAACTAAGAAGGTTCAGCAATAAAAACTTACTTTCTCACTGAGAGCAGACTGAATGAGCAAGACATCACTCAGCACTTGACTGACAATATCACCATTATTTCCATAGGTATCAAAGAAACTCATGTCTTGGTTCAATAAGACTTGGACATACTTTGATCTTATCACTGCTGTCTGCCTTTCGCCAGTCAAAATCCAGCATGAAACCTCTGTAGTATAGCAGAACTTGGTGAAATTTGAGAAACTTGCAAGAACTGTTTAGTGATTATGAGAAGTTGATGCAGCCTTATCTTACCTATCCATCCAGCAAAGAAAACACCAATGGCTATGTAGAGGAAGTATAGAGCATGCTGCAGAGCCAACAACAAAAACACAACTTGTAAACACAAAGACAAATAATCCAGTAGAGATAAAACTAATATACGCAGACAGCAAGAAAAAGTGAATTTATGTGGACATTCTGTGGGACAAATAACTAGCAATGTGTTTAGCGTGACAAATTACAAAATTGGTATGTGAGTGCTAAGATCTGCAGAAAAGCGCAAAAGAGTTATAAGTGTAGACCAATATGCAAATAATTTTCACGAATGAACCTGTTAAGATTCACCAAGTGAGAGTGGTTTTCTAGATTCACATAAACATCATAGTGAAGATACTAAATTTGACCGGGTAAACATAATTAGGTAATCTAACAGCAAAGTGGGGTTCCGGATGTGAGATGGCACGAGCTCAGCACAATAATGCAATAAGATTGATCACAGTGCGTAGTCAGTCAGATTGTATCAGGTCAGAATTACTTGGAAGGGATATGTCTAACATTTATGGAAACTGTAAAAATGTATTTGTCGGAGTGAATGAAAGATATACGGTCATCCCCACAACGAGCATGTCGGAAGTGAAAATCCGGTTGTGGAGAACCAGACAGGACAAGAACCTGCGTTTGGGCTTGGCGTGAGCCCTCCAGATGTTGCAACTCGGAGCCAACCATGGAATGGTACGCGAAAGCAACAAGTACTGATTTGGGGCACCCCTTTTCCGCTGTACCGTGGCCCTTGGCCGCTACCGAGCAGCGAGCGCGCAGGCCCCAAATAGCAAATAGTTAACCCTACTTAAGCTGACACCCTGAACTAAATTCTCTTGTCGGTACCCCATCCGCTCAAACAGAAATGCCATAATTCTCTTCCTAGAAAGCAACCCCCCATGCAGCACACCCAATCCCGCCCAATGGAATAACCAAATGGGTATGATGGCAACATGAGAACACCTATTATGGCAACGTAGCATGCATGAATGAATAAAGTTTAACTACTTACCAAATACCACAACAATAACTAGTATTTCATTTATTTAGACTAGCAGCAATGGAAAAATGGAACAGCTCGTGTGTCGCATTCAGTCCTCATGTAAAGCAGATTGCTTCCGAGATCTGAGTTAAGCGCGCGCCTGACCTGCTTGATGTTGTCGAAGAGCTCCTGGGAGTGTCGTCCGTGGAGCGAGTTGATGGCCCCGCCGAAGAGGTGGAGGTAGACGACGAGGGCGACCCCGTGCGCGGCGGCCGCGACGCCGCCCGCGGCCATGAGCGCCCAGTCGAGGCGGTCGGCGCAGGCGAAGAGGCGCTTGAAGGGCACGGCGGCGGGCGGCGGCTCGGGGTCGTCCCCTTCGTTGTCCCCGTCGTCGTCGAGGCCGTCGCCGTCGGCGCCGCCGCCGGGCGGCGGCGCGCCGTCCCCGGCGCCGAAGTCGGCGGCGTAGGGCGAGGGCGACTCGGGCGGCTCGGAGGTCTCGGAGACGGGCGTGAGCGGCTGCACGTGCGGCGGGGACCAGCCGAAGAGGCCCCGCGAGACCATGGCGGGTGGGCGCTGGTTGCTAGGGTTAGGGCGACTGCTCGCTCGCGGTGCCGCTGCTTTTTGTGCGTGGCTGGCTGCCGACCAACCGACTGACGGCTACTGGTCGCTCGCGGCGGCGGCGGCGGGGGCAGATTTGAATGGCACGGGGTGCTTTCACGGGTGGGGCGGTTGGTCAAACAAGGCGAGCTGCGAGCGGAATGAATGGCCGACAACGACGGGCCTGGGTTCTTCTTCGCCGCGCGGCGGCGGCGGCGGGCCAATGCTATGTGCGGCTGCTCCGATTCGGCGGCGAGGTCGCCGGATCGGAAGAGGGAGAGAGAACTGCTGCTACTCTACAGACTACAGTGCTGGACTCCAGTTGCAGTCCAGTCCAGTCCACTCCAGGTTGGATCTCCTTGTTTTCACAGAGATGCCCTCCAGCTCCTGCAGTTTTTTATCGGATGTCCCTTGCTGGCCCTTATTTTGCATGAATGATTTTTTTTTTTTTTTTTTTGAGAATGCATGAATGATTTGTAAGTAACCGGCAGGAGCGGTGCATTTTCATATAGTGGATATATATAAAACCAAACCTTTACAAAGGGCATGTTTATTTATACTAAGGTGGAACATGTCAAAACAAGCTACAATCAGGCTTCGGCGGGATCACCGACATGTAGGCGGCAAAAGCGCGCCCCTTTCGAAGGATGAAAATGAAACTCTCTACTTGTGGATTTGGTTCTCGGCGCCCTCCCAAAGGTTGCACGAGGTTCCATATTGAGATGGTGAATGTGCAATCCTCCCATAAGTGAGAGGGCGTGCCCAGAGCGCAAGGTAAAGCTGATAAATAGAATAGGGTCGTGGGGGTTAGATTATGATGGTTTTAGGATGTCCTTCTGTGGAGGACTGGCCGGAGCCCATGAAAGCTCGTGATCACACCAGTTGTCATGCCAAAACAAAGCGGATCTTCTATCTCCATGTGATTTTCGGGGATGCCATAGTTGATGTTAACGAAGATTGGAACCAACCCAAGGCCACTAAAGGTTAGTCCATTAAAGCCAATGCCAAGGCAGTCGAAGGGTGTGACTTGATAGCTCAAAATCATCAATCCTAAAATCAATCTCGCATTCCACAAATTTTGCATGCACTAGAGGTTGCTATGACAGGGCCGTTCATCTAACCAATCTTCTCCCCGCATTTTTATACAGCAACCAACATTCTGTGTATGTTGATCGGGTCCAGAAAACACGTCTCTTGTCAAAGTGGCATGTCAAAAAACCTGATGTTTGCCTAGTGCATAGAGGAATATTCAGGATTACTGGGCAAAAATACCTGCCTAATCATCTCTTCCTTCCATGTCACTTTTGTTTAGGGGACCTTCCATCCATGTCACGTGAGTACCTGGAGTGATGATGATGATTTAGTGTGAGTTGGGTTTGGGCTTTTGACCTACGGTTGAGATACGGGCGGCCTATGTATGCTCAGGCAGGCAGGTGGGTGGGCTGGGCTGGGCTGGGCTGGGCCTAACCAAGTTGGAACACGGTCCGGTCCGGTCCGGCACCGGCCGCACAGCCTGATTTCGCTCTCATTATATGATGGCAGCTCTGCACAGCCGTGCATGGCTATCGTGGAGGTGGACACACGACGGAGACCGAGAAGATGGAGGCGCTGAAGGAGACGAAGAGGAGCCGCTTGCCCGACGACGAGGTCGAGAGCCTCATCATGTCCATGCCGATGCCGGCGAACATTGAGTGGCCGCCCGCCGTCGTCGTCCCCGACGCCGACGAGGACGAGGAGGAGGACAAGATCCCATTGGCGAAGCCCCTGTCGGCGGCAGATGAGAGGGTTCACGTGGAGCTGCGGCGGCGGAGGGGACGGCGAGCGGCGCGCATGGAGAGGATCTACAACCATCTGCTGCAGACACAGGCCAGGGTACGCGCCGAGCTGTGCGCCAAGGGGTACGTGGAGATAAACAAGTACTACAGCGATGAGCTCTGGGAGCAACACAGCGACTTCACCGGCCTATATGCATGAGTTTGCTAAATTTACATGCATACGTTCCTTCTTTTTTCTTGCCAGGCATATAGTACTTAGTTCCCAATAGCTCATAGCACACACTTGCGATTTGTTCTTTTCTATCTTCTTTTCCATTTTTCCTCAACCTGAGATTTATGAATATTAGTCCCATGCATTCTCCTACTTTGTATTGTCGAATTGACCAATTAAGTGCAGTATGTATGTGCAACAGGAGTGCAATTTGAGTCCAACCGTTGCATCTGGAAAACTATCTATTTACAAGACTCTTCAAATTTCACTAGTCATTCCGAACTTGAACGATGAAACTGTTCATTCCTGGCCTTGCATTCTTCAGTTTGAGTGACGCGGTACTGAGATGGGATCCACATGACCACTATACCCATACCATAGCATTCTGTTCGGTTGAGAAACACACAAACTGTCACATGCATTATGACAATTCACATGCAATGATTTGTTTCTTGTCATGGACCGACCAGAATCTGCCTCTAGGAGTTCACTTTGAACAGTGTAATAAATTCTATTATCATGAGCACATCTAAACTGAATCGACGATGCATACAAATTATCTACCATCTCCGCCACAAACCCTACTTAGCATTCCTTCCACCCACACAACTTGTCAATCACAAGACAAACATCCGGTTGCAGATATCTAAACCAGAAAATGAATGTATGATTCTTTCTCGATGCGCAATACCTTTTTTGACGAGGACACCTTTTTATACGAGGACCAATTTTTTATATTAAATCTGAGCCAGAAAAATGTCAAGCCCAATAGTAATGGACTGTACTCGGATAGTTGGACTGAGCCCTATTCTTGTTCATAAAAAAATTGATACTGTTCTGAAATATTAATATCAAGAGAATTATGAAAGTTAAAGTATAAAATCGAGATGTCACAAATGTTGATTTAGTAGCGAATAATTCATGCTACTACATATTTATACTAAACTTTAATAATTTTAGGTAATTAATGTTATCAACTGGTATCTTAACTGGCTATTTGCCACACATATCATAAAAAAACATATTGTTTTGTTAAACATGAGCTAAAGAATTTTATATTAGAGATATTAAAACTTAAATATAATTTATAGTTAAATGAAATCCACTAGTGACACTTGCATGCATCCAAGAATTAATGTGTTAAGCTTACATGGGAAAGAAATATCCTTGGTAGTGTATATCCAAAACACATGTCCTAACAATATCTTGGAATAGTTTTCTAGAGTATGATTAGGAGTTAGCAAATAAAAATATATACATTATAATATTTTTAGGAGTTTTCATCAAGTCATTGGCGTTGTTTCTTTACTATTCTTCATTGTCATATGTGTCTTAGAAATTATCGTTATTCAAGGTGTGGAAAATCTTTTTGAAGGTTGCATGAAGGCATATAAATAAAAGGAAAAACCCCAGCTCATCCTCTCTGGTTGCCTTGAATGCCTCTTTCCACAAAGAGCTTTAATTTTTAGTCCTTCAGTGGAGAGTAATTTAGAGTAGTAACATGCAAATGCTATTAGTCTATGTTACTATAGTAACATATGTCTGGTGTCATGCAAAATTTTATTAATTAACTTGTAGACTCATATTACATTGGAATGTGTGATATTACGGACTTACGGTAACTATCTATGTTACTTTATTTGCCTATCTCTTCATTAATTGCATGTCACATCATCTTTTTTTGCCTATGTGACACATATGTTAATGGCTATATTACTCCAACTATGGGTAGTCCGATCTCTGGGTTACTATACGTGAAATGCCAGGTTGACCAACAGCATTACTAAGGGCCTTTTTGGATTGAAGGAATTCCATAGGAATTTTGGAGGATTCCAGTCCATAGAATTTTTTCCTATGGAATGCCTTTGTATTGTAGGATTGAGCACACCAAATTCCTATGGATTCCGTTCCTATGTTGTCCATTCCATAGAAATCTCAACATGAGCTCAAACCTCATTTTATTTTTCCTTTTCGAAGTCCAATGCACTTACACTCTATCTCTCTCTACTCTCTCCCCTCATTCCTGTAAATTTCCTGTGCACCATCCAAAGACATCGTTCACAAAATTCCTATGGTTTGAAATCCTGTAGGAATTGAAATGCATGACACCTCAATCATTTGTTTTTTTCCTATTCCTACGTTTTAAAAATCCTGCAATCCAAAGAGGGCCTAAAAAAGGTCTTTGGCACACGTGGCCTGATTTTACTGCAATCATAATAAGAAGGCAATATATGAGGTTGCATGTTAACGCCAAGGCTTTCATTTTCTTATATTGTAGTAAGTGTCACGCCCCGAGATCCGGCCCGGAAGAATGACAGCCGCCGCGCGCCTATAGACCCGAAAGCCTATACACGCGCAAGGCTAGAAAAGCAGGATAAACCAGCTCAGTGGATCTCAAGCAGCTCTTTTACTCATTTTATAAGATTATTACATTTACAGAAATAAATAGAGAAATAAATAGATTCTCTACACGTTTCCACCCACTGGTCCAGCCTACTCTTCGAATGACGATATCTTCCGCTGCGCACTCTGATAAATCTAGAAACAAAGAGAAGTAAGGGTGAGTACGATAAATCATACTCAGCAAGCAATTCATACACTTCCATATACATTGTAAAATATACTAGGTTTTAGAAATACAAGTAAACCATTGTGTGGTTAAGTAATTAGACATGTTGAAAACGCATGGTGCCACACATGAAAGTGAGTTTCCCTACCCGGGAATCACAGGGGTGAATATCCACACTTCTTCACTCTTAAGAGGGGTACTCCGACATCGACAGCCTCGACCAGAACCACTAGGTTCCAGAACGAGCAGAGTTCTTGCACCCGCTAAGACAACGGACACCTTGACCTACTCATGTCGGTCGCTCCTACGGATCCATCACCGACACTTTCCCGAACAAGGGCCGCCCCTCGCGGAGAACTCAGACAGTCCCATACCTGTACTGTGACCGGTACAATACGATCACCTTCGTAGCACCAAGTTTACTTTATAAAACACTTGTTTAATTTTCCATGTCGAATATACGTGCTAAGCCCGACTCGTACCGGTGGCTCCTACGGATCCATCACCGTAACAACGCCAGTGCAATAGCCCCGATATATCGACACAAATCTCGTACCACTCAGGGTATCATGCATATTCACATCAAAGCATAGTCTACAAAATATATAAGAGAGATAGGAACCGCTTGCCTCAAATAACTATGTCGTAGCCAAGCAGAATAGATGATATTCTTGATAGAATTGACTGCTCCGATAATAAGATTGATCGGTATACTAGCTCATACGACATAGTATACTGCTTATCCAACGACACATACGGTGCGCCGTTCGCCGACGCCGACCGCGCATGCCAGAGCTGGCTGGCTCACTCTCACTGCCACCATTGTAGACTGACCACCATCACCAGCACCGGCGTCGTCGTTCCCGCAGCACCCTCTGCTTTCATCTATATGTATTCCAGCAGCATCTCCTTGTATTATCACAGCTTCCGCCCTCTCGCTTAGCTCACTCGCTGGTCGGCTAGCTACTTCTCTCTGCTTTATTTGTTCCACTGGCTTTGATTGATCAGTGGTGCGAACTGAAGCTGAGCTACTCTATTTATAGGAGCCATCGTCGGTTCGCTACCAAAATATGTAAGCCGGCCGACCGGGACTCTTTGAGAGAGGAGAGGGAAAATATCTTGACTTGCTTAGCTTCTACGGATCTGTTGACCTGCCGTAGCTGGCCACCATGCAGCCAATCAACGTAGTAGGCCATGGTGACTAAGCCACAACTTGCCTCTTGTATGCTGCCACGTTGCCAACCAATGGTGCTTGCATGCACCGAACTAAATATCTCTGATGTAAGCATGACTAAGCACAACGTCTACACAAAGCTAATAGTACTAGCTAGCTGATGGATCGATGGATGAATGGATGTACTAGCAATCCTAGTTAACGAGGCTAGCTTACCATTTGATTAACACATCTATCTTTTCAATACATGTGCACAAGTTAACATCCAATTTAAACATAAGATCAGCATAAATTAGAATAATCAAAAGCTAACCATATTTAATTAAATGAATTAATCTACTAAAAAATCCGGGTTCTCACAGTAAGAGCATGGAATATATGGAGGGGATTCCTACTGATAAGAGCATTGTGGTCATGTGATAGACTGGGAAACATGCATGAGAGCTAGCCCAAAGGAGGAGCTAGCAGTCGCTCAAGATGAAATTTATGTTCTACCTATGCGACATCTTGATTATTGTCACGCAAGGCATCGTGTGACTTTGTAATATATTTGAACTAGATGACACCCCGCGCGTTGCGACGGGACACTTGTAAATGAACCGTAGCGCGATTGAAACACTGAAAATTATATTAAGAAAAGCAAAAAATGATGGTGCATAACTAAGAAATATTCGAGACAATTCATAGTTTGCAGCGTAGTGTACCGTTTAAACATATATTGGAGAATGCAATGAAGTGTGAATTTGAGTAGAATATGTAACAACAGGATCTTGTCGTATATTTGAATAGCTGAAGCGACATACTGACAATTTTCATCCAAAAAAACATCACAGTAGGCAGGTTAAAACGAACGTGACATGTAGACGGTATGTAGACATAATTTTAGTAAGTACATACATACTGCTGCTGGGCAAAAACATGTATATGAAGGGGACAAAAAATCCTTCTAGACCGATGGTCCAGACATGCAGTTGAGGGGCATGATGGCTCTACACAATAACAGATAGCTGGAAACTTTGAAAGGTCCAGCAATTTCTGCCTTCCATATATTAGCAGGTACTTTTTTGTTTGCTCTTTTGATTGTAATCTGCAAAAACGAAAAAGGTAAAAAGGCAACCTGCGTCAAGAGAGAAATGTATTTTCGATGGATGAACAATGAGTACCCACGCCAAGGAAGACCTTCGTCTAATTATCGTAGTACTTCTTTCATGCAGAAAGCAAAGATAGTTCACTGGGGAAATTTACCATGCACCTGGCTATCTAAGAGGATGAGTCACATGGGTGTCAATGGGAGATCAACAAAACACTCTACTCAGATCGGAGCATGGAGAAGCTTAATTTACTAAATGAAATACGAAAACTAATCTTGCTGCATATGTATTACCGAGCACAAATACAGACAATATATTGCCTTGGCGATCCTCAGCACCTGAGCCGCTGACAGTGGAAGTATAGAGCGATGGTGGCTGGAGAGATTTAGAAGGCCTGATCGACATGCAGACACGCACAAATGCATCCAGTAGTCCTTCCTAACGGGCATGCATGGAGGAGAGAAACGTGGATGGTGAAAAGATGAATGCGCCGTCCACCGCCGGGGCAGCAAGATGATGACATCGTTGGCTTCAATTGCGCCACTGCCGGAGGATGATTGCGCTGCCCATGGTGTGCGATAAGGAATTGCGCCACCGCCTGCTCTTCCCGTGGTGTGTGATCAGGAATATATAATGTTTAGAGAACTGTAACTGAAGAGAGACATGGTGGGGAGGGCAGCGGAAGAGGCATACGGCTTGGTGTTTGCATTCAACGCCAATTACAGCAGATGAAAAGCAAACGCTGCGAGGTTTCCCCTTCTAAACTGGATCACTTCTTTCTTCTTATAATGAAATGGCAGAGCTCCTGCCGGTTACAGTCAAAAAAAAAAATAGCGCTAAATTAAGCTGGATCGATGAAAATGCGAAACTGATTACAGCAGATGAAAAGCAAACACTCCGAGGTTAACACTAATTAGCGCTAAATTAAGCTGGATCGATGAAAATGTGAAACTGATGCTAGGAGATGACATGGAACATTGTGTGACGTGGAGGGCTAGTGAGGTGGATAGCTTGCATGTCTAGAGAAATAAGATAGTGGGGTGTTCCTATTTAGATATAGAAGATTATTTGAGGAGAAGTGCTCCGGTGCTTTCCGAGAAAATATGTTGTACGAATTTTAAAGCACATCGACGGCTATGATTAGGTTCACATGGGATTTAGAAGTTATCTAAGAATAGTACTAACCATGAGGGATTAGCACCCTCAACCTCCACCCCTAATCACAGCCATCGATTTGCTTTAAAATTCGCGCAACATATTTTCCCGGAAAGCACCGGAGCATTTCTCTTATTTGAGTTGTGCGCTATAGTGTGGCCTAGCTAGAAATACGATGATTTCACTGGCCTCGCATGATCCATCACTGCAGGTCTGCAGTACACTGGGAGAAATATAATAAGTTAGATCAATATCGACATCAACGTCTAACGGTAGAGCTCCCCCTCTCTCCTTTAATTTCTTTAGGTGGTGTGGAACAGTTGACCAATAGTATGATGATTTCTACGCCGTACGTATTACAAAAAGTCGCTGTAATAATCATTCAATACCAGTGAAATGTTCAGGTAGATGCAGGCAAGGTTTTGGTTACCGGTAGAATTTTTTTCCCGAGGGGGGTCGGGATATCCGGTTACCGCGGTTACCGGAAAATCCCGACCGGTTACCGGACGAATTTGAAAACCAAAATTCGAAATTTCAAATTTTTTGGTTCACAATATGACCATTTATCGAGAGTTTTTTATTAAAATTTAAAAATTCGGGATTTTTTAATCCGGTATGACCATTTCCCGGGGGTGGTCGGGATGTCCGGTTACCGACCGGTAACCGGATTTCCCGACCGGTAACCAAAACCATGGATGCAGGCATGCTGCTGCCCCAGTAGCTTAGTACGCTATACAGTACGTCAGGCCTATGGCACCCAGTGAACTTGATGTTGATCTTGAATTTACTCTGCACTTGGCTGCATTTTGTAACTAGCAGCAGGTATAAGCAAAGACTTGGGAGTTGGGACATGTCCCAAGCGATGGATGGAAGGGCATGTCTGCTCGACAATATTTAAGCTAGAGCGAGCAGTTAAGCGAAGACTTTGGTGATGTCCTAACCACCGGATGGTTGGGCAATTCTGCCTGACAATCATCAAGGAGATAAACTACTAGTAATAAGCAGATGAAACGACGATAAGACTGCATCATATTCTTAGCCATCATCAGCATGAAGTGGACAGCACTATTGTTTTGACATGTGAGGTGGAAAACATTGACTTGGCAAGTTTAACGGGCACAGAGTCTGCCACTATAAGAGGAGCAGTGTCCTCTTGCTGTGTTCTTCATCCCTTCTCTCTCTCTATCGCTCGCTCGCACACATCTTCATCAATCACAAAGACGCAGGGATAGGAGGAATCCCCACCGGACAAGGTGAGTAATTATTTCTGTCACTCTCATCTCCCTCGGTGTGTTTCATCCTGTACAAGACGTTTCTAAAAGTTTTTACTTGTAGGGAGTATAATGCCGGCAGGAGGGGAAGCGGCTGGGGAGGCAACCTCTAAATTTTTTGAAAACCTCAAAAAAATTTGGGACAACGTGATGGACTGCATTTCTTGTTGCTGCGACGACAACTAAGCAACGGTGTATATGTCGGGTTACGTCAGCGTTGCAAACATATACAGGAGGTATATTTTGCAACCATGTCGAGATTGTATCGAGTATGTAGTGCTCCTGTATCCGTGATGTGTATCGAGTCGTACGGCACGATCCTTAGCTCGTGGGATGGCACGTGCACTGTGAGGATTGTGTCGCACTGTGTTGGTGATGTGTTTTCGTTGTTGTTACCGAACTGAATAAAAGCAAAGAGATAAGAAATGACGTGGTTAACGCCTTGAAAAAAACTCCCTGTGTCCATTGTGCCTCGCCATTTTCATCTCTTTCATGCTGCGCTTCTGGACTCTTCTAGGCTGTTTTCTGTCAAATGTGTGGAAAATTATGTAAGGGTGTGTTGGAACGATTTCGTGTGGGCCGTCATTGAAAGAAGAGAGAGGTGGGCCGACCCACTTGGAACCCGGCCCCTCCTATAACTAAGTATTGTCCGACACCGGCTCCATAGCCCGATTTCGCTCTCTCTAATTATGTATCGATGAGAGGAAAATACAATGAAAACCGAGAAGATGAAGGTGAAGACGAAGAGGGGTCGCTTGCCCGACGCCGAGGTTGAGAGCCTCATCATATCCATGGTGTCGAACATAGAGAGGCCGCACGCCAACCCATTTACCCAGTATCACCAAATTCTCCGCTCCTCTCTTACCAACCATGCTTCTTCTTGTTCCCGTCTTGGACCGCATAAGGTTGGCATGGTTAAAGATGACACGCTCGCGTCGCCGCTGTCGTGTTCGTCTCCGCGACACTTTTCGTCTCCATGTTGTCGGGCTTGTCTCCAGCCTCCGCTCTTGCCGCCCTTGTTGGGATGTGGCATGTGGGTGCCCACGACAGCGGCTGAGCTTGGTCGACGACGCCTACGTCGGTGGCACATATCCACGCGTCCGGTGGTGGTCCGAGGGGCCGGCAAAACGACGAGGTTGAGAAATAAACCAAGAAAGTAGAAAACATAAAGCCCTCCCAATGATGAATGGGTCGCGCGCGTGTAAGATATTTTAGAGGGTGAGAGGATTTGCTAGAGTTATTTTTTTTCTTCTGAATTGAGGATTTGCTAGAGCTGATTACATCAGGAAGAAAGTCTGTGGCTGCATCCATTTGTTCACTTATTTTGGATGGCAGAATTAACTAAGTCGCCCCCCCTGTTTGGCAATAAGTAGAGGCCTGGCCCAATTGTAGCCCGTACGTTGCGTAAAGGTGCGATCCTATGTCCGGGGATGTGCTTCCTTGATTCCCGTAGCGGCTAGGGTTGAGTTTTTGTCTGTAGACCACCGTAGACGCTGATCACGGCCGCGCCGGCAATGACATCCACCGGAATCTCCATGGCCGCCGATACGGAGGAAGCGAAGCTGGACAAGAGCGAGAGTAGGCGCCGTCGGCTGCCCGAGGACCACGTACGGCTGCTGCTGACCCTCGGCGTTCAAGGACAAGGAGACGCCGGCCAACTGTTCCAAACCTCCATCCGCCACCAGTGGTGCAACAGAGGCTACGTCGAGTTGGTCACAAAGTGTGGCGTCCATGTCGAATTCGAGGACGAGGACGACGACGACCAACTCTGAAATTTTGGACCTATGACGATCGATGTAATCTTTCGTGGAATCTTCTTCTTCTTCTTCTTCTTCTTCTTCTTCTTCTTCTTCTTCTTCTTCTTCTTCTTCTTCTTCTTCTTCTTAATTAGCTCGTGGGATGGCACGTGTATTGCGAGGATCCAGCTAGCGTTTGTTTTGGTTGTTACCGAACTGAATACAAGCAAAGAGCTCAGAAAAGACGCAAAGCAAAACTCCATGTGTCCACTGTGTCTCGCTTTCCTGATGCGCTTCTAGATCCTAGGCTGGCTTCCGTCAACAAATTTTGCAGAAAATTATCCACTAGCTTGGAACACGATCAGACCTACAACAAAGTGGATAGCCAGGTTTGCCTCTCTCATTATAGATCGACAACGCGGCCAGCTCTGCCGTGATGTGCACGGAGACGATGGAGGTGGATACCACGAAAACCGATAAGATGGAGGCGGAGACGAAAATGGGTCGTTTGCCCGACGACGAGGTCGAGAGCTACATCATGTCCATGCATGGTGGCACGTACATCCCCTTTATATCAAAGTTGAGACACTTATTTTGGGACGGAGGGAGTACTATCTTTGCACTCCATGTTCGTTTTCTTATTCTTCTTTTCGGCATTCTCCTTCCTGCATGTGTCTTAACGTTCACATACGAGGATCTTCAAATGGAACACCAGATGGCTAGGACACCAGGACAAAAATGAGCTCGTTTCTTAGAAAATTCAAGAATGCAGGCCAGATTTCGTTTCCTGCAGCAAATAAAACTACAGAGCATCTCTGTTTTAGGCGAAACATTTCCTGCCGCCTTTCGTCAGTTCATTCATTTTCGAACCACCAGAAGTAAGCTCTCGAGGAATTCTGGATAGCACGGCGAAATTAACCTGCACTCATATGCATTAGGACACCTTCTCTACTAATTGGAAGAAGAGGATGGGTTAGAATTGTGTCTCTCTCATGGTTTTGGTAACCGGACATCCCGACCATCCCCGAGAAATGGTCATACCGGCCGAAAAATCACAATTTCTTGAATTTTATAAAAAAAATAAAAAATGGTCAAACTCGGTACCAATAAATTTAAATTTTCAAATTTTAGATTTCAAATTCGTCCGGTAACCGGTCGGGATTTTCCGGTAACCACGGTAACCGGAAATCCCGACCCTCCTCGGGAATTATTTTCTACCGGTAACCAAAACCTTGGTCTCTCTACAAAAAAATGCAATTCCACAAGTAGTTCCCCCTCCCTAAGTAGCACTGCCATATCTTTGTTGGCGATTCATGCTACAAATATATAGGAAGATCCTCCCACCTCAATCATGTCTCAATCTTAAGTTCATTCCATATTTGCAGAACACACCTTATCTATTTTAAGTTTTTTCCAAACGTCCTCGTTTTTGTTTGAAAAACGATACGAAACACCAAAATAGAAATACATGTTTTTCGCTCGTTTCATATGTATCAAGTTTCATGCACTTTCCATTTATGTTTCATAGGATATTTACATGATGGAATAAATTTTGATACATAAAATAAATTCCATTTGAAGATTTCATTGACATGTTATCAAGTACCAAAAAATAATTCTCAATTTCCTACAAGTAAACAAGTATATGTACAAGTATAAGTATATATCCAAGAAGTAAATAAGGCCATGCCTTGTTTCAAAGCTACTGATGCCAAGAAGAACACAACAATGAAATTGGATTGTACTTTAGATGTTCCTTTTAGATTTATAGTTTTAAAATTTTATTCGATGGGGGTAATGCGCACACACGCTGGTCTATTATCCGCTCAAGAAGCAGTCATTTTTAGCACTATTCAAGAAAAAGTCCAGAGAAGAGAAAACCAGTGTGGGAAACTAAACTTTTTTAAAACTCAAAAAAAAAACTTTTAAAACTAGTTGTGCCCACACTCGATTTCCCATTTCGCACTTAAGTTTTGAAATAAATCGAAATAAGTCGTGAACAACAATCATGTTTTTTGTTTTGAAAATTGAACAACAGTTATGTTGTTTCTCATGCATTCACAATTTTTCATCCAAAAGTTTGACAATATGTGGCATGCACAAATAATTGGTGAATAGTACATGATACTATTCACTTATGTCTTTTTATTATTATAGGAAAAATATGATTATAATTTTGAATGAAAATTGGTAGGTGGGCAAGAAACACCATGGCCACGCTGTCTATGATTTTTTTTTTAAACTCTTTGCGGAATATTGTCTCTCAAGCTCAATAAAGTACTTAACTTTGACGTGGAGTTTTTGTTTTTAGATGGATTGGAGTTTTTTTTTTGAGAAAGGTGGATTGGAGTTTTTTGACAGCACGCCACGTGTCTAGTAAAACGTTTCCTTTTTTTATTATCGATTTTGCTCCCGGGAGATTTCAACATAAGAAAGAGAGGTGGGCCGGCCCAGTAGGATGCTAGCTGGTTTATGAACACAGATATCATCGATTAGGTTAGGGCTTGGTCTGTTCCTCTCGCAAACGATCTACAGGGTGGTCGATAAACCAGCTAGCACACGGAGCTCCGGAGGCTCTTGGCGAACAAGATGGACGAGACGGCGACGGCGACGGCGACGACGACTCCCGAGGAGAAGACGAAGCAGCTGCAGATCATGGACCAGATCGACGTGAGGTACATCTTGTGCGACGAGAGTACCGAACACCTGTTGCTGTTCAAGGACCACCTCCGCAGGGAGCTCTGCGAGCGAGGCTACGTCCAGGAGGAGTCGACCCGGAGGAGCATGCATCAAGAAGATGCATGACGGGAGACTTGAATCCAACTGACTATTCATGCATGTGGTAATCGTTTTTTGTACCTGTCTATCGACCAAAACTATTAAGGGGTATAATCCGCAAATTCATGTGAGGTATTTCCATGTGATTGCAGCGATCGATTGGCTCGCAACAGGTTTATGCATGATTGCTTTTGGGTGGATTCTTGGCCGTTTCTGTCAAGTCTGGCCTCTTTAATCGTTATAAGCCATAGCTTTGCTACTATTTTCGGATTTTCGCAAGATACCAAAAACTGGTTTAAATGGGCAAAAAGGAACAGAAGAAAACAAAGAATATTGACCTCAAAAACCAAGATAGGTTGCCGTCGCATGTGGGATTATGTGATCTTGCTAATTGTTTGTCTATTTCTGTTGTTGTTTTTTGCGGGTGAACTTCGGGATTTTAGTCCATCGTAATAGAGTTACAATCAGCTAACACAATGCGGAACTCTATTTTGTTCCCTAGAAACTTTCATACTATAATAGTAAAATCCAGAAGACTATCAGATGATCATATACCAATCTGTTTATAGTTGTATCCTGACTTGCAGCAATAGCCGAGGCACAATCAGACTGTATAACAACAGGTGTGTCACACCACTCCAACGCTAGAGCTATCCCTTCCCTGATCGCCTCAATTTCTGCATCCATAGCATATTTCTGTTGTTACGTCTGCAATTTTCGAACACATTTAGTGAATGTAATGTAATTTGCGCAAGAAATAACGCTTTGGTGCACACTAGTTGCATTCTTTAGTATGTTTAATCCGGATATCATTCAAGTAATTTAGCCAACAAAGTTCCCTTGTGATGTATCCAAATAGAACTGTCGTTAGTTTAAATACTTTATTAGGCGTCCATGGAAAGATGTATATCACGTAGTAAACAAGATCTGTCCAATATGTGATCAATGTTGTGACCTGAAGACTAACGTGCACCCTCTCTGCAATGGCCTTTGTCTCGGGGCTTCAAACAGATAAGGCCCCCTTTGGAACAAAGGAATTCCATAGGAATTTTGGAGGATAGGAATCTTACAGGAAAATTTCCTATAGTACTGTTTGGAACAAAGGAATAGGAAACTCAGATTCCTATGAAATTCCTATGGGATAGGCTATTGCATAGGAATTTTGGAGGAAAACAAACATGAGGTCTCATCTCATGTTTTAATCTTCCTATGTCTACAATTCCTGTGCTTTTCCTGCGTGACATCCAAACAACACGTTGAAAAATTTCCTGTGGTTTTGATTCCTGTTGGAATTCAGAAAACATGACACCACAATTCCTATATTTTTTCTATTCCTGCGTTTTTTACTTCTATGTTCCAAACGGGGCCTAAGCCGCATTTTTACTCAGAAAACATGACACCACAATTCCTATAGTTGCAGTCTGAAACTGTTCACACAAATAGTCAACTTAAGATAGCAGCACCTTTTACTCAGAAACATATCGCCTGATAAAACCTCTTCACGGGAGACAACATTGTTAAAATAAAACTTCACATAGGTAGGAGTTAAACTTCATCTTCGGTTACTCCAAACTTCTCCTTTGCGCTGGCTATCATGCATGTTTATCCACCACATGACCACAATATCTGTTGTTGGTGAGCTAGGAATACCATCACTATGCTCCTAGCTCTTACCATAGCGGAAAATGAAAGCCTTGGCATTTACATGCAGGCTCCTAAATAGGCCTTTTATTCCTCGTTGCATTAAAAGACAGGCAACCCATGATCAAAGCCGTCTAATGTTACCACCGAACCCCGCCTTTTATGTACGTGTAGTGACAACTAAAAGGTGTCGACTACTTCCAGGAAATGTTCGGAACAGAGAACTTTCTCTAATCCAACGCTGCATTTTCCGAGAGAGATCAAATGTTGCAAATTAAAACTAATCATGGGAAGACGAATTAGTTCAAGGCAACCGAGAAAGGGTGAGCTAGGTTTTTTTTCTCCTTTAGATGCCTTCATATGAACATCATATATCTTTGGCGCACCTGAAATCACGAGAAGTTTAAGACACATTTGACAATGAAGAACAGTAAAGCAACAACGTCAATGACCTGATTACATACTCCTCGAAACTATCATATTGTAGATGTTTATTTGCTAACACCAAATCATACTCTAGAAACCACTTCCAATATATTGTTAGGCCATACGCTTTGGATATAGATCTGTCGAGGATTTGTTTTAATGCAAGTTTACACATTAAGTTATGGACGCATGAAAGTTTCAGAAGTGGATTCCATTTAAGTATAAATTCAATTCATAATTTTTTAAATCATTTAGTTAATGTTTAGCCAGTTGTCTTTTCTGATAATATGTATTATAGCTAACTAGTTAACATCTTACTTGATAAAATTAATTACGGAAAAGTATAAGAGTTTAGTACAAATATGTGGTAGTAAAAATGTTTTTAATGGCATCCAACTTAATTCATCACAAACTTCCAGACATCCCTTTACGGAATTTGTACTTTTCTGATAATATGTATTATAGCTAGCTAGTTAACATCCTACTTGAAAAAGTTAATTATGGAAATGTATAAGAGTTTAGTACAAATTCTGACACGAGCGGAGATTAGCAAACATGTTTTCTTTATATTATTTTTATTAGCCTGGTTCAAAAAATAAATTTTCTGCTATTTTGAGCACCGTACGAGTCAATATGCACCCGTAGATCTGGTGAAAGAGTAAGTATCAACTAGATGGACGTCAGCAGCATAGACTTGGCTGTCGTAAGCTGCAACGACTGATCGTGTATTATTCGTTTGGTCGCATAACGACAGACAAGTTACAGATGTATGTTGTATGTTATTACAACTCACACCTATGGCACAATATATGTCAGTACAACTCGCACCTATGACACAATATATGTCAGTACAACTCGCACCTATGGCACCTGCATGTCAGTACAACTCTCACCTATGGCACCCAGTGAACTTAATGAAACTTGATCTATACATGTTACAATAATATGCTTACGATGTCATGAGATGCGTGGTAGGCCTTCAAGTCTTCAACACTTGATGTTGACCATATTAGTTTACTCTACATTGGGCTTCATTTTGTAAGTACGTAGAGTAGAGTAACAGTTAAGCGGAGACTTAGGATATGCCCCAAACAATGGATGGAAGGGCAAGTCTGCAGGACAATCGACTTCATAAACTACTAACCAGTTAAGCAAAGTCTTGGGTTATGTCCCAACCAGTGGATGGAAGGGTGTGCAAGTCTTCACCACAATTAAGTACGTATTGACAATATTACATTTTATAGGTTCAATTTGTAAGAGGAGACCTGCACTTAGTCGTGATTGTACAATCTGACTGCACATCCCTGCCCCAACTTCATAATATTATTATCAGCTTAACTGAATTCACGTGAAATGGCTAGGATATTGGTCATAATATCTAGTCTAAGCGCCCAATACATGCCCTAATTGAGGATTATTGTATTTTGGAAAATTCGGATGATACTCCCTCCGTACATAAGAATATGTCTCAAATTTATCCAAATTTGCATGTATCTACACACTAAAACATGTCTAGATACATGCAAATTTGGATAAAGTCGAGACATCCTTTTATGAAAAGGAGGGGGGAAATAATTTCGTGGTAAGTATGAAAAGAGGGTATTTTAATTAAAGTATGTTAAACATATGTGTCCTCGAGGTGATAACCTCTTTTGTGTATTCATAAGCTATCTATGTAATGAAATGATTGGACATGTCGCCGGATACGTTATCTAGTCGTGAAACCTTGTGTTTAATTTAGTTCAACGCATTTTTATCCTTAGTAGTTCGAGGTTGTGCTAGCCACACATTGACGACGCTATATGCCGGCAGATGGCTAGGTTCTACTTGTCATGATCATGGAGATGCTAATATGACTTACACTGGTTGTCCTAAAGACTTATAATGCTCGTCGACAACTCGACCTCTAACATGGAGATCAGGCTGAGGAACGGGGCTGGGTAAAAAGATCTACGGATAGCTTTCTTCGAGAGAGGTAAGGGCACAAGAGGAACACAACGGGGAGATTGTGCTTAATTTAGTTCAGCAAAAAAAATCCTTAGTAGTTCGAGGTTGTGCTGGCCACAGACTGAGACGATGCTGTATGTCGACAGCTCGCTAGGTTCTAATTGTCATGATCATGGAGATGCTAATCTGGCTTACACTGGGTTGTATTCCTAAAGACTTACACTGCTCGTGGATGACTTGACCTCTGACGTGCAGATCAAGCTGAGGAAGATGGCGGGGTAGAAAGATGTACGTACTGATTGCTTTCTTTGGGAGAGGTAAGGGCACAAGAGGAATACAACGGGAACATTGGGTGACTAGGAGGACGCAAGGCCGAGCACATTGAAGGGATGGCAATCCAGATTTGTGGAACCTCCTCGGTTTTCATAGCCACTAAAAGGTGGTAAGGGGCTAGAAGCCTAGAAGTAACGGTTTAAAAACCTACGATCGCTTTGCCTTAGCTCCTTTGCCTCAAGGTTGGGACACAAGGGTTACCGCTGGAAACCTGCTCAACATCAATCAGCCCTTAAAAAACTTCAATCAACATGTACAACTATGTCTTCATGTGAAATAGTTGGGAGACTCCTTCGTGACCTCCGTTTGTTCATCACCAAGGACGGGCCGCCAGTCAGCGCTCGGGAACAAAAGTCACTCGACGCACTCGACTGGAGCCAGAAAATGTCTCCTCCGATCACATATAACTTTAGTGCTACTGGGAGATCATAAGTTGCCGATAGGCACGCCACTAAGCTACCCGAACCATGACAAGGGTGGCCCACCTCAAGGGTTTGGGCCCCCCACGGGGCTCGAATGCATCATATTGGAGTAAAATTAGCCACGCCAAGATGGCTGAACCAGACATAGCGGGATACTTTTGTAAATCAGCCGATATCGGATCAACATATTTTGTTGGGGTTTATCGTAGGCGCACATATCAGAGGGCATGATCGGCACTCTGTAACCCTAAGCCCACCATATATAAGAGATGGGGGGCCGTTGAATGAGGCACAGTTCTCAAGCCCAAGTGTCCATGGCACAATTATCTTCCAGTTGCATCCGGTAATGGCGGACAATGGCGCGTATTTTCATCTTGACCGTCAAGACATCATTTTTGTACCGCTCGTCTTCTCGTCATGCGGCACCGGGGGGGGGGGGGGGGGGGGGGTGTTCTCACTCCTCGGGCATCGCTTTTGGAGCCTGGGCTGGCTGGGTCCTGTGTGGTGGGGTTGCGTGTTTTCTCAATAGCGTTGCGCAACAGGTTCTCAACAGAGGATGGTGTGCTGATCGCCACGCGCATTAGCATCGACAATAGGTTTTTCAAAGTTGATGCTTTGATCCTATCCCAAATATGGATTGGTGGAAGACAGAGACGACTTCTTTGGATGCGCGGACATGGTGCATGCAATAATGGGTCTGCTCAACTCATACCCCGCTTTTCAATGATGTGTGTAGATGTGAGGTGAGATCACATGAGTCTTATCCTAGCCACCCTCATCATCAAGTTTGTAGGTTTAGCGGCACATATTGTCAGAAAGGTTGCTTCAAATTGATCGGTATTTGTTTTTATAAGAGTTTGTTAAATAGTATAATAACAACATACGACTTGGTTAATTATAGGAGCTCTGAGCACAACAATAGCTGTTGGGTGCATCAAGAGCCGGCTTTTATTTCAAACCTTGTATTAGCCAATTGTAACCCTGTTACTAATGAATAAACTCCAGGTTTTAGTCGCGAAAAAAAAGTTATGCACTAGTGGAAAAAGGACTTTACGTCCAGACTATCAGTCTCGGTTACATTTGCGGCCGGTACTAATAAACATCAGTACCGGTCCGAACGGACAGAAGGGAGGGGGGCAGCAGTACCGGTCCGTAAGGGACCTTTAGTACCGGTCCGTAACACCGCCCGGTACTAAAGGTATGTGGCATGGCAACCGTCGCGCGGGGCTGGGCGGGTGGAGCTTTAGTACCGGGCTGTGTTACGGTCCGGTACTAAAGGTCCAAACCGTTCGACTCCCGCCACCATTTTAGACGGGAGTGGACAGTTTTCTTCCCCCTGTCTCTTCATTTTTCGATACGGCCGGGGCTTTCTTCTTCCTCTCTCCCTCCGGCGACACTCTCTCTCCCCTCTGATCTCTTCATCCACTCCGGCCACCATGAGTCCGGCGCCACCAATCGCGCGCTGTGGACCGGTGCTTGCACACACCACCAATCTGAAGGTGGTTTATACCAACGATAGCACGTTGGTGGGCGGTTATCTCTCCGATTTCAAGAAATGGATTGGTGAAGCTCGGGATCAAGAGAAGTTCATCGGTCTCGATTTCGAGTACACCGCCAATCAGCAAGAGGTTGCGGTGATCCAACTATGTTTTAAGAAGAATGTCTTGGTCTTCCAATGGGCAAGGTACAAAAAATCTCATGCATCCGATCCAAATGTTATATTTTGGGGCAATTTTACTTTAATTTGTTGATTGTTGATCAATATATATAGTTGGCCGAAATGAGATTTGTTGTTTTGTTCATATATAGTTGGCCGAAATAGATATTACAATAGTTGGGCCGAAATGAGATTAATTGTTCAATAAATTAGTTGGTCGAATTATAAATGAGATTTGTTGTTAATTATACATTCCAATGAGATTGTGTTGATCAATATATATAGTTGGCCGAAATGAGATTGTTGTTGTTCATCAATAGTTGGCCGAAATAAGATTGTTCAATAGTTGGCCGAAATGAGATTATATATATATATATATATATATATATATATATATATATATATATATATATATATATATATATATATATATATATATATATATATATATATATATATATATATATATATATATAGTTGCATTGGCCGAAATGAAATTGTTGTTATTCATCAATAGTTGGCCGAAATAAAGATTGTTCAATATGGCCGAAATGAGATTGTTAATTAATTCAATAGTTGGCCGAATTATACATTGTTCAATTGTCTATATTAATATTGTTGTTGTTGCATAGTTTTCAATAGGTTAAATAGTTGTTATTATTATACATTGTTGGTTAGATTGTTCTATATTGTTGTTGCATATATATATTGTTGTTGCATAGTTTGGCTGAAAATATATATCTTGACACATATGAATATATATATATTGTTGATTGTACATTGTTGTTGCATTGCATAGTACATAGTTGTTGTTAGTATTTTTAACATGTGTTCCATTTTTTGTTGCAGAAGTGACAAGCAATGTCAACCACTCATGGATTTTCTTCGCAGCGGCATTCATTTTGCTAGCGTTGATATAACAAATGACAAGATCAAGATGAAACGCACCTGGCCGGGACTTGAGATACCATCTGCCTGCCACATTGATCTCCAGGCTATCTTTAGGCTTGAGCATCTCAAGACAGGAATGGCTGCTATGGCAAGCGCCGTGCTCGACGAGGACGCGTACAAGGATATGAAGACAAGATTCAAGAGTGGGCAGCATTATCTTTGGGAGAAGTACCCACTTGACGGTTGCAACATTGAGTATGCAGCAATAGATGCGTATGTTGCATACAAGGTGTACCGTAAGATTAGAATCATCAACTACGGGCAGCGTCACCTCGTACCGCGACCAGTGCGCCAGGAGCCTTCTGATTCTGATTATTCGGATGACGATATGTACTAGCTAGTGTTTGTAGTGCCTTGGGGGTCTCCTCATGTATATATGCAGTCGTGTTGTTGGGATGTGAGCTAGTAGTGTTATTGTTACAAACACTCTAATATTTTGTAGCTAGTAGTGTTATGTTGCAAACAATTTATCACTAATATTTTGTAGTAGTGTTATTGTTGGATATGAGTTGTCTTATTGTTGCAAAAAAATTATCTCTAATATTTTGTAGTAGTGTTATTGTTGCAAACAATAACTCTCTAATATTTTGTAGTAGTGTTATTGTTGGATGTGAGTTGTCTTATTGTTGCAAAAAATTTATCTCTAATATTTTGTAGTAGTGTTATTATTGCAAACAATAACTTTCTAATATTTTGTAGTAGTGTTATTGTTGGATGTGAGTTGTCTTATTATTGCAAATAATTTATCTCTAATATTTTCTAGTAGTGATATAACCACTAGTTGTGTAATTTAAAATGATTTTTCCTCAGAAAGATTTCTTTCTTTGAAGTGTTTATCACATTATTTCATTATTTAAATTGTTGTTATTATATAATCATTTTTAAAATAAAGTAATATTTGTTTTATCATTATTTATTGCAATATTATTATTATATAATATAACCACTAGTTGTGTAATTTAAAATGATTTTTCCTCAGAAAGATTTCTTTCTTTGAAGTGTTTATCACATTATTTCATTATTTAAATTGTTGTTATTATATAATCATTTTTAAAATAAAGTAATATTTGTTTTATCATTATTTATTTCAATATTATTATTATATAATATAACCACTAGTTGTGTAATTTAAAATGATTTTTCCTAAGAAAGATTTCTTTCTTTGAAGTGTTTATCACATTATTTGATTATTTAAATATTTATTATTATATAATCATTTTTAAAATAAAGTAATATTTGTTTTATAATTATTTATTTCAATATTATTATTATATAATATAACCACTAGTTGTGTAATTTAAAATGATTTTTCCTAAGAAAGATTTCTTTCTTTGAAGTGTTTATCACATTAGTTCATTATTTAAATATTTATTATTATATAATCATTTTTAAAATAAAGTAATATTTGTTTTATTATTATTTATTTCAATATTGTTATTATATAATATAATTGTTTAATCAAGTAAATTTTTATAGTATAAGAAATGAATAAGTGTTTAATCATGACCGAGTTGTTAACATGATTGGTAAGATAGAACTATCAGTAAGTTCTCAGTTCTCTCTTCGTATCTAGTTTGAAAGGAACCTAAATGTTAAGCGTGCTAGTGTTATAGCAATTTCAAGATGGGTGACCAATCGGGAAATTTGACAGTTCTCAAATAGATTAAGTGTGTAGAGGTTAAATGTGTAGAGATTAAGTGAGTTAGACTAGAGATTAAGTATGGGTTAGTGGATAGTTAAGTGAGAAATTTCGAAATTCTAAAAAATATTTTTTTCTGAAAGTTTCAAAAAATAATTATTATTTTGAAAAAACTTTAGTAGTACCGGTCGGTAACATCGACCGGTACTAAAGGTCTCCAGTCGAAACCTCAGTCCGCGACCCCACGTGTAGGCCTTTTGTACCGGTCGCAACACGCCCGGTACTGATGTTGGGGGGGCAACAGTCCCGCTTGGGCAGTTCCGGTTGCAAATCCGGTACTGATGCCCCTCCCCGACCGGTACTGCTGGTTCTTTTTCCGCTAGTGATGGCTTCAGATCGCGGCATATTCCAACCCTAGTTTCGAAAAAAAAAACGAGACGAGTCTGCCAAGTGCAGTTTCCACTTGCTGTGTCCTCATCCCCTGCCTCTATAAAAGTGCAGTTTCCGCTTGCTATGTCCTTCATCCTACGCACATCTTCAACAATCACAGGTACGCAGGGATAAGGAGGAATCCCCGCCGGTCAAGGTGAGTAATTAGTTCTCTCACTCATCTTTCCGTCGGTGTCATTATGTTTGTTTCATTCTGTATAGTTATAAATGCTGTTAATTTTAGGGAATAATGGCGTCAGTGAATTGCGGTCCGATGAAATGGTGCTGTCGTTGTCTTTGCGATATCTTGGACTGCTTCGACCTGGGGTGCTTGGGGTGCTGCTGCGGTGGTACTGATGAGGAAGCAACTTGACGGTGTGAATGTTGGGTTGGGTTAATCCCGTTCTTTAGCCCTTTATTGTTTGCGTCAGTGTTGGAAACATATAAGAGGTATGTTTTCCAACAGTGTGGAGTCTGTATCTGAGTGCTGGGTATGAAACGCCCTGTGTTTGTGATGTGATCCTTATAGCTCGTGGGATGGCACGCGCGTTGTGAGGATCGAGCGTTCTTCTTGTTACCGAACTGAATAAGACGCGAAAATAACTCCATGTGTCCACTGTGTGTCTTGTGCGTGTTCATCGCTTTCCTGCTGCGTTTCTACATCCTAGGCCGATTCCCGTCAAATGCCTGGAAAATTATCCACTTAATTGGAACCTGATACGGACTGTAACAGAGCTTGGTTCGGCACCCGGCGCGGCTGACGCCCTCTCTCTGTAGATCGCCAACGCGGCCAGCTCTTTCGCGACGTGCATGGTGAGGAACTGATGATGGAGGTTGATACGACGAAAACGGAGAAGATGCAGGGGGAGACGAAGAGGGGTTGTACTGAAGTCCACAGCTAGATCATGTCCATGACGACGAACACGGAGAGGCCGCCCAGGACGAGGAGGAGAGGGCAGCTCCCTTTGGCGGAGCCCCTGCACGTGGCGGATGAGAAGGCTCGAGGAGCTGCTGCGGCGGTTGAGGGAACGGCGAGAGGCGCGCATGGGGAGGATCTACAACCATCTGCAGCATGAACAGGCCACGGTACACACCGAGCTGTGCCAGGACGTCCCCGCGACGAAGGAGTTCTGTGGAAGAAAATACACTGACTTCACTGGTCACCGCGTGCAACTGTGCAAGTTAGAGTTTCTTTTTTTGACAGGGAAAGCAAAAGCTTTATGGGAACCACTAGGCATCATACTACCGATGGGAGCTTGCCATCGGACTAGTACCAAGCCGTTCGATCTAATGTGTTTTAGCCGTACGATGAGAAGCAAGCCCGGCCGTGAGTTTTTGAACTAACGATTGCATTAGTTGCTCCCTAATAATAGCTGTTTATTGCTTCCTTACCAAAACAGAATCAACAACTGCTCCCGCTAATCTCTCACTATTGCTATTTTTTAGGAAACTAATTCTTAATATTTTGGAAACTAATTAATTACCTTAGCACTAGCACGGATGAGTTATCATGTCAATTTGCATGCTTCCATTTCTATCTTATTTGTTCCGATCTTACGACAATCTGCTTCAGACACACTTCAAACTTGCTAGGCCGAATGAAATTTTGTCTTTATTAATCCGGCTAACAATTCTCCATGAAGCATGGAAGCATAAGGCAACAAACATTGTTCTTGATGCATAGAAGCATCATTTTCTAAGCGTTCAAAAATGCAATTGTTATACTTCCGAGATAAATAAAGAATGCTCCCCATGCAATGAAAACTTGCTTCAAATACAAAAAGTACTGATCTTATTGATTTATTTCAACATGGCAAGGTTATGATTTCATCCGACTGTATAATTTGCTTCCATAGCTAATGAACATGCATCGAGTGCATGTAAATTTTGGGTCTTACACAACACGAATTCATTGGATACAAAACTGTGCTTCTAACAATTTGGAACTATGCTTCCAAAGAAATAAAGATTGCTCCAGTCGAATCAAAAATATGCTTCCACGGTTCCACCTCGGGCCTGATGTCTTCTTGAGCTCCCGGAGAGCGACACCAACCTCAGCGAGGAAGCATGGCTTGGTGAGGAAGTGCATGTCAGCGAGGTCTCGTGGTCGCTGAGGTACGCGACAATGTCGGTGAGGAAGCACAGTTGGTGAGGTCGTGGTAACCGAGGTACTCAACGATGTCGGCGCCGCCCTGGAGCAGTGGCATAGTTCTCCACCGCCACCTCCTGCATCTGCCGCCGCACCCGCTCACCATCCACCCGCAACAGCTCCGGCTCCTGCGCCGAAACAAAAACCACCAACAACACATCACTAGATCAATACCAACATGGATAACAGTATAAGAATTACGGTGACGAAGGCGCAGTCGAGGGCGTACCTTGCGGAGGCGTTTGATGGAGAAGGAGACGCACGTAGGGCTGGTAGGAGGCTCCAGAGAGCGGAAGCGCGGATGCACTGTCCATGTCGGCGTCAGCGCGGAGGCACCAATCCCGTTGGACGCCGGGCCGCCGAAGAAGACGACGGCGGCAGCGACTTTTCGCCTGCACGCAGCCTGTGCCGCTGTGTCGGGGTCGTCGAAGAAGAGGAGGGCGGCGTCGGGGTCGCCAAAGAAGACGACGGCGGCGGCGACTTTTCGCCTGCGCGCCGCCTGCACCGCTGCGTCGGGGTTGCCGAAGAAGAGCAGGGCGGCGTCGGGGTCGCCGAAGAAGACGACGGCGGCAGCGACTTTTCCGGCCTATCCGTCCGGCCCGCTCACTCCGTCGATTGCTTTCATCCTTGTTTATATAGGGTGGTGAGCATGATTAGCGAACGCATGATTAGCGGGAGCCGAGCGTCCGTCCGTCCGGCGCTACAGGAAGGATCGGACTACAGATTACAATACTTTCCCAAGCTTTATTACTCAACACAAGTGGGCAACTCGCCCATTACAATAACAGCGAAGTTAGAGTTGAGTCATTAGGAACCGTTAGCTCTTCGCTGTGTTCGTGTCCTCCGAGGTTTGCCAGTATGGCTTCTGCTCCGGTGTTCCTTCCCTACAAAAAACTCGGACTTGAACGGCAATCTATGCATGCTTCACACGCCGAGCAAAAAAAATCGGGACAAACTTTTCCCTTTAAGTTTCGTTAGGGGCGAAACACTAAAGCAAACCTCTGCCAGTATATGGTCAGTTTCCCAGTTGTATTATATCAGTGATTATATGCTACGTTTACAGATGGGATTTTACAAGATCGCCATCGCAGGATTAGGTAGAGAGAAAACGGAGGGATAACATGGCCAAAATCACGTAAGGAAACCAAGTGATTCCACATCATCCCGCAAATCTTCTCCGCGTAGGCGTAGGAACAAGTCTAGCATTGGCGATGTTATGGTCCGTGAATTGCTCCACATATTTTAGAGGATGCTTGAGTATGCCCCTCTTCTTCTCCATCTTTGGCTCCGGAAACCTCCACCGTTCCACCCCTGCACGCTCACTCGCCTATGTCTATTCTAAGCCTCCACTGCCACGACCATCCATGTTGACGTCTCCGACTCGTTCTAGGCTCAGGACACCATCGGTTGGCCCGACTCCGGTTCAGTGGCACTCAGGGCGGTGGATTGATGCGTTGCAGTGCCATAAGGGTGGTTGTGGAGGAAGGAGAGAGAGGTGTAGCTGACGAGGTCGATATGTGCGAGAAGAGAGGGGTGGACGAGATAAAAGAATGATGATAATGGATGGGAACATGCTTTTGGTGGTGGGGCCCACATGGGTGACGCGTGGTCGGGATGAACCAAGTTCCCGATCACCCGTTTAGGAGCCTGTTTGCACGCGTACTAATGTTCGAAGTGCATTCACGCGTAAAAGAAAAGTTTGACAAAACCTATCAACGTGAGTTTTGTTTTGAAGCTATGGGTGCGGAAAAGAAAACAATATAACATATTGTAATTTTGATGTTTGATTATACAAAAATTTCCGGTTTGAATTTTATAGTTCAATGAGATAATGTGCAAATTTATATAGTCATCATCTTAAAAGTTTGGGAACTTTATGTTACACTACATAACTACATGGGGAGGCATATGCATGCATGTCTTGTTTTACCTGTAGATAGGCCGATGATGTAGTGTGTAGCTAGCCCTAGGAAGGATGTCGCGGTTGCTTACGAGGACATAGCTATACATTTTGATTTTTTTAGAGGTGTCATGGCCTTGTGAAATAAATTTGAATCGGAGGTCAACGAGAGTGACAAGAACTCTTCATATTTCTTTCTAGAACAGCTAGCAAGGCGAGGACTGACCTGGTCGGTAACGAGGAAAGGCAGCGAGCTTGGTCCTCCAAGGTGGGCTTGCGATCTGGGACGAATTGTTGGTCTGACTCCATCCGGGCCATGGTTCCTCCCTGACATATGACGACTGGCTAGCTTAGGCTAGGCTAGGGCTTCTTTTGTCACCCTCTCCGAACAACACAAAGGAGGAAGATCGACATCTGTTGAGGGAGATCAAGATGAACCAGGAGACGAAGTTACTGAGTACTCACTACTGAGGCTCTTCCTGGAGAAGTTAGACATGACGGCGACGACCAAGGGCGGCAAGGAGGAGAAGAGGATATAACGTGTGTACTCTGAGGGCACCATGAGGTTCATCCTGTCCATGGAGGGCATGCCGCATGACCACGACATCGACGTCGCTGTCGGGCTCTGGGAGAGGTTTCGCTACCACTTGTTGCTGCGCCGGGCCCGGGTCCGTAGAGAGCTCTGCGAGCGAGGCTACGTCCAGGTCCAGCAGGAATACCACCCAGACTTTGGGTTTTTCGTGGATCATTACCACAATACCACTAGCTAGCTGGAGAAAAGTTTCATGTTCTAGAGTCCAAGAACTTGGTTAATTTCACGTCGATTGGCATTGCAGGATACTCACTACCGGAAATCTCAGATTTGTCGTGCGGCCAAATCGCATGGCAAAGACCCTGCGGAACTCGGCAAAGGATTTGCCGTGAGGCCTCACACGGCAAAGGTTGCTCGGCAAAATACGCGTAGACAAAGATTCTTTGTCGTGCGCTTTCTCAAAAATGCACGGCACAGGCTTTGCCGTGAGTTCAGAGAGCACTGCACGGCACAATATTGTCAGAATAGGGTCAACGTTGAGCAAATCGTTGCCGTGAGCTTTATATATAAAGTACTGCGTGCAGGGTTCCCTAGCTATATATATAAACCTTTACTCTTCCGTATTGAAACGAAACACCACATACCCGCCAAAAAAAAAACGAAACACCACAGGAATAATAGCACACGATGGGTGCGGAGAAGAAGAAACACAAAACCCTAACCACCTCTTCTTCCCATGTCGACGATGACGACGAGTGGCGGGACTGGGCGTCGCTGTCCCCGGACATGGTACGCACTGTCCTCGGGCAACTCCCGCAGACCGACATCCTCTCCGGCGCGGGGCTCGTGTTCCCGCCATGGCGGAGGCTAGCCCTGGAGGAGCCTCTGCTTTGGCGCCGGATCGACCTACGTGAGCCCGGCCTGTGGCGGTGGCACGAACCGCCCCACGCAGCATGGAGAGCCATGGCGCGCGCCGCCGTGGATGCCAGCGCCGGCCGGTGCGAGTCGTTCAGAGGCCATGTCGACGCCGACGTCCTAGTCCACCTCTCCAACAGGCACGTACCATATGAACTGATCGAGTTAATTAACCGCCCTCCATGCATCTGCCGGCCTAACTAACTCTCCTAAATCAATCGCATCCAGCGCGCCATTGTTGAGGAGCCTCTGCGTCACCGGCTGGCCTCACACCCTTGACGGAGAACTTATCACGGACATCATCAAGAAGCTCCCTCTGCTGGAGCGCGTCGTGCTGCGGGGCGGCAAGTTCCAGGAAGAGCTACTCGATGCCAGCCAGTCATGGCCCATGTTTGGGGTCTGGCGAGAGCCTATTGCTACCAGGATACAGGACCGCAGCAACATCAAGGACCTCCTGCTGCCGGGAGGCTAGCTAGTTTAGTGCGTTACTGCATTTTGACACGACCTCTCGTAGCCTTGAGCCCACGACGCTGAATACAGTATGGTTGAACGCGCTTAATTAGTTCTCCCTTCTGGTACAGCGATGTTTTCACAAGAGGGGGACTTTTCCCTATGATTGGAAGGAATCTCTTGTACACGTACAAATCCCCTTCTTGGGTTCGGGATCTTCTTCTTTTTCCGAAATGGAGTAGCCACAGACTCTCTATCAATTGATGCATGCGATCTTTATTACTTAATCGATCATTGTTACAAAAATAGATACATTATGGATCACACAAAGTCAAAACATGGATCAACCATCTTTAGGAACAACATGAAGTGACTCTGAATGAAAATGTTATCCTAACATCAGAACGCTAGATGGACTTATTGTATAAATCCGAGCGACCTACTCTAGCCGGCTGTACCAAAAAACCATGGCCTTCGACCGTGCTTGACTTGGTGGGTGTGGGTGGCAGCCACCCCCTCCTGTTCATGATCGTCTGAGTGGATATGGATACAGTTGTGGTGTTCTGTGTCGCTGGGGCGCCATATTTGGTCCGCGCTCCATCTGCCCCGCTGACGGTGGTCGACGACGAGGAAGGATGGGTCATGTGCGACGGTTGTGCTTCCTGTCGCGCATGATGTGATTGGGCAGTGCGTGTGCAGGTCAGCGGCGTTTCAGGTCTCCTCTGCCTTGGTCCGACTGCGTGGGGTTGGAGAATGTCGCGTGATCTGGACGAAAGCCCAAGGACACGATATCCGTAGACGCCGTTCTCCCTCTTGAGGGGTCATCGTGGAGCTCCTCGTGTCTCCTCAGCATTGGATCTTGTCTTCGGGAGAAGACCTAGATCGTGTGTGTGCAGGTTCGGACGACGGCGTTGAACTGCGTTGCCTCCTCCTGAGGGCGCCGTCTTAAAGATGGAATTTCCTGCGTGTTTTCATGTGGGCTGGAATCTCACGACATTGTTGTTGGTAGCAACCAACTGTCGATGTGTGGAGCGTTCTTGTGGCATCAGTTTGGCAACGATAATGATGATGGGCAATGGTGTGGTCCTGACAATAACTTGTTAGTGTTTCGGCGTTTCCGAGTGGCTTCGTGCTGAGCTCTTCAGTTTGTGAAGTCGGAGTCGCTATGTTATTCAATGCCCTTCTCTTGAGCGGCGTTACGATGACCTGTAGGGGCGATCCGCTGGCAAACTTCCTCAGCACAGGTCTTTCCCATCTCCTCTTCAAAGCTCTTCAGCATGATCAGAACCGTCTGCCTCTGTGCGAAGATCCATCTGTTTGGCATAGGCTGACGTGGACTTCTCGAAGCCGATTCAGCAATGGTCTCATATGCTGTCTACTTGTGAAGTCGGAGTAGCTGCAGGGCGTGCAACTTGATGACGATGACACGGGGGCAATAGGCTGACGTGGACTTCTCGAAGCCGATTCGACATTGGTCTCCTATGTTGTCTACTTGTGAAGTCGGAGTAGCTGCAGGGCGTGCAACTTGATGGCGATGACACGGAGGGCAACCACGACGATGACTTTTGCTTCGTTGATGTGTGTGTAGCTTGTATGGTAGACATGGTGGCTAAGCATGCCCTTGCGACGGTCGCGTTTCATGACGGTCGTGTGTTGTTTCAATTTTAGTCCGGTTTTTTGCTAATTAACCGGCCAAATCCCACTTTCTTAATTAATGAAAGTGACAGATATTTTGCCTTGGTTAAAAAACAATAGTTTAGTTGGTTCATGATACAAAATTCCGTGGGAGTCGAGATAATAATGGGCTCCTTGACAATCATTACTAGGGGTCGACAAATTTTCCTAACGGCAGTGGACAGTGACTATCATCATACAATAAACAAGACGTGTAAGCATGTGATCGCGTTGAAGATTAACACGCAAGGGCCTTTTGGCTTCATGCCAATCTCTGGGCTTCAAATAAATAAAGCGCCTTACTGCATTTTCATTGCAGTGTAAAGTGTTCACATCAATAGGCAACTTGCTAAAGCAGCACATTTTAACAGAAAGAGATCAGCTAATAAAACCTACTCTTAAATCTCCAGGGGATAAAACAGCGAGAAGATGTTTACAAAACCAACTAGCATATTATCATTGGGCGCAAGCACAGCTAGAGTGCAATGCAGGAAGACTATGTTTTGATAGACCATTATATAGATTGAAACATACATATCGTTTCTGGCACACACAGGGAGTTGAGAGAGAGAAAAAACATTGCGGACTTGGGTGAAGGACCAGACACATTGGTTCCCCAATGCAAATGAATTGCAACAATTAATCGCAAACAGAGAATTGCTCCCCAACACACCTTAATTAGTTCAGGAGTAGTAATAACATAGATAGATACATGGATGGTTCAATAACACAGCTGGGCATAACATAGTCTACGTACGAGTATGCATGGCTAACATCGATAGATACATGATGGATGGATGGCTCAATAACTTAGAAAGACGGCCGGGCATAACTTAAGCTGCATGCAGTTGATAAGAGATACTACGTACGTAGCAGCTAGACTAGATATGGGACATCATATATAGTCCAGAGAGACAATACATATTCTCAGTTGGATTCAAGGCAAGCACAGTCCTCCTTTCTGTAGTTTAATTAATCCTCATCAGAGGAAAGCTCCTCCGGGTCATAGAATTCGAAGTCACTCTCGCCTTGGTCGTCCTTGCCCAGCTGCTGGCTGTATTCCTGCAGCTCGGCGACTCCGTCGAGGTACTCGTCGTCCACCTCGACGTAGCCCTTCTCGAGCCACTCACGTCGGATCCTGTCCTGGAACAGCGCGAACTGCTCGCAGATCCTGTCGGAACGGGCGGCTGCTTCCCTGTACAGCTGCCGCTTCTCCTCCAGCCACTCCTCGGTGACGCCCAGGAGCTCCGCTATGTCGTCGCCCTCGGAGTAAGGGATTGTAACACGGGGCAGCTCTGTCGGCCTGGACAGGATGAAGCTGACGTACTCATCAGGAAGCCGATACCTGCCATTGCCAGCAGGCGGATCGCACCTCTCCGTCTGCTTCTTGTCGACGGCCAGCGGCACCGCCTCCTTCCCTGTCTCGACCGGCGCCTCCCTTGTCATGCTGGAGACCTGGTCGTCCTTCTCGCCGCCGTTCACCGGTGCCTTGTCCATCTTCTCCGCCTCGATCGGTTCTCTCCTCGGGTAGATTGATTGATTCGTGAAGCGGCTGCCGACTCGATTGATATATATAGATCCAAACCCAAGGTACGTAGCGCCACGAGCGGGACTCGGACCCAACTCACGGACGGGACCGGATCCAGCACCAACTGGGCCGCAAGACCCCTAGAATAGAGCTGTTTCTTTCAAGAAACACCTGATACACCGTTTTTCGGAGAAAAAAACCTGATGTACGCTCTAAACCCATATATACAACTCTAGCCGCCGGTTGGTTCTTTCTTACCTTATTTATGCTTTCTGTATCATCAAATTTGATTTAACCTAAAATGTAATGACAGGTGGACCCCCCCTACTGTTAACGGGACAAACGACAGTGGGCGGGTGGGCCCTGCATGTCAGATCTAGCGCCAATTTACGTTCAGTTCGGGATCTGTGGTATTTATAAACGTCAAGTCAAATGTGGTTCTCATCTGCTAGAACAACACAAGGCGGTGTGGCTTTTCGAACATTTCGCTATAAATTGGTGGCTTTATGCTATTAACCCTGTAGCCGTACACTTTTCAAGAAAAATGTACATGTCCAATCAAGTATTACACTAAGGTCCAATTCCAGCCTTGCTTTTCACAAACTAGCAAGTGACCTAAATAGAGGATTTTGCATCACCATCAGTTTACATGACTGATGGAATTAAGTTTCCACACCCACACACTGTTTTTAGCTTCCACACTACCTGAGCCGATGCATAAGCCATGAGAACAAAGGTACACACCTCATGTCCTATCAATTTTCCATCGGCTGGGCCCAGGTCGGCGGCTTCAGCGGGCCTCTCGAGCATCTTATGCTCGAGGCAAAGGTATTTTGAAGCTAATGAAAAAACACCCATCATCATAGGAAAAAATTTAAGCTTACTACAATAGACATCATCACAAAGCTTTGGTAATATATCCAGAATGTCAAACACGTAATTTGCAACTGACGACAATTGTCAACTCAATGTTCTAAAAGCAGCATGCAGTCTTGGGACAAGCTACTCTAGCAAAAACAGCTAGAAGATGTCGATGAACATTTCAGTGCAAAGTTAATTGTTTCAATAGGCTAAATATCATAGAGCAAACAATTTGTTTCACACAAAGACTAAAGGGAGCAATAAAACCCACAACAGTTAAGAGGCAGTCAATGTTGAGGAACTAAACGGATTCTTCAGAACCAAACCAATTCCTTGAAAACATGATGTAAATCAACCATATGGCAAATATCAAACAGGAGATTAATTGCCAAACACGACTTAGTTTTGAGTATTAATAATGACATAGATAGATGCAGATATGGATGGTTCAGTAACGCAGACTAGACTACATGACAACCTTATAATTTCAAGAACAATGTGCATGTCCAATTCTAGAAATACTAGGATCCAATTCTAGAATTGTTAAGGTACAATTCCAGTTCTGCTTCTCACAAACTAGTAAGCGACCAATATACACGACCCATATACAGATATACTTGACCAGACTAAATAGAACATTTTTGCATCAATCAATAACTCCATCAGTTTGCATGATCGAAAAGAATTAAGTTCCCACACTACACATTGTTTTTAGCTTCCTCTACGTACCTAAGTTGATGCATAAGCAACAAGAAATATTCGAAGCAGCATCAATCTTGGGACAAGCTACTCTAGCCAAAACAGATAGAACATGTTGATAAATAATTCAGTGCAAAGTTAATTGTTTCGATAGGCAAAATATCATAGAGCAAAAAATTTGTTTGACAGAAAGACTAAAGGATCAACCAAACCAACTACAGTTTGAGGCAGTTAGTGTTGAGGAACCAAACGGATACCTCGGAAAACAAACCTGATGTCGCAACAAACATTTATCGATATCAAAGAGCAGATGAATTGCCAAGCATAACTTAGTTTTGGGGTACTATTAATAATTATCATAGATAGATACAGGCATGGATGGTTCAATAACACAGATAACAAAGAACTTAGCTGTAACCCACACAAATAGAGTTGATTTAGATAGATAGATATGCTAGATAAAACAATGCATAGGACCAGACAGATCAATCTCTTTCTCAGTTGGATTCACTCAAGCTAGAGCCACCACCATATTGTCCTCCTCCTCCTCCTCTCTGCAGAAGTGAAGTGGACAGAGCAATCACCTCCTCCTCCCCTGGATTGTTAGTCGCAGGCAATGAGGCAATGCGGGTCGCTGGGGTCACCGAATTCGACGCCGGCCTCGAGTGCCTTGTTTACACAGTCACGCCACATCTCCTTGCAGTATTGCTCAAGCTCGGCGAACTGCTTGGTGAGCTCCTCGTCCACGTCGCTAGAGTTGAACTCAAAGAAATCGTCACCGAAAAACTCGTACTCGTCGAAGAGCCTGTCGATGTACGACCTCTCCGCCTGGTTCTTCTCGGCCTCGACCAGGGCTGCAGCAGTCAACGCCTGCTTCTCGGCGGCCTCGACCAGCGCAACCAACGCCTCTAGCAGGGCCTCTACCGACCTCTTGTCGACGTCCATCGCCTCCTCCACTGAACTACCGGCGGCTTTGTTCTTTATCTCCAACGCCTCTACCACCACGACCAGGGCCTTGCGCATCTTCTCCTCCGTATGGATCATCACCTCCTCGGCAATTACCAGCTCGCCGGAAGAACAGGCCATTGCTCCTCGACTCGGCGCCGAGCGATTCTCTTGGATCTCTGGTGGATTGCTTGGAGATGATCTGCTGTTTGGGGCGCGATGGGGATCAAAGTATCAAACCCTAGGTAACGATACTCGCCACCCGGGCTCGATCGGACGCAACTCACCCAACGACCGGCCGGGCCGGACTCCAACTGCACACACAAGCAAATTATTTGTCTTTCTAAAAAAAACAAATTATTTGTCCACACCTTACCATTTGTTTTTTTATGTACCGACCATATACACCTCTGTGTTCCTAAGAAAACAGTGAGATTTGTTAATAACTACCAGGCCACACATTGTAGATACTCCACCACGATCTGACACCGATGATGGCATGTCACACTCAGTTATGATATGCTAGTCCTTGTAAGCACACCAATTCTTATTACGCTCAGAGCTTGCACATGTCAACATACATATGTTTGCATTCAGTGACGACAGTGAGCCACACCTTTCCGGATTATTGGTCGCGCACAACTACTCATATCTACCTCTGTCTATGGAAGCGGTTCTTCATTCTTTCCTACCTCCACCAATTTAAGTGTGCACAACACAATCTATACCATGAAATGACCCCGTGCCCCTGTCCTAATACAACCCAATTGTCCATCTTACTCTGATGGTCTATCCAACGTTTCAACGGTCCGGTTGTCGACCGGAGCACAAGCTTTAATTGTTTTGCCGAACCCTTCTCCGCTCAACGTACAACGCCTCCTTAATTTCTCTTCATTGTATTCGGTCGCTACCTTCTAGTCTTATGTCTAGCACAAATACATTTTATGAAATCAGCCGCCTCCCCAGCCTGCTAGATCCATTTAAACGTGACCTTCTATCGTAGCAATATTGATTTTCCATGTGCAAGATATATCCCTAGACGTATGAAACATCTTTTGTGATATTAACATCCTCCCCTTGCCTCGTTTCAAAAAAAAAAAAACACCCCCCTTATAAAAAATCGAACAAAGGTGATGCAACAGCTCCAACGCGTCGTGGCAAATCCCCATTAGTTACAAAATGGCAATTTTTCAAGGCCTCAAAGGGCAAGCGAAGATATTTATGTGACACCATGGCTAACCTAACTTGGGTCGCGGACATCGCCATCCATGATTTTTCGGTGGACCACATTGCACAGTATATCAACCTCCGGGAGTTCCTTCAGGACATCGTTCTGTTTCTTGGTACAGATGAACTATCTCTTGGATTTTGGCGGAAAGTTGAAACTATTCGGCTGGATCGGCCTATAGGGCGCAGTTTATTGGGTCTACGCCTTGCTCCTTTGAGAAGATTGTTTGGAAGGTTCAGGCGCCTCCAAAATGGTGTTTCTTTGCTTGGCTTATCGTCGAAAATAGGCTTTGGACCTCCGACCGTCTCGCCATCAGGGGTTGGCCTCACACCCCGCAGTGCCAGCTCTGCAGATGCCATGCTGAGACGGCGCGACACATCCTCTTCGAGTGTCGTTACTCCAAGCGCATTTGGTTGTCCGCCACCTCCTGGCTCTCATGTCCGGCCCTCCTGCAATTCCTTGGTTCGGGTAGATCAAATGTTGCAATATTGGCACGCTTTGGCTAGAACGCCAACTGCTCATCCCAAGGGCTTGCACTCGGCAATCACGCTCAACTCCTGGGAGATTTGGAAAGAAAGAAATGCGAGGGTATTCAACAACAAATTCATGATGCCTTCGACACTCATTCAAAAGGTCAAAGATGAAATCAAGAATTGGATCTTGGCGGGTGCGAAACATTTAGCGGAAATAATCTCTTAGGGCAGTCAATTTTCACCTTAATGTCCTTTTTTTCTAATTTTTGCCTTTGGCCGTCACATGTTTGCTCCTTCTATATCAATATCAAAGGCAAATCTTTTGCCCTTTAACTAAAAAAAGACTATTAAAGTGTTGCATATTGTTCTATTGAAGCAATGTCCAACATATGGCTAATGATTGATGTCGTGTTGTGTACCCCCCTCGCCGCCCTGTATCTCTCACCGCTTAGTCCCCACCACCTTGACTACGGTGCAGCTATATAAGGTGTTAGACGGTTGGAGCACCATCGTTCCCTTAATACATTCAAAATGTACTTATAATTTTGATTGATGTATGTTGTTATTATATCATTATTAGTGCATACTTTATACATTATCTTATATCATTTTAAAATGTTTTCATTCTAGTTTATTAACACATTGTGTCAAGTGTAAATTGATGTTTTCTGCCTGTTTTTACATCACATGTATTACACAGGCAATTTTCGGGAAAAATGGCAAATGAAATAAGTTTCCGAGCAAATTTACTATCATTTTTCCATAGGCCGTCGACATGCGATGTTTTAAGGAAATCTCCGTCTTTACATTTACCCGCCAGCCAGCCATAAAAACGACAAGCAACAAAGCAATTTTGAACCGCTTCATTTTTGTGTAAAAAAGAGAGCAAAAGAAGAAGAGGTTTGCTTCAGTGCTCCTCCCTTGACAAAACTTGAAGGGGTAACTTTGTCTGGTTATTTGTTTCGTTGGGCCTGCAAAGACTAGATTCAAACCTCGTATTACCCAGCATATTCATACAGTATAGGTACAAGATCCAAAAAAACTTACGGTGAAAGATTAAAAAAACATAGTAATCAACTATATTTGTTACTAAAACCATATTAGTTAGCATATATGTGACATAAAAGCAATAAATAATTCAAAGATTTAGATGTGAGCTACTGTCACGAGAAACGATCTCTAGCTAGCTAACTAGCTAAAGTTAGTTGAGGTAGATCGCGATCATGCTTGTGTTGTTTGCATTTGAAATTTTATCAAGGGAGGAGCACCGGAGCAGAAACCAAAGAAGAAACAATGGTGAACACAAGAAGAGCAATTGCAGCTCGGACTCAGAACCGGGTCTGTTATCAGTGAGGACAATATAGCACTCGCATCTTCTTCCTGGTTACAAGAAAAGTCGTCTTCAAGGTGCCATTATATATATCCAGCAACACATAGACTTACAGGAATATCATCATTCGGGGACAAGCTACTCTAGCCAAAACTGCAAGCAGATGTTGATGAACACTTCAGTGCAAAGTTAATTGAATGCAAAAGATTGACAAGAGTTGCGCTTAATCCAATATTGCTGCAAGTAGGGATTTGAATTGTCCTTTTTTATCTTCACATTTGACCTTTTTCGTTAGGTCAAGAATAAAAACATAGTTTTACTAAACTTTATACATTGAGTATTAGATATCCATATGTGGATGAATGTTTTATATTCAGGTTTTATTAATTTCAGGCTACACGGAGTTCGGTCTCAATTTATAGTTTTGCTTCAATAGCAATGCCATATTCATTGGCTATTAATTCGCTCAAGGATGAAAAAGAGGATCCAACATGGCAAAGTAAGTAGCCATTAATTTATTGATTTCACAAGATAGAAGTACAGCATCATGAGATAACACACGAAATACAAAAATGGCAACGCGCCCAATAGCCGACGCCACAAGAATCTGCAGAAGTTCTCGATCTCGATCAATCCAAAGAGTAAAACTAACCAATTATTACCAGTCGATCGAGACAGAGCCTCTCAGTGTCAACCGCGCGAGCAGCTTGGGTATCTCAGTTGGTGGTGTTGAAGCTGAGGAGCTTCCACGTCTGCGACCCAGGGATGCCGCACACGGTGGACGCGTACCTGCCGTTGGCCCCGGTGCCGTTCTTCACCGTGAGCTCCATCCAATAGCACCTGTAGCCGGCGGCGCCGCCGGACGCCGAGGACCAGCACTGGGACGTGCTCTGGTAGTACATGCTCAGCCTGAGGGAGAGCTTGTACACGGTCACCGAGAACGTCCCCAAGCTCTTTACGAAGCTGGTGGTCACGTCCTCCTGGTACGTGTACTCGGATGGCCGCGTCGCGACGGCCACCGTCGCCACCGGCAGCACCGTGGCGGTGACAACGACGATGAGAGCTAGCGCAGCAAGAACCGCCGATTTCTTCATGATCAACTAACTAGCTAGCAGCCACAACCGCCGATTTTTATAGTTACCTGCTGGAGGTAGATAGCTAACTCTGTTTGTGGGATGAATAGGCACGGGATACTTTCACTATATATATAGCCTGCATTAGATGAGATGGCTAAGAGACATCTGAGTATCTGACCATCCAGGGGAAGTTGTGACTAAACCCCATGACAGCTATACATCGCCATACTTTTTGGAGTTTTTCTTTTTTATATACCTCTCAGACAATACAATGTATAGGTATGAAATTTTCCAGGTCACTAAACATTAGAACTAGAATTTGGAAGAATAAATTCAGTGAACTGGAATGTTTCAAATTCGAAACTTGTATTGTATGGAGCTCTTACAAAGTTCAACAATACGTGCGTGAGAGCAGGTAAAGCGACTAGGTTTCCCTGCCTCTCGTCGGCGGCCGTTGCTGATCTGCCCTGCCTCTTTTGGCTTCGCGTCATGGAGACGCGGTGGATATCGACACTCATTGGCGGGAGGGCTTCGTTTTTGGGTGCTAAGGTCAAGGTTTGTTGGGGCGGCGCTGAGATGGCGGCGGCGGCGTCTTGTTTCAATAAAATTTCCCTGACTTCAGTCCCGTCTCGATGATGACGTCGAGAAGTGTGTGGGAGTGGTGTGGTCTCGAGAATTTCTTCTGGCGGTGGCGTTCTCCGGATCGTCAAGGAGCTTCATCGACGATTCTTCTTTCTTCTTTGTCTCCAGGACAGATGTGGTCTTTTAGACCCGTTCGACGACTTTCCGTCGCTCGCGGAAGAGCGGCACCGGCGGCGTGTCGTCGACACGGTCTGGAGGTTGAAGAGGAAGGGCACCTCAAGGATTTCGTTGTAATTTTCGTTTTCGTTGAGGGGTTTTGTACTGTTCGGTGTTTCTTTTGATGTCAGGACCTTTTCCTTAAAAATGCTTGTATCGTATGGTTTGAGATATATAAAAAAGATATAAATTATTTGAGGGAAAAAAGAACTAGCATAGATCTCGATGCGCCTATGAACAGTCCAGATAAAGGTGTGTAGCCGTGTAGGTGAGTGCCCTGCTCAGAAAATCAACTCTCGACCTTCTATGCTGGCCAAAACACATGTTCACCAGAGAAGGCTAGCTAGACACATTAAGCTGGACCTTGAGTGAGGCAGTGTGAATCGTACGTGTGGAAATGATTCTTCTTAGGTACTTCCATGCATGGGTGTTTGTGATCGAGGTCGAGGACCTACACACGAGCGTGGAGATTGGTGATGCGACCAAGTATGAAACCCTATTCTAGTTAGTTGAATGGCGTTCCTTGGTTTTGCTACGCAGGTACGTAGGTGCCGCGCGGAATAACGCAGCAAGAACCGCCGATTTCTTCATGATCCGCTAACTAGCTAGCAGCAACAACCGCCGATTGTTATAGTTACCTGGCTGGAGGTACCTAGCTAACTCTGTTTGTGGGATGAATATGCACGGGATACTTTCACTATATATAATTATATATAGCCTGCAGCAGATGAGATGGCTAAGAGACATCTGAGTATCTGACCATCTAGGGAAAGTTGTGACTAAACCCCATGACAGCTACATCGCCATACTTTTTTTAGTATTTCTTTTTTATATCTCTCAGACAATAGAATGTATAGGTATGAAATTTTCCAAGTCACTCAACATTAGAAATAGAATTAGAAAAAAAAATCAGAATATTTTGCACAATTAAAAATTTCAAATTGTTTAATTAAAAAAAATCAGTAAACATATATATTTATATGTAATGTCATGGAACTACTTTTTCCCATATTCTAACTGAGATACTTCAGTGAATTGGAATGTTTCAAATTCAAATATTGTATTAATTGTATGGAGCTTACACAGTTCAACAGTACGTGCGTGAGAGCTGGGTAAAGCGATTAGGTTTCCCTACCTCTCGTCAGCGGCCGTTGCTGATTTGTCCCGCGTCTATGGCCTTCACACCATGGAGACGCGGTGGATCTTGACACTAGTTTGGCGGGAGGGCTCGGTTTTCGGGTGCTAAGGTCAAGGTTTGTTGGGGTGGCGCTCAGATGGCGGCGGCGTCTCGTTTCAATGAAGTATCTCCGACTTTAGTCCCATCTCGATTGCGACGTCGAGAAGTTTGTGGGAGTGGTGTGGTCTCGAGGATTTTTTTCCGGTGGTGGCGTTCTCCGGATCGTCAAGGACCTTCATCGACTATTCTTCCTTCTTCTTCGTCTTTAGAACGGATGTGGTCTTTTAAACCAGTTCGACGACTTTCGGTCCGCAATCAACAACGTTCGGCCGGCTCGCGGAGGAGCGGCAGCGGCGGCGTGCTGTCGACACGGTCTGGAGGTTTTTAAAACGAAGGGCATCTCAAGGATTTCGTTTTCGTAGAGGTGTGTTGTACTGTTCGGTGTTTCTTTTAATGTCATGATCTTGTCGCAAAAAAAAGTTGTATTGTATGGTTTGGCATATACAAAGAAGATAAGTTATTTGAGAGGGAAAAAAGAACTATCACAGATCTTGTGATGCGCCTATGATCAGTCCAGATAAAGTTGTGTAGGTTAGTGCGGTGCTCAGAAAATCAACTCTCGACCGTCTATGCTGGCCAAAACAAATATTCACCAGAGAAGGCTAGCTGGACTGGATATTAAGCTGGACCTCGAGTGAGGCAGTGTGAATCGTGTGGAAATGATTCTTCTTAGGTACGTACTTCCATGCATGGGTGTTTGTGATCGAGGTCGAGGACGTACACACGAGCGTGGAGATTGGTGATGCGACGAAGTATGAAACCCTATTCTAGTTAGTTGAATGGCCTTGTTTGCGTGGTTCCTAGCTTGGTTTTGGTACGCAGGTAGGTGCCGCGCGGAATAACGAGGCCACCGGGCGCGAAAGCTCAAGCACCGACATCCGGTGGTCAACTAGCAACGGAGGAGGCCAGCTGGTAGCTAGCGCTAGCTTAATTACCATGTCGGCAAATCACGCGTGTGTGTAGAATCATGAATATTTTGATCGAGCTGGGGAAGTCAAACGGTTCTTAAACTCATGCTGTGTGTTCTGCCTAAATAGTTTCTACCACTAGCTAGTACAAAAACAGTGTACTACTACTTATAAACGACGCACCAAAATGATTCATCTAAACGGTGAAGGCAATGGAATCATATTGTATTTACGATACAAACCTTTTCACATTAGTTAATTTTATAAGTATTTGCTACATCTAGTATTCTTGTTATATTGTTGTATACATAAGGACTTTTTTTTGGTTTTTGAAAAGGCTAATGTATTGGCCTCTACATCGATCGATCGATGCATCTAAGCCATTTTATTTCATTATATAAAAGATCGGTACAAAGAAAAACCAGTAGGCGAGATGACTCGCGAGAATAACTCATTCCAGGAGGCTAGGACTATCTCTATGATAAAAGCCCGCAACAAAACAAAAAGTATATAACTCATAGAGTCATAGGCTAAGAGTTCAAGATGGGACCACACCACATACAAAAAAGATAAGTTGTCTCCATTGTATGTATTGTTCATCGGTGTCTAGCAATTTCAGAACTTTGATTTACATTTCAGGCTTCCAACTAGGGGTTTGGGTGGCTATGCGGATGACATCCCACAAACGGGCACTATGCTTCCTCTGCGGTATGTGGCCGGATTCGTTCCATCTGTTTTGCCGTCGGTCGATGAAGAGGGACGTGTGACAGAGCTCGCAAGTTGAGGGCCATCACCTTGCCTTGGCAATCCTACTTTTATGTTAATATGGAAGTGTTCACTTGAATCTAAATAAAATAAGAGAAAAACGTTCGATGATATAATTTCACAAGAGAACAACTTGTTTAGATGAGCAAAATAACAAAACACAAACTTCTGAATCGGCCGTTGTTTCACCTACAAAATCCAAAACATAGACAATTTGTCGTTGCATGTGTGAGGAGATCCTTGATTAAGATCTTAAACTCATGCATCAAAAGAATACTTCCATGTGGTACATGCATGCGGCGAAAAACAAGAGGAACATACCACCAGAAAAAAGGCACAAACAAAGAAACGACAAGATATGTTTGTTTCAGTTAAATAAAAAAAAAGTTAGCATGTAAATACTCAAAAATCAACGTAATGATATCGATTAGCCACAAATTGCAGAACCAAACAAGTCACGATCTCACTTTCCTACAAAAAAAAAATGGGAAATCAAATATTGCTCTCTCCACCATTGTAGCCCTCAAATATATTTCAATGTTGCATGATGTCTTGCATGACAATAATCAAACCTTCACATATAGGAGATAAACTTCATCTTCGGCTACTCCAACCTTCTCCTTTGGGCTAGCTATCATACATGTTTATCCACCACATGAACACAATATCTGTTGTCAGTGAGCTAGGAATACCATCACTATGCTTCTAGCTCTTACCATAGAAGAAAATGAAAGCCTTGGCATTTACATGCAGGCTCATATATAGCCTTTTAATTCCTCGTTGCATTAAAATCCAGGCAACCTGTGATCAAACACGTCTATGTCCATAATGTTACCACTGAACCTCACCTTTACATACGTGTAGTGATAGAGAGATCAAACGTTGAAAATTAAAACTACTCATGGGAAGACGCTTTAATTCAAGGCAACCGAGTGAGGATGAGGTAGTATTTTTTTCTTTATATGCCTTCATATGAACATCATATATCTTTGGCGCACCTGGAATCACGAGAATTTTAAGACACATTTAACAATGAAGAACAGTAAAGAAACTACGCCAATGACCTGATTACGAACTCCTCGAAACAATCACATTGTAGATGTTTATTTGCTAACACCAAATCATACTCTGGAAACCACTTCCAAGATATATATTGTTAGGCCATACGCTTTGTATATAGATCTGCCGAGGATTTTTTAATGCAAGTTTGCACATTAATTTATTGATGCGTGCAGTTTTCAGAAATGGATTCCATTTTAAAAAATCAACTTATAAAAAATAAATTATTTAGTTAATGTTTGGCAAGTTGTCCCTTTTTATGATATGTATTATATGGAAAAATATACATCTTAGTTGGTAAAAATAATTACGGAAAAAATATAAGAGTTCAGTATAAATATCAAAATATGACTGACCTGATCAGGTACACCCATGTATATAGCGCAGCAGTTCAATTCGCTTTGCTTGCTTTTCAGCTGTTGTGAGATTCTCCCTGGTAGAGTTGGGGTTATGTTTTTCCCACTCTTCATCCCTTGTTGTCACGGTCCACTACACAATACAGAATGTAAGTGCTAAATATTTTTGAAGGAATTATTATTATAATCATAAGGGCTAACAATCAGTTTTAAAAGGCACAAATTTGAGTTATTCTTCAACTCTGAGACATGGCAATTTCTAAATAAAGAAAAATAAACGTTATGATACGACAAACTCGGCACGGGTTTAATACGACTCGTGCATCAGGTCAAGTAACAATGTGGTAAGAAGTTAAAGTTAATTCTATAACGTTCATATTCGTGTTCAGCAAACCAGTTTGATTTTTATTTGCAAAACATTGAAATGTAATGATGGAAGTCTTAAACAATAAACCTCTCTAAATTATGTACATATCTGCAATAAAAACACATCCAACATCCCTCGGTTCCCCACCAGCTAAAACAAGCAACTTGCGAGATGTTGTAGTCCTCCAGCCCCAAAAGGCTCTGACCCAAGGGCACCCGACACAGCGAAGATAACATAACCTCCAAGCGTCGCTGCACCAACCTCTATTTTGGTATGTAATATCATAGTCCTCTATTTTGACAGCAAAATTATAAAATTGCTACTTGCCAAAGAATATATATAAACGGGGTAGTCATTTTTTTCACTAGCAAAAGGACACTTGGTATTAAGCAGAAAACATTTCACTCTTATGCGGATCATAAACTCAACATTATCATTGCTAGCACTTGTCATAATAATAAAATGTTTATCATCATATTTCTTGGCTCTCATTACAACTTATTTTACTCAGGTTGCTATAATATGTAACCACTAGCGTGTATTCTCGAAATCACATTATTCCCAGATGACCAAGTTGAACGAAAAGATGACTTACAGGTTGGTTGTTGGTTGTAAATGATTAGCTCAAATTGCAGTATTACTATTTCATTTTCCTCTAAACTTTGATCATTTGCTTATTTTCTACGGGCCCAGTAAAGCAACAAGGCGAATGACTTGATTACAAACTCCTGAAAATATCATATTGTAGATGTTTATTTTCCAACACCACACCATACTCTAGAAACCACTTCCAATATATTGTTAGGCCATACACTTTGGATATAGATCTGTCGAGGATTTTTAATAAAAGTTTACCCATTAATTTATGGATGCATGTAAGTTTGAGAAGTGGATTTCATTTAATTATAAATTTATTTTAAGGTGTATTGTATTAAAAATTGAAAAAAAATATTTAATGTTTAGCAAGTTGTCTTTTCTACCGATATGTATTTTAAATAACTAGTTAACCTCCCCGATGTTAAAATTATTACGGAAAAATATTAGAGTTTAGTATAAATATGTGGCAGTACCATTACAAAACAACAAAAGGTCCTATCAGTCTCGCTTACTGATGGGCGTAAAGATAATACACTTAGATTGAGCTCCAAGTGCAGAGTTTGTAGATGTGGAAAGGGTGACTCGAGGGTTTATATCGAACTCTCGGGGAATTGTGTGTAGAAGATTTACCCTCTTGTCCTTCTCCTGATTACCTGCAAAACAAAACAAAACAAGATGTTTTGTGCCCCCAACCTCACCAAGTGGTTGTCAAGCACAACGTGTGAGCAAAGAGATGAAAACAAAGTAAATGCAAAACATAAATAAATATGCAATGGTAATATATAAGAGTGCAAGGATGGTATAAATGATGGTGGATGATGTTTTTGTGATTTGTATGGTGTTTGCAAGATGTAAAGTGTTTTTGTATTTTCGGATCTAATAATAGCAGAAAATATAAAGTGTAATAAAAGTTTTGGAAAGGTGTTTCTTATGATTAAAAATGGACTGGGGTTCATGGTTTCACAAATGCACTCTCTCTTTTATATAGTGGTAGACAATGGAACATAGGAATTGACATATGAGATTGCAACAAGTCAAGTTATTAATAATATGGGCATCACATCCTAACATAGAAATCTTTTGGTTATTAATCTCTCTTATACTCCACCAAGATGCGAACTAAATCATAACACCTCAGTAATTAAGATAAACAGAGTATAGCTTTAAGTTCAATGCCATGAAGTTTAAATAAGAACATGCTAGATCTAGTCATGGTGATAGTGGCAATGTCACCCACATACCCCCGGTAGCATGGTATTTCCTTTATCCTTATTGAGGGAACAAAGTAAGGTAAAAACCCAATTGGATCACGGTATTGCTGTCAACTTACCACAAAACCACCCCCCGTTACTCCAACTAATGCACACGTTCCCGCTCACACGCTCTCATACACATGTTGGATCAAAACACATAGACAAGAACGGGGTACATAATATGCATCTACTTTCATAACAAAGACATAATATTGGCAATCATCATAACATATATCAACTTAAGAGATCCACCACAAAGGTATTACATATATGACCATAATCATGTTCAGCAGCTCATATGGCACTAATTAGTGAAGCTCAAGAGAGAGGAGAGATACATAAGTTACTTCCACAAACCCATAGTCCAGGGGTGGACTACTCCATCTTCATCATGGAGACGGTGGAGAAGTCGTTGGAGAAGGTGGAGACCACACCGGCAGCGCCCGCCGGAGTTTTCCCCCTCCAATCTGCAGCTCTAGGTCTCTGTTTCGTGGTTTCTGTGTTTCTGCGGCGCTCCCTTCCGAAAGGGTTCGGAAGACTATTTTTATAGCCGTTTTTAGGTCAAGACGAAGCCACGGAGACGAAGATCGACGGCATCGGAGCCACGAGGGGAAGTTGGTGGGCCCCACGCGGCCAAGGAGCGGCCAAGGAATCTGGCCACGTGGCCCCCCTCTTTTCCTCCTCGGACTTCCTTTTCTGCTCTTCCTTCGCTTCTAAGCCTTGTTCCTTCAAAAAAAATGATCCCCGTGAAATATTAGGTCATTTGCACGTCGTTTGGGTCCCTCAAACATCAAAATATAGAAAAAAGTGTTTTCTGACAGCACAGGGTTAATTTCCATAAATAGGGAAAGTGTGAAATATTCACCAAAACATTATAAAACATTGATATAACCCTTATATGATGCAAATATGGATGAAATATGAGTAATACAATGCAAATTTCATGTATGCATTTTACATGCATCACTTACCCCCCCCCCCCCCCCCCCCCCCCCCCACCCCACAAACTGTGATGTGTGCACATGACTCAATGTCCACTCGCGAATGTAGAAAGCATAATCCTGGAAAATAGGAAATAACTGAACTTGCTGCCAATTGCCACCATCAAAAGATGTGCGGCATTCAGCGCAATAACAGCAGGGGTCGGCTTGCTTGTTGAGAGCACACAAGCAAACAGAGATGAGCTCGGTACCACTCAGCAAGCACATAGTCCAGATTCGTGAGAAGGGGAAGAGAGTAGTAGGTTCTTAATTACATCAGAACAGATTGGGTCGTTCTCTTTGTCGCCGCTGCCTCCTCCTCCTGCTCTCGCCGCTCCTTCTGTCTACAGATGTGTGCCAGGGCTCACTTTCCTGCATGAGAAAATGAGGCAATTGCACCATTAGTCGTAGAACTCGCCGAAATTATGCCATTAGTATCATCCGGTAGTGACTTTGCCTTGTTGTATGATCAAACCGGTGACAATAGTACGACGTGACACATGCTGGGTAGTTGACCGGAAAGGGTTACCTATTTTTTGCGAAATTAACCCTAGAGACTCGATGATTGTCGTCGTTTGGGCAAGATATAAATGTTTGGTGCACCCTAGGATCATTCCCTAGTTTTGTTTAAATGAAAATATTTTGGTTACTTCCCATTACATTAGCCAACACAGCAGTTAGATGATGTATCAAAAATAAAATGTTATTAGAAATTAAACTCTATTGGGCGCCATGAACGTATTGGCTATCGCAAGAAAAAAGATGTTTCCAATGCGTGATCGATGTTGTGGCTTGGAGATTAACATGGCAAGCCCATTGGCTTCAATCAGATAACTGTCTTTTAACTGCAGTCCAAAACTATTCAGACAACTAGTTCTTAACTTGCTTAAGAAGGACATCTTAGTCAGAAAGATACACCAAATGAAACCTACACTTCATGAGATACAAAATTAAATCGTGAGAGAAACTACACCGCCAGGCAAAACAGCTAGGATATTTGAACAAAATCAGCCATAGCAAAATCACCCTCATTGGTACGAGCTGAAGCACACAGTTTAGTGCAAGGTTACATTCTTTTGGTATTCTTATTAAAGATTGAGACATACATCCCATGTTTTGGAGAATCATATCATTTGGCAGAGGGAGTTGTGAGACAAAAAAAACACTGCGGACTCGAGTTAAGGACCGGAGAGAGTGAGCTATTTTTTTGTGAAAACAACTTGTGAAACTTGATTGGATGTCGCAGCTTGGGCAAGATATACTGTTTGGTGCACTCTAGTTTCATTCCCTAGTACTTTTATGATACACAACTTTTTGTTACATTAGCCAACAAAGCTCCTTGATGATGTATAAAAAATATAATTGTTGTCATAATTTAAAATGCCTAGAGGCGGTGGATTATTGACGTGCATCACATATGAAAAAAAATGTTTCTAGTGTGTGATCGATGTTGGTGTGCCTGTGCCGGTTGGCTTCAAACAGCTAAACCGCCTTTTAATTGCAGTCTGAAACTGCTCGCACAACTAGTCAACTTACTAAAGCAGCACATGTTAGTCAGAAAGAAATCACGAAATAAAACTTTCTCATCCCATGGAGAGAAATATCGTTTGGCAGAGGGAGTCGAGAGACCAAAAACATTGCGGACTTGACTTAAGACCAGATACATTGGTCCAACAATGAGTATGAACTGCAGCGATGCCAATAGCAAACAGAGAATTGATCTCAAAACATACTTAATAACATTTAGATAGATACAAGAATGGATGGTTCAGTAACATTGATAGGCAGACCTTAAGCTATGGTTTGATATAGAGAGAGATATGGGACATGGACACTTGGATTCAAGCTAGAGCCATCATACGACATACTGTATGTCCTCTCTGCAGTTTAATTCTCAGAGCAAAGCTAGAGCCCGTGCTTCTGAAAACAAAAAAATAGACTCGTGTAGCAAATACGCACGCGGCATGTAACATCGAAAAAATCCCCAAAATCTCAAAAAAATGCTAACCTTCACGGTCGACCATGGAGTCACCGCCATGGCCGTTTCGGGCTCATCGGACACGAATCCGCCACGCCGGAGGTCCATCGGCACGAGATCGGGTGAACCCCGACCAATCCATCTGGGAGGCGTCGTCTTCTCCAAATCGTCGTTGGCGTGGAGGAGTGAATGTGGCGGAGCTTGAAAGTTGAGATGGCACAGCCATGGGGGTAGGAGGCGCACTGGACTTGGCGCGGGATTGCAGAGCTCAAGGCGGTACAGCCATGGCTAGCTGGACTCGGCACGGACGGAGCAAGGCTGTGGGGTGGCGGAGCTTGGGGTGGCAAGCAGCACATTTTAGTCAGAAAGGAATCACCAAACAAAACTTTCTCATCCCATGGAGAAATATATCGTTTGGCAGAGAAAGGAATCACCAAAGTAGTCTTACATTTTTTAGAGTATATATGCCAAACAGTTCAGGCTCTCTGATTCATACACATACGTTTAGTTTCACCTATAAATTCGACCTACAATTAGTGTTGTCACAAGGTATATCGCAAGGCAAATTCAGCCACACAGATAAATTGTCTAAATGACATGGTGTCATGGTAATAAGAAACATCTAAAAGACTAGAAAGACAAGTCTTCTCTAAATATAAATATCCTGTTTTCATAAAAACAAACTTATCCTCAAACCATGTTTGATATTTCAGAAATGAACGCACTGTCAGTATTAAAATAACCAAGCACCACTTGGAACCATCTGCTCTAAGCTATAGCTGTAGTTACAGCCTAGTGTATTGTCTGGAGCCGAGCACTACTTCGAACCATCTTCTCTAAGCTCTAGCTTTAGTAACAGACTAGTCTGCACTGAAACAACTCGAAAATTGTTTGGATCATCAGCCAACTTGTTTAGTTCAAAAGTCATGACTAATCTAACAGAGCAGTAAGAATATTAACCTTTTTAGAGAGAGATGTCAGAATATCAACGCTTTTCATAAGTTGCTACTTTTGCTGAACTAGTGTATGCCTTGCAGTGCAAGTTGGTAAATTCATTTTCGGTAGAACTTGGAAATTTTGATTTTCCAGTTTGGTTGCTAACTGAATTTTCAGCACTGTAGTGGTTTCAGCAGTGCACGGTGTGGTGTTAACTGAATTTTCAGTTTCATTATTGCAAAGTACCACCATTTCTAGTGCAGGTTGCAATGTCAACTGAAAAGGATCCCAACATAGACGGATACAAGGATGGGTGAATAACAGAGATGGGCATAACTTGGTTTATGAGTACTAAAAACAGAGATGGATACATGTATGGTTCAGTAACTTAGATGGGCATAACTTAAGACTTGCAGAGAACAACCAAACTAAATCCTCAGAAGCCTGATGGTGCAATTAATCCTCAGAAGATGAATTGCCACACATAACCTAGTTTTAGAGTATAGCATAGATAAATACAGGCATGGAAGGTTCCATAACATGGTTTCTGCTCCGGTGCTACCCCCCTGCCAAAATTTCGGAGGCGAATAGGCAACTCCCAACAGGAAAAAAAAACAATCAAAACAAACTTTCCCCTTCAAAGTTTGGATAGGGGGGGAGCACTGAAGCAAACCTCCCATAACATAGATGGGCATAACGTTGCTGCAAGACACAGTTGATACCAAAGATGAGTTACGGACGAGACACATTAGTTCCGTAATGCAAATTAATGTGAAATGCCACACTGTGAATGAATTGCAACCATGACATGTAAATAGCAAACAGAGAATTAATTGGTCACCAAAGGTGCCATAATTAGTTCAGGAGTAGTAAAAACATAGATAGATAGATAGATACATGGGAGGTTCAATAACATAGGCGGGCATAACTTAGTCTAGGAGTAGGACTAGCTTAGATAGATACATGGAAGGTTCAATAACTTAGATGGGCATATAACTTAAGCTGCAGTTGATTAGAGATACTAGGTAGCTAGATATGGGATACGATCATACGAAGGACCAGAGAAACAATCTTGTCACTCGGGAGCCATCATACACATATCTGCAGTTTAATTCTCAGAGCAAATAAATAAGCTCCTCCGCTGGCTTTCAGAGCTCAGGGTCAAGGAATTTGAAGGTACTCATGTTCTTGTTTTCCTTGCACAGCTGCTGGTGGTATTCGTGCGTCTTGGCGACTCCGTCGAGGAACTCGTCGTCCACCTCAAAATAGCCCAGGCGATCAACCTCCTCACGGACCTTGTCCTGGAACAGCTTGAACTGCTTGCAGATCCTCTCGGCACGGGCAGCTGCTTCCCTGTGCAGCTGCCGCTTCTCCTCAGCCACTCCTCGGTGACGCCCAAGTACTCCGCAATGTTGTCGTCCCCTGAATACGGGATTCTGTGGTTCATCTCTGTCGGCATGGCTAGGACGCTAAGGACGTAGCCACTGTCGGCGTCAAGCCGATACCTGCCGGCAGGGGCCTTGCCCTTCTTCTCCGTCTGCTTCTTGTTCTTCCCTGTCTCGTTCTCGTCGTCCACAGGGGCCTTCTCCATCTTCTCCGTCTCGATTCTCTTCTCCCACTACAGGAAACAATGAAGAACCAACGGCCTGGATCCGGTGGATATATATAACCGGCCAAACCCTAGGTTAGGTACGGCGATATATGAGCCGGAGTCGACCCAACTCACGCACGGATTAGACCGGATCGGGCACCAACAGTATCGATAGTACCTATCTACTTTTAACATGTCGGCAATGTATACGAGGTTTTCAGATCGATGTACCAACCAAATACAAATATTGTAATGACCGTTGTTGGCGCCTGGAGCAAACCACTGTTGGGTATTACTGACCCTCTTATCACGGAATCCCTCGCTGTCCGAGATGGTGTGATCTTTGCAAAGCTGCGTGGTTTCTCTCATGTCGTGATGGAAACGGATTGCCCGGAGATGGCCAATCTCTGAAACACTCGGAGCAACACCAGGTCGGTGATTGCGCCAATTATCGTAGAAATTGGAGAGCTAGCTACTTCTTTTACTTCATTTGTAATTCAGCATGTTCGTAATCAGCCGGCTCATTTGTGTGCACGACATGCTTGTCGGCTGCAGGCGACTGACACTTGGTTGTCATCTGTTCCTAGTTTCCTTGTCACCAGCATTTTGGCTGATGACTCGGGTACCTTATTTGTTGAATAAAGCTCTCGTAAATTCCCGCAAAAAAATTACAAATATTGTATGGCAATCATAGACTACATGAGGAATTATAAGGACCTGGGAATTTTGTAAGGAAAATGGCGGAAGTAGTCAACAGATGGGGTTAGGGTTCACAACAACAACATATGAATATATTTTTAAACATCAAATCACAAATGTTTAAGGTTAATTTTCAATAGAGAACGCCTCGGCGTCGCCTAAGAGCGACCCGGAGGCGGCTAGGGTTTCTCTTCCGCTCGCTCGTATACATGTATGGTTCAGTAACTTAGATGGACATAACTTAAGACTTGCAGAGACCAACCAAACCAAATCCCCAGAGGCGTGGTGTTGCATTAAAACTCAGGCTACTAATGACAAAAGAGCTATTTTGGAGGCCTGAAGGTGACATCATGTCTAGCAACCAAAATGTAAATGATCATGGGAGATGCAGCATGCAGTCTTGGGACAAGCTATACCCTAGACAAAACAGCTAGAGGATCCTTATGAACACTTGAGTGCATAGTTAATTATGACAAAGGGCTAAATCAGGCGTTCCATAGAGCAAAGTTTTGTTTGACATGAAGACAGCAAAGATCAACAATACCAAATCCTTAGAAGCATGATGTGAGAATCAATCGCAACAATCATATGGCAATATCAAACAGAAGATTATTTGCCAAACATAACCTAGTTTTGGAGTATAGCATAGATAAATACAGGCATGGAAGGTTCCATAACATAGATAACAAATTAAAGATGGGCATAACGTAGCTGCAAGACACAGTTGATACCAAAGATGAGTTACGGACCAAACACATTGGTTCCCTAACGCAAATGAAATGCCACAGTGCGAATGAATTGCAACAAACAATGACATGTAAATAGCGAACAGAGAATTAATTGATCACCAAAGATAGTACCCTTAACTAGTTCAGGAGTAGTAAAAACATAGATAGATACATGGATGGTTCGATAACACATGCGGGCATAACTTAGTCTAGGAGTAGAGCCAACTTAGATACATGGACATGGATTGGATGGTTCAACAACACAGACCGATGGGCATAACTTAGTCTAGGAATATCTGCAGTTTAATTCTCAGAGCAAAGCTCCTCCTCCTCCGACTCCGAGTCGTAGAAGTCAAAGGGAGCGCTCTTCTTGACCTTGCGCAGCTCCTCGCGGTGTCGGTCCATCTCCTCAATGTCGTCAAGGAACTCGTCGTCCACCTCGAAGTAGCCCAGGCGATCCGTCTCCTCACGGACCTTGTCCTGGAACAGCTTGAACTCCTTGTAGACCCTCTCGCAACGGGCAGCTGCTTCCCTGTGCCCCTGCCGCTTCTCCTCCGGCCACTCCTCGGTGACGCCCAAGAGCTCCGCCAGGTTGTCGCCCGTCGAATAGGGGATGCTAGAGCTAGAGGGCGGCTCTGTCGACATGGCTAGGACGGTAATGACGAAGTCACTGTCGGCATCAAGCCGGTACTTGCCAGCATGGGCCTTGCCCTTGTCCTTCTTCTCCGTCTGGATGTCGTCGACCACCGCCGCTGCCTTGCCTATCTCCTCCACCTTGTCGTTCGAACCGGAACCCTCCGCCACCGGGGCCATCCGCTGAACCGCCTCCAAGTCCAAGATCACCGTCTCGTCGTAACCGGCCATCGTCGCTCCTAGATTCTCTTCTCCGGTGGATTGATTCGGAGGCGGCTGCGCTGGCGCTCAATCTCGATGTACTTCCTCCGTCCTAAAATAATTGTCTCAAATTTGACTAAAAGTGGACGTATCTAGACATGTTTCATATCAAAATACATCCACTTTTAAACAAACTTGAGACACTTATTTTGGGACGGAGGGAGTATATATATCCAACTCACGGTCACCGGATCGGGCACCAACTGGGCCTCCAGCCCATATATCTCCTTATTCTTATACAGTACAGTATCTATACTATTTTTTTACGGACTAACGGGAAGGAGCTCTGCCATTTCATTAAAGCAAGAGGGAACCAAATAAGGGTTACAAAGAATTTAGAGTGACGGCCAGAAAAGGCCGAAAAAAGCTAAGTAAACTACTCCCAAAACACCTCTCTCTTAAGAGGGAAACATCGGACATCATCTCGCACTAGTTGCAGTACTCCGCTTGCCGACATCGATGTTCCTTGAAAGTTTCGCCTGTTACGCTCATTCCACAGATGCCAGGTCACATAAGCCGCGAAGGTCATCTCCTTTCTGCGCACATCCTTTGCAGCAGTATTGCCAGCACCACGCCACCAAGTTGTCACCGATGGGCTGGACATGGCGACCGCAGCCAGGTGTGGACGGTCGATTGAGGCCAGGTACCACACCTCCTTTGCAAAAGGGCAAAGAAGTAGAATGTGAGCGGTGATTTCCACGACCTGATCGCAGAAGACGCAGATAGGCGAGTGCGGCCATCTGCGCGCAGCAAGCCGATCAGCCATCCACTCTCTATTTTGCAGTAGTAACTGCATGTAGTAGAACTTGATCTTTTGCTCCGCCTTGAGACTCCAGAGATTCTCAAGCTTCTCAAGCGAGGGGCGGTGTATCCGAGCGCAGAACTGAGCGGCGTAGGCACTCTTGGCGGAGTAGACGCCATTGACAGTCAAGTTCCAGTGAGTCTCGTCCCTGCCAACAGTTAGCACAATCGGCTGTATCAAGTGCCATAGCCTGACGAATTGTGCCAATTGCATGGCCGAGGAGATGCGATTGAGCCCCACGCCACCACCATCCAGCGCCCATTTGAGATGGCATCACGCACGGACAAATTCTTCCACCAAGCCAACGGGAAGACATCCGGTGCCAAATCCTTAGGATAGTTGCCATCTAGCCAGCGGGAAGTCCAAAACCCCGCCATGGACCCATCCTTGAGAAGGATTGTCGAGCAAGAGGCAAACAGGGCTCTGTCCAAACTGTTGCACGACACTGTGGTGCCAAGCCATGGTCGCTCAATGACATCCCATTCATACCGGAGCCACCGCAGCCTCAGAGCGTGCCCAAAAGACGTCAAATCTTTTATCCCCAGGCCGCCAAATTTCTTCGGAGCAGAAACTTGTTGCACCTCTTCATCTCCTGCGCACAGAGCGCGTGTCATACCCGGAATTTTTTTGCTGGAATGCCAAGTTTGCATCAAGCACTCTCCTCCCTGACCTCGCAATGCATCTGCAAACAAAAATCACCAATGCAGCTCCTCCAGCCGGACAAGATGATCATCGCACAGGTAATTATTTGAAGTAAATGAAAATAACACCCATCTTCATGGGACAAAAAATTCAACTTACTGCTATTGACATCATGATTCAGCTTTCGTAATATATGTGGACATTAATTAGCTGTTGACGACAGTGCTCAACTCAATGATCTGAAAGCATGGACAAAGTACAACAAACAGCAAAGCAAGATCGAATCCGTTCATTTTTGCGTAAAGAGAGAACATAAGCAATGATGGTCAACAAAACCAATTCCTTGGAAACCTGATGCGAATCAACTATGTGGCAAATATCAAACAGAAGATGAATTGCCAAACATAACTTAGTTTCATGTACTAATAATAATAACATAGATAAATACAGACATGGATGGTCCAATAACACAGATAACAAAGAACTTTTTGAGTCCTCTCACGCATATTACATACCCAGAAAAGAAAGTCTGAAAGAATGGCCAACAACTTTCGCATCCAACACTCTCCTCCCTTACCTTGCCATACATCTTCTGCAAACAAAAAAACTACCTCACCTCCTCCAACCGGAGCTGCAGGCCCCAGGGCGGCACGACTGCTACAACGGCCCTCTCGAGCCTCATCGCACAGGTAATTATTTGAAGCTGATAAAACAACACCCATATTCAACGGGAAAAAATTCAGCTTAACACTATTGGCATCACCGGTCAGCTTTTGTAATACTATATTTAGACATTAATTAGCAGTTGACAGACCATGCTTGACTCAATGATCTGAAAGTATAAGAAACAATACACCACTAGACTAGACTACAGAGCAAGCCATGTACTTTCAAGAACAATATACATATCCAGTTCTAGTAATAATACCACAAAGGTCCAATTCTAGTAGCACTAATTAAGGTCCAATTCCGGTTCTAGTTTTCTTAAAGTAGCAAGTAATCCAATGACTTGGTCAGCCTAAATAGTCGATGCATAAGCCGTGAGAACAAAGGTATACAGCTAATGTACTATCAATTTGAAAACTCACTCTTTAGTCTTTACGCAAAGAGAGAACAAAAGCAATGATGATCAGATTACTATAGCTCTAGTAGCTCAGACGCGCAGCACCGGATCTGTTATCAGTGAGGATAATATAGCTAACTAGCTAGGACACAGGTAATGCAACAGCACATGGCTTTCAAGGTGCCATTACATGTGTAGTGTACCATGGGAAGCAGCATGCAGTCTTGGGACAAGCTACTCTAGCGAAAACAGGTAGGCGATGTTGATGAACGTTCTGTAGAGCAAAAGACTTGTTTGACACAAAGACTAACTGCAGTTAGAGGAACCAGAACGATTCCACGGAAACAAACAACCATATGGCAATAATAACAAACATAAGATGAATAGCCAAACATGACTTAGTTCTGGTTACTACTAATAACAACATAGGTCGATACACAGGCCTGGATGGTTCAATAACACAGATAACAAGGAGCTTAGTTGCAACGGGATATGCTAGATAAGACATTGCACCAGACCACCAGGCAAACCAATCTTTCTGGGTTGGATTCATTCAAGCTAGAGGCCTCTCTGCCGAAGTCAAGTTAAGCAAACACATCCTTCCCTGGATGAGGCAACGAGGCAATGCGGGTCGCTGGGGTCGGCGAATTTGATGACGTCGTCGCGGACAGCGCGGTTTGCCCACTCCTTCCACATCCCGGTGATGCGACCCTGCAGCTCGGCGACCTTCTTGAGGTCCTCCTCGTCCACCTCCTTGAGGTCCTCCTCGTCCACCTCAAAAAACTGGCCACTGACCCACTCCCAGTGACCAAAGATGCTGTCGATAGACGACGACGACGACGACCTCTCGACCTGCTTCTTGCAGGCGTCGGCCAACGCCTCCAGCAGGGCCTTCACCGACATCTTCGTCGCCTGCTTCTCCTTGCCTGTCTCGACCCTTGAACCACTACTGCCTTTGTTCTTGGTCTCCAACACCTCAACCACCACTCCCAGGGCATTGCGCATCTTCTCCATATCGATCTCGCCCACCGCCTTCTCTGCCTTCACCGAGGCCATGTCCTTCTTCATCCCCGGCAGGATCTTGGAGATCGTTGCCGCTGACTTCCCTGCCATCGCCGGGGCCTTCTCCCTCTGGATGAGCCGCTCCTTCACCCGCCGCTCCTTCAGGCACATGCCATCGCGATTCTCTTCTCCGGTGGATTGGTTTGGAATTGGATGCTGTTTCGGTGGAGCGGCGGCTGCTCGATCTGATCTCGATGTATATATAAAGCAGAGGAACCAAACCCTAGGTCCCGCTACGAGCCGGACTCGGACCTCCAACTGGGCCTCAAGCCCACACTACCAACTTTTATTTGTTGCGGTCCGACCTCTGTCTTTTGGCGGATCCTATTTGACGATCTCGTGCGCTATTATTCACTCCGGGGCGAGTGGGCCGCTTTTTTCCTGTTTGTTTTTTTTCTTTTTCCGTTTTATTCAAATTTAAAAAGTTTTAGATTTGAAAATTTGTTCAATTTTTAAAACTGTTCAGATTCGAAAATTATTCGCATTTAAAAAAGTTTTATATTTAAAAAATGTTCACATTTAAAATTATTTAAATTTAAAAGTTTTAGATTTGAAAGTTACTCAAATTCGAAAAAAAATCACATTTCAAAATTGTTCAAATTAAAAAAGTTTTAGATTTGAGAATTGTTCAAATTTAAAATTTGTTCAAAATCGAAAATTTGTTCATACACAAATGTCTTCCAAATTTAAAAATTTTAAAAAAATCGTTCAGAGAACAAGGCAAACCCGGGAAGCCTAATGGGCTGGCCCAACTAACTCCGCAGTGGCAGGGGGTGGGCGGACCGGAATACCGCACGACCAGGTCGACAATTAGGAGCTCCCCTACCTTTTCTTTTAGGACTTTTATTTCTAGTAATCGTACACGTGTCAACCAATATAATAATAAAAGTAAATTTAAACAACACCAAGTGAATTATTCTGAATCAATAAACTACTACACTAACGGTTCTAGACGACCATCCTTTAGACTATGGCGCAAAAGGGAGACATGTAGAATAGATCGATCTGAATGAGGCAAAAGTGACGGAGGAGCACGTTTGATGTTAAGTGAAAGTGCTTATTAGCCGAAGCGTAGAAGATGTAATTGATTTGCAAAATAATGAATAGAGGAGGATCCGTTCTTCTGCACTTAAAGGAAGCAAATACTTACCATCAAAATTGATTGATAATGCACCTAAGAAAAACTTCAAAAAAAAGTAAGCATGAAGAACTATTCCTATCTAGTAAAAGGAAAATATCCTTAATCATGGAGGTTTATTGATATCCGCAAGAAATGAAAAATCATCGTCATAGTTCTGTCGCACATTTATTTCCTCGTTGCAAATAGAACTTTGTCCATTTCAATTGTCATAAAATAACACACGGATTTTAAATCCCAAAATATATTCAGAATTAGTGAATTTTCTCCGCAACACTAATAGAAAGTATGTGAATGAACTATTTTGCATACAAACCTCAACAAGCCAATCGATCAGAATCTGAGACATAACTTCGTAATGTCCTTTTGCAAAGTCAACATGAGCATATAGTAGCCTGAAATGCTACCACAAAACATAATATTAATAGCATAGCACAGAGATAAAACATAAACATAAAAAATGTCTTCCTAGGTTTATAATACACATTAAATATCGGGGTCCATAATTATGTCGAAACAACACAACTTCTCCCTTTGACTAAAAGAATATCAACATCCTTTGAGACCATTAATTTGTGTATATCTCCACACGGTAGGAAGCACACATTTGTGGATTTTCATTATCTTTGTCATATTTATTTATGATGTTTAAACCAGCATAGTTCCCTATAAAAAATACAGATCATGTACATTCTTTACCACCTACCACACCTTCACCTTGAGCATGCTCGAGGTCGCCCTGATCGCCGTGGAAATGCACCACGTCGGCTTGCTCACAGTTGCCACGTCTAGGGTCGCCGTGGTCGTAGCCTTTGCCACTTACGGTCAGGCATAACCTCCAGCGACCATGTTTGGCAAACGATGACTGGAGATGTCGATCATGATGTGGCCACGACCAGCATTGCACGCACCCAACATGCCCTCGACCAGCAAGGCCAATGTGCGCCAATCCGGTCGATCGCAAGACCCGCGTGAGACTGAGATCCGGTGCCCTGCCCATGACATGTCATCCCGTAACGTGCCCCATCCTATCTGCCATCCATTTATCATCTAAAGGCTAATGTTGACCCCAAAAACGAACTAGAAAACAAAAACATTTTAGAAAAAAAAAATGAACGGATATGGTCCGCTGTTTGTTTTCCAAAAATTTCGTGACATTTGGATCACTCGTTTATGAGTTAATTGCATTCTAAGTTTAAAATATGAAAAACTATTTAACGGTAAAATAATTATCTAAATGATGCGAAAGTTTCTCAGAATACTTAACGAATCATATACAACTTACTGGTTTTTTTTTTCATTTTTTCTAAAAAGCACTTGCAGTAATATATGCCTCAAAAGCTGGAGAGCAACAGCATTTGCAGTAATCTTTGTTCGTTTTGCGAATAGCCCCTTGAAAGAAATCACTTGCCCAGAAAGTTCCTTCCACCTCTCTGAGTAACAGGGACACATTGCCTAACGCACCCTCTCGTTCTCGCCTCTTCCTCCGCCACCACCGCCGCCAGCCCTCTCCCGCGCCGCCATACATCGGCGAAGCCGTGCCCTGGTCACTGCTTCAGATTCTCTCGCCGGCTTGACGCCTCCCCGATCTCGGGTGCGTGCCTACGGCTATACCTAGCCTCGGGTTTGGCTCGGTCGACGGGGCGATTCACGCACCACCGCGCCTCTGGCTTCGCTTCCTCGCCGTATACGGTCTTCCTAGATCCCCTTGACGACCACGCGTCCTTGCCCTCTCCTTCGACCCCTGCGCTGCTCGATTTCCTGGTGATGTGGTCTGGCCATGGTGTGATGATCCGATTCGTCTTCTCCTTCTTCCTCGCCAGAGCCCTCACGGTGTACTTCCAACACTTCACGGCGCCCTGCTCGCTCCTCTCCTTCTTCCTCGTAGGAGGCCAGGAGCCCTCAACGACGGCAACTGTCCAGGTACAACTCGAGCCTCACGTCACCTGTTCGACAGAATGTCCGTGCGAAATTTGATCACAATGTTGGTTTTATCTTCTGATTTTTATGGTGCCTCTAGCTAGGTTGTAATCAGACCAATATACATTAGATTTGCATTGTTCCCAATAGTGAGTTTTGGGTAGTGAGTGGACGACATCCAGTATTGGTGTTCCTCCTCGCCAGGAGCCCATGAGTTTTCATACTGTTTATATGTGGAATAGATTTTTAAAATCTTATATTATGAAACGGAGGAAGTACTTGTGTATGTATCATTTCTTTCAACATTTATTATGAAATTGTAGAACTTATGAAAAAAGATTGCAACATTTCAAACATGCCCTTGTATATCAGGAGAAATTAAGTATGCAACAAATTAATTAACATTTAAAGTATTCTTATAGGACGAGTTATACTCGAACAAAGTCGCTGCCCGTTGCAACGCACGGGCCGACATCCAGTATTGGTGTTCCTCCTGCCAGGAGCCCATGAGTTTTCATACTGTTTATGTAGGCAAGAAATTTATGTTGCATGCTTGGATGTATTCCGAATTCTATACATGTCCAAAGAGAGCTGCACAGAAAGACATCCGCTAGTCATTGTTCTTCTTTCAGATACATATTGTATACATAATGTGGTGCAAAAATAAGCAGCCCACTTATATCTTGGTAATTCAAGTAACATGGCATGTGTGCTTATGACAGTACTAACCTCCAAGTCGTTCTCCCGCACCAGCATTTCATCTCCTGTTGTTCAAAGCTACCTCCCACTAGCAGCAGCGCTGCACTTGTAGATAATGAACTCGAGGAGGTAGATAATACAATTCGGTAATTAGCATCACGTTTTGTGTTCTGGATTCCATTTTAACGTTTCTTTAGTAATTCTTTGATAGCAACTGCTTTTATTGTATCACTTGCTTATCTTCGATCTATGGATAAATACAAGTAGTATTTTGACATGCTAAAATGCTGGACGACTGTTGACCATCGTCCCTTGTGAAATAATGGTGAATCTGTATTTTTTTGTCGTCAGATCAAGCAGCTAGCTAAACCCTTTACCGCTTTACGTGCTAAAAAACATTTTTGGTACATTAGTTTATTAGCTACTCCCTCCGTATCTTAATATAAGACGTTTTGGTAGTTCAAATTGAACTACCAAAACATCTTATATTTAGTTACAGAGGAAGTAGTAACAAAGCACAAACAGAATCATTTTTCTTGAATCTGATTAGCTGATATGTGTGCATGGGAGGATCAGCCAAAGACGCACAACCAGAACCACAACCACATCGAAAAGGACGAGTCATGGCACCCGGTTAGCACTACATACAATGCAGTTGTTGCTGACCATTAAAATGGACGCCAACACCACTAGGATCCTCTACAGATGGGCATGCAGGTTTAGTTTCGGATAAACTTTCTTCTCCATTCTTGTTATATGGCTGGACCATTTTTGTTATATGGCTGTGAAGGTGCCAAGGTGGTGATTTGTTCTCATGAGTATTAAAAAAGTGGATTAGTTTTCTGTTTTTAATTTCTCACGAGCAGTTTGGTCCATGATACGAAATTTAACTAAACACAGTTACACTAATTCCTGCAACTGTCTGTCCTAGGTATGCTTGAGTACAGACATATGCTTACTCCTAGCTATTCTCATGAGTACTAGTGTTTCAACAAAAATATGCTTGGATAAAACAAATCATAAATAGCATCTCACTGGGTGTCACCTCACATGATTTTTCATCATCCGAGCTTTGTTGCTGATAATACATGCATTTCTGTCCCTGCAAGTATAATCTGGAGTACTGTATAGAAACTGTAATTGATGTTTTTAGCCAACTGGTCACATCACTGAGCAGTCAGGGACTGAAAAGTTGTCTTTTCTAATCATGTTTGTAACTAGATTAGCACAAACTCAATGAGCAGTCTACTTTAGCACATATTGAGCCTATTTTTAGTGCTATCTATGGGTAGATCCTATTTTTTAATGTGTTTCCAGTCCCCCAGTCTTTGTCTACATATTCATCCTTATATTTCGCCAGATAACATTGTCGTCTATGGGCTGGCTGTCGACCGTTCCATTTCTTCTAGATGTGAGGCACTTTTGACTACTTATGTACGTGCAAGCCCGTCAGTAGATGGTGTGTTCATCTTTTCCATGCTTACATTGTTCTTATATGCATAACTTTTGTGTTATCTTCGGCTGAGTATTCTGTCCGCCATGAACGCGGCAGTCCTAAGCTTCAGTTCGAGCTGTATCTGCTGCCCACAGCACATACTTCTGCACACGCACGCCAGTATCCACACACCCTACGCACTCTCGCACATTCGCAAGGAGCAGCCGGAGCCTGTTGATATTCTTCGTCGCTGCCGTTTTGTACCTGGGACTCTGAAGCTTTGCAATTAGAAATTCAGTTAGCTTTACCTCTGCTGTTGAAATGCAGTTGCCTCTGAAACTCAGTCAGAAATCGAGCCGTAACCCAGTGGATGCGTACCTGTTGCTCGATCGATCAGACCCAAGTTCAAATTCTATTAGAGACACAAATCTGACCCTTTTTTCTTCTGTCTAATATAATATCTGTACTTTTTGCAGACATCTTATTTCAGCAATGCATACGGTATCGGTGAACGATTACAAGTTTGGGAAAATTGGAGCCAGGCCAAAGAAATGTATGAGTTGGGTTTGCTTTTCCTTGATCATCAGGTATACATAAAAAAAATTGCATAATTTTTGCATGTATTAACTTACTGTACACCGGGCTTACCAACATATTTTGTGTCTGCTTACACTATATAAACATTGAGCTGGCTATATGCAAAACCAACTTGAAGATGTACTGCTGCAAGTGGATAGATTTTCTGGAGTTCACTTACATGTCTATCCTACCTTGCCTCCCCATCCCGAGACGTGTTTGGTTGTATAATTTTTTTTCTGCTGCAGCCATGGCAGGAATGGCACGAGAAGGTTCCCCGTTTAATTCTAAGAACTATATGAATCTAAAACGCAGGAGCTGGTGTAAGAGATCTTACTATTTTGCCATCCATCGTTTATGTAATTCAATAGTATTTAAGGTTGACCAGAATTGAACACTATATGCTGCTTGTGTTATTGGTTAGTGCATACACCATGGTACAGTTTGTGTGGTCCTGGGATAGCTCATAGCTGCACAACTTTGTCATGTTCTTATGTCCCTCCTTGTGACCTGAATTTTTACTCACCAGGCATGTACTGCGATTTCAAAAACAAAGTTTGATATTACAAGGTTCTTCAGGACGCGGTCATTATGCTGCGGGTAAGCAAGGTAATACTAGCCCTTGACTATCCATTGATGCCGTAATTAGTCTAGAATATACAGACTAAATCCAAAACTTGCCTAGTTATGGAAGTATTGTGAGCCACATGAAACTAAACTTGACAGGGCAAAGAACTGCTGCTACTACTTCTGCAACACAAGTTTCAGGCAAGAAAATGAAGAAGATTGGGATGGTTTCATCATCAAAGTAGATAGCTATCATTACTTGAGGATGAATGTAAGTTGATTTACTACCACAGTACATGTAGCTGCCATATGTTGTCTGTTTTGAGACTTTTGATATGTTGATACTACAACATATTATGTTTGTTGCTACTTGATTGTTACATGAATTATGTTTGTTGTTGTAATGAACAATGGATTGCAATACTTGCATTCTGCCTGATTTAGGAACCTTACTGATAATGCTTTTTAGTTTTTACTGTATTATTTGAATTCTATATGACAATTAAAGGCATTACAAATACTGCCTCTTAAAGGTACCATTAGAGGCAGTAATGTAAAGTGCCTCTAATGGTAGCATTTGAGGCACTAAGTAATGCCTCTAATGGTAGCATTTGAGGCACTACAAAATGCCTCAAATGGTAGCATTAGCGGCAGTACATAATGCCTCTAATGGTACTATTAAGAGGCACTAAAAAATGCCTCTAAATTCCTAGCATTTGTGGCAGTAAAAAATGCCTCCAATTCCTAGCATTTGTGGCAGTAAAAAGTGCCTCTAATATTACCTTTAAGAGGCACTAAGAAATGCCTCTAAATTAGATTTTTCGTACTCAAAAGTAAAAAGGTTGCCTTTTGTGGCATTATTCAAAAATGCCTCCAGAAACCGTTGCCAACAGGTGTAAATCCAGCACTATTTTTTTTGCCTTAAAAAACCTTGTGAGACACTTTTTATATTATTTGAGGCACTTTTTAGTGCCTCCGAATCTAGTACGTGGTGTAGTGACTGGTGGTTCCGGCAGTAGCAATGGCAACGTCGGCGATGGCTGGGAGTAACGGGGGTCGTTTACTAGAACCCAATAACCGCAAAAGAGGTATGGTTTGAACTTTGAAGCTCTTTTTCTTCTTGTTGTTGCTTTGCTGCTCACCCGTATTCAGAGTATGTTTGAAGCCCTTCTTCTGCTCTGCTGCTCACCCGTACTCTGTTATTTTTCTTCTGCTCGTCTATGTATTTGTAGGGAATGTTCAGCTCAATGATGTTGATCATGCCCAGCAAGAAGAATTTTCGCCAGCGGCCGGAGAATTTGTGGACAGAGATCAGTACACAGATACTTTGCTGAAGAAGATATGAACAGGACTGTAACTAAGAAACTGAAGAAGGAGAACAAGTAATTGTTGAAATCTTAAATGGAACAGATGAGTAGGAGAGATAAGGAAGTTGCAGCTGTGATTATAATTTGTGGTATTGTAATGCTGTATGCCTCATTTGCTTTGCTGGTTAGAGTGTTTGTGTGAGCTTTACTGTGTTTGAGGTGCAATGTATTGGAGATTGAGATGTATTGTTTGCATGAATAAATTGAACGAGAATTTCTAGTACTGTTTGAATTTCTAGTATTGAATTCAGTTTGCGACAGCTAACTGACAATATATTGTTGAAATCAGCAAGCTGTTACCTAGAGCTTGTTTAGGCTGTGCATTCAGTAAAAAATAGCCTGGCAACCTGTTACCAAAACCATTTCAGAGAAACTTTTTACCAACAAATTATTCGGAGCAACCTGTTAACAAAAACAATTCAGAGAAACCTGAATATAATCCATTGTGTATAAATAGCAGCAGCTAAGTTGAATTACAGTGACCAAAACTCATTCAGTACACAATTTTTTCTCGGACTTATTACATGAGGGATGAGGCAAACTAGGACCAGACTAGAAGGAAAAGACGCGCATTGCCGCGTCTGTCCTAATACGAATAACAATAGATACAAAAATATTTTGAGAGAAACATATTTATAAAATAATATTAATGATGAAAAGATAGTACAACTCGATCACTACATGGAAATAGAGAAGGGACATAATTATTTAGTTGTAATGCCATGAAATTTAAATTGTGTACATGGTTCTATAATGATTTGATCAAATTTCCGACAATTTAGAGACATTGTATGATGAACATTGCAAACTCAAAGAGCTAGATTAGTCATCAAGGTCATACAGTGATGGTCACTGATTTTAATATAATGAAATTAAGTATATTTTTGACATAAATTATCCTGAAATCAGTAATAGTTGGCATAATTATGTCCTAACATATTTAAATAAATAGCATCGAATACTATCGATATTATATAAAAACATAGGAACATTTCACCAATAAATACTAAATAATTTACAAAAATATAGAGCAAACTAAGAGATTAAACTGTTTACATGCAATATTAATTTGTGCATTAATTTTAGATTGTATAAATAAATTAAAAAAATTAAATGGTGTGAATACCACCAACCATTATATATTGAACTGCAGAAATACACATCTTTTGACATATAGTTTGAGCGCACGTAGCATGCAAGTTACTAATGGACTTGAGGGGCGGCATTATGATTGGAGAGTTGACCACTACTAATAGCAACGGTGATAGCGGTGGCCGGTGCAGGAGGCGACAGGGGTGTTCGCATGCAACTACTGTGAGGATCGTAGAAGTCAGCTCAATGGCGTGTTTTCGATACAATACGACTTGAGAGAGGCGGAGGGAGAGAAATGGTGTCACGTGGCATCAGAGATGATGTGCCATGTAGTCCCAAGTGCTTGACGAAGCCACAAGTGTGTGTGTGGAGAGAAGGGCAAACTTTGCGTAGAGGTGTGTCTGAAGAGAAATTTTGCGTAGGGACGGTTGTTTTCGGTACAATACGACTTGAGTGAGGCGGAGGAATAGAAACGTTGTCGTGTGGCATAAGCGGCATGGCGCTATGGTGGACTCTAGGTAGAGATAAGAGAGAGAGTTATCGGATATCTCTCTGGTACCTTCTGAAAGAGCATTTTCCCTCATGTGTGGTTTTGGTAATTATATGACAATCTCTATGGACTAATGCTTGCATTGAGATATCTTATAGATCGTGTCCATGAGAATAGTGGAGTTCATGTGTTGGACTCTTGAAGCTTATTTGATGACCAAGGTTCCATTCCATGATGTATATGGTGGATGGTCATGTGTTGAAGTTGAGATGTGCAAGACCAAGAGAAGACTCTTGAAGATATCCTATGCTTGGTGCTTGCGATGGATACATGAAGACGGAGCATTTGGAGAAGTCTTCATTAAGCATGTGCTTGGACGCGCAATAAAGAAAGAAGATCCACTTGAAGAGATCAAGATAGTCATCATCTAGCTCAAGTGGAATGCTCAAGGCAAAGGTATGATCTTGATAGGCCTATAGGATAGATAGGCGTACTATCAAGAGGGGCTCTCGAGTGAGTAACTTGATCGCATCTTTGTGGAGAGCTCAAACCTTTGCATACTTGGCATATCATATTTCTTGGTTCTTATTTGGCATTTATCCGTGTGAGGAATTAGAGTTTGGTTCATCGTCATACCAAGCTCTAGCTCATCCAAATCGGGATTTCATTCGTTCATCTTGTTGTGTTTTGGATGTTGGGTTTTGGTGCTTGTCGTGATCCTCATGACAAGCCCAAGCGCATCGAAAACGGGTTTGCTTTGGAAAACTTCTTGCGTTTTCGGTGGCGGAAATATTGCCGGTTCAACCGCGAGGAAAGTCCCACACCTTGCCATGTGTGGTGACTTTGCTCTATTTATGGGATGCAATATTTCCCACAAAGTTGGTTTCACCTCATTCGGAGTTCATTTGCAAAAGTTATAGCGGTTTTAGTTTGGCTGTTCTGAACCGGATTATTGGGGCCGGATATTTCGTTCCACCGGAATTTCCGGTTCCCCAACTCGTCCAAGAAATCGGCTAAGGAAAGAAGGGAAAGAGGTGCTGGACTCAACCGGAAATTGTGGTCGGATATTTTGATGACCCGGAATTTCCGAGTTGCCCTCAAAGAGCCTCGCGAAAACGGCTAAGGAAAGTTTGGTTTTGGTTCTGACTCCAGCCGGAATTTCAGCTCGGAAATTTCATGGACTCGGAATTTCCGGTTGACCGGAATTTCCGAGTCTCACTTATACCGGAATTTCCGAGTTTCGAAACAGCCAACGGCTATATTTCCTGGAGAGGTATAAATACCCCTCCCCTTCTTCTTCCTCAGCTCATCCAAGGCAGCAGGTTTTCCCTCTCTCTCCTACTCCATTGTTGACCTTGGAAAGCTCACTTCCCTCTCAATCCCTCCATAGATTCTTGCATATTCTTTAGGGAAAGTTGAGAGGAGATCTAGATCTACAATCCTACCAATCCATCTCTCCTCTAAGTGAGGGGAACCTAGTGGATCTAGATCTTGGAGTTCCTTTGTGGTTCTTCTCTTTGTTCTTCCTCTCTTCTCCCCCCATAAGCATTAGTTGCTTTTGGTGGGATTTGAGAGTGAAGGATTTGACTCCTTTGTGGTTTTCTTTGTTCTTCCTCTCTTATTCCCCCATAAGCATTTGTTGCTTTGTTGGAATTTGAGAGTGAAGGACTTGAGCACTTCGTGTGCTCTTGCCATTGCATTTGCATCGGTTTGAGCCCTCCACGAGGATTCGTGGTGGTGTTACTTGTGAGCTTGTTACTCTTGGGTCATTGGACCCTAGACGCCTTTTGTGGCCGGCCTTTTGTGGCCAAGACCTTTTGTGGTCAAGACCTTTTGTGGTCACTTGAGAGCCCCCAATTAAGTTGTGGGTGTGTGCCTCAAGACTTGGGAGCCCCCAATTAAGTTGTGGGTGTGTGCCTCAAGATTGTTGTAAGGGATTCGATCTCCGCCCAAAAGGGGATCAATAGTGGAAGGTGAACTCGCAACCTTTTGTGGTTGAGTTCATCAGGAGAATAAGGTGAGCCTTTTGTGGCGTTGCGGCTAACCTGTTGTGGTTGCGCACACCTCTCCAAACGAGACGTACACCCTTTGGGTGGAACTCGGGAATACATCCTCGTCTCCGCGTGCCTCGGTTATTTCTATACCCGAGCTCTTTACTTATGCACTTTACATTGTGATAGCCTTCGTGCTTGAAGTTATATATCTTGCTATCACCTTGATACTTGTATTGCTTAGCATAAGTTGTTGGTGCACATAGGTGAACCTAGTATATTTAGGTTGTTTGCTTGTTAAAGTAAAACACTAGTTTTATTCCGCCTTTATCAAGCATACCGGAATTTCCGGTCCATCTAGGCTCGGAAATTCCGGCTCCCCGGAATTTCCGGTCCATCTAGGCTCGGAAATTCCGGCTCACCGGAAAAAGTTTTAAATCGCCTATTCACCCCCCCCCCCCCCCCCCCCCTCTAGGCGACGTCTATCCGTTCACCTTCGAACTCACGACATTTCGTTTTTAAAAAATCGAAACGACATGTTTAGCTTTCAATTTTTTGAAATAAAACATATCACTACGTGCACATATTCTACAAACTCTAGTTATGTTTTGTATTTTTGTCTACACAAAAAAAGAGTAATTTTCAGGGGAAGTGAAGCTATTTTGTTTTTATTTTTTAAGATAGGAATCCCTTCTTATTTCACAAAAAATTAGTAGATAAGTACAAACATATATATATATAATATCCAATATAATATTTTAAAATTAAATATAAAATTGTGAACTATAATAAATATAAAGTGAAATATGAGTGGGGTCCACCATGATGTTGACATGTGAGAGAAGGAGAAGGCTCTATTCCTAGGGAGCTTAGTATTCTTAGAGATAGGATTACATCCTCCCTCAATACTCTCAGAAAATTGCTATGATCTACGACAATGACTAGTGTCTTGTGAGTTCTTGAGGCTTCAATCATTTTGACAATATGTGAGTCCCTTTCAATTGGCACTAAACCATCACAAACTTACGTATGTGGTACATTCCAGTGCACACAGAATCTTCCATCCCTCTCATATCCAAGAATTTTAAGAAGCTCGTCTATGCACAATATGGCAACTGTCAGCACTGCAGTTGTCGAAAACAGCAACAGTCTGTTAAACCATCACCAAGCCCACAGAAGAAACCATTCTGCTCAATCTCTACAGAGAACAAATCACTATCCTCGCCTCCATTAAATACTGCAAATTTATCAAGTTTCAGATTGTTAGATTCAACTCAAACAACATCTAACCGATCTGTGCTGCGCAAAAAAAAAAAAAACTTTCTGTCAAATAGTACACTAAGGGCCAGTTCGGAAGCTCTCCCAGGCTGAAACTCCGCTCCGCTCTTGGGCCTGCGGTGGAGCTCGATTTGGCCTACTCAGCAAAATTAGCCCAGAACTCCGGGCGCTTCCGAACGGGCCCTAAATAGCCTAGAAAGCATGATCGAACTACCCAAAACTATTCCTTCCCTCAAGAAAATCTACCGCTCATTGCCCCTAGAAACCTAGCAAAGCCCGGTGAAGAAAGAGAGCAAAACCATGAGCTACAGGTGAAATTAATACATTCCAGTCGCAAAGGTATGGCTCCGGCTTGCCGACAGTTTCAGTAAACCAACATCACACAACCATCATCAACGAAGAACGATCCAACAATAGACCTCCTATGAACGACTGCAGCAAAAACCAGCAACGTCCCCTCCAGAAAATCTACCGATCATTGCCCCTAAAACCCTAACAAAGCCCGGTGAAGAAAGAGAGCAAAACCATGAACTACAGGTGAAACTAATACATTCCAGTCGCGAATGAATCCAGGGAAAACTGGGACTTTTCTAACAAATATGCAACGCTTGGGGCTGAAGAACTAATCCATGCAAAATCTGCTTGTCAGAGGGACGTTCGTCCAGTCACGTTCCACTGTGGCCGTCGGACTAAATCACGGTCTTAAACATCACAAGTTTTAGGACGGCGGTTTAACACTCCACAAGGCACAAGTTCAAGAACTAAAATGCACCTCCAGGACAAGTTCTAGGACTACTTCTTGCTAGCATTGGGGAGTTGAAGCTCTCTTTTGAACACATTGGGAATCTTGACAGGAATACCCTTGATCTTTTTTATGTGATGAACAACGTTCAAAAGGTCTTCATATAATGTCCTTATCCCATCTTCGAGTGCTTTGATGTCGCCGCTCAGCTGACCGATATCCTTATACCTGTATACAAGGACAACAACAACAAAAATTAAGCCCTTTGTCACAATTTGGGGTTGGCTAGGATAGATATTAGAACAATGCCGTCATACCTGTGGGGAACCACAATCTTGGAGGACTTCTTTTGGCCGAATGACTGAATCATCAGATGTAAGAATATGCAATGCCTGCGTTTCCTCCCCAGTTGCATGCTCAAGTCAGCTGCATGAGCATTCATCGCAACGACACGCACAGGTTGCCTGTTGAGGGCAGCTGACACTACAAAGACATTGCTCAGCTCCTGTGAAGGAAAAAAAATGATTTTTTTTAGATTAAGAGGTGCCTTAAGGGGGGAGCCCAGTTCCATTTCATCAATTAAACCAGCCACAAATACAGGTTTACAATCTAGGGAGAAATAAAACTGGGATATATTCAGCTAAAAGCGACAACTAAGAGCGTGGAAAGGAAATTTTAAGAGTTTACAGTCTCCTGGTAACAAGCAGGAACTAAAATGTTGGTTCCAAAGAACATGGCGATAAATAAAAACGAAACTGGGATAACAGTACCTCTTGTCCAACATTTGTTTGCTTTAAAGAAATTGATAAGGGGGGAGCCCAGTTCCATTTTATCAATGAAACCAGCCACAAATCCAGGATTACAAGCTAGGGAGAAATAAAACTAGGAGATATTCAGCTAAAAGCGACAACTAAGAGTGTGGAAAGGAAATTTTAAGAGGTTACCATCTCCTGGTAGCAAGCAGGAACTAAAATGGTAGTTCCAGAAAACATGGCGATAACTAAAAACGAAACTGGGATAACAGTACCTCTTCAGGGGAGCCCAGTTCCATTTTATCAATGAAACCAGCCACAAATCCAGGTTTACAAGCTAGACAGAAATAAAACTCGGAGATATTCAGCTAAAAGCGACAGCTAAGAGCTTGGAAAGGAAATTTTACTCCTGGTAACAAGCAGGAACTAAAAGGTGGTTCCAGAGAACATGATGATAACTTAAAACGAAACTGGGATAACAGTTCCCAGGCAATCACTCCGCAGCCTCTTGCTTCTTGATGATGGAAAATTAAGCTTATGTGAAAAGCAGTGACTAGAAATTACCTCTTCGCCAACCTTGTTTGCTTTCAAGAAACTGATGAGTAATTCTTCTTTCTGTTGCACAGTTATGTCAAAGGTAAATGGTGGTACCTGAATTTCATATACAATGCATTAGTAAATACAATTTCCTTCATAAGTACTTAGGCATTTAGATACTGCTGAAAGATGTAGACAATTTCCTTGAAAAAACAGTGTGCTCTATTTACGAAAACTGACAGTCAAAAGCAACCCACCGCACAATCTACATGTACGCTGAAGAAACAGATGTGCGACCACAAACCCACAATGTCGACAGGAGCTAGCTCTACCACATCGACAAATAAAGGACCTTGGAGGAGTAGGCGCTTCGTGGGAAGACCACTGATGGCGAGCGGACGCCAGGCCCGTTCCATCGAGGCTGATCAAAATCAAGGGTCTACAAATATTCTTATCTCTCTACGGTTGCTTTCACACGGACCTTCTGTCTGGATTGATCAATGGATAGGTATAAATAATATGCAGACAGATCACATTCCATTCCATAGTTTCTTAGAGGCAATTGTTATCTATGTCAAGTATTTTTACATTACCGGTCAAATTCATCTTCACTGTTTCGAGCAATAATGTCTCATATCCAACTTTTATATTGTGAAAAGGTACATAAAGCGAGGCACTTCATTTTGGTTGCCAACTTCACCAATGTACATTTCAAAAACGGAAGCATGTTACTTTTATGCATCTGTGATATTGCAAGAACTAATAATTCATTTTAAGGGGTATGTGTGCGTGCAGGTGGAATTTGACCTATAGAGAGAATTTAACCTGTTGATAATTTAGATAGAAACTATGGTGAATAAATACGGTAGATGAAGAACATCACGATGTGTGAAGGTGCGCCAATATGGATATAAGAGTATAATGACCGCGATATGTACTCAGTGCCTCCGTGGAGTTCAAGGCCATTGACATGGTCCCCCGACGAGTCCTACGTCATCTGCCTATGCTACATATAACTTTTTCTCTTTTTCGACATTGATGGTTTGTGTTGTAACAAGGCAAATTATACGTGAAGAGAAATATTAAAACGTTTCAAGTTGTCTACTTTAAAAAACATGTTATTTTCAGAGTAGCACAAAAACCACCAGGTGCACTCCCCCATTCGTTCCCCAACAACCCCCAAAAAAATTGCCATACGGATCTACAAAATCTACCTCTAAACAAACACACAAAATAAATTAAATTCCCAAATAGAACGAGCACTACTGCGTTGAATATAAAAGATACACAGAGGTCCGCCGAATCCCTGCGGATGGGGGTGGGAGGGGGGGAGGAGCACGAGATGTGGATGGGGTGGGAGGAGGGGGAGGAGCACGATTTCCATAAGAGGGTACCATCAGGAATCGGACGTCGGGGATGTCCTCCTCGCCGCCGGCGCCTGCTCCACCCCCTGCTGCAGCTCCTGGTTGGTCCATGAGGGGCAGCGCCGCCAGATAGAGGCTGGGACGGGAGGGAGAGGACGGAGGTGGAAGAACCTGACGGGACGGAAGGGACAGTTTTGTTGAATTCGGTCGTTCTGGGCCTCGTTTCCTTTACTTCTACTGTAGGGTATTTTAGATGATATAATCCCTACATATGTTCCACCAACTATCTTATTTTTCTGGCTAAACCAAAAACTCTAGTTTATGGTTTTTGTGTGGTTTTAAAAAAAATGCCATACGGTTCTACAAAATCCATCTCATTCGGTGTTGCTATTTTATTAATAATATATTCTTTTTACCAATTTAAAAATTAATACTTCATCCGTTCATAAAAGGATGTCTCAACTTTGTTCAAATTTGTATGTATCTAGACATTGTAGATACATGTAAATTTAGACAAAATTGAGACATCCTTTTATAGACATAGGAAGTACATATTTTTAAAAATTCATAAAAATAATACACACTCAGTCGCGGCGTGGCTAACCAACCCTATATGTCACGTCCAAGCAGAACGATTGATTCCCTTGTGAGCTAGCCAGGTTGTCGGCCACTAATCGGCCACGCCATGGCCGCCAGTCGGTCACACCGTGGCCGAGGGTGTATTATTTTTAAAAAAAATTATTAAAAATGTGTATTCTTTCTTAAACTTCTTAAAAATATATGTATTCCCTTATATCTAAATTCATCTCATGCCCTAAAATAACTTTGAAATACCTTTGGAGTAAACAACGCCTTACTGGGCTCTGTAAAAAATGACATCAACAAAGGAAGGACAGTTACGTTACAAATCACAAAGAAAAAATCAACGGTACATAATCATTGCTTATGTCATATATCATTATATTAATTCTCAATTGGAAAACTTAGTTCACCGATAACAAAATTATTGTCACAACATTAAAAACGGCCATGCACTACATAATCCTGGGTTATGTCATAGATAAATAAGTATGTCATAGATAGTTAAGTTCGTTCTCAAACGGAAAAATTGTTCATGCAGGAATAAATAATTATTCATGAGGTTAAAAATTATTAATGCAATACATATTCGTAGGTTCTATCATAAAGAATTAATAAAATACTAAATAGCCTCAGCTCTAGCTAGTCGCTTGTTATCTTTACATTTGGGCCCCCATGCTTAACTACCAAGGGATATCCCCATGCTTAATTAAGTCGCATGCCCTCCAACCATACAAAGGAATTTAAGTCACCTATCTGGCTAACTCAAAGCTCCCAAACCATATGATGTGGAGGCCACATTTGCATGCTTGCACCAAAGCTATATTATGCTTTGTTCCACTTGTTTGTCCAAATACGGATGTATTTATACTTATTTAGTGTCTAGATACATCCATTTCTAACTAAATGTGTGTCAAGTAATTTGGAACAGAGGGAGTATAAGAAGATTTAGATCCCTCACATGTTGACTAGCTGCGTAACCAAATCAGTGAACGTATGAAGTAAAACTTGTCTAAATACTAGTAGATCCGTGTGAATGCGTAACCAAATCTAGTAACGGAGGGACTACACAATGTTGTCTTCAACAAAGAAAGATCATCACAATATCACATATTATTATCTACTCACAGAAAAAGCATAAACCTACACTTGCTTTCAAAAAGGTGAAGTGTACAAAAAATGAAAATCTTACCAGAAGACCAGCGTAGATTTTTTTCTACAAAGTATTATCTCCACTGGAGGTCGACACCATGTGCTGGACAGAAACCTCGGCTGGTGCGTTAAATCTTTGTACCCTAATCGGCAGGGGAACGTTAGTAGCCATGCCATTAGCTCCAACAGGTTGATTTGGAGAAGCAAAAGACATACAACTATATACTAGTCGGAACAAAGCAATGATGTAATGTATACCCCATACTATATTTATGGTAAGAGACACGATACGCTAAAATCATTGTTATTACACATTTCTAAATAATAGGGAGTACTCCATTAAGTATATGCTATTTAAGGAGGGGAAGTAATATGCGCTGGCATAGTGTACGGTGCTAGAATATCGTATTATATTCCGTTCACAAAGAAACATGAACCATTATTTCGCTCACTCAAAGAAGAAAAAAGTAACCAGTGTCATGTCACTGTACTTTTGTGTTGGAGAGATGTGGCTCTTCTACATGGATATCCCACAAACGCGGCATATGCTTGGTATGTGGCATCACAGGCTTCCTAGCATCCGTCCATGCTGCCAGCTAAGGATCATCTCTGCCTCAGCCATATATCTTCTATCCAATCTTCTTTGAAGTATTCACTTGAATCTAAATACAGAAAACAAGAGGAAAATATTAATACAACTTCACAATCTAAAAACTGGTTTAGATGGGCAAAACGGAGCAGAGAAAACATAACGTCCTGTTTGACTCACTTTGAAAACCTATACAGTTTATCGTCTCATGTGTGGTCCGATTCGGCGATTAAGGTCTCCAACTAAAGCATCACAAGATACTTTCCATGTGGTAGTTGCATCTGCCGAAAATACAAGGACTACATCAGAAGAAAAAATCCACAAATAGTGAAACCACAACTCGTTACAGTAAGAAAAAACAAAAGTTAATGTGTAGACTGAAAAATCAACTATATGGAGTCGCCGCAAGAAGAATAGTCGCCCGTAGTCTTTGTATTGATTAAAAAGCCGATTGAAAACCGCATCAGTGGAACAAAACTGAATCCACTCTTAATTCAAGCACAGAAACTGAGACGGAAACGTGCAATTGATGGTTGACTCACGGATATCGCACAAGGAAAAAGAAGTAACCTATCATGCTATCTTGTGTGTTCGGGGTGGCCATCGGCGGATCTTCTACACGGATATGGCACAAACACGCCATGTGCTTCCTATGTGACTGGTGGGAGACCTTTCAACCGTTGATGAAGGCCGCCGGCAAGCAAGCTGGGGCCGCCGGAGAGGGACGAGTTGAAGGGCTCATCTTCTCCCTCCGGTCCATCCATCCTAAGAATTCGTTTGCACCTGGCAAAACAAGAAACATATCAAGAGGATGAGGAAACCTTGTCTAAGTAGTGGCCAAAAAGGAGCAGTCGATCCTCAATCGGCCATCGATCGACTCACCTGTACCTAGCCTGATCATCGTGATCCACGGCCAACGTGTCCAGCTCAAGCATCACGAATCCTTCCATGTGGTTCCCGCTTGCACCTGGCGAAAACAAGCACGAGATCGAGGGCGAGGGCGAGGGCTCATCAGAAGAAATAAAATCCACAACAGCTCTCAAGTACGTACAACATATGAGAAGAAGAAACAACAAGATCTTGAGTTAGCTTCGGTATAATAAAAAAAATGGAAAAAATCAACGAGGCCGGCCGTTCATCGTCGCGTATGATTGAAAATTAGGGGCAGATGAGGATACCAACAAGATCCCGCCGCCCATGTTCGGTTCCGTCCGTTAGAGAAAACGCACGGTTTGACCTTGTAAAGATGGGGAAGAAAAGATGAATCAGCGAGAGCGTCGAGCGTTCGCGTTTGATTGAAAACCCAAGGAGAAAGGGCCAGAGGATTGAAAAATCCGAAGATCCAGTGCAACAGACGGTTGAATCACCAGATCTACCGGCCAGAAACAAAACTCGTTGTGATTCATCGCAAACAAGAAAACCATTGCAACAGGCGGTTGAATCACCACGAAAGCATAGGCTAGCTGCTCGCTCACCGGCCGTGCCCAAGATCCATGGTCCATATATACTTGTCATGTCAACGACGTACATGCAAGCGCTTGCGGAGCGCCGAGAGAAGAGAGACCTGCGGACGCAAGGGAAAGAGGAAGAAGAAGAATTAGGAAGAAATTCACGGGCGGGTATTAGCAGCTTGCAGCTGGGACGGCAGGAGGGCCATCAATGGCGGATATTGATTGCAACCACCGGCCAGTCTCTGGCATACAGACAGATTGATTGAAGAACGGAGAGGTGTACAGAGAAGCGAGAGGCGCCTACGTGCGTCGACAATCCACGTATGTGCCGGCCGGCGACCATGGCGGGCACACGGTTCGTCGTCGGGGAAGATCCATGGAGGGATGAGGGTAGAGGGGGAGAGAGAGATATGGGGGAAGATAACCTAAAACAGCACGTTCTGCGGAAACCTACTCCACTACGGTATATCGTCGTCATGGCACGCTGTCAGCCACGTCCTATCGTGTCGATCGTTCCTGGAGTGGAGTCGAACAAGCAAGCAATGATATACTATTATTGCCTCAAATTAAGCATGACCATCCAAAAATGCATACAGCCGGCCGCGCGGGTGCTATATTTGGAAGGAAATAAAAACGAATTAAGTCATAAAATCCGTTCATTTTGTGATGATAAATAAAGAAAAAAGCCGCCCGGGAATCTCGTGAGAGGACCCGTTCATGCAGCAACCGAATCAATGCATGGGGCAGGACAAGTTAGTATAAATTTTGAACCGCGGTAGCGCTTGTTTCGTCGGGCCCAAACTCCAAAGACTCAGCACGCGCGCCGTAAAAAGCCCCATCTCATCTCATCTCATCTCATCTCAACTTTGGTACTGTACTACCTAAGGCTAGTCACAATGCGCAGTAACATAGAGCAGTAACATACACGTTATTCTAGGCTATGTTATCACCTCCATAGTGGGTAGTAACAAACATATGGTGTCATGCAAACCTCTATTTATTAGCTTATAGACTCACAATGTTTTGAGATATGTGATGTTACGGTAACTAGCTATGTTACCACTACCCTCTCTTTTCTCATTAAATGCTTGCCACATCAGTTTTTTGTCTTACGTGGCAACGATGTTACTACTATGTTACTCCCCACTGTGACTTAGTCTAAAGCAATCCACAAATTTGCATGCTCATGCTCGTCCCTTTTGCCCTAGCAAGGTATAGATTCAGTTTCTTACCAGCCAGTAAAAATGTGATCCTCAAATTAAGGTTCTCGGAACACCTAGTAGCTACAACGTCTCGTTGCTGGGCGCCGCGAATAAAACCAGCAGAGATCTGGCCTTGGGACAAGCATCATGTGCTGGAGCATCCTATGCTTTCTTCGAGCTAGCTCCACGACGATATCGATAGCAGCTCTCCACTCCACAGACGTCTTGCTTGTTTGTACTACAGTACATATATTCAGAATTCTCAAAGTAGTGACCGCCAGGGTGTAGTCACCAAGGGGCATCACGAGATCTTGCTGAGTTGAGCAAACGAAAAGATCATGACGACGATACGTAGTCATCCATGATCCACATGTCGGCCGGAGCTCCTTTCTAGAGTAAGAGTGTTTTTAAGGGTTCATAAGCTGCGACTAACTTCTACTACTCTCTCCGCCCCAAAATAAGACGGAGTGAGTACTGTAGTAAGAGTGTCGGGGAGAGGGAGTGCTCATGATATACTATGGGTGACTTCTTTTAGGCTTCTAGAGCTGCTTATCGGTGGCAAACCTCACAAGCCCAAAAGAAGTGTCCAGTTTTTGCACAGCTTCTCCCCACCGCGAAGCCCAAATCATGTGTAAACCGAGAAACTGCTATGGACCAACTTCTGGGTAGCTTCCCTGCTCGGATGCGAATGGGTGTTCAGAGTTACCCCTTGTGTTGCTTCTATTTACTGGCGGAATGCCACTCCGCACTGTCTTCGCTCCCTTGGCTAGTATCACGTCGGTCGCTGCTATCTTGTTGCTCGCTGCCATCGCGTGAGAAGTGAGATTTCATTTTCCTACCTAGAATAGCATGCATGCACATGGGCCAGTTAAATAACCCTATCATTTATTAAGGTAACCATGCCGCTAAGTGCTACTCTCATATAGCTAGCGACATCAATTTAAATATTTTAAATAGTATTTTTATGTATTTAACAATCACCTACCATTTCATATTATTTTTAGTTAATTTCTGGCTCATTTTGTAAAACAATTACATTACATGTAATATATCACTTTATTAAGCGCACACATGAAATTTAGGGGTGTTATGGACATCTAACAACTCAACACACAAATAAGTCAAAACTTCACAAGCCCAAAAAAAAGTCTCCCAGGTAGTTTTTAGGAGTTTCTCCCCACCACAGTTTTTCCCCACCGGAATCCATAAGTCGGCTTATGCATAAGCAGGAGCCCAAAAGAAGTCACCCATACCCGCTGCATCGAGATGACGTGCATGCGCATGCGCATGCGCGAGGGTAGTGGCTTTAGCCAGCAGCTCACCATGGGGCGATCGAGGATATTATGCTGCCTGGGACCGGCCAGATGTACGTGCGGTTGAGGAGGTGTGCTGACGAGAAGCTAGGCGAGGCGATATTGTAATTGTATACAGCTTCGCCATTGTTGAGGCATATATGCAGCTGCTTGTGCAAAGTGCAAACACTGCCCCCGCCGTATCGAATATCGATTGACAGACACGGTATGCTGCCGAGGCGAGGTCTATGAAGAAGGATGCATGCGCGACGCGCCGAGGTGCAGAAAGAGCTCGAGGATACCTAATCCATGGAGTGGAGGTCGTCTGGGTACCGTACATTGTACAGGGCATGAATTCAGAGGAGAGAGAGCCAAGCAGTCGCTTCCGCGCACGCTTGCTGACCATTTCGTTCGCTTACAAGTGGGCCCGCTCTTTTCAGAGCGTGGAATGGTCAAGACAGCTCGCTTGTTTCTTTCTCTTGCGGGTGGGGCCCGCAAGCACGTCGTGTCGCCTCGACCCACCGCTCGTCCTCGAAAGATTTTTTTTTTGAAGGGAAAGATTACTATATTATTAAAAACCTTTCAGTCCCGTATGTAGTCTGGTAAAAAGAAAAGAGCGCGTCTGAAACCTGCGGACTCAACCGGGATTACAATCTGCATCAAGAAAGGGAGGGATATAATTCACCCAAACGCATCTATGCCTAGCACTACTAGACTGTCTCGCACACAAATGTGCAGCCTCATTAGTCATACGTGGTACATGCGATAACGAACTACTAACAAAGCTATTAGCTAACTCGACCACCTGTCGACAGATGCCTCCGATTAGTGTGTTAAAAACAATTTCCAGATGCACAAAAAATTACTTTAACGACCTCATGATGTGAATGAAATTTTCTTTCCTCTACCTTTATTCTTAATCTATAGTACGTACTCCCTCCGTCCCAAAATAAGTGTCTCAAGTCTCTCAAAAAGGTGATGTATCTAGACATGAACATGTTCACTTATTTTGGGACGGAGGGAGTACCAAATTAGCGGCACGCTTTCGAAAGGAGGGTGCGCGCTAGCCACGGTATGGGTAATCGGGCGAGAAATCCGGTTATCGAGCAGTAACTGAAATACTCGAGCATCCTCGGTAAAAGGCATTGTCGAGCCGAAAAAATCAAGGTTTTTCTAATATCGATCTTTTTTATGCAATTCTCGGTATTCCTCCGGTTAGCGAGCAGTTACCCAGATCCAAAAAGTCTTAGAAATTTATATTCAAAATTGTTCAATAACCCATAGAGATTTTTCATTAACCGATCTCGAGCACCCTCGAGATAATTCGGTACCCAAAACCTTGGCGCTAGCTGACTAATTCTGTTAGGGCGTGTTTGGTAGCCCGGCTGCTCTCAGATTATCTCCACCCACCCAAGTTTCATGTGTTTGGTAGCCTCGTTCTATGCTATGGGCCATGCCCACCTCACCCAGAAAACCCCTCTCAGCCATGCCCACCAGAGAAGCTCAAATCGAGTTTCACAACTCAGCCAGGCCGAGCTGATACAAAAAAATCCCACGCGTGGGCCCCACCGAGTTGTGGGCTACCCACCCCGACCAAAATCCCCTCTCATTTGCCCCCCGCATCCCTCTCTCTGAGCTCTCTCCCCGCATCGCTCCCGTCCTCAGCCCCGCTGCCCAGAGACACCCCGCCGCCACAGAGACACCGCCTTACCGAGCCCCGAGTTCACAGCCTCCCCGCGCCGCCCCACACCGGTGCTTAGCGCCGCCCCGCGCCGTCCTGAGAGCCCAGCCCCGCGCCGCCCCGATCCCAGCTCCGCGCTGCCATGGGGAGGAGCACCGTCGCCTCCTTGAGCTGCCACAGAGCCCAGCGCTGCCCGCCGCCCCTGAGCCTGGTGCCGCCCTCCGCTCGCCGCCCTGAGCCCGGTGTCGCCTCCTTCCGGTGCTCCAACTGCCGACCTGGAGAAGTACGACCTCGTCCTCACCGCGTGTGTAGCCCGAGATGGAGGAGCGCAGGCTATCCCGGCCATCCCAGCGCCGGCTAGCGTCGCCGGCAAGTCCCAGCATATCCCAGGCAGTCCCAGCGCCGGCGAGCGCCGCCGGCCAGCTGCTCCCTGCCGGAGCTCGGAGATGAAGCTCTGGAGACGATGGTTGTGGTAGAGACAATGGACCTGATTGCTTTTTCTATTTCTCATCAAGGTCCTTTGTGTTAACATTTGGACCTATTTGTAATATTCTGTTGCTGAACATGTCTCTAGTCATACGGGCTACCAAACAGCATCTCTGCTCAACATATCTCTAATCAGACAAGCTACCAAACACTTGGCAATATCTCAACACAACTTGTATGAAGTGGGAATCTCATGCCAAGTGATACGGGCTACCAAACACACCCTTAGTCTTATCTCTTTCTCACATGCAGACCGTGCATACGAGCCGGGCCGAATGCATGTGTTGACTAGGGCAACACAATTCCGTCTCTTGTACATCCGACCGTACATGAGATAGTCACATCGAGTTGATTCACAATGACTCAACGATATACACTGCTCGAGTGCCATGCCCATTCGCACAACACAACGAAAAATTATTTTTCCATAAAACTTACGAGACATGCCTGGTACATGCGAGATTTACGTTTACATACATTTTTTATATTTGAAAAATGATTTTTTAAACCGGGTGCATGTGCAACGGATGAATTTGCACATAGATCTCATGGTGGTGCAGTAGGAGTAGCACCAGCACTCCAACCTGCAGCGCAGCGCGGGCGATCGATGGCAGGCAGCTCGTGTTCATTGTTGAGTATATAGGCAATTGTTCGATTAAATTAATCCAATAATAAATCATGAACATGACATAAACAGTGCTAATGACATACTGAAACCTGATGATAAAACTACATACTAGACAGATAGTAGAAACATCTACACATGTGACTAGTACTGCAAACAAGGAAATAATCAGGAGAGGGATAAACGTGTTGTACCCTCCAGTAGGCCAGTTGGCCGTAGCAGCAGCAGAGGCGGCAGCAGCAGCGGAGGCGGCAGCAGCAGCAGAGGCGTTGGCAGCCTCTTGACCGGCTGCGGCGGCGGCAGCAGCAGCCATAGTGTCGTCGGTGTTCATGGTGATGACGAGCGGACGTAGAGGAAGTAGACGACGTAGTGGATGTAGATTGGCGAGCAGTCGCGTATGAGACGCTCCCCAAAAACCTAATCGCCCCTCTCCCGTACAGGAAACGGAGAGGCGGGGTTTCGGAGGCCTGCTCTCCCGTCGACCGTGTACGCGGCGGACGGGATGGGATCAACGAAGGCAGCAACAGTGAGGAGGAACGATGGTGGCGGCTGTGGGCGGATGATTCTGTTGTCAGGTGTATGTTCGGAGAGGAGCGACCTCTCCTTTTATGCACAGACGCGGGAGACAAAGGGTCCAGTCGAAACGCACGTAATGAATGATCGTTAAGACTGAAAACGCACGTACTTAAGAGCACTTAAGACACGACGTTTCAGCTAGCAATCAATCTCCATTACCGCAGAGCGTTTCGTGACCGTTGACATTTTATTCCTGCGTGACAAAAAGAATACATCGGCTCGGCGAGATTCCCGCAACCCGCGGCGCGTCGTGACGTGACGAGGCGTGGCGAGGCGGGCGGCGGAGGAGGAGGAGCGCGCGTGTGGTACACAGCCATTCTCCTCATACCTCATACCAACTCATACTAGTAGTAGAGTGCCTCAGTATATAAGCTGATGCACATCTCATCCATCTAGCAGTATGGGACTAAACTCCCACCACATGGCATGACAACATGGGCCTTAGGGATTTTCAGGAATTGATAATGGGCTAAAAGGCCCAATATTTCAGCAATCCCCCACCAGATCCCAAAGACCCATGAAGTTGTCATCCGTTCCAAACACTCTTTTGATATACCAGTATTTTTAGTAGAGACCTGTTAAGGTTGAACTCCACCTAGAGCAATTAGCTACACTCCTTCACAACTGACAATGGACTAGGCCTTGAATTGTCAGTATGGCGTAAAGTAGCTTCACTAACTGTCTTACCAGTACTAGACTGCCGAAGGCTGACCCCTCGGGTGGAGCATATTAGTCACTCCAGACCTATTCATAAACTTACTAGAGATCACCCTAATCTCATAGACTGTGACCAGCAGTCAGGTTCATATAGGTGTGTTCCTCCAAAGATCGCTCTGTAGGATAGCGTCTTGCTTATGCAAAGCTTTGGAACACATTAAGACATACGTCAACCTGCCATACAGTTACCGAGAGTATTGCATCTCCAACGAAGTGGGTTAGTAAAGGTTTTACTCTCTTCAGTTAACCACTAGCTTGTTTTCCCAGGTCCTAATTCACGGGATCTCCGATCACATAGGTTGGGTTACTACCATGGCAACTCATGTGGGTTTCATACCCATCTCGCTCGATGCATTTTCTATCACAACACGTGATAGCCCTTTAGTAAAGGGATCTGCCAGATTCTTAGCCGACTGGATATAATCCAACGCTATAACTCCGGAGTTTCTTAAATGTCTGACAGATTTTAATCTCATTCTTATGTGTTTGTTGGACTGCATGTTGTCCTTTGAACTCTTAACCTTAACAATCACTGTTTGGTTATCACAGTTCATAAGGATAGCCGGAACTGGCTTTTCAACCACTGGCAAGTCCATCAAAAGATCTCGAAGCCATCCTGCTTCGACACCAGATGTGTCCAATGCTGTTAATTCTGCTTCCATTGTCGATCTCGTCAGGATCGTTTGCTTGCAAGACTTCCAGGAAACAGCACCACCTCCAAGGGTAAACACATACCCTGTTGTGGCTTTCATCTCATCAGCATCAGAGATCCAATTCGCATCACAGTACCCTTCAAGCACTGACGGACTTCCAGAATAGTGAAGTCCGTAGTTCTCAGTACCTTTCAGATAGCGCATAATTCTTTCGACAGCATGCCAATGCACATCACCCGGATTGGAAACAAACCGGCTAAGTTTGCAAACCGCAAACATGATGTCAGGCCTTGTCGCGCTAGCTAGATACATGAGAGAACCTATTACTTGAGAGTACCTCAGTTGATCCTTAGCTGTGCCAGTAAACTTTCGAATCTGCACACTAGGATCATAAGGCGTTGGAGAAGCTTTGCAGTCCGAATATCCAAATCGACTCAAAATCTTCTCAACGTAATGGGATTGCAAAAGTGTTATCCCACCCTCATTATCTCTCAATAGCTTGATGTTCAGAATAACATCAGCCACACCAAGGTCTTTCATCTCAAAGTTTTGAGATAGAAAAGACTTGACCTCCTCAATGACTTTGAGGTTGGTCCCAAAAATCAGTATGTCATCAACATACAAGCACAGTATAACTCCTTCGCCCCCACCATGACGATAGTATACGCATTTGTCAGCCTCATTCACAACAAAACCAGCAGAGGTTAGAGTTGTATTGAATTTCTCATGCCATTGCTTAGGCGCTTGTTTCAGGCCATATAAAGATTTCAGTAACTTACATACCTTTCCTTCCTGACCATCTAATACAAAGCCGTCTGGCTGTTGCATATAGATTTCCTCGTCTAACTCTCCATTTAGGAAAGCTGTCTTAACATCCATTTGGTGGACGAGAAGACCATGCGAGGCGGCCAACGAGAGTAAAACTCGTATGGTGGTCAGTCTGGCCACAGGTGAGTAAGTGTCGAAGAAATCTTCCTCTTCTTTCTGGGCATAGCCCTTGGCCACAAGCCTAGCCTTGTACTTTTCAATCGTACCATCGGGCCTAAGCTTCTTCTTGAACACCCACTTACATCCCAACGGTTTACAACCATAAGGACGTTCCGTGATTTCCCATGTCCCATTAGCCATGATGGAATCCATCTCGCTACGGACTGCTTCTTTCCAGTAATCAGCATCCGGAGATGCATATGCCTCTGAAATAGAAGTGGGAGTGTCATCCACAAGGTACACAAGGAAATCATCGCCAAAGGACTTTGCAGTCCTCTGTCGCTTGCCCCTACCAAGGGTTTCCTCATCATCCTTCTCAGGAATTTCATCATGGGTTTGTTCATAATATTCCATAGGAATGGCAGGCTCAGGAGTTTCAGCAGATTCCTGTCCAGAAGTGCTTTGCATATCTTTCATAGGAAATATATCCTCAAAGAAAGTAGCATCTTTAGACTCCATAACTGTACCGACCTTCACGTCAGGTACTTCAGATTTCACTACCAAGAATCTATAGCCAACGCTATTCTTAGCGTAGCCCAAATTAACACAGTCCACGGTCTTAGGTCCAAGCTTACGCTTTTTGGGGATCGGCACATTGACTTTCGCCAAACAGCCCCAAGTACGTAAGTATGAGAGTGTTGTCCTTCTCTTCTCCCATTGTTCATAGGGAGTGAGTTCATTATCTTTTGTTGGAACCTTATTCAGGACATGACATGACGTCAATAGCGCCTCCCCCCACCATGCCTTGGATAATCCCGATGTATCTAACATGGCGTTAACCAAATCAGTTAGAGTACGGTTTTTCCGTTCGGCAACCCCATTTGACTGGGGAGAATAGGGAGGCGTCCTCTCATGAATAATTCCATGTTCCATACAGAAAGACTCGAACTCATTAGAGAAGTACTCTCCACCACGATCAGACCGGATGTGTTTAATTTTCTTTTCAAGTTGGTTCTCAACTTCTGCTTTATAGATTTTAAAGTAGTGTAGAGCCTCATCTTTAGTACTTAACAAATATACATAGCAAAATCTAGTGGAATCATCTATCAGTGTCATGAAGTATCTCTTTCCACCTTTGGTCAAAACACCATTCATCTCACAAAGATCAGAATGTATAAGTTCTAACGGTGCCAAGTGTCTTTCCTCCGCAGCTTTATGAGGCTTGCGAGGTTGCTTTGCTTGAACACACGAAAGACATTTAGAACCTTTGGCTAAAGTGAAAGATGGGATTAAACTTAGTTTTGCTAGCCGCGTCATACAACCGAAACCAATGTGACAAAGACGTGAATGCCAAACTTCTGCTTCATTAACATTCGAATGAATATTGTTCACGACTTTATTACAGAAATCAGCAAGAGAAAAGCGGAACATGCCTCCGCATTCATAACCTTTTCCAACAAATAGTCCATATTTCGTAACAACTACTTTATTAGACTCGAATACCAACTTAAACCCTTCTCTACATAGAAGGGAGCCACTAACGAGATTCTTCTTGATGGCGGGGACATGCTGAACGTTCTTGAGCTGCACGATCCTTCCCGAAGTAAACTTCAGATCGACCGTGCCAACACCAAGAACAGAAGCACTCACGCCATTCCCCATCAATACGGATCCGTTCCCTGTGACCTGATAAGAAGAAAACAATGAAATGTCAGCACACACATGAGTATTTGCACCAGTATCAATCCACCATTCATTAGACTGAAAAACTGAAAATACAATAAATAAATTACCGTACCCGGATGCACCGTTCTCATTGTTGCTCACAATCATGTTGACAGACTTGGAGTCTTGTCCTGGTTTCTTGAACTTCTTGGGACACTTAGGAGCCCAATGTTCCTCTGAACCACAGGTGTAGCATGCACCTTTCTTCTTATCCTTCTTGAAGGGTTTGTTACCCTTCTTCTTGAAGTCAGTATTCTGTTGGACGACAGTTTTTCCCTTGTGCTTGTGGGAGTTGAAGTTCTTCTGTACCATATTAGCAACAGAAGCACCTTCGCCTTTTCCATGCGAGTCCTTTGCCCTTGAATTCTGCTCAACACTCAGATGGCCAATGACGTCCTCAACAGAGAATTCACGCCTCTGATGTTTCAGAGTAGTAGCAAAGTTCCTCCAGGAGTTGGGCAGCTTAGCGATTATGCATCCCGCGACAAACTTGCCCGGTAGCACACACTTCAGAAGCTCAAGCTCCTTAGCGATGCACTGTATCTCATGAGCTTGTTCCAATACAGAACGGTTATCAACCATCTTGTAATCATGGAACTGCTCTATAGTGTACATCTCGCTTCCAGCATCAGTTGCGCCGAATTTAGATTCGAGCGCCTCCCACAAGTCCTTGGCAACCCGCACATGTAAATATGCGTCAACCAACTTATCTCCGATCACGCTTAGAATGGCTCCAACAAAGACGACGGTGGCATCCCTAAACGCCTTCTCCTGTTCAGGAGTAATCGTTTCAGTGGGAGTGACACCGGCGACCCAGAACACGTTCATCGCAGTGAGCCATAAGATGGTTTTAGTTTGCCAACGCTTAAAATATGTCCCCGTAAACGGGACTGGTTTCAGTGCAGCAGCAAAACCATTTACCGAAAATTGCCTACACACATTAGGTTTTTGGATTGTTGAGTATATAGGCAATTGTTCGATTAAATTAATCCAATAATAAATCATGAACATGACATAAACAGTTCTAATGACATACTGAAACCTGATGATAAAACTACATACTAGACAGATAGTAGAAACATCTACACATGTGACTAGTACTGCAAACAAGGAAATAATCAGGAGAGGGATAAACGTGTTGTACCCTCCAGTAGGCCAGTTGGCCGTAGCAGCAGCAGAGGCGGCAGCAGCAGCGGAGGCGGCAGCAGCAGCAGCCGTAGTGTCGTCGGTGTTCATGGTGATGACGAGCGGACGTAGAGGAAGTAGACGACGTAGTGGATGTAGATTGGCGAGCAGTCACGTATGAGACGCTCCCCAAAAACCTAATCGCCCCTCTCCCGTACAGGAAACGGAGAGGCGGGGTTTCGGAGGCCTGCTCTCCCGTCGACCGTGTACGCGGCGGACGGGATGGGATCAACGAAGGCAGCAACAGTGAGGAGGAACGATGGTGGCGGCTGTGGGCGGATGATTATGTTGTCAGGTGTATGTTCGGAGAGGAGCGACCTCTCCTTTTATGCACAGACGCGGGAGACAAAGGGTCCAGTCGAAACGCACGTAATGAATGATCGTTAAGACTGAAAACGCACGTACTTAAGAGCACTTAAGACACGACGTTTCAGCTAGCAATCAATCTCCATTACCGCAGAGCGTTTCGTGACCGTTGACGCGACGCGACGGCGGGCGGCGGAGGAGGAGGAGCGCGCGTGTGGTACACAGCCATTCTCCTCATACCTCATACCAACTCATTGCCTCAGTATATAAGCTGATGCACATCTCATCCATCTAGCAGTATGGGACTAAACTCCCACCACATGGCATGACAACATGGGCCTTAGGGATTTTCAGGAATTGATAATGGGCTAAAAGGCCCAATATTTCAGCATTCATGTGAGAACTGCCTACCACCATCTAGTACCAAACCATCATCAAGTACTCCATTGTTGCTTTCCCAGCTAGAGGAGCTGTAGTCTACTTCCTTCCACAGTTCCATCCTATTCGGCCAGTCCGTCCGTCAGTCACGCGCGCACGCCGGCCTATACTACGGCAGCCTAATACATTTCCCATCTCCTGGTTTTGTAGGAGTAAATGAGTTTGACTTATACAATTCTTGTGTGCGCAACCAGTTTTTCCTAAATATGGAGTACAGTGTGTTGACTGTCAACTAATCTTTTGATGGTGTCATAATGTTATGGACTGTTGCCATGATTGTATCATGCATACGTGACCAAAAACGGTCTTCAAAGTTATACTCCTCACAACACACAAGTGAAGGTATGGCGGGTCCACCTCTTCATCAAGTTTGTAGATCAGAAATAATCATCTCAAACTTTATTTTTTCCAATTTTTTCAAGGATATGCCTTGAGCAATGCATATCAGTTTCCAAGGGCCTGGTCAAGAGTTTTTTTCATTAAAAAAATCAGTAGTTCGATACAAAATTCACTATCAATACGAGGTACTATAGATTTCTTATAGACTCTTTCTGGAAAAATCTATAATTGATTGCATTGAGGCAAAGATTACAAGAATTGCTAAAACATCCAAATGGCTTGGAAATGAGTTAGGAATATTCTACTTCGTAGTTTACTTACTACTCCCTTCGATTCGTTAAAATTGTTGTACGTAAACAAGGTAACACTTACAACTTGTACGTATAACCCATGATGTTTTGTGAGATCGGAGGGAGTGGTTAGTATATCTTGAATTACAATTTTTTTATAGTTACCTTTCAACAAATTTTGGTCGGAACATACAGATTGATAAAACTTGCAACTGGTTCTGAAAATTGAGTTCGAGAATTTCAACTTTAGTCACTTAATGTAGTTTATGTTGAGAATATAATCAATTGTTCATGGTGATGACGAAGGCGACGCGGACGTAGTTGAAGTAGACGATGTAGTTGAGGCAGACGAACAGAGGCGAGAAGTCGCGTAGGAGACGCTCCCCAAAAACCTAATCACAGCTCTCCCGTATAGGAAACAGAGATGCGGGGTTTCGGAGGCCTGCTCTCCCGTCGACCGTACGCGGCGGACGGGATGGGATTAGCGATGGCAGCAACAGTATGAGGAACGACGGTGGCGGCGCGTGGAGCAGATGATTCTATTCTTCTGTTCTGTGTATTGTGTTTAGACGGAGAGGAGCGACCTCTCACTAACATAGGAACATACGCTAGAGGCAAAACGTCCAGCCGAAACGCACGTAATGAATTGCAGTTAAGACTGAAAACGTACATAACGTTTCAGCTAGCAATCAATCTCATTAACACAAAACGTCCGGCCGAAACCCGCGGCGCGTCGTGACGTGACGAGGCGAGGCGTGGGGAGGTGGGCGGCGGAGGAGGAGGAGCGCGCGTGTGGTACACAACCATTCTCCTCATAGCTCATACCAACTCATACTAGTAGTAGAATGGCTCAGTATATAAGCTGATGCACATCTCACTCAACTAGCAGTATGGGACTAAAGTCTCACCACTTGACATGACAACAGCATGGGTTTTAGGGATTTATCTGAAATTGCTAAATGTGCCAAATGCCCACTCGCTATTTGGGCAATATTTCAGTAGTTTAAATTACTGGAATATTTTTTTTGGATACTGTTGCTATATGATGTTTGAAAGACAAAATTCCGGAAGTTACCAAAGCCTCCAAACAATTCGTTTCAGTAATCTTTGAATTCAAACTGCCGAAGATGGAGCTCATTTTTTATTTTACTGTCGGCCAAAAGTCGTGGTAAAATCCTAGCTGTATATGCCAAAGGTTTCAGGTCCAAAGCTCGTTGAAGGTAGATCGACGTGTTGAGCACATTTGGATTTTGGAATGACAGCAAACACCCCTTGAAGCAGTGTTGAGTCTTCATAAGAGTACTAGACAGTCATGCACCGCTGAATCTCGTGTGACAACTAAACAGTAAACAGTATAGAGAAAACCAGAGGCGCTTCTACAATGGAAATTTCAGAAATGTTCAGAACTTGAGTGATGCAATTAAACCATCCCTGAAGACTCCATTTGCTTCTAAGTAGTTGGAGTGCTTCATCAGGAATATTGCAGCTGCAAAAATGTGGTGCACCAAAATCCGCCGGACGCAATGCTAGGGAAGCTTGGACGCTGCTCTCGACTATGATTCAGAGATGCAGGTATACTGGAGGAGGCTCTGAACCCTGTTCCAGGTATTCTTCTCTCCGCAGTGGGCTTTCCGAAAGACTAGAGTTGCAGCTCGCCTGTGTGAACCAGCTGGACGGACGAACGAGCTCAGAAGTAATGTTGGATTCGGCAGCAGTATCTTGTCGTGCAACACAAGCTTCCGTCAGAGAATTTGTTAGTCCCTGCAGTATCTATGCCTTGAATGTCATGGTATGGTATGCTCCATGTTCATTCTTCCTCTGTGGCGCTGCGCATCCGAAACTGCTTTTGCTGCCAAACCCAACGGTACGCGTTCTTCCACCTCACTCCACAGTTCCATTGTTGAAGAGAGAGTACAACAAGGCATCGGTTGAGATTCCTCCATCACCATCTCCCTCTGAATCCTTTCCGTCAGTGTACCTGCGAAAGTTCGGCCCCGTTCCCCGCGTCGTGCACGGGCCCGCCATCGTCGGCGTTCCGGCATGTCCTCAAGGCTCGCGTCGCCCGGCGACTTGGTTCCTTTGTCAATCGACATGCTCCTCGACGCGCTGGTGTCGTGCTCCCGTGTGTTTGATTTGATGCCGGGTGTGCCGAGCTTGACGGTGCGGTGCCGGTGGTGGCCGCCCTCCCGTACGTGTCATCGATGTTTGGGTGGTGCACGCAGTGCCGAACATGACATCTTCGAACGCCCGATGGAGCCGATCCCTGTGGACCGTTGGTGTGGCTCAGGTCCAAGCCACTCATGCCCACCGTCGACGAAGCAGCTGCATGCGTGACTCTGCTACTCGATCAGGCCCCTTGTTGCTCGCTCTGTTTGGGCTGAACGTGAATGGCCAAGCAAGAAAGGACACAGTTCTCGCCAAATACTCCATGCCGAACATTGCCTCGACCTCAACCCCAAATTGTGCTACCTCATGTGCTACCCCTATGGCCCTATTACATGCTCTCTTTACATTATTTCATCTCACATCTCGAATACTAGAAGAAGAAAAAAATGATTCCTACATGGGAGGGGCCATGTGGTGTTTTTTATGGAAGAAAGATGCAACAGTACCGATGTTGCGAGCAAGAGCACTCGAACTCGGGTGGGTGGGGAGGCATCAGCCCCTCCCTACCTCTAGGCCACGCCTCAGTCTGCTCGAATACTAGAAGAGACAGTCAAGGTTTGGCCATGCTTCGCCTCCTCTGCTGCTGCACCTCTGGAAGCATAGGAATGGCGTCGTTTTCAACAATCCGACGCCCTACCTTGATCATGCACGGGAGAACTGCCGCGACGATGCAGTGCTAAATCCGACTCTAAATCATACTTGTAAAAATCCACAACCTGGGCCCATAATCTGTCCTTGCTGTGGAAATGGAAAAAAAAAAGTAGCTCGGTTGACTTCCTTCTTTTGCACTTTGCAGAGTATGAATAGTCTCATAATTATCGGACTCCAATATGGTTGACATATGAATGAATCAAATCTCTAGCAATTTTAACTCCTTCCAAGCACGCCTAGACTTCAATCTCGACAATCTCTAGTGACAATACCAACTGCGACATCTCATGTTTCTGGCCGAAAGGCGCCATCAACATTGATATTTGCCCAACCGTTTGGAGGTACACTCACCCTCGGAGCAGAAAAGAGGAATTTCCTCGAGGAATGACCTCATCTCTTGCTATCAGAGAACTTTGATCAAATGTAGAAGCATCCATGACAACTCATTCACATCACGAATGTAGCGCGACGGTTTCTCGAAACTGCACTATAGCCCTCCTCATCAGGCTTGACAGTGCGAAAGCCCTCGACTCGGTTGGATGGGCCTACATCCTGGATTTCATGCAGAGAAGATGGTACCTGCCACGCTTTTATGCTTATACCTTTGCCTTTATCTCGACATCGTCTTGGTTGTGCTTGTTAATGGCATCCCTATGCAGGACATTCAACATGGGAGAGGCCTTCGTCAGGCCCCCCTTTCCCCTCTCCTCATCGACTTTGCAATTAATCCATCGCCTTAATTATTGAGCTTGCCACTCAGGCTGGCCTCCTCCACATGCTTCTCGGAAGATTTGCGGATTTTCGCCCATCACCTACTATTTTCCTCGCTCCATAGCTCGGGAGGGGAGAGATGATTCAGACAGCGAAGGGGAGGGTTTGGCCACTCAAAACAATGTTTTATTGGAGCATCAACATTTTTTTTTTTGAAAACCAGCATCAACATTTTTTGTGCTTGAGAAGACATGACCTTTTTTTTACAGCGAGAAGACATGACCTAAAATTGCAATTATTAGATGCAGGTGGCGACGTGGAGATACGATGCCGAGGAAGGGCGGTGTCGACACTCGACAGCGTCTCGGACTCTCGGTCCCCGTCGAGTGCAGAGGAAGGGCATGTTGGTGTGGCTGCGGCGTTTCCTGTAAGTGCGGGGCGCGTCGCGAAACCGCCGTTCTCACCCAGTCCGCTCGATTCCGTTGATTGCGACGCCCTCTCTTCGGCGCCCTTGCAGGTGCAGCCTGCGCCTTCGTCTACGCCTCGACTTGCATGGGTCCATAGCTACACGAGGTAGAGCACCGCGCCTGCGCCTTCAGCGGACGTGGAGGGACACATGAACTGGAAAGAGCTGGAACGCGAGGTAGAGCACCGCGCTGGCCAGCGGCACGCGCACCTCCAGGTCGTGGCCGACGCATTCCGCACGGCTGCCGCGCCCGCAGGCGGCTAACCAGGTGCGTGACGCGATCTGGCCGGTGTCGCGTGCACGAGGGTGGGTTGATGCAGTTTTGGAGATTGCATGCTGCTGATTGATTGTGTGGTTATTGCTGATTGATCATTAATTGAGCACGTCATAATTGAGCGCGTTATTACTGGGAAAGAAAAAATCAGACGGGAGAAAAACCAGAGTGGGAGAGTTGGACGAAAAATCAGACGGCAGACTAAGGAACCAAATTCTCTTTTTAGATAGTAGAGATTATCTTGGGGCAAGTCATTTTGACTTGCTTCTTGGTCTTGTTGCTCATGATCATTTGAGATAGAGGTGGAGGGATTAGCTTGCATTGATATTGATAGAGTACCATCCTCATCTTCTTCTCTAGGCTTGATTTCACCAATGGTCATAGTCTTCATAGCATTTGTCAAGCCTTCATCTCTTACATCATCAAGATTTTCACTTTCATTTTGTGATCCATTTGTTTCATCAAATTGAATATCATAGGCTTCCTCAACAATTCCCTTTGACTTGTTATATACTCTATAAGCTTTGCTTGAAGATGAATATCCGAGAAGAAAACCTTCATCACATTTACTTTGAAATTTTGATAGTCGGGTGCCTTTCCTTAGAATATAACATTTGCACCCAAATACCCGAAAATAAGAAATGTTGGGTTTTCTTCCAATGAGAAGCTCATAAGGTGTCTTGTTGAAGAATCTATGACAATAAAGCCTATTTGATGCATGACAAGCAGTGTTGATAGCTTCGGCCCAAAAGGAGTGTGACACATCATATTCTGAGAGCATTGATCTTGCCATATCAATTAATGTCCTATTTTTCCTCTCAACTAGACCATTTTGCTCCGGAGTATAAGTAGTTGAGAACTCATGTTTGATTCCTTTTTCATCCTAAAATGCCTCAACTCTTGTATTCTTGAATTCACTTCCATTGTCACTTCTCACTTTCTTCAATTTCAATTCAAACTCATTTTCGGCCCTTGTCACAAATTTCATGAATATGTCATATGTATCGGCCTTGTCATGAAGAAAGAATACCCATGTATATCTAGAGTAGTCATCCACAACCACTAGAAAATAGCAATTTCCTCCAATGCTTCTATAGGTGGTTGGACCAAATAAATCTATGTGCAATAATTCCAATGGCCTTGTGGTTGACATAACACTCTTGGTTGGATGAACATTTGAGACTTGTTTTCCGGCTTGACAAGCACTACACAATTTATCTTTCTCAAATTTGACATCCTTCAACCCAACAACTAAATCATGCTTGATCAATCTATCAAGTTGTCTCATGCCAACATGACCTAGTCTTCTATGCCATAACCAACCCATTGATGACTTTGAGAATAGACAAGTTGAAAGGTTGGCTTTTCTAGATGAGAAATCCACAAGATATAAACTTTCATGACAAAAACCTTTAAAGATGCTATCTTTACCATCTAAAGAGGTCACTTCAAATTCATCACTAGTAAAGGAGCATCTATATCCATTATCACAAAGTTGAGCAATAGAAAGTAGATTGAAATTGAGAGAATCAACTAGCAAGACATTTGATAGAGTGTTGTCATTTGAGAGATCAATAGTACCAATGCCTTTTACTCCTCCTTTGCTATCATCTCCAAAGGTGATATTGTCAAAACCGGAGATTTCATAATTTATGGATGAGAACATTTTCTTTTCACCGGTCATATGATTTGTGCAACCACTATCAATCACCCAATGTCTTCCTCCGGCCTTGTAGTCCACCTACAAGAGAGAATCACTTGTTTTTAGGTACCCAAACTTGCTTGGGTCCTTGCATGTTAGTGATCAAAGCTTTGGGCACCCAAATAGGCTTCCTTTTGGTGCCACTAATAGGAAGACCAACAAACGTAGCACAAACATCACCCTTAGGATTTTTCTTAAGCACCTATGATGCATCAAAGGATATTGTCTTCTTGTTCTTGCACTTGTGATTTGCTTCAACTTTAAGATTGCATACATGACACATCTTAAACTTTTCTTCTTCTTCATACTTCACTTGAGATTTTACAAAACTCGTCTTCTTGGGAATGAAAGCCGATTTCCCTTTCTTGGGCACATATGAATTTTTGACTTGTCCAACAATGATTGAACCGAGTATGGCTTCCTAGCCATTTAGAGAGATCCTTGGACAAGCAATCAATCTCTTTCTTCAATGATTCATTTTCCATAATAAGTGAAGTATCACATGAAGAACCATCACTCATGCAAGAATCTTTTCTTGTGCTACAAGAGTTGTTAGATGAACTAGGAGAGCATGCAACACATTTCAATTTATCACATTTTGCACAAGAAATAGATTTACCCTCGTTGATCCGATCCCTTGCGCAACAAGAGTGTTGTGAGCTTCCTTAAGCTTCTCATGTTTCTCCTTAAGTATCCCATTTGAAGTTTGGAGCTTCTCATAAGAATCCTTAAGGAGTGCATGAGATGTCTTTAGCTCCTCATGGAATTCTAGAAGAGAGGAGTATTTCTCTTCCATTACGTTACTTTGTCACTCTTCTTGCGCAAGACATCATCGGCATCACCAAGCATTTTAACAAGATCATCATATGTAAGAACATCATCATCATCATCGTCATCAATGATTACCTTTTGTTCACCTTTTGCCATTAGACAATATGGCTTGGAGAATAGAGATGGAGCTTCCTTGATTGCTATGCCGGCAAGACCTTTAGAGGACTTGTCATCTTCATCATCGGAGCTTGCATCGGAATCCCACTCAACAAAGTAGGCTTGCCCGTTCTTCTCCTTCTTGAAGTACTTCTTCTTCTTGTCTTCATTCTTTTTGTACTTCATTTTTCCAAACTTGTTGCTTTTCTTGGTTGGGCAATTGATTGCTATGTGCCCAGGCTCACCACATTCAAAGCACTTCCTTTCTTCAAAAGGATTTTTCTTTGAAGATTGTCCTCTCTTGCCAAACTTTCTCTTGGACATCATTCTTCTAAATTTTCTCACAAAGAGAGCCATCTCTTCATCCGAGTCTTCTTCATCTTCATCATCACTTTCTTCTTTTGATGTTTTTGCCTTGAGTGCAATGCTCTTCTTTTCTTCTACACCCCGAGCTCCAACTTGGGATTTCTTGAATATGTCATGTGTGAGAACTTCCCCAAGTACCTCCGTGGGTGACATGGTCTTCAAGTTACCCCTCACAAGCAAGGTCACAATTGTCTCATATCTTTCCGGTAGACACCTAAGAAACTTGTGAGAGAAATCTTCATTTGGAACATTGAACCCAAGACATTTGAGCTTTGTTCAACTGGTTGAACATGGTGTCAATGTCTTCATCACTCTTCATTGCAAATTCGCTAAACTCTTGCTTGTACACATAGAGCTTAGCTCCCTTGACGGAGGTTGTGCCCTCATATATTTCTCCAAATTCCTTCCATACTTCATAAGCGGTCTCAAGCCCTTTGATTCGGTTGAACTCACTTACGGATAGAGCACATTCAAGGCTTGATCATTCAACCTTTGGTTTTCTTCATCATCTTGAGTTAAGTCTTTGTCATCCAAGATTACAAAGCCCTCATCAACAATCTTCCATATCTTTCTTCCCGTAGCCTTAAGATGTACCACCATTCTAGTTTTCCAATAATCATAATTTTCTCCATCAAAGAATGGTGGTTTCCCCCCCACATTGACATTGTTCTCATTAGCCATTTATCCTACTCCGGGATGGTTAAATCCTTCAATTACGGAGTCCTCGGCGTTCTGTCAGCGCGCGAGCTACTGTTCCAGCTACAGTGTTGAACAGTGCCCTGCCGCCCTCCGCGCCGTCGATTGCAGATCCGTCGGTACCCGTCAAAATTTTGCAAGAAAGCCCCTACACTTTCCAGGAATTACGCTCCGGTCCTTCTGCATATAAAGGATCAACCCGTTCCTTCCATCCGGTTTCCCCTCATTTCCCCCGGCTGGCTAGGGTTAGCCGCCGCCGACGGCGCCTCCTTGCCTCCCCTAATCCCCCTCCTCCCAGCGTCCTGCGTGACTTCGCCGGCGAGCTCTGGCAGCCACGGGTGGCTCCGCGACGGGGCGCTGCTCGAGGTCTGGGCCGTGTTCCAGTGCCGCGGGGACCTCTCCGGCCCGGACTGCTCCTCCTGCGCCGCCCGCGCCATGTCCTCCTGGTCCTCCCTCTGCGGCCCCGTCGTCGCGCTGCGCGTCCAGCTCAACGACTGCCTGGCCCTCTACCAGGTCGCCGGCTTCCCCCAAATCTCTGGCGTCCAGATGCTCTTCAAGACCTGCGGCGACCTGCAGGTGCGCCGGGGCACCGCCTTCGCGCAGCTCGAGGCGGGCGTGGGGCTTCTTCGCCACCAGCTACCAGCAGGTGTACGCGCTGGCGCAGTGCCAGGGCGACCTCTCCGCCGCCGACTGCAGCGGCTGCGTCACCCAGGCCGTGCAGCACGTCCAGGTCGAGTGCGGCGGCGCCTCCTCCGGCCAGGTCTACCTCGAGAAGTGCTACAGTAGCTACAGCTACTACCCGCACGGCGTGCCCCGCACCGGCGGCGGCGGCCTAGGAGGTACTCAGTTTCCTTCCATCTCCAGCCTGCACATTCAGTCTCACAAATTTGCGCCTGCAACGTTCAGTTCCTGATTATACTAGGTTTGAATAGACTCCAATCTGATTCGATTATACTGCGTTGATCCAATCTGTGCAGCGAATCGATTGCCTGAGTTTTCAAATTCGGGCAAATGTGGCATTGGTTTACCGTGGCAATTTAGTCCAGCACTTTGTACTTGGTGTTGGAGGCACTTGGCATATCAGATCTTTTTCCTGTGAAGGTGGAGGCAGAAAAGATGCCATCAGTAATTTAGGCATGAGATATCAGGAAAGAGCAAGGGGAAAAATAGGTAAGCCTACCCATTCGAAACTGGACTTGGCACAAGACAGTTCTTCCGGATTAGTCTAGGTTGTTACAGATTTATGTGAGGGATTTTGGTGATGTAAGAGTACTTATGTCCTGAATGCCCTATGCAAATGCACCAAGTAAATTCATTACTACTTGATGTTCGGATTTATAGGGACACGTATCTTAGTTACATGGTCCTTTGCTTATAGTTTCAGTAGAGCATTTTTTCCCTTTTCATGTGCTAAACACTTACAATATTTCTTTTAGGGAAGCATCACGATCAAGGCAACCATAGCACATGTCTATGGCGTCGAGTTACGAGTAAACCTATAGGTCTTTGACGATGTGTAAATTTAGTTCTACTAGGGATTTGTTGTTCTTCTCTAGCTTTAACTGTACATAATACAATACATGCTTTTTTAAAGTCTAGAATTAGTAGTTCTTATCTATTGCAATGTCCCTGAAAGAGAGAATTTAATTTCTGTTGTCATACTGATATTCCATAAAAGAGAGGATGAGGATTTAGTTTGTGTTTTTTTTTTGCTATAAGCCACAATGCCACAATTTCTATTTGTTATACTTTTACTTTCTTGCTATAAGCCACAATGCCTGCAAAGATAAATGCATTATATAACCAACAAGAGAAACTATTGTTGTGCTGAACCTGTAACTTATTCTTCTTCAACTCTGAATCTGGATGGCAGGGTAGCAGCAGCAGCGAACTCCACCGGCAGGGGAGACACCATGAGCATGAGCCGATCTGTATCAGGTACTCATATCCTTTAGTTCACATCCGTGTTGTTAGGTGATATGTTTGCGAGGCATTGCCTATGTACTTGGCTTAAAGCCCATTGCATTTCGTTTCATGGTTGCATAGGTGGATAATTTCAAACTTAAACAGCCAATTGCATTTTTGTTCATGGTTACATTGGTTGCTAATTTCAAATGGAAACAGCCCATTCCTTTTCTGTTGGTTGCATTTGGTGTTTAATTTCAAACAGATACAGCCCATTGCATTTCTTTTCATGGTTGCATCTGTGTCTTAGTTTCAAACAGAAACTAATTTATCAATGAGTGTCATCGAGCTTATAAACCTGATTCACCATTTTTCCGCAGCTAGGTTGAGGTTTGTCTTGGAGCATCTGTATTCATCTAGCTTTCCTTTTGTTAGCTTTTTGATTCTTTGTCTGGAAATAAAGATGACAAGATACAATATGTATAGCATGCATATAGATATTACAGCGTGGAAACTAAATAAGTTTCCTCTAATCATTTTTTGTGTACATGGGTTGCTTCCGGGTTCAGATCTTTGGCTCACGTCAGTTGCTCCTTGCAGGTTGTATTGTTGATTTCGTCTTACTAGCATCCTCTTTGTATTTCAGTTCACGTAAGGTCTATTTTACTGGTGCTTATAACTAAACAATATGCAAATAGCACTGACAAGCTAAATTTTCCTTGAGCAGTTATTTTGTTTCAACAAGTATTAATGTCTTTGTACTACCTTGCTTTTTAGGACATTGGGCATGTTATGAGAGTAGTATATTGACTGCCATTAGGTAATCATATAGAGATTTCTCTTTTCGGATTATTTCGAAGTCGTTACATGCCTGCCTCTTTGATCTGTGTTAGACTTGTGTCCTGCTAATGCTCTTTCATGCAGGTGATGCCTGATCCATTGGTTGCTAGTGGAAATCATGCAGTGGACTTCCACGATTCAGGTCTGCTCCCCTCCTGGCTCTGCTTCATCTTAACATTTGTTAAACTATGGTACTATTTTGTCTGAGTTATCCTAGAAGGTGGAATGTATTCTGGTGCAAGAAGATTGAGTTATGTAGAAGAAAGAAGAGTGGTCCCAAATCTTTCTATTTGAGCATGTAATTACGGGACCTTTATAGAATTAGAACCGTAGTGTCTTTTTTAAAATCTGAAGCATAGTGCCTTTTTAGTATCTGAACCAGCAGCAAATGTTGGGGGTCTTTCGTTTTGTTTTAAAGAAAATTACTCCTTCAACTATATCCTCCCATGTTCTGTTTTCATGCATTGCAAATTCAGCATGTACTATAAATATCATATAATGCGATGCAAAGCCTGATGTAGTTATCTTTTACACAGGAAATGGACATTCTGCATCTCACATAAGTAGCATATGATGGATCCGCACCAAGCTCTTCGAATGGAGTTTATCTATCTAGCAAAGTTATTATAATCGGTCAGCTGGAATGTATTCACTTGATGTAGTACAAATTAGCAGGTAGATATTTCGGAATATGCCCTGTAGCTGTTCTTCTGCACCTGTTTTATTGTAAATGGCCACAATGTTCTGCACACGTTCAGCATTACCGAGGTCTCAAAAAAAATATTTTTCTGCTATGTGTTCCTACGTAATTCTGTTAAATGCACTTACCATGTTTGTTTTATGCACATGTTTGTTTTCTCACAGATTCATTGTCGTTTAGCTGTCTTGAAGAGGTATTGAGCAGGGAATTTGTAGTTCATCCTCCCGGTCTGGGAAACTATATACTTCTACAAATTTAAAATCTTTCTCAAGTTGTAATCAGAGTTCAAATCATTGTTCCTCAATGCAGTTTGAACATGCAGTCTTGACTACTGAAAGCTAGCCCAGTCAAAATCTCATTATGATCGACCAAATATTGTACCATGGTACGATTTGAAGTTTCCTTTGTGTTTCATTTTAAAAATAATAAAAGAATTAGTATATGAACATCTTGACTGTTGTGTGGATATACATCTGATGTATCTGGTTTTCTATCACTGCCTCCACTATTGCTTTTTATCCCGTTCCAATGTGCTTAACTGATGGTCAATTGGTTAAACTGATAGGTTAAACTGCCTGCATCCTGAGCTCAGTAAATTGGTTTCTTAAAGTTCCCTAAGTTGCATCAACTAGCTTTTTTCATTCAATACAATGCATCCCAAAACTGAATGCATCCCAGATTTATTTCCATTCAGTACACAACCAGAGCTTAAGAGCCACAACCAGAACGGATGTGTTCTCCATTCATTACAATGCATCTCAAATTTGTAAAAAATAACAATCCTGCTCAACATTACCGTCACCCTACTATGATAGTATCTAATACTACCACACGGGTGCGTCGAGCAGGGGCACGCGCGCCTCGGGGAGCGGGACCAGCAGGAGTGGCTCAGCGGCGAGCGGTTCACCGACTGCAAGCGGGGAGTCGCTGTTCCTCTCCCGGCGCGAGAGGTCCCGCGTCGAGTTCTTGCGCCGCGTCGTGCCCTAGGAGAAGGGGAACCTCACCTGGCAGAATTTCCCCTACTACGTTTTGCGCCATCTGTTCAATGTTTTGTTTCAACAAAGTTTTAACATGAGTGTGCTAATGAATGTGCTTTTATGCTTGGGGTTGCAGGTGAGAATGCAAGGTAGTTGCTGAGGGAGTGCACGGCGTCCCACCTGCGGCACAAGTGAGAATTTTTTAGCTGTTTTTTCAACTAATGATCTGCCTCCGATTTGTTTTTCTAAATGAGTGAAATAAAATTGCACATGTTCACTTGAGCTGAAATCGGGTATATATGAAGATAGTGTGCGCCTATAGCAAACAATGGAAACTGTAATTCCTGCTCGGTATGTTATTAATACAAAAAGACCATCAAAATGATTATACCATGCATATGCATATCTGTTTCTCTCCCTTCTTTTCTTTAGAAAAGATAAAGGAAGAAAGAGATAGGTTTACTTATTCTTTGTGCATCAGTCGGCTAAATTTTCTAGAATTATTTGACCATGGTTATAGTGAGGTAGCTACTTCTAGGAAAGATAGAATTGTGTAAAGGGGAGGTGGTGATCAAAATCGGAAAAGTGAGGTGTCCTGGCGCCCTGGAGTTCAATGGGCGGGCTCAAAGGGTGCTTGCCACTGACTAGGAATTTCATTCCACTCAGTTTAACCAATGGCTAATAATCAATGGTAGGGTGATCTTAAGCACCTAGCTTCTGCTTATATGCACCTTATGTGATCTTAAGCAGACGAATCACCTATGCAGCCATTTGTCATTCTATTAATTAGGTCTTTAACGTGGATGTTTGTATTTCTTTACACGCTACGAGGTAGTCCATAGAATTGTTCAGCTAAGAAGAAAAATAAAGAGCCAGGTAGGAGTTAGCAAGTTTTGTCATGTATTGCAGCTATGTAGTTCAATTATTCCTTACTGCTTAATTTGTTGCCTTCGAATTAAAAACTACACAATGTTTTTTATATTTCTGGTTATATGGTTGATTAAAATCCTGAGAGGAACAGAGCTGGATTCTTTTCTTTATGCTTACTGTCTTCTAATACTTGGCAGATTATCCTCACATGAACATTTCGTAGTTCCACAGTTGGTCATCTAACTTTCTGCTTAATTCTTTTGTAGTTCGGAGCAGATACGAAATGATGTTGCCCAGGGTGTTGTCCCTCAACATTACGTGACTATGATGAAAGAGACATGTTCTGCATTTTTCTTTTACCTGGATATAAGCACAACAGGCAGGTAGTTCCTTTTACTTGGTTGTTGTGTTGTTGTCTCGCTTATAAATAAATAGACTATGCCAGTGTGGAAATCCTATGATGCTTGAAGATATAATTTAGTGAGATATCTCTAATTCTGTACTTAAAAAGTTTGTACCTTGCTGAAAGTATTCGGGGTAACTTCACTTCTTGATTCTAAGTACTCCTAAGTTTTTTGTGATCTGTGTGCATTCTTTTTCTCAGACATGTTGATAATTCTCTAACACAATTTCTTAATTATAAATAGTCCTAATGTTATTGATTCAACCCGAAGTAGTTTTGGATCTTCTTTTACGCTTATTAAAGTATTTCTAGGATCATTTGAATTATGTGCTAGGTCTTCAGAAAGGCTGTTGTGTTTATTGTTGATACAAGTGGAAGCATGCAAGGAAAACCTATTGAGTGTTAAGAGTGCCATCTCAACTGCTCTCTCCGAGCTTGCGGAAGGAGATTACTTCAACATTGTAACATTTAATGATGAGCTTCATTCGTTTTCATCCTGTTTGGAGAAAGTGAATGACAAAGCAATAGAAAACGCACTCGACTGGATCAACTTAAATTTTGTTGCCCAGGGTGGCACTGACATTATGCATCCTTTGAGTGAGGTACAATATTGGAAGACTATACCAGTTGACATTTTATATATGATTGATGCCACCTGTGTTGCTCACATTTTCGCCAAAATATATTATGTCCTGGACAGATGTCTGCCAGGACCAAGTAAGAGTACTTATGTCCTGAATGCCCTATGCAAATGCACCAAGTAAGAGTACTTATGTCCTGAATTCCCTATATGCAAATGCACCAAGCAAATATATTATGTAACCAAAACAAAAAAAACAGGTTATATCCACCAAGGGGGCGGCGCCGCCGCCGCACCGAAATTCAACTAGTTGTGAAAGAATGGCGCGCCAGCCTGAGATTCCAGAGTGGACTGCTGCCTTGTTCGTTTGGTTTATCAAGAACCAACCAGCAGTACTTTTCTCTCACAACAAATTAGCACCAGCCACCTGGCACCAGTCAACCAACGGTATTTTTCTCTCACAATAGATCAGCACCGGCCACGAGCCAACCGAACAAAGAATAATGTCGCAGGCCAGCTTGCAGCAGGCGTGTGCTGTCGGATGTCCTGCCTGCTGATCATTTACTGGAAGTGGTTGTACAATAACATTCACTTACTCGCAGGCCAGCTTGCAGTAGGCGTGTTTCTTTTTATCTTTACGACTAACTAGTACCATCCATCCCTTTCATGTCAATGTCCACGAGCTTCTGGATGAACGCACAGTGAGGAGGCTGTCATGCGTACTACTGAAGATATCAGTTTTTTTTTTTTTTTTTTAAGAAGAGGAATAAAATCCGGCCTCCACGTTCCCTGGGGAATGCTTACAGCCAACTGAAGATACCTGAATATATCAAATCGATTCAGAGAGTTGTGTTCTTTATTCAGTAGCATCTGTAATGGGCCTGCAGGTGATCTGAGTGGGTCTGTTGGTCGGCCCAGTTGGCCCTGCAGAATTCCTTGATCAAGTCAATTTGGGCCAAAATCGGCCAATAAGACCATAATATAACTGCTGACAATAAAATAATGGATTTTTTTTTTACGGTTTATCAAAAATAATGCACCTTCTCAAAATTTGTCAAAAATAGCGACCAAACGCAATTTGAAAGGGCGGTAAGGGGCCTAAACGCCCTGTGAAACGGCGGTTGCGCCTTACCGCCGGATGATACGGCGGTTAGGGCCTACCGCCGTATCATCCGGCGGTTAGGTCCCTGTTTCATTTTGTTTTTGTTTTTTGCTGAAGTAGCTCTGGTAAAATATTACGGCAATCAACAAAATAGTACAACGTTGAATAGTTAAATAATAGAAAAGTGTCTCGAAACTGAATAACGAATAAAAAACAAATGAAACTAAATACGACCCCTCTTGCCGGTGGGGGCACCCGTCCTCTACCCCTCCTAGTGGGTCTCGGCTGGAACGGGGAGTACGTCAGGGGTTTTGGTGGCACGACCTCGCGTCGGGGTCGCGGCGGTGTCTCCAGCACAGCCTGCGATCCTCGATGCGACACCGATGGTCGCTGCGACGACGGCCATGCCTGCGACTGCGACGAGGGACCTGCCTGCGAGAACGGGTCCGTGTCCGGCTGGGACGGATGCGTCGGAAGTGGTGCCCCCATCAGCTCGTCGTAGCAGCCAGTCGTCGACGTTAGTGTCCACGGGCATCTGGGACCCAGCCTCCTCCGGCGGTGCGTCCTCGTCTGTCCAGTCGGATCGGTACCCTGCAACGTATTATAATGACATTAGCGATTATTATATTAGTATTATATTGGTAAAGGGCCGTACCTGAGCCCTGGACGTGGGGTCATCATCTCTGGTCGGGGCCCTAGAGGAGACGGACGCAGCGGAGCCCTCTGGTGGGGTCATCATCTCCGTTTTAACTTTTTTTTTTTTTTTTGAGGGACAGGAGTTACTAACAGAACAGAGAAGAGAGTAGCGTCCGTCCCACTTAAAACGGCATCTCGCACCTAACAAGATGCTCAATCATTCCAAAGCACCGGATAATTATAAAAGCTCGTTATGCTTTACGAAAAGTTGTTCCAAGAAAAGGTAGCATCTTATCTTCCGAAAAAAAGTAGCATTATCTTTTCTTTCGAAACAAAAACGTAGCGTCTTTGTCAATCTTTTATTCTTTACGCATTGCACGTCCAGTTCCAAGACTTGGGACCTAGCAAGTCGTTCAGGACACATACCACACACACTAGTGGTATCATGCATTGATACATAATCTTGAGATAACTCATACTTTTAAGTTATCTGGTAGAGCTATATAATTCTTCTGCATATGAAAAAAGAAAAATTATAAGTTGCATGTCAACAATAACTCGTACAATGGTTGTTTCGCTCATAAAGCAGTTGTTTCGCGAAGCAATTACCTCTTTCTCCCTCCTTGCTCTCTCTGCTCCGCATCATCAAAATTCCTACGTGACACTGCATGAGACGACATATGAGACTGCCTACATGTAGCAATGTACTTGCTCTTAGTGGTCATTCCGTAGAACGTCTTCTCTCTTTTTCAATTGCAGCCGACAAGAAAGATTCACCACCAACATTATTGGATAAAGAAAGTTCCTAAAGATGATCAAACATATAATATATTATTAATTTTAGAGTACAGTCCATTTTGCCCCCCTAAACATGTTGCTGAGTTTACAAAACACCCGAACACAAATATCAGATATGCGTAAAGAATAAAAGATTGTCGAACACAAATCCTCATCTCTCCATGATATTTAAATTACCTCCTGACACCATTAAAAGTAGTTCTTACTAAGATGATTTCGAACAATGAAAGTATATTTAATTCAAACACAAATCGGATAAACAACAAACCCAAGCTTTAAAAATTCCAAGAAAAATCCTAGAGGTAGATTTGAAAAGAGAAAGATGAAAAAAATATATTTTAAGCTCATGAAAATATTCATAGAATATTTTAAAAGGATTTAGCTCATGAAAAATAGAAAAACATCTAGAAAATCCAAGAAATTCTGAAAACATTCTAATCGAAGTTTAAACACATTTTTCAACAATAGAACACAAGATGCAATCAGCATTATATTACCGCAACCATTATTGGAGTATGTTGCGCTCATGTTAACTACAGCTCATGTTTTTGTTGTGGAAAGTTTTACAGAATGATGTTAGACTTCGATTAGAATGTTTAAAAAAAAATCTTTTTTTTGGATATTTGACTATTTCCCTATAGCTAACCCAAAACTGTGCAAGTTTTTGAGATATTTTTATGTGCCCAAAATATTTTAGTTAGCTTTCCTGTATCTCAATCAATCTATAGGATTTCTCTCCGAATTTTTGGAAGCTTGGAGATATTTATTTTTCGTTGTTTAATAACCTTACCTGGTGTTTACCGGATTTGTTCGTGAACTAAAAAGGATGACAATACTACCTTGAAAAACACTTTTAGGATCTGTTTGTTTCTAGAGTTTTTTTTAGAGATTGGTGGGGATTATCCCGGTCAAACCCCCAAATACCCACATATCTCAAAACATCGTTTGTTTCTAGTGTATTGGACGGGTTTTATCCCCACCTTTCCCCACAAATCCCCAAACTCTAGTTCATTTTTCTCAATCCCCTAGGGGATTCAATACACTACCCCTACCTAGTGGATTGGATCCCCAATCCCCTAGGGGATTGGGTGAAGTTTGGGGTTTCACCCAATCAACTAGAGGATTATCCCCACCAATACCCTAAAATACCCTAGTAACAAACGGCCTTAACTGGTGCAGGAGGAAATTTAAATGGTTTTAAAAGATGAACGTGGCATGTTATCTAGTATTTGAGTTCTTGGGCATTTTTACACTTACATCACCCAAAGTTCAAAGCACTCTTAATTTTGATCATGATTATTTTTATACAAATCAAATAGAATGTAGCAGCTAACATAATCCAACCTGGGGGGGTTGGGGTGGGGGGGGGGGGGGGGGGGCAAGTTACAATGGTGCGCTTTGTTTCAATTATTTCAGAAACTAGTTGAATTTCGTAGCCTACAAGCAGTCCTGTTTCTCTCCTATGCTGCAATCACCCATCAGTCCAGTTTCCCCCCAAGCTCTATCGCTCCAACTTGCAAGCCATGTCTTCTACAAATTGGGGATTTTTGTCCATTTAGTCTAATCCTCTGTAATGTGATTAATACACTATGCTATACATAGTTACTTTTTATTTTTATTGCTATAGTCTATCCCCCTTTACATTTAGACTGATTCCATGTCTTTAGGTGCATATTGTTGTTGTTGGCTAATTTGATAACTCCATCGACACCGTACTGCAAAAGCAAAAGCATTTTGCAAAAGCAACTGGTAATATAGAAATAAGAAAGGTGGAATAATGACTCGGATCGTCTGCATCGAGTCCTTTCAGATATTTAGGTATAGAAATAATGGTGGAATCAATCTTTAGTTGCAGAGTACTTTTTTTCTGAGAAACACTTTTATGTGTTACTTTTTAATAGGTAGATTTATCTTGAAATATACTTCCTTCGGGTCATAAATACGTGACATTTTCATGTTGTCTCTAGTCAATTGTTTGAAATTACTACTAGTTTTTATTATACTATTATATAAAACATAACAAATGTGTACTTTTATGAAAGAAGTACCTTTAAAATATATATATATTTGTAGCACTTTGAAACAATGAGATTGGACATGTAAATATATTTTCAAGTCAAAGTGTGAAGTGATTAACTTAATACAACCTCAAAACATCACTAATATGTGACCGACATAGTAATTTCATAAAAAATATATTGACAAATCAAGATTCAGTTTAGGAGTCTGCCAAGTCCTACTGATCAATCCGGGCAAAACCACAAATGAATTTTGAGTTACAAGTTGACTCTAAATATTACTAATATTTAATTGTAATTTCTTGAAATTGGGGTGTCATTGTGCAATGGAAGTTTGAGTTTTATTTTTTATTATTATAAGTAACAAAAAAAATGTTGGTTCCATTATGTCACTAACTGGCTCTATTTCACAATGTATGTCCATGACATTGAGTATATCTATTTTCAGGAGACTTTATCTTTGGAGTGTGGCTTTAGATGGGGAATAACAAACCTACGTAAGGTAATTAAAGTATAGATTTGTGTGCACGTTCCAAATTACACACCAACTAATGTCCATTCATCGATTTTGATTTTGGTTTGCCTACGTGTGATGATGGGCATGGGCTTATAATATATTACGAAATATAATGGAGAGATTAATTGGCAACACGTGTAGGTTGTAAGATTTGTATATCATCATTGAGTACTCCTACTCCCTCCAACAACAAATAAATGATGTTTTGGGTTTGGCTTAAGTAAATGATTTTAAACTTTAGATGCGTATATTATTTTTTATGCATTGAGTTTGGATATTTAAGAATAATAGGAGTAGATTTGTCTTGGGGTATAGTTTCATAAAAGTATATTTTTCCTATAGTTTTTTAATATTTGTAATAAAAATTTACAGTCAAAATTATATTTTTGAGATCATATCGATATCCAAATGTCACTTATTTTGTGACTGGAGAGGGTTGGAGATATTGCTTAAGTATAGGTGTTCCCATTAACCTACACTTTTAGAGTCAGTGGTGTGTTACCAGCTGAATGTGCATTAATTTTCTCCACATTAATTTAAAACTTGACCAAACCAAATAAAGAAATGTAGTCAAATACATAAACATTTTCTAATAGTACATTGAAGACACACATGCATCCTCAATACACACCACATCGAAACCACTGATCATTGTGTACTTCGAAAATAAGTGGACACCATCACCAAGTCTGAGACTCTGAATCCTGATGGGTACACCCACAGGCCGCAGCACTAGCCTGGAGAGAGTTTTTAGAGGACAATACTGTGGTACATTATATTGATATATAATATAATACTACCTTATCAAGTATTGAAATGCAACTACATAACCACTTCCATGATGGAAATATCAGACAAAACAACGCAAGAAGAAAGTTACATATGCTGCTATGTGTTGGCAGTTGGTTCTGATTGCCTCTTCACACTCGGGCGGTTAGGGTGCCCGTTTGCCATTGCTTCCCATGCTCGTTGCATTGAACCGTGGAGTATCACTTCACTGAGATTTGCAAGATGTGAGATGCCCTCGATGATGATTCCTGATGGCATCTGAGAATTTGAACAAAGGAGGTAAAGGGATGTTACGCTTTTCATGGATCCTTCTTTGAATTTCATTTTTGGAACCTCTGGGGCGTCAATGCACAGGCTCTTAAGGCTTTCAAATCCATTCTTCTCCACAACGAAAACACCGTTGCAGAATCTCTCAGTATGCTCCACCAGCTTCAGATATTCCAAGCCACATAAATTTTGCAAGGCCGATAGATCTTTGACGGTGAGACCAGTTGAGCAGAGCTGCAGCTTCTTAATTCTACCTAGCTCCCTTAACTTGTTAGAATTAGGCAGACTGTTCAAAATACCCCGCAGTTTGATAGAACTGATGGTGCACGGACCCTCTAGTGAGCCCAAGAACTCATTGCAAATTGCACTGGAAGTAATGGATACCGACTCTAGAGGGGTGCCGCGCATCTTCAGAAGCTTGATATAGTCCATGTTACTTAGATGTTCTTCAGTCTTGTTCCAAGGACAGTCCTGATCCTGTGACACTAGACGTGTTTTGCCAGACCTCGGAGGGCACCAGTTACTACTTTTCCTTGTTGATGGACGATCAGAAGCAGCAGCACTGCTTGAGGCGAGTTCAGGAAGTAACCTCGTTGGCGCATTAGCAGGAGTATCGTTGCACCATACTTTAACCTTCTTCAGGTTTCTTGCGAGAAGTATAACATGTTCTGGACTCTGTCTCTTATTGGTAACAAATCCAGCAAGTGTGTGCAGCGCACTTTTCTTTTTCAGGAACTCATAAAGCTTCTCTGCTTCTGTTCCTATAGTGGGAACCTCAGGTAGCTGAAACTTGCCAAACAGATAAGCTAACTTGGGCAACATGATGACCTCCATGGGCAATATTTCCACCTTTGTCTCTCGGATGTCCAGCGTCTCCAAACGTTGCAGTTTCTTTATTTTTGTGGGAAGCTTGTTGATGCGAGTATTCCTGAGGTTGAGGTACTTGAGAAGCAGCAATTCACTTAAGCCTTCAAGAAACCCCTCCTGGTCTAGCCCATGGCAACCTTCAAGATCAAGGATCCGCAGCATCTTGCACATCTTTAAATCAGTAGGCTCAGTCTTGAACATTGTTAACGACCTTAAAGCAGACTTGTCTTCATCAAGTTCATCAAAACTTTCTTTGGTGCTAGACTGAATAGAGAGTCGGCGGACCCGTGCCTCAGTGCTTCCTTTGAGTTGGGGCTCACGGCCTCGAATCAGAGTGACCACATTTTTAGCCACTGACTTTTGAACTATGTACTCCAGCACTACACCGTGAACTTGACACCTCTTGGCAACTACCGAATTGTTGCAGATCTGCACTGGCTCAACGATACACCGGTCAATCAACTCATCAAAACATTTAGAGCCTTCTTTACCAACCAACCCTTCAGCCACTAATCTTCTCATTAGGTTCTTGCTCTTAATCTCATGGCCCTTAGGGAATATACCTAGGTAAAGCATGCAGGATCTGTGGTCATAGTCAGGCAAGCTGTCGTAGCAATGCATTAGTGTTCTTCTCATTTCCTTAAAGACGCCCACTGAATTGTTGTTACCTGACAGATATTTTTTGCCAAGGTTTTGTCCCACGTCTGTGCAGTGAGAACTATCCAGCGTATCTCCTTTTATATTCAAATGTTTGGCTACACTAGTCAGTGCCCGTGGTAAACCACCACATTTACTGAAGATGCTTTCTGAATCAGTTACCAGTGAATACGGAGGATCCTTGTGACACCCATAAACCTTTCTCCAGAATAAACTTTTTGAGTCATCATTACTGAGACATTGCATTCTGTACACATAACTTCCAGAGCTGCCGGCTGTGGCTACAGAACGAACACTAGTGGTCACAACTATTCTGCTGCTGCTGCCATTTTTTGGGCAGGCATCTACTGTATCTTTCCACACTTCTGCTTGCTGCACATCGTCAACAAAGACCAAGCACCTAGCAAAGCAAGTTGAATAACATGATTTCAATAGAGCATTCATATGTATCAAATAAGCTAAAGGCGTTTCGTCAAACAAAATTTAACGATTCCGGGACTCACATAAATAATTTTAATATGAACTATAAGGTTCTTTGCTGAAACAATATAATGACTTATTGACTTAGGGGTGCTAGTTGAACAACATGATTTCAATAGAGCGTTCATATGTATCAAATAAACTTAAGGTGACGATTCCAGGCCTCAAATAAATAATTAATATGAACTATAAGGATGTTGTTGAAACAATATAATGACTTATTATTGACTTACGGGTGGTTTACCTTTCTAATTAGTTGTAGACTAGGATAAGACAGGATATAGAAATTAATTGCTTGCATGACCAATTATTTGTCACGAAGGTTTCAGTGACTATATAACAAAATAGGCTTGATAGTTGATACATCTCTATCATACCTTAAACAAAATCATGTTAACCATACTGTACCCATGAATAAAATTATCTAGTAATCTAACTACATGACAATTTTTTGTGCACATGGATTTTAGATAACACGAAATCAAGTGCTTAGCTATAAAGAAAAGTAGGAAAGTCGGATAATTTTTGCTAGTTGTATGAGAAATTCTAAAAAGGAAGACCGGTTGAATACTTGAAATACAGCAGATAGAAACACTTGCTATAGCATGAGAATATACATGGATCGGGATACAGACCTCTTGTGGGACAAAATGTCCTGAAGATTGCGTTTTGTGGTGGAACTGGAAGCGCCTTCAGCTTCCTTGGGAGCATTTTCAGTATCAGGAGCCCTTCTTGCAAGATCCGCACAAACACTCTGGAGAATCTTGTCTAGAAGAGCCTTCTTCTTGTTGCGTCCAGAAGCTACAACCCAAGCGACGCAGTCGAATTCATCGGAGGAGGAATAATACTTGTTGTGTACTGCTCTTGCAAGGGCAGTCTTCCCCACGCCGCGGCATCCCACGATGGAGATCACTCGCAGCTTCTGCTCTTCGCCTGGCGAGGGCTTGAGCAGATCGACAATTTTACTCTTGGGCCCGTCGATGCTCTGAAGCTGCTCCTCTGCTTCTTCATCCGGGTCTGACATAGCACCCTGATCTGTATCTTGGCCCTGGCTCGATTCAGCACTCTCCTTCAAATCTTTTGCTAGAGACGAGATTGTCTCCTTGAACTGGTCGATGATTCCAAGTTGTTTAGGACGGGGGTCCATCCTAATGGCCACGAGGAGTTTGCTAGGAGCTGCTGGATCCCGGAGAGTTTCCACGAAATCTTCGACATTGTAAGCGAACTCCTGCAGCCGCTGAATCCTGATCTCCTGCGCAGCTCCTCGGTACGTCTTGTCGTCTTTGTCCTTCATCGAGGCAATCACCAGCTCCATCTCGTCCTCGATGAATCGGAGGCCACGGCAGAGTTTGGAACGGCGCTCCATGTCTTTCTCCATGACGCTGCAGACCTCGCCTACCATAGAGAAGACGAGGCGCACAATTGAAGTCATTGCTAGTGAAATGTTTGAAGTCACTCTAGCTCTGATGAGTAAATTGACGTGCTTTCTTATAGTCCCGGTCGGGTGCCAACCCATCATATACATGGTGTGAAACCCATGAATAAAAAACTAGGACCAAGAAGGAAAGCGTGGAAAAGTTATCCTCGATACAAACACTTTGAGGAATTAAAGATGACAAACCTCATAAGTAATTAAGTGATCCCATGGGTCCTACATTGCCTGATTAAAAACTGACTAAAAATCGGTCATTTACTGCATTGATTATTAGCCCAATTATCAGCCATGCATATTGCCCTAATAGAGTGCTAATTACAGTTTAATTATCAGCCATATTATTTATTTTATAAGAATATGAGCACATTTTTGTTACTTGTGATGTAGTGTCAGGTTCTTAGTGTTTGCATATTAGAGGCAATGCAACCTGACTAACAACCTCCAATCAGCAGATATGTGCAATGCCAACGACTTGACTGTCGCTGGCTACCAACTCCATTATTGCCTTGTGATGATTTGATCACCAATGCGGACGACTTGACCCTGTTTCTGTGGCCACCAACTCCATTATTGCCTTGTGACGATTCGACAGAAAGCAAGCAACAGATGCGCGTCGTTTTTCTCGGTTCCAAATTCACGCACACGCGAATATAATAATAATCGTCCCTGGAAATACCGTCATTTCCCGTGGCGGGTGGGCCATCACCTGCCCCCCATAAATCACATCTTTTTCAAGGGTTGGGTAATTGAGCCACCCTTAGAAACATGCATTTCTAGAGGTCGGATCATAGGGTCACAGCGCGGGGGCAGGTGGCCTCCTTGAGGGGCATGGCGGGCGGCGCATGTCCACCCGCAGGGGCACGACGCAGCGGCGGGCGGCACGCACCCTCCTGCGGGGCTACGGCGGTCGGTGGCACGTGGCTTCCCGGGTTGCATCTTCTGGCGGGGTACGACAGCCGGCGAGGGTAGCTGGCATGCGGCACCCCTGCCCCTGCTTGGATTTTATTTTTCTTGTTTTTTAATCAGTTTCCAGGGGGCGGGTGACCCCTTGCCTGCCCTTGGAAATGATGTTTGCAGGCCTGGGATGGCCTCGTCCGTCGCTGAAAATGGTATTTGCAGAGCCGGGTTGACACCCACCCCTGCAAACAGCTATTTCTAGGAGCGAAAAGCAGGGGCATCCACCCCTGGAACGTTTTGTGTAGTAATGAAATCAGGGACAAACACACATTATGCTCGAAACATAAAAGTGACATGGCAGATTTCTTTTAATAACATTTGTTGAAGCTGAAAACTAATGCCGACGACTTTTTTTTTTTGATAAAGTATGCCGACGACTTGACTCTGTCTCTATGCATAGCCACCAACTCCATTATTGCCTTCGTCAAAAAGCCGAAGAGCTATTTTTATTGGGCTGCAGCGGAGCCTAGGTCGGTCGTAGTCGAGGTGTGAGTATTGAGGCTGCAAACAGCTATTTTTGCAGCGGAACTTTTATTTAAGTCCTACAATATTTAAGAATAAATAGTTGCTCAAAACTTGGTCTACGATAGTTTTGGACTTGATCTACGATAGCTGATCGGACTTCGTCGATGTGATGAAGATGAATATTGTAGTTGCCAAACTAAATAGGCCCTAAGTATTGAGCGTTTCAAGTTGAAGCGTGGTGTAAAACGCGCGCGTTCTTCTCAGTGCCAAATTTTGTAAAGTATGCCGTGGATTTCAGTCCGGTCCGTTATACCACGAACCGGTGTCACGTCAAGTCTAAGGAGGTGTTCAGCTTCCCTTTTTAAACAGTGTTTCGACTTTTTGCGCAGTATTTTTCTCTCACAATAAATCAGCTGATAGTTTCTTATTATAAAACCTGTCGAACAGAGCGTAAGTTCATCGAGGCACACAGCAACTAAGATCTTTCAACAACCAGACCAAGTCCGATCAGCCAACGTAGATGCAAAGTAGGAGAAACCTTATCAAGCCGATGGAAAAAGCCTTAATTTGAGCTGGATAAATTATGATAAAAGTTAAACTTAATGAAACTTAAATAAATAAATTTTAAAGAATAATCGATATCGATAACTGGTGAACGAAACAAGAGACAAGCCAGGAAGCCTACAACGACAACCTAACAAGATGTAGTCACGTTCGATAACTAGAGAACAAATCAGACCGAGATAAAAGCGATACGCTATGAATCTAAGATCTAATATGCTTGATAAATTGTGAATAAAATAGGCAGACGAATAAGCGATGTGCCATTTACATTGAGCCTGCCCACGTTATTCGATAAAAGAGATAAGAGCTTACGAACTAGCCGGAGGTCAAGCAATGTAGCCCTGCGAGAACGAAAGATTGACTGAAAAGGAAAGTAAAAACTTGTAGCGAAGTCGTCGAAATTGTAGAGAACTTGTGTTGATTGATATTGAGTTGTTCTTTACAAGCCTCCAGGGCCAATATTTATATCCTAGACTGCAAACTCCTAATCGATTACGACTCTATTCAATCCTGACTAAAATGGTAAATAATACTAAAGATAAAATGACTCGAACACGAGTCGGACTCCTCCAGCTAACGTATGGTGTTAGCCTCTTATTCTGCTTCATCGGCTACGACGCTCCATCGACTACCATTATGCTTTGCGCTCCATCGGCTCTACCTTTCTTTCCTTAGTATTGGCTAAAAATATGTCAAAAAAACGGTGTCAACGTGAACACACGGGTTTGAGTCTTCAATTCGACTGTATAGGTGATCATATTTCCAGGATACTTTTTTTCATACCACATGTCTATTAGGACAAAGGTTTGTGTGGTCAAGGTGGGGACACCTTGGCGGGTAGCCTTGATGACGGGGATAGGTGGCCATTTGAAGTGAAGTCTTCTTTTTAGGCAGCCAATGAAAAAGAAGGCAGCATAGGATTGATGAATGCAATTAAAACATGTTTATGCTCAAAATATATGAATTTAGAACAAATTCACACATATGCGTAAACTAGCAAGGTTATCGTGCAATAGCACAGCGATTACACTTCAGTTGCAGAGGGTATAAATCTGGGGCAAACATACATTATATTATGCTCAAAACATAAAAGTAATATGGGCTGAATATTCTTTAATAACATTTGTTGAAGCTGAAAACTAAAAGTAGATCTAGCTTTAACATTACCATGTCTCATCAAACAATGCATTTGAACGTACACGCATTTTATTATATCCGCATCATTTCATTACAAAAAATTAGCTATTTATTAATTGTGGACTCTTTGTCTAGGTATTAGGGTTCGAATAGAAATACAAATATTAGTTTTTTGTTTACTTTTGTTCTGAATTTAGCTTTTTTTTTTTTGATATGGATGTTTAATGTGGTGTTTTCCTTCACAATCCATGTCCAAATCCAACTACTATATTTCTTTGTTTGTTTATCGTGTATTTAGTAGCGTTCACTCATTCCTTTAATCACGACTGTTAGATCATCTCAACAATCAACTGCATATATAATCTTTCTAGCTCTTAAAAGGGAAAAGCATAGTGAATATTTTAACCCTCAAAATGTTAATACTACAATAAATGGATTATTGCTTAGTCTATTCTTAACCGGGTATACTACGATTGAGTGCCGCCAGTTTATATTATAGAGTTGCTTAAGGCAAAAGCAAGTCTATTCTTAACCGTGTATACTAGAGTTGCTTAAGGCCTAATTTTTTTTAAAGCATTACTTAAGGCCTAATTCTTGGGTAGTTGGGTCTCCCATATATGGCGTCGAAGTGCCGCACTCATACAGATAGCTAGTCATCCATATCATCCCCAATTGTGCAGTCATCCAAATCGGAGAGATGATGGAGGGTCCGCCGCCTATGGTGTGCTACTCGATGGGGTCAATCAACTCCCTTGTCGAGAAGATCACCCCACTAATGGAGAAGCATCCCATGACCAAGAACTTGCCGCAAGATCTCAAGAGTCTTAGAGATGAGCTCATGAACAGATTTGCCGGAGGACGGGCGACGGGTGAGCAAGTCAAGGTCTGGATGAAGCAGGTCCGGGAGATGGTCTACGACATAGAAGACTGGATTGATCTGAAGCAGGATTTCAGCGAATCCGACATGGAGGAAATTGAGGACTTCAGGGACGAGATCCAGGAAGCTCGAGGCCGCTGCGAAAGGTACGAGCTTCTGAAGCAAGCCCCTACTTCTGATGCAGAAATTGTTTTTAGTACTGGGCCTAGGGGAGTACCCGGCCGTAGGTTGTTCTTGGAGGAGAAGACTGTCCTCGTTGGCATGAATCATCCAAAATCAGAGCTCCTAGATCATCTGAAGGACGAGCAGAAGGATCTGAAGGTGGTTTCCATACACGGAAGGGGAGGCCATGGCAAGACTGTTCTTGCCAAGGAGATATATGGAGATATCTATGTCGAAGGGCAGTTCGAGTACAAAGCTTTCGTCTCTGTCGGCCGGAACTCATCGACGAGGACCACACTAATCGAAATACTTCGCCAAGTGAAGTCGTCGCAGGTTGATGCTTGGCAATCCTCAAGCAGCAACGACGAACAAATCAATGAAATCATCACTGACCTTTGGGGATTCTTACATACCAAGAGGTAATTCGATCGAGTTGGAATATTTTCGTCTAGCATGCTGGATATAGCTTGTACAATAGCATCAATAAATTCGAATATATGCATATATGTCTATTCTTTTGCAACGTTTCTGTGTATATATCTAGTATAGTTTTAAACCGTTTATCAAATTTCAAAGAGTCTCTTGGTCTCTCTATGTTCTTTTCAGATGAGTAGGTTATGGTTTTCTGTTTGGTTTTGTTCTCTAATTTTGGAAAATGTTAGACATAGATATCCTTGACGTATTTCTTCCTTACGCATTATAACTTTTCTTTCTTTTTTGTGGGAGTATAACTTTTATTTTTAGCGAATCTTCTTAAATCTCTTTTGGATGCAATTTTTATGTTAATTCAGTTTAAATGGATGGGCAAGGCAGTACTAAACTTCCTTCCTGTTTTGGATCTATTGCCCCTTGGGCCCGTTTATGGCAATAATCATATTACTGAATATTTTCCTCACAAAACATGTTACTAAATATTTTTTTCCTTGCTAGTCTCGCTTTTCCCTTTGATGAGATTAAAATAGGTTCGGAAACCTTTCATGGAAATTTCTTTCAGTTAGATAGCAAATCAAATCCAATTTGCTGAAATCTAATCTATTTTGTAGAAAAATTATTATTTGCTGGTATTATTTAATTTTATAAAAAAAGTGTTGTATTGTAGGTGCATTTTTAGTATCTCTTAATGTTGGCACCTAGTTAATTACATTTTACCTTCAAATGCTAGGTATTTCATCTGCATCGATGACATACGGAGTGCACAAGATTCGGATGTTATTATTTGTGCCTTACCTGATAATGATCTCGGAAGTCGGATATTGACAACAACTCGCATGAAGGATGTTGCCATATCATTCTCTAGACGTCCCAATGATATTGTTTATGAGATGATCACTCTTAACGAGACTGATTCCAAAAGCTTATTTTGTAATTGTTTATATATCAAAGAAGAAGAATGGACAGATCATTTCAAAGAATCTTCGAAGGAAATATTGGAAGCGTGTGGTGGCCTGCCATTGGCCATAATTGTTACAGCGGGGTTTTTAGGAAGGACATCTGCCGAACTGTCATTGCAGTCAGAGAAGCTTAAAAAGGCTATTCTTTCAGAATTCCATGAATTTTATTCTGAGTTAGAAGCAATGAGAAAGATACTGGACATCAGTTATGCTGATCTACCTCAGCCTCTGAAGTCTTGCTTGTTGTACTTGACTTCTTTTTCAGGAAATTATGAAATCAGGAAGGATCGTCTGGTACGAAGATGGGTAGCTGAAGGGCTTATCCCTGAAAGGCATGGAAATAGTTCATGGGAAACAGGGGAGAGCTACTTTGATGAGCTTATCAGTAGGAGGCTGATCCAACCTGCCTTTGATGGCAATGACGATCAGCCAATTGGTTGCACTGTTCATGGTGTAGTCTTTGATTTCTTGGAATCCATGTCATCCGAAGAAAACTTTATTACACCAGGTGCAGAGTTGAAGTCTGGACTATTTCCTTGTGAAAGGGTTCGGCGAGTCAGTCTCGACTGTGGTGATGAAGACAAAGTTGACAGCTTGATATCGAACACCTATTGTCTTTTAGAGCAGAAGATTCTGGTGGCCTCAAGCTGCGACGAAGAAGAAGATGATGCAATTCTTTTAAAATTATCTTGGGTGCGATCACTTGCATTTTCCGGCGATGCTGGAAGGATCCCTAATCTTTCTACCTTGAAACATTTGAGGGTGCTGGATCTTGAGGATACCAAGGGCTTGGAGAACCAAAGATTGGAAAGCATTGGGCATTTGTCTCTGCTGAGGTACTTGGGACTTGGCGGGACTGATGTCACCGAGCTGTCCCAACAAATCATGTCACTTGAGCAATTGACTACCCTAGATTTAAGGCGAACAAGAGTGAGAAAATTACCAGTATTGTGCAGAGACACAAAACTGGTATCTCTGCTTGCCGATGAATTGGCAATAACACCCAGAGAAATGAGGAGAATGAAAAATTTGGAGGAACTATCAAAAGTCCTTATGGGTCCTGATGGGTCATGTGCTTCCGAACTAGCAGGGTATGTTAATAAGTTGGGGCCTCTGAGGATGCTTGGGATAAGATTTAGTCGTTTGCACGGTCATAGCGCAACCGATCGACTGGGAGTGAAGCGTCTCCTCGAGGAGCTTGGAAAATCAAACCTGCAGTCCCTTTTACTTGAAAATTACCGTCTTCCTCTGCTCGACTTACTGGTGGATTATCCTTTGGCCCCAAACCTGCAAAAATTTGAGCTGAGAATGCACGGCCGCCTCCGGCAAGTTCCACAGGAGATAGCCTCTCTCATAGCCATCACTCACCTGCATATCAATGTTGAAGAAGTAGAAGAACAAGCTGTCCGTGCACTGGGGAGCTTGCCTAACTTAGTCGTCCTGACACTAGATGTGAATACCAGTCCAAGCATGACCGTGAGTAGCAAGGATGGCTTTCAGTGCCTCAAGGTGTTTTGGTTTAACAGTCAGTATGGTGGTGGGAAGGGCATTCAGTTTGAAGCTGGAGCCATGCCACAGCTCCGAAGGCTTCGGCTAGAACTCGCCCGGGGAGCAAGGTCCAAACAAGATGATTTCGATTTCGGTATCCAGCATCTACCTTCCCTCGTACAGGTCCATGCAACCATTGACTGGAAGGATACTGCTTTAACATCTTCAGAGGTTGATGCGGTGGAGGCCAAGATCAGAGAACAAGTATCTCAGAGCCCCAACAATCCGGTATTGGAACTGAACAGAAGACGGCCGCAGTGCATTGCCAAGGCATCGGAGGAGTTGGTGACCACTGTCGACAGCCTTCAGGAGTGGGGCAAACAGATCGACCCCAGAAAGCTGGTGGTGGTTCATTTCTCGGCGAAGTGGTGCAGCGCATCCCGCAAGATGAGTCCAGTTTTTGCTGGCCTAGCCTTGAAGTACCGAAATGTCGTTTTCTTGAAGGTCGATGTGGATGTTGAGGAAATGGAGACGGTTAAGACGGCATTCAGTGTTAAGGGCGTGCCAACCTTCCTGTTCATGAAGGGGGACAAAGTGAAGGACAGGGCTGTTGGCGCAGACAAGGAAGAACTGGAGGAGGTGCTTGAGGAGCAGGCGGACCTGAAGTTATAGTAGTTAAAGTAGTAGTTTTTTTTTTCTTATAGTGAAGTAGTATTTTTTTTTTGGAGTGACTAAATGAATGTCTATGAGACCCGAATATAGTGAAACAAACTGACAAGAGAACGGAACTAAATTTATGTCTATGAGATGAGTACGTAATTAGCAATTTATATCTAAAATGAAATTAGAGGACTCATATATGACAAAACTTTATGGGAAAGCATCATTTGAGGCCTAAATTATAAAGTATTTTGTCATAGCACTCCAAATTACAACTGTGTAAGTATTCTCAACATCCTAAAATATAAAGATGTTTAGGATTCTTAGGAAAAATTAAGGTGGAAGGGAAAAGACATTGCTGCCCCTCTAAGAAGAGGGACCTGCTTTTGATCAGCGGCAGCGGCTTTTGATTGGTGTATGAAAAGAGAAGTTAATTAAATGTGTGGGGTTTGTTGGGATGTGCCAAATGGCCCAACTGAAATGAACCTTTGTTTGGATATAGAAGAGTAGTGGAGTGGAACGAAGGAGATTTAGTCTATAATGAACTAATTTTTTCTATAATCCCTTCTATTCCACTTCAATCAACTAATATCCAAACAGCGCAAGGTGGGTTGTTAGACCCGCCTCGCCCAACAGGGAAATGAAAATTCGTGTGCATGGATAAATCATTATCCTAGGGTTGTGGTATAACGCACCTTTGGCACAAAATTAACAACTGCCCCACCCGCCACTCACGATGTATGAATGTGCCTGCACGCATCTCCAACGATTGTACCATACTCGACCTCTGCCAAATATCTCACAAATTCTAGTAATCGTCGTGCATCACATATTGCTTGCATTATCGGTTGGGTTCTACTAATATATTGTCTCTGTTATTAAGTATTGTTTACAGGTGAGTCTTGTCGCGTGCCATGAAGCAACGTATTTTTAGATAGCCTCTATTATGAGAGTACAAGTTGTAGTATCTGAACTTAAGTTGTAGTATCTGAACTTACACAATAGACACATACCCCACACACATCCAACACCACACTCACACACCTATGTGCAAGCCTAAATCTTTTTTTTTTAGATAACCCCCTTATGTGAGTACAAGTTGTAGTATCTGAATTTACACAATAGACACACACCCCACACACACATGCCTAACTTGAAGAGATGGTCTCGGACAGATTGCAACAGTTCAAAAAAAATTCTGAAAAATTCCTCCGAAATCCGCTTCCAAAAGGGTTAGAACCTAGAACCTCCTACTGAGGTCCGGTGCTCTGGTGACCAACTCCTGTTCGCCCATGAAGCAACGTTTGAGAGGAGCATATTTCACATCGATCAACTTGATTGGATGTAACAAAACACAATGTTAATGGGTTAGGTGGAGACTTAGCATCGCTGCCAGGAAAAGCACCAAGCACGAGGTCTTTAAAATTAAAAGAAGTGGATGGAAAGTTGCTGCTATTTTGTTTCTTGCGTACAGTACTACTATAGGATACAAAATTAAATTTGTGGGGCTTCGTTGGGTCGTGCCAAATGACTGAAATGAACTTTGATCGAGGTGGTGAGCGCAAAACCACAAATGGGTGAATAAACATTCATGTACCCGCTCAAATCAAACAACTAGAACATGCACCAATCGCACAGAAAAAAAAAATCACCCTCCACTCACAATGTCCGAATGTGCATGCACGCATCCTGACATGTCCATTACATAGTACAGGACAATCCTTTGTCGTCCAATACCACATAGCTAGCTAGTGTTTGGTGCTCATCGATTGGATTATGTAAATACATTGTCTCCAGTTTTAAACATACTAGTTGTTCGATTTGAGCGAATGGATATTATTATTCACCCACTTGGTTTTGCGCCCATTGGTCGAGGCAGATCCAACAACCCACCACCTCGATCGAAGATCATTTTAGTTGTTTGGTCATTTGTCATAACCCAAAGACCCACATATTTAATTTAATTTGTATCTCATACATATACGACCCGTTCTTTGAATTTTAAAAACCTTGTGTACACAAGGTTTTTTAAAGGGCGTTTTAAACATACTAGTACTAGTTGTTCGATTTGAGCGAATGAATATTATTATTCATCCACTTGATTTTGCGGCCATTGGTCGAGGCGGATCCAACAACCCACCAACTCGGTCGAAGTTCAATTTAGTTGTTTGGCCATTTGCATTGTCTCTGCTCACACATTTAATTTCCAATCTCATACATATGACCAGTTCTTTTAATTTTAAAAACCTTGTGCTTCGTGCTGATCTCCGTGAAGACTTGGTGGTAACACCAGATTTAGGTGTAGACTTTAGCTTGGCGGAGCCGGTCTTGGAGAAAAGCAGGCAAATTAAACAACACCAAATTTTTTTAAACGAGCAACTGGGCGTGAAGTCGCTGCTATTCTGTTTATCATGGGATACAATTTTACAAGTGGACATGAGGACACAGGAAAACAGAGAACCGCAAATGCAGGGCTGTCGCGCGCCTTAAAAATTATTGGGCCATAGACACACAAAATTAATATCGTTAGATAGTTTGTCCTAAAAATGTCATGAGCTAATACGGCCCAATAATGTCACGGGCCAAATCATTCTACCCAGTAAGGCTCTGTTTGTTTCTAGAGTTTTTTTAGAAATTGGTGGGGATTATCCCGGTCAAACCCCCAAATAGCCACATATCTCAAAACATCGTTTGTTTCTAGTGTATTGGACGGGTTTTATCCCCACCTTTCCCCACAAATCCCCAAACTCTAGTTCATTTTTCTCAATCCCCTAGATACACTACCCCTACCTAGTGGATTGGATCCCCAATACCTAGGGGATTGGGTGAAGTTTGGGGTTTCACCCAATCCACTAGAGGATTATCCCCACCAATCCCCTAAAATACCCTAGTAACAAACAAGGCCTAATGGTTGGCCTAAATATATATATACAGCCCAAGCTTGGAGCCCATGGCTTGTGGGCACCAAATTAGCTTAGATCCGTTAGGAAATATATTATATTATATTATATTATATTATATTTATTTGGTGGCATAGCCATTTGTACTCTTGGGTATGTAATGCTGGTTAAAATTAAAAATAGTTTAACTTAAGACGACTCAAAGTTAATTTATTTTAGGATGAGTGTTAGTGAAAATATTAACATAAAAAACTAATTGGGCACTCTTTTTAAATTTTATAAGTTGGCATCTTAAATGTCCTCGTAGAGTTGAAATTTTAAATATAGCCAAACTCACAATAGAAATTTCTACAATCACAACTGTTGGTTATTTTTAATTAGCATGCAGTATATTCTACACATATGTATCTCATCTTAGTTTTAGTCATGTTATTTAGCTTTGATTTTCTTTTACATTCTCTATGCTTGGTTCCGTAGGTCCCATTTCATTATATTTCTTTAATCTATCTAGTACTCCAATAGCATCCAATGTTCCCACCGTGAAGAAATATACCACTTCATTAATATCTCTGTGTCCATGTCACCATCTTCACCTCACCACACTCCGTTTCTCCTCTTCCTATCTCCAAAGGAAAGCATTAGTCGTGCGGAAGGCGAGAGCGCGACCCATCCTCAAGCAAAAAAGTCGTGTCCATACATGCGAACAGCCGAACATAGCAACTGTTGAACTTTTACCAGGTGGAGGTCAGGAAGCAGTGGATAAACAATATCGTCAAGTTTCCATTTTCAAATATGTGTTGTACCATTGTGTTCCTCATGATGTGATCTCAAATCAAGACCCATATTCTGTAAAATTATTGTTTGACAATATAACTAATAATATCTACATAAACTAAATTTTGTGGTTTTTTTTTTGCATCGATTAAGGCATGTGCCACATCACAAAAAGATATAATCATCGTAAAATGCATGAAAAAAATATGTTGATGACATCGGTTAACTCATAGAAATATTAAATACATATATATTTGTGAATCCTCATAGGACAAAATTATACAGATACCAAAGTAAATGCTAATCCAATAATTATAAACAACATAATCGATACTAACAAGCAAATATGTAACTTGGTATTACGATTATTTTAGATTTGTGCTTAATACTCTTTAAAAAAAAAACTGGTAAGAAGCAACAAATTTAATGTAGTATTTCAATTTTTTTTGACATGACAAGCATAAACCAACGTATATAACGATAAAGGGCACAGTGCACGTAGCCTGCCACCGTAGAAAAATACCCTCAAGGCCTCAAAGGATACATATGACCGTAAATGCACACAATTAACAAATTCTTGCGTCCGTTTGCACCATTTGCAACTTGTTGGACCAAAATGATACAACCATACAAGTTGTTGTATGGTGGGTGTAATTTACTCTATTATAAATCCATCCCATCGAATGTTTTGATGCTATTTAAGAGTATTAAGCATAAACTAATTACAAAACGAATTCAATAACCCCTAAGTTTTTTGCGAGACGAATCTATTAAGCCTAATTAGGCCATGATTAGCTCATGTGATGCTACAATAAACTTGTGCTAATCAGGAATTAATTAGGCTTGATAGGCTCATCTCGCGAAAAAACTTAGGACTTATGCAATTAAATTTATAATTAAATTATGTTTAATCCTTCTAAATTGCATCAAAACATTCAATGTAACCGTGCTTATTATAAACCTCTCGAAACCAAACACCTCAGCGTGGTAACTTTTTCCATCTCCAAAGCATCACATTCCTCCTCCAATCACCAACACCGCGGCGTATGCATCCGGTGGTCATGAGGTCGGCAGCGATTCATGAGGTGCACAGCCACCACGGCTGCAATCTGATTACAGTATAGGACCACAAAGACTAGCTATTTCCGCAAAAAAATAAGGGGGAAAAAGCTGGCTTTGGTAATTAACTTGCTCTCCAAACATAACCTTTTGCTTTCATATATGAACAATTTCGAATGGGAACAGACTTCTCGTCATATTTATGCTGTTCCGCAAAATTACTTCATCCTAGACATGCATTCTGCAAGGAGAGCAACATATCTTTTCCTCCCTTCAACTAAGTATATGTGAAATTCCCATGTCTATTTGAACTTGAGTCCTAATGGTCACATAGGAATGCCTTATGTGCTGCACATGATGTTTTGTTATGCTTTGATACATCGGAACTTTTGGAATCGAAATCTTTCATCTTGTGTGCACCTCACGTTGCATCTTCTGCTGCTGAACTTCCATCATCAGTTGCCTCAGAAGCCAAATTTTGGTTCATTACAAACCTCAGGCTGTCACCTTCTTCAAGTTCCCACTGCTTCTTGAGTTCATCAATGGCTCTTGATGCAGCACTAGCAACAGCATAATTGGGATCTTGAGCTAATCTCTGCAATCAAAAGGAACATTGCAGCAACCCTAATTGTCAAAGAAACTTAATAGAAATACAGAACATACAACAAGTGACTATGAAGATTGAAGAAACTTAATAGAATACAGCACATGCAACAAGTCTGACTATGAAGTGAGCGTCAGACAGAAATTTCAGTTTGTATTGATTGGAACAAAGGCTCTGTTCTGTTGTCCTACTCCAGCAGTGTTTCTGCTTCTTGCACGGTATTTTCCTCTCACAATAAATCAACTGAACAGTATTTTGGCTTCTGCTTATAAGACCTGCCGAACAGACTCAAATATGGTTGAGATATGAAATTCATTAATCGTATGCAGATTTGGTTGTGGAATATATCCTGCTCTCTCGAAACTAAGAGCCACGTTTTGTTGTCTTATCTATAGTTGCCACATTGCTAGGTCATCTCTCAGCAGGAAGATGATTTCTATTGGAGGAGAACTAATTTTGACTATCTCACAAAAACAAGGGAGTCTTTGCTGTAAGATGTCCTTGCTCAGTAGCAAAGCTGGGCAAGTTTGGTAAGAAACCAAATATGCCTCAAACATTGCGCATGTAGAAACTCGGATATGAAGCAACCAACAATCTTCTATGTTTTTTTGTTTTAGATTGGTAGGAGAGAAAGATTCATGAAAACCTGCAGTGCACCCATGCCAGCAATCCCAAGAGTCCACATAGATGGAGCTGTAGCCAATGCATTAGCTAGGGCTTTCCTACAAAGAATAGAAACTTACAATGGTCATCATAATGCAATATAGTAGCACCAAATTTGTACCGACTTTTAGAACATAAGAAGGCTATTCATATGCTTTGAATCGTAGGGATAGTGGCAGAAAATGAATGTGGCTGTACGTAGGAGAGTAAAATTCAAGTGATTAATGGGGACTTCAGCAGGAAAGAAGTCTCTATGTACCTAGTATTAACATCTGGAGAGCTTGAACATTCAGCTATCAAGGAAACACTTCTTTTTCCATCCATGGCATCCAGGTCAATAAGTGTTGCTACTAGCAATTCAAGCTTCACAAACAAATAAGTGTGAGATTAAGTATAAAGGTAGCAAGTTTGATGTTGATTGCATAAGTTTAAAACCGTTCACCTCCTCAGGATCTGTGTAGTCAATACCATCAGCTTCAGAAAAGGCAGATGCCATACTCCGGTATGCTTCCTAGTAAGGATAAATCAAAGAGAACTTTAACACTATGGTAAGACTGTGTTGCAAGAAAAAAAAGACTGTTGCTAAATAAGTTATGCAGAGAGAACCTCTATAGCAGAAATCTGATCAGCAGAAACTTCACCAGGAAACAGTTCAAGAGTCTTCCCGTTCTTCTCAAGTGTAATAAACCCCGTTGAACTTGTACGAGAAGATGAACCATCCCTTGGAAGCCTATGAGTAAATTTTACCTTAAAAATCATTCATTGTGACCAAGTGCCAATTCAACAGTTAAAGCAGTTCTCTTCAATCAAGCATTTAAAACTTTCTATCTAGAACTTACTGCTCATATAATCTGTTCACCATCATGTCGTGGATATCCCGAACAAACTGCATTTTGAAAATTACATACAAATATATGAAGTTATAAACAAATTATGCTAGGATTAATATTTATTTTTGGCAAGTCCGGATATAAATTGATGAAATTAGATAGTGCAGAATCAAGATTTACACTTGAAGCAATTTTTCATGTAGCAAGAGATATCAAAGTCTTTCTTTACAAACGAGCCCCTTTACTATACAAATTAATGTGCAAAAATTGATAAGCATCAGCATACTTTGTTGGAACACAGAACAATGAAGCTTCTATGTTGGCCAGAGCATGTAGAGTGCAATAAGAAAAGCTTCGCATTTGTATATATAAAGGTGGGACAACCGGTTAAAATATCTGTAGGTAATGAAACACGCCTTTTTTGAACCCCAAAAGTAATCCATCAGAATTCCCACATAACCATAGTTCCCATTCTGCTTTACTTAATTAGTAGATAATTCAGACGTCTGAATTCGATGTCACATTAGATAATTTCTTGCAGTGACTATTTAAGGCATAAGGTATGGCCAACAATTTACTTGCCATACCTTAAACAAGGTTTCGCAGAGGAATGTATCTATGAACAGGCAAGGCAGAAGTATAGCAAACTATTTGTTTGGTGCTCAAACTAAAGAAATTATCAGGAATACGAACACTGTCACTATAGTCACTCCATTATACCAATCCTAAATATCACCACTTATAGAAATGGCTAGCATGTCCAAATAAAAATTGAGAACAGTACAGAGGTCTAAAGGGTTATTTAAACACATGACGGTTCAAGGTTCCAGAGCTTCATATGCAAGTAGTTAAAGCTACATTCAATGCCATGAAAGCATCTTCCATGGCACGCCGTTTAACAACCAAGTCAGCTCGTCGCAAATCTGCCTGGTTACACATCAATAAGTATTATATTAGCTTGAACTCCGCAGAATATACAAACAGCATGCTGATATTGATAGAAAAAAAAGATGGCCTACTCATTTGACATAAACTTGATGATTGCAATTTTTTTACAGTAAAAATGGAAAATATTGCTTAAATCTTCCCATTGTTCCAACTTATGAGGTAAAATAAGATGAACCACCTCTAAAACACCATCACTCCAATGTTTATCTGCCGCTTTCTTCAAGTCTGACTCAGCTCGTTCCTTGAATGCCTGAATAGGTATAATTATAAATATGTCATAGAATAAATACATAGATGTAAAAATGAAGGGAAAAAAAATACATAAACGGCATATAAACAATTCATTATCTTATAGATACATTAAATACATACTCTAGCAAAATGGTTAAGACGGGCTGCCCTCTCCTTCACACCGTGGCCAATCTTTTGGGTATCCTTGCGTGCACGAGCTGTAAGGCAAGATGAATTTAGAAGAAATCTAAATAATAGTGGTATAAATACACCAATTTCTTATTACACCAAACACGAGAGCACATACCATCAAGCTTGAGAAACCCCAAGCCTAAAACAGCAGCATCCTCGCATGCACGTTTGTTCAGCCTTGTTATGCCACTAGGATTAAAGTAGATCAGAGATAAGAACAAAAATACAAACTTCCTTGATTTTCTTCGAGTACAATTTTGAATGTTAAACAAGCTCCAATTTAGTGTGGAAGTGTACCGTGAAAGTAACAGAATGTCATTTTGAGCCCTTTCATTTACAAACTTTGCATCATTGTAAACGAATTTGCAGGCTTTGGCCAATCCTTGACTAGCATAGGCTGACTTCTTGTTAGATGCAACTTGATCATCTGAAAATTGAGTATTACCCTTTGAATGTTGTTTGAAATCTCTGCAGCAAACACATTTGAAAGATAAAAAAATCAAAATCATTCATGGATAGACATGAAGTTTAAAAATAACAGTGGAGATCTGCACATATGCTCATCAAGCTTGGCACATCACTTAATTGATATTATGTAGAAAAGCAAGAAACTCTAGGACACAAAAAGAGAGAATAAATCTTCAGCTGACTAGGTTCAATATTTGAGGTGAGATTTATTAAAGTATCCAGAGAGCAGATGACACATTTAAATTGATTAATTATGGCATGACTTTACTGTGCACAAGTGAAAACACTCCAGCTAAAATAAAGACTTAAACACACAAACTAGTCAAGCAGTCATAGCTAGAATTTTAACATATATGCATATAACAGTCCATGAGGAATAGATGCCCGTTGCGTGAAGTATGTGCCAAAAATATTCCTTTGCTTGGTATTTGTTAAATGTAGACATGAATTGAAAAGATTGGTGCACAAGATGTGCATTGCACATGGCACTTTACATTCTGCAACAAAATATTATATTTTCTACATATTTCACGGAAGATTTCACATTTTCCTCTTCCAGAGCACATGCACGGGCTCTGAAGAATCAATAATTTGCAGGCTATATAGTAGTTAAGGCATACCTGTAAGGACCGGCACCATCTTCAGAGCTCTCGCAACTGCCATTACAAGAACCACAAGTCCACCTAGTCCTCGTCGGAGCAGGGAACCATCTGACCTCCCCGCATTGGGTTTCCACTGACAGAGCCTGAAGATCGGGTGGTAACCGTTCATCCACTTCCTCTGCGGCGTGCAGCTCAGCTCGCGCGGCAGCATCCCTTGCTGATCCCTGTAGCACACCCGTGGCGCCGCCGTACATGTTGGTAGCCATTCGCCGTGCCGCAGGAGGTGCTTTGTCACCACCAACATATACACGTACAGAATAGCCCCTGTGGCGCCAACCTGACATCGAATGTGAACTGTAGTTACAAATCAATCACAGTAAGCGGGGTGGGCAGGCAGGGGCGGACGCAGTACAGGCCTTTCAGTGGGTCGCGGAGAGGAAGAGGGGAGACCGGGAGCACGAGTGAGAAAGGGAACGTCTCTGAAGTCTGAACAAACTGAATGGGAAGAATCTCGCCTGAGCACGGCAGACCTGCAAAGCAGCTTCGTGGGCAAACGGAGCCGCGGAGCGTCCTCCGGCGGACCTTCTTCTCCGGCGGGCGGCAGCAGTGCAGCACTTGTGTGGGCGTCGTGCGGATGGGCAAGGGGCCGGCGGTGCAGTGGGTTGCCTTCCAAAGGTCTCTTTTTCCCCGCGCGTCCTCTCTCAGCCCGCCACGTGGCGTACGAAGCGCGGGACCGCACCAGATCCAGATCCAGATCCACTTATAGATAAGATGTACAAACACCACACAACAGCATGTACAAAAAAAAACTTAACTAGTACAACTACACAGACATGGTTGTACGTACAACTACACAGATCACGTTGTACAAATCACGTTGTACAATTACAGCAGGTTGTACAGATCAGGTCGTACAACTATACATATCAGGTTGTACAGAAACAGAACTGAACGTACAACTACACAGATCAGGTTGTACAGATCTGGTTGTACGTACAACTACACCCAGTTTTAGTTGGATGTACAACTACGCATATCAGGTTGTACGAACTGTACACAATCCGAAGTACAAAAAAAAAAGTTTATCAAAACTTATCAACAATGGATCTAGTTTTGAAGATCCTGACGCGAGGAGTTCAAAAGTGAAAACGGTTCGTAATTCGGATAAACGGTTCTTAAGATATTTTATTTTGAAAAAACGAATCTAAAAAAAATGCACATACATCTCTCTGCCCACCACCAGGAAGCTGCCACTTATCATGCAGGGAGGAAAAGTGGGGATTGAAAGCGCCCGAAATTGCGACACTTGGCAGCAGCAGAGTGGGCTAGAAGCGAACTTCGCAAAGGGAACCTTTTTTTAAGATTTCCCAGTGCGTCGTGTGGTTGGGGTGTGGATGAGGAGTCGTCTTGGGCTGGGCTGGGCTGGGCCGGCGTGGATTCTCTGTCGTCACATCCATCGGCAGTTAAAGATGTAGGTTGTTCAACTCATAACAGGTAGTAAGGCTAGATAATGTTTGAGCCCGAATAAAGGCTCAGTTAGGCAGAAAAACGAGTCCATCTCGGAAAAAAAAAAGATTATAAACATGCAGTAATTAGTTCAAAAGACAGATACAAACAAACACTTTGTTTTAGTGCAGAGTTCAAAAGTCAGACTAACATTTCAAAATAACATAATCAACATCACTATTTTATAGAAAGTATCACATTCATTATTTTCTTTAAACTACATATGAATATAAAAAATTCAACATTTTTCAAAGCAAAGAGCAACATTCTTGAAATGATAGTTCTTTCTTCTTCTTCTTCTTCTTCTTCTTCTTCTTCTTCTTCTTCTTCTTCTTCTTCCCCAAAGTCGGTAGCTGAAGGGTGCTATGGTAAATACTAGTGGCATATTGCAGAAATAGACAACATCGATAAGCCACGGTCGTGGACGAGGTAGGAATGAGCGCTCGCAACAAGCACGGGAAGCCGTGACGGTACGATGTGCACGAGACACCACAACAAGCACAGGCGGAGCATGATGGAGACGGCGCCAATGGATGGAAATAAGGGCAGGGCGTGCAGCGACCACTAGTGGTTTGATTATGATATAAATATTTAGTCTCATTTTTCTAAAGTAATACTTTAACATAATATGTTGTTTTACCTCTAAAACTTTTTTACTTTATGAATAATACTTTTAGAATATATCATTGAAATCAAATAGATATATACATCTTTCAAGATAATATAAAATAATATAAAGATTTTTTCTTTTGAATGATGGTTCTAGATAAAAGATTTTTTTAACAAAAATCATCACTACATAAAAAGAAAGTGAACATTTTTAAATAAGATATGATAAAAGCACTAATTATTTTTGTCATTTGGCTAGTGCAACTACATTGTGATCTACTAAATTTTTGGTGAATATAACCAACCAACAATTTGTTTATCACTAAAGTTTGGGAGTTGTCGTAAAATCACTTGAAATATATAGTGATCCATGAAATGTATATTTTAGTCAAAAAGTTAAAATGTGTTTAAAGAAGCAGAACATATGAAGATTATGTTCTTCTGTATATTTAGAATTGTTAGTTTCAACGAGTTAAAACATATGTAATAGGATAATATATTTTTAAGAACAAAATAAAAAAATATATGTACACTCATTTATATAATCCTACGTCCGCCACTGTGGGCAGGTATATAGCATCAATAAAATTAGGAACTACAATTTTCTAAAAAAAATGGAACTTTACTAACCCCTACACATGCACAGTGCAGATTCAATGAGTCCGGACTGCCCTACCACCGCCCACCCCCGGCCGCCGGCGACACCACCATGCCTAAATCCGAGGGAGGGATCAGAGGAGGAGGAGCCACCCGTCGTAACACTACCCACTAGAGCGGGACGAGCAGGAATCGGAGGAGGAGAAGAAGAGAGCGGCTGAGCTACATGTAGAAATGAACAAGCCTGACCTGATGGGCGCTTGTCGTCGGGGGAAGCAAGGGCCCCGATCGACACAGGCGGTGCCGCAAGGAACCAAGAGGGAGATGGCGATGGAAGAAGCGTAGGCGTGCAAGGAAGGAAGGAGATCCCGGGAGGTGCCCACAGGAGCCCCGGCGGGCGAGCGGCAACCACCAATTGCCGATTGCGGACAGCGGAAGGCCATCGGTCCCAACATCCTTATCCGCTATCACATGGCCGCGCCAGCCGCCACGTCGGTGAATCTCCCGTCACCTTTACTCTATTGTAGCATCTGACATGTTTTATTTTAGCAGTTTTTTCAAATATTACTACAACATATCGGGAATTGGTTAGAAAATTGTGTGCAATTATTTGAAGATAAAGTTATATTAACATGAACTAAATAAACAGAGTTATAAGTTATGGTTGTTTTTTAAGCGAAGCTGAGGCTCAATTCATATAGAATGAAGATGAAATAAAAGAAAATTTAACAACAATTATAACACATGTTCTCTTGAGCTTATCATTCTCTCAGCACTTACTAGGGAGGCAGAACAACATAAAGGTCGGAGTGGAGCAGATGTGCAGTGGCAGCCATGGGTGAGTTACATGGCAGTGACTACAAAGGGTGGCGTGGCGTGGCCAGCCCTGGGTAAGGGCTTCTCCTTCGCCTACTCCTCACCGTCGGGAGGCAAAATGGGCTTCACTCTCTCATGCCTCTGCTGGGGAGGGCGTCTTGTAACATACTGATATTTTTGTATTTCAGTATGTGAATAATTACACAATATTTTTCTCATAATTTTAAAATATTCCTGACATTTGTTTTCTTGATAGGAAATTTAGTATATGAAAAATAATTGGTTGTTTATAAATTAAATAAGGTTGTTATGTGTGTGTTGCATTCATGCGGTGCATCCTAGTGTTTCTTGAGTGCAAAGATTTCAAAATACGGTTAGACATTGACCAAGTTTTTCTAAGAATTTTCCAACTTTTCTAGAATTTATTCTCATTTTTTCTAGAGCTAAATCTATTTATTAGAAATCTCTGTAATCTTTTTCACGGGCTCCAACTATTTTATTTGGACTCCTCATATCCCAAACGGTTTAACCCATATACTCTCCTTTGTATTATATTCTGCTTCTTCTTAATGAAATGACATGAGGCTTACTGCACGATCAAGATATAAATGTTGAATGTTGAGTGGAACACTTGGTTTCCTTACTTTTTACTGCGATATAGATTCCATGGTGACCTCTTATAACAACTAGACAGGCAGGCGCGCCCCGCTGCGCCCATTAAATTTTGTCGTGCATAAATATTACTGAGGCAGGAACCCAAAAGGTTGGTGGCCGGAAGGATCTACATCAAACAAAAGAGAAAGGAGGAAGGGAAGAAAGTGAGCAGAGAAAGAAAATACCTTGTCTATGAGCGGTAGTACGCAGAGAAGCATCTATAGCAGAAAGTTTGGAGGAGATTTGCTCACGAAAGAGACGGTGGAGGCACGAAGTTTCGGCAAGCGGAAGAGGAAGAGGCGGAGGAGGAAGAGAATAGGAAGCGGATGCCGTAAATAATAGGTAACGGGCGCCTGGCGGAAGCCTCAAGAAGTTCATCGACGTTGGACTCTGGACTCTTCAATTGTTATTATTACTAGTAAAAGGGCACGTGCAATGCACGTCTACAAGACAATTATGTGTATATTGTAGTATGTATATAAATTATCGTACATTTGTTTTTTTAGTAGTGTTGCACGTGCAAAAGCACACGTTTTTTACGGTACATACCGCATGAAATGCTCAAATGTCATGTCTAAATTATTTCTCTCGTAAATGAAATCTCAAACATTAAGCATGCAAGTGGACTCAAATAGAAATTAGACAAGCAAAATACTAACCACTATTCTAATATAAAGTTTGCAAAGCTATAACAAAACATAGTACTCTAAATGTAGTGTTTAAGGATTACAATATCATGCAAATGGACTCAAATAGAAACCAGAACAGGCAAAATACTAACCACTATACTAAACACTATGAGCCAGTAAGCGACACGCTGGCACAAACGAAGCATGACAAAGGACTCCTCCTTGCTCCGCATGTCGCGCGACCCCACGGAAAGCTCGATCCCAGAGAAGAGCAACATGACGCCCAGTACGCCGATGGGAACTGCCCGATGATGTCATGATCGAGTTGCCGAAAACTACCCCGAGCACCAGCTTGCCGATGGCAAGGAACACGCGCAGCTCTGGCCGCCGAACCGGTACTGGCCCGCCAGCCCGTCAATGCCATGGCATCACGACATGGCGCCGAACCAGCAGCCAACGAAGTTCATGAGCCCGACGCTGATCGAGACCCGTGGCAAGGAACACGCGCAGCTCTGGACGCCGAACCGGTACTGGCCCGCCAGCCCGCCAATGCCATGGCAGCACGACATGGCGCCGAACCAGCAGCCAACGAATTTCATGAGTCCGACACTGATCGAGACCCTCGTCGGCATGAAGCATATGCGGAGCGACGCTGCCATGTTCGAGGAAGAAGTCGACGCCATCGAGCATCGCCAAACGGACGGGGCACGCCCTCGCAGCTGCCGCCGAAATCAACCGTCTCCTGCCTATAGATTTTCGTAATCCACTTTACTGGACAATACTTTATGAATTTTTTTCAGAAAAGAGACGGTCTCAGCTTTTGCATCGGAATGATGCATAGCGTGTCACTAATCTCTCGTCTCATATGCCAGATACGTATAGTTCTCATAGCTGCACCAACGTGAACCATCAAATAAACAGATTGATTCTGCCAAATTGATCGCTTGAAAACCATGCGTGAGACCGATCATACCCGCTTTTATCTGTCTCTATGAGGCAAGCGGCAGACCAATTTGGCAGAGCTGCATGTGCACCGGTAGTCTGGTGCGCGCATCAGCTAGCACCGGCCATGCTGCTTTGTGCCGATCTCAATCTTCAAGTCAACGCGGCGGTGGCCATGGTGCACCTGTCCCTGGAGGCGGAGAACAACAAAGTCTCAATCGTTTTTCCAACAGAACTATTTGGCGGTGGCAATACCATGTAATTAATACAAAAACGAAAATGTGTGCAATCTGGATCCTTGATCATTATTAAACGGCTCAGATTTAAACTATCAACACAGCTCAACACAAGTTTGCTCTTTTAATAGTAAGTATAGATTAAAAAAAATTGTACCTGGGCGCAACAGGAACTCAACTACTGGAATCGCGACACATGCAGCAGCAGTGTTAAAGCATCGCAAGAACTTACTCTGGACTCTTCAATTTATTTATTTATTTTTTCACCGACAGCAACAGCATCTGCTCCCCTCCGCCCCTGAAATCGCTGCAGCATATGCTACAGTACCCTCCGCCCCTGAAATCGCGCCAAAGCCAGCAACTTTTATAGATAGTATAGATAGATATAGATAGATTTTAGTTGTTTGCAACCTCTGGTGGTTATAAAATGATTAGCAGAATGAATGGTTAAGTTTCCTGTACTGTTAATAATAACTCTTTGAGCATCAAGCATGCCAAACCAAGTTTGGTTCATCAAGTTTTATTTTTTGGTTTATTCATTTTATTATTCTTTTGTGGAAAAGGCTGTTCATTTTATTATTCTTTTGTGGAAAATGGTGTAAGCACAATTCATTTATGTAACCCACCGTGCTACTTGTTTGTATTGCAGGTTGTCCGCGCCACACTTGATAAAAGTGCAGGTTATGATTTACTCCCTCCGTTACTAAATATAAGATGTTTAAGCATTTGTCCACATTCACATGTATGCAAATGTATCTAGACATATTTTAGTTGGCATGTTCACTCATTTTAGTGTGTATGTAGACAATATGTTGAGTACCTAAAACATCATATATTTGGGAACGGAGGGAGTAGATGTTTATATTTGGAGCCTAGGTTGCACAATTGTAGAGATGTTTACAGGGAAGCCTCCTTGGAGCAATCTTAAAGGGGTACTAATCTTGGTGGCTCGCATTCCATTACCTGTAATCAATGAAGATGGTAATTTTTTTTTACTACTCCAAGAGACTCTTCATTTTCGACTCCCTATTTGCCTCTCCATAAAGATTCTACTCTATATTAAGGGGGCATTTAGTTTGACAAATTGGTGCGAATGAATAGTGCTTTAGAATGGAAAAAGGTGGAAAGTTGCGGCCGCGTGCTGTAAGAGAAGTTGTGACTCGATGTGATGTGATGAATAGTGAATTTTAGCCTCTTTGGCCAAGTAAACAGGGCCTAAGCATCTCTCACTCTAACAGACTCTCCATTTCTCACCCTCTATTTGTTCTCCACACACTGGCGCATGGGTCCCACGCGTCATCCCACACTTGGCAAGCTAGTTTGGCTAGCGAGGGGGCCAATTTGGAGAGTCAGAGCATCTCCAAGCGGAGCCCCCAAAGCCTCCCCAAACGCCCGGGCGGACAGCCCGGACAGCTTTTGGGCCAAAAACCGCCACCCAACCGCACCCCCTATGGTCAGCCCAAACGTCCGGGCGGTCCGGCACACCCCAAAGCCAGCCCATATGCAGGGCGGGTTTGGGGCCGCCCGGACGCGTCCGCCACGTCGGACCTGGCAATGCGGGCCTACCCAAATTTTCCCCTAAATCGGACGGAAACCCTTGCTTCTTCCTCTTCCTCCTCCGCTCTGTCCAGTTTGGCCGCACCACTCTGCTCCGCCGCCGGCCCCTTCGACTGACCGCCGCCGCCCCCAAGTCACAGCGTCCGCGGCCAAGTCCTCTGCGGTCGCCGGAGCCCGTCGCCGGAGGAACCTCATCTGGACGCTCCGCTCCCGGTACGTTTAGCATCGCCCGACCTCCATCTCGCTCTCAAAGTGTTTGTGTAAATGCCGGCACCGGATTTTGATTAAGTGTTCATGCATGTAACCATGGATTCTTCGTTCGACGAGGAGTACGATTACTCGGCCATCGATGAGTTGGTTTACAAGGAGTTCATCGACGGGTCCAGTGATGAAGACATGTTTGACGACGGAGACGAGGAGGCCACCATGTCCATGATGAGCATTCAAGAGGAAATGGAGAAGAAGGAGGAGCATGTTCTCAACTTCAAGGGATCAATTAAAGGGCGGATCACCGTTGACCGTGACAGGCTCAAAGGCGCTCGAGATCTGTATGACGATTACTTCAAGCTTTCGAAGCCGGTCTTTCATGAGGGGTTTTTCCGACGTCGGTTCCGGATGAGCTCAAGACTATTCGAGCACATACAAGAGAAAGTAACAAAGTATGATGACTATTTCAAGTTGAAGTATGATTGCTGCGGAAAACTATCCTTCTCTCCTATGCAGAAATGCACCGCTGCTTTGAGAATGCTTGCGTATGGAAAAGCCGCGGATGCCATAGACGAGTATGTCCGGATGGGAGAGAGTACATGCATCGAGGCTATGGAGCATTTTGCATACGCCGTCGTGAAGGTGTTTGGGCCAAAATATCTGAGAGAACCTAATGCCGAGGACACTGCAAGGTTATTGGCCCTAGGAGAAGCAAGAGGATTTCCTGGTATGCTAGGTTCGGTAGATTGCATGCATTGGCCTGGAAAAACTGTCCAACGGGGTTGCGTGGGCAGTACCAAGGTCACAGCAAGGAGGCCACTATTGTACTTGAAGCTGTGGCATCTCAAGACTTGTGGATTTGGCATGCTTTTTTTGGCATGCCCGGTTCTCACAACAAAATCAATGTGCTTCAGCGCTCTCCCCTATTCAAGAGGCTCTGTGATGGGGATGCTCCACCATGCAACTACACCGTCAACGGACACGACTACACCATGGGATACTATCTTGCAGATGGTATCTATCGTCAGTGGGCGGCATTTGTGAAGACTATCAGTAATCCTACTGGTCCCAAAAAATGTGGCTTTGCAGCTGCACAGGAATCTGTTAGGAAAGATATCGAGAGGGCATTTGGTGTGTTGCAAGCTCGTTGGGGCATAGTCCGTGGAGCCGCAATGATGTGGGATCCGGAGGTTCTATGGCAGGTCATGACTTGTTGTGTAATTTTGCACAACATGATTGTGGAGGATGAGGAAGAAGGGGTAGCTCGCACTGATTTTGAGAAGCCTGGAGAACATGTCCACCTACCTGAACAAGAAGCGGAGTATGTCATGCAATTCCTTGAAATGCATCGACAACTTCGAGATGAAGTAGTGCACACCCAACTACTCAATGATCTGGTGGAGCATATGTATATCTTCATGGGGAAGGAGTGAATTTTAATTTGCAATGATTTGTGTCCGAATAATGTGAACTTTTATGTACGGCTACTTTTATTTGTTTAGATACAATTATGTTGTAATAACGTGATGTGAACTATTTATTTGAACATCAAAATTACCTCTACGATAGACGTGCATTGCTTGCATGTATTTGGGTGTCAATATTTGAACATTGTGGTTGTAGGACACTAGTTTTGGGTTGTCCGGTCGGTGTCCGCGGACACTATGGGGACCGAATTTGAGGGCTCCGCTTGGAGATGCTCTCAGATGACTTGCGAGTTGGATGGCTATCCTATTGGAAAGCTATTTTGATGTTGATTAGTCAAAATTTGACTTGACGAGCCATTTGGCCAGTGAGTATTGTCAGCTGTCGTCAATTGTTAATCGAGTAAATCTCCAACCAGCCTGCCCCGATGAGATCACTTGGAAGCTATCAGTGAATGGAGAATACTCAGCTAGATCCGCTTATTATTATTACTCGCTATATGAAAGAGCAACAATTTCGCGGCCTCTCAGCGCCCTGCTACTGTTTAACACTGTTCATACGAACAGTGTTAAACAGTACCGCGGTGGGCCCCACCTGTCAGCCGCACGCCACGCCAACAAGTTGCAAAAAGAGCCACGCAAGCCCAGAATTATTACAGCAAACCCCCGTCGAAGGATTTATTTGCAATTTCTGGAAAAGCCAAGGACTTTTTTAGAAAAGCGTCACAACTCCCCCTTCTTCCTCCTCTCTCCTCGCGCGACTCCGGAGCCGCCGCCGCCGCGCCGCCCCGCCGCCACGGCCCTCCCCGCTCGCATCGGCGGCCACGGGAGGCGCCGCCACGCCCTCCACCTCCTCGCCGCGCACCGCGTGCCGGGACGCCCGCGTGGCGCCGGATTCGCCGCCGTGCCGCGTCTCCCGTCGCCGTGTCCACTGGCCGCCGGCGCCGCTCCGGCGACCTAAAAGGAGCGGCGCCGCCGCCTCCCGGCTCCCCGCGTCCACCGCGCTAAGCCGCGCGTCCCGGGACGCGGTGGCGCGCCGCCGGCGTGATCGCTGCCGCCGCGGCAGATCCCGTCTGCCGGTGACGTCACCGTGGCGGCGGGCCGGGGAGATGGGCCGACTCGTGGGCTGGACCCTTTTTTTTTCTTTTTTCCTGTTTTTCTGTTTTTCTATCTTCCAAAAACTTTTGTAACTTTTCAAAACAACTCCAAATCAATTCGAACCAATTTCCACAAAATTATGAAAATCAAAATAGCCATTTCAAATACTTTGGGACCTTTCCAAAATTATTTTAAACCTTAGTTTCCAAATAGATATAATTGAATCAGCAAACAAAATCTTAAAAAAAAAGGTGCTCCACAATATTAAAAACACTTTATGGATACTGTTTCACGGTATTTAGAAATTTTTCGAAAAACTACTACGTGCTTCAAAATCATAAACTTATACAGGTTAATATTTGGAAATAAGCCAAATTCAATTCCTCTAATTATGGATTGAATTTCATGAATGCTCACTTAATGTATTTCCTCTGATTATGGAGTTACATTAAATTTTTAAAGCAAAATACTAGCTTAATGCATCACTTCAAACAGATTAATATTTAGAGATAATTTAACTGAACTCTCTCCAATTATGCATATATGTTTAATAAATGCTAAAAATAGCCAATATTTCGCCATGACCATAATATATTCCATCTTATTATGGTGGCAAATAAGAAAATTATGGCTAAATGGAACTATGTTTGACCATTTCAATTTATCTAACATATTTGAAAGGAATATAACTTAGATTCCTCTAACTATGTGGTTACACTTAAAAAAATGTTTGCTTAGATGATTATTTCGCGAAAATGCAAATTCATTTCCTCAAACTGTGGATTGAGTTTTAAAGTGAATTATAAAATTGCTCAAACAATGTATTCCCTCCGATTATTGAGTTAAATGAAATATGTAAGATAAGACACATCCATATCATATCAAACCGACTAGGTTAACATTTACAAATAATATACCTAAACTCACTCCAATTATGCAATTCAATTTACTAAATGCTCAAATTAAACTTAACGCTCTTTAAATATGAACTTAAATTTAAATAATGGTTTATTACATGCACATTTCAAGAATTCTCAAATTATTTTCCTCTAAGGATGTATTGAAATTAATAGTTGCTAATACAGTATATCTCCTCTAAGCAAGGATCTAAATTACATATTTACGACAACATACAAACATAATAGTTAGACATAACCATTATAGATTTCCTCTAAATATCGTGGTAAATAAGAAAATTAAGGCAAAATGGAACTATATTTCGTAATTGCAATTTAGCTAACATATTTAAAAGCAATATAACTTAAATCTATCTAATTATGTACTCACATTCCTAAGAAAAATGCTTGCATAGATGGATATTTCGAGAAAATACAAATTTGTTCCCTCTAATTACGGGATGATTTCAAATTGAAATTGATCTAAGTACATTACATAGATTATAACTATCGCCTTACCTTACAATAAATATAACGCAATTAAAAAAATTATCACAAAATATTCGCATCAAGGGCGCGGCGTGACGAAATCAATGTAATTATGTACTCACATTTCTAAAAAAAATGCTTGAATAGATGAATATTCCGAGAAAATATAAATTTATTCCCTCTAATTACGAAATGATTTCAGAATGGATTTGAGCTAAGTACATTACACAAATTATAACTAACGTCTTTCCTTACAAAATATATAACGCAATTAAAAAAATACACAAATTATCACAGCATATTCGCAGCGAGAGCGCGGCGTGACGCTGCGCAAAATTTAACTAGTGTACGTAACGCAGCAACAAAATCTGATTTCCTTTCGTCAGCTTTGTGATTTGCCTTGTTGAGCCCAATTCGTCAGCTCAACGAGAGATAATTTCAACGGTATTATCTAGAACTTTGGGCCCCACCCAAATGTAAGTTTTTCAGTTAGCTAATAGCCATTCAAAACCGTATATGGATAGCGGACAAACTACAGCAAGGGGATGGCATAGGACAGATTTGTGCACTCTATGTCGGACTACCCAAGAGACCGGAATTCACCTCTTCTCTGAGTGTCGCTCTTCAAAGAAAATTTGGACGAAAATGGCTTACATGAGCGTGAGTAGATGGATTGAAGCCCTCGTTTTGGGGCCAGGATGACACATTGCTCCAATGGTGGATAGTCCACTTCAACGTCTGATAAGAAGGGCTTGGGAACGTTGATCATTCTAGTATGTTGGAAGCTTTGGAAGGAGAGAAATGTGAGAGTTTTTGACCGCAAGTAGGTGACGAGTTCACAAATTATTGCTAGGATCAAAGATGTGGCGTCAACTTGGATCATGGGCAAAGCACTGTCACACCTCAGGCACGCCGCACGCCCCTTGAGGTTGGTGTGCTTCTTCGCTTGTTACTTGAGCTTCTATTTTCGGTTTCCTTTCCTTGGTGTATAGTTTCTCCTGTAACACTACCGGAATCTCAGGGTTTGCCGTGTGCCTGGATCTTTGTCGTGTGCAATATCTCGGGCACACGACAAAGATGGACTTTGTCATGTGTTTCCTAAAAAAACACATGGCAAACCAAAGGCACACGGCAAATACCGGTTTTGCCGTGTGCCAGCCGTAGGGCACACGACAACGATGGGCTTTGTCGTTTGCCACCCCCGGGGCACACGACAAAGTGTAGGCTTTGTCATGTGCCTCTGTCTCGCACACGGCAAAGACCGTGTTGGCCGTGTGCCCAGCAGGTGGTACATGACAAAGTTTATCAAAAAAAATCTCCTACACTCCCTAAGATTTTTTCTACCCTTCAAATACGTTGCTTGGTACTCCATGTTAAAATTTGGTGCATTTGTTGGTCTTTTTGCTATATTTAACAAATTTATTTCATTCCAAGGATTTTTTTCGTATAAGTCAGATTTGAACTACAAGTGCATGAAATAATAGAAAAAAGTTAGTGGAAAAATGATATTCATGTTTTTGAGTCCTATGTAAGACCATATGCATGAAATGAAATAAAATTTTGAACATATTCTTAACGAAACATGATCACGAACTTTTGGATGACTTGTTTTTAAATTCTATAAAAAGCAAACGAATTCTCAAAATCACGAAATTTGGCAAGAGCTTATGATATCATACGTGTAGGGTGTGGTAAAAAATTGAGAAGGTTTCGCATAACTCATCATGTACGATGCTTAGAAACCGAAGCATCTCCGAAGAAGAATCGTAGAGTTGAGAATGATTTAGTAAGATTCGGATTCAATGTGACGGTCGAATTTTGATTTGACTTCAAAAACTTTTTGTATAGGCAATACACACCATAGATTGCATCATGTAAAATTTCAAATAAGAAGTTAAGCACAAAAAATAATAGGGTTAATTTGAATTTTAGATCTAAACGACAAATTTCTAGGGTTCAATAAAAATTTAAAATTCATATAAGAACTCATATTTTACCAATACAAAAGTTGTAGATCTTTTTAAACGGAACAACATTATATTCAGAATTTTGCTATAATCATTTTGGAAGACATTTTTTTGGCGTGTAACAAGATAGTTTTTTTTTTAAAATCTTTGTCGTGTGCCGGATCGGGAGGCACACGGCAAAGGCCCTCTTTGTCGTGGGCTGCCCCCTCCGGCACACGGTAAAGGCGGCCCGCCGGCCCATTTGGCCCGTCGTCCCCTCCCATCGTATATAAGCGCCCCCACCCCCACCACCCTCAAACCTAGCCGGCCCCCACCCCCCACCACCCGGTAGCCGCCGCCCCAACCCAGCGGCCGGCGCCCTTCCCCTCTGGCACCCCGTCGACCCCCCCCCCCACCAGCGGCCGGCCGACGCTCCCTCCCCCCACGCGATGGCGGCCGACCCCTCCCCCAACGCGGCGGCGACCGGATCCGCTTCTCCCTCCCCCGCGCGGCGGCGACCGGCGCCCTCTCCCTCGGCGTCTGCCCCTCCCCTGGCGGCCGGGTCAGCTCCCTCTCCCTGGCCGGGGCCCGGCGGTGGCGGTGGCGTCCTCCCCAGTTGGGGCGCGTGGCATAGTGAAATGAATCGGTGGTTGTAGCCTAAGAGGGGGAGGGGTGAATTAGGCAAACTTAAAACCTAAAACCTTATGGCTTCCACTAATTGCATAAATAAAATACATCATGCTATGTAGATGTGCAACAAGTCTTGTCTAGTGTGAAACCCTCACCTCAAAGAGTTTTGTAACCTATAACCGATTCTATAAAGATACTACTCTAGGAAAGTAAAGGCACACAAGTTGCAAGAACAAAATACGGGGAAGCAAACTCTTGACATAAGGATTTATCTTGTGGTATGAGTAGGAACTAAGCCACCACTACTCTACGTTGTTGAATCACTCACACAAGAGTATTGCTTCCCGGTCACCAAGTCTCTCCCAAGGTGCTCCTTGACTTTCCATAAAGGCTTGACCACTAAGGCTCACACGAAGTCCCTTAGTCACTTTGATGCCATCTCCACTAAGGAGCTTCTCCATGAAGGAGGGGGTCTCTGCGTCCCCCGTACATGGTCATCAACGCCGCTCCACACCAAGTCGGAGGGTTGAAGACTTTACGGAGAGCCACCAAAGCTCCAAGGCTCTAGCACACCTCTTGTACACTTGAATCACTTAAGATTTTGCTGACAATGTTGGCACACCTTGCATTCACTCAACTCTTTGCATACCTTGTTAGCATTTTCTGGATTGACAAAACCTTCCGGTTGTACCATATACAACTCTTCCTCAATGTTACCATTTAGGAACGCTGTTTTGACATCCATCTGCCATATTTCATAATCATAATATGCAGCAATTGCTAACAAAATCCGAATAGACTTTAGCATCGCTACCGGTGAAAAAGTTTCATCGTAGTCAATCCCATGAACTTGTCGGAAACCTTTTGCGACAAGCCGAGCTTTATAGACAGTTACATTACCGTCAGCATCAGTCTTTTTCTTAAAGATCCATTTATTCTCGACGGCCTTGCGCCCTTCGGGAATCTCCATCAAAGTCCATACTTTGTTGTCATACATGGATCCTATTTCGGATTTCATGGCTTCTAGCCATTTCTCGGACTCTAGGCTTGCCATAGCCTCTTTGTAGTTCGTAGGTTCGTCTTGTTCTATCAACATGACGGCGCAAACCATGTTGCCATACCATTCTGGTGCGATACAAGATCTACCAGACCTACGAGGTAGAATAGCATTCTCGACATCTTCTCCCACTCCATCTGTGGAGGACGTTTCCGGAACAGCTTCCGTTGCGCCACTCGGAATTTCGAGTTCAGGATCAACGATCTCGTCGAGGTCTACCTTCCTCCCACTTACTCCTTTGGCGAGAAACTCTTTCTCCAGAAAGGTACCGGTCTTCGCGACAAACGTTTTGCCCTCAGCTTGGTTGTAGAAGGTGTATCCTACGGTTTCCCGTGGATATCCTACAAAGACGACTTTCTCCGATTTCGGTTCGAGTTTGTCGGGCTGTAGTTTCTTAACATACACCTCACAACCCCAGACCTTCAGAAACGATAACTTAGGCTTCTTACCATACCATAACTCATATGGTGTCGTTTCCACGGATTTGGACGGAGCCCTATTTAAAATGAATGCGGCTGTTTCTAACGCATAACCCAGAAGGATACGGGCAGATCGGTAAGAGACATCATAGACCGAACGCTATCTAATAGAGTACGATTACGTCGCTCGGACACGCCGTTACGTTGCGGTGTTCCAGCAGGCGTAAGTTGCGGCACGATGCCACAGGCCTTCAGATGTGTGCCAAACTCAAAACTCAAATACTCGCCACCACGATCAGATCGGAGGTGCTTGATTTTCTTGTTAAGATGATTTTCAACTTCACTTTGAAATTCTTTGAACTTTTCAAATGTTTCTGACTTGTGTTTCATCAAATAGATATAACCATATCTACTCAAGTCATCGGTGAAGGTGACAAAGTAACGATAACCATTGCGTGTCGACACGCTCATTGGTCCACACACATCTGTATGTATGACTCCCAACAAGTCCGACGCCCGTTCAACGAAACCTTTGAACGGTGTTCTGGTCATTTTGCCCATGAGGCATGGTTCGCACATATCGAGGGATCCAAAATTCAACGAGTCCAAAAGTCCATCGGCATGGAGTTTCTTCATGCGCTTTATACCAATATGACCAAGACGGCAATGCCACATATACATGGCGGTATCATTACTAAGTTTAATCCTTTTGGCTTCTATGTTATGGATGTGAGTACTACGATCGAGATTCAACAAGAATAAACCATTACTCTCGGGAGCATTAACATAAAAGATATCATTCATTGAAATAGCACAACCACTTGATACTGATTTAAATGAATAACCGTCTTGTAACAAGCAAGACCCACTTATAATGTTTACACTCAAGGACGGTACAAAATAACATTTATTAAGGACCAAAACTAATCCCGACGGTAGATGTAGAGGGAGTGTGCCGACAGCCACCACGTCAACTCTTGATCCGTTGCCGACGCGCATCGTCACCTCGTCCTTAGCCAAACGCCGCTTATTCCGCAACTCCTCCTGAGAGTTGCAAATATGAGCAACAGAACCAGTATCAAATACCCAAGTGTTGCTACGAGCGGATGTAAGGTACACATCAATAACATGTATATCAAATATACCTCTCTCTTTGCCGACTATCTTGCCAGCTTTCTTGTCCTCCAGGTACTTGGGGCAGTTGCGCTTCCAGTGACCATCTCCCTTGCAGTAGAAGCATTCCACGCCAGCTTTGGGACAAGACTTGTTAGTCTTAGGCTTGGCAAAGTGCTTGCCATCCTTCTTAGACTTCCAGTTTCTCTTGCCCTTGCCACCGGATTTCTTAAAATCGACGGTCTTGTTGACCATCAACAGCGTGTGCTCCTTCTTGATTTCCACCTCAGCAGTCTTGAGCATCACGAACACTTCACTCAGGGACTTAGCCATGCCCTGCATGTTGTAGTTCATGACGAAGCCTTTGTAGCTAGGGGGCAACGATTGCAGCACCCTATCAATTGCCAGTTCATCCGGAATCTTGCATTCCAGAGCATTCAGGCGTTGAACGTAGCCAGACATCTTGACCACGTGCTCGCTCACACTGCTATGCTCCTCCATCTTGGCCGAGAAGAAAAGCTCAGAAGCTTCATATCTCTCAGCCTTAGCCTGCGGCGCAAAGACAGCCTTGAGATCAGAAATTATCTCGAAGACACTCATCTTCTCAAAGCGCTTCTGCAGGTCGGCTTCCATGGCGTAGAGCATGCCACTCTGGACAAAGGAGGAATCCTCCGATTTGGTCTGGAAGACCTTCTTCTCATCATCAGAGGCGTCATCTGCGGGAGGGTCTCCTATGGCGGCTTCAATGACGTAAGCCACCCTATGGGGAGTGAGGAGGATCCTCAGGTTGTGGAACCAGGCCATGAAGTTAGACCCATTGGTCTTAAGCTTTTCTTTCTCAAGGAACAGACCTAGGTTAAACGAGGGGCGAGACATCTACAATGGAATTTGCAAAAACATAAGACTTTGTTCATAATATTTTGAGTTCTAGTATTTTTAGAAAATAACTATCAGAACTCCCACTCAAACGAACATCCCTCCGAATCGTTTCAGCGATTACACGACCCCCATCCATTGCGCAACCCCTCATCGTCAGAGCCGGCAACACAACTTCAAGGGTGGACATCGAAATGTCGATCAAAACAACTCTGTGACTCATGCTCGACCTTTCGGCCTCCGTGTTCCGAGGCCATATCTGCATATGCTAGGCTCGCCACAATAACCTTCAACGAACGCGCGTGCAACATGGCTTACACCCACTGTATGCGAACGACGATATGTCTGACACCCGATCGTCACGGCCTGCCTCATAACGTAGAACTTTCTTGGTGGTGCACGTCGAAGGAAGAACACTTGTGGTATTTTGGAGGGATCATCTTATATTACTACTGCCGTGTAACTAATATATACTAATATATAATCACACAATATAAGATGCACTCAAAAACATCAAATGTAATGCGACGTGATATGGTCCATGCGCCATGGTCTTCTTGGCGCCCACAGTTCATAAACAATTTAATAAACCTATCTTGACCATATCACATTGCCCCTGCAAAATAAAGTTAGACGCGTTCTACTTTATCTTTTGCATATTTTACGTGGCTTGGGGCTGTCGTAAAAAGAACCGCTTCTTACCTACGAACTTATGACCACAACAACGATCCAATAATTGCATGTTTAAGCATCCCTTTCGGGCCCTCCATTGAAAATGCAAAGTCAACTAAAGAGAGAGAAACAGACACCCGCTAGCCACATATACGGTACCAGCCGTATGTCAGTAGTGGAACCAGTCTCGCGTAAGCGTACGCGTAAAGTCGGTCCGGGCCGCTTCATCAACTCGATGCCGCTGGAATCACAAGTGCACGCTAGAGGGTAGCAAATATAATAACGGCGCCCCCGTGAAGAACACGGGTTCTAACAGCGTACCGCTATATCTACGCATAGATCGGCTCTGATACCACTGAAGGGGATCGTAGGCAGAAAACAAATTTTTTCCTAGCAACGATATCCTTAAAACATGCCAAGATCTATTCTATGCAGATATAGTAGTACGAACGGAGATCGGAATACATACCCTTGTAGACCGAAAGCGGGATTACGTTCCCGCACGAACGTTGACGATGAAGACCGACGAAGCCGACCTCAAGGTCGTGTAGTGGAAGTAGACCTCCCAGTACCGCTAGCGCAGCACCTCGCAGGGCGTTACACACGTACGGTGGAGACGACGGCCTCCGAAGCTCCAGTCCAGGACGAGCAGCGGAAGACTTGGACCGGAACACCAGCAGCGCAGAAGCGGGCTTATGGTGGAGAGATCCCCCTCTCAACTCGGCGCAACTCCGACAAAGAGAATCACGAAATCGAGAGAGAATTGGGGAATTAATTGGTGAATTAAAAGGCCAGGGGTGGCCCTCTATATAAAGGCTCCCGGGGGGGAGCCAACTTGTCAGCCAGGCAATGTGGGACTAATCCCACATGCCTGGTGCGGCATGGCTGGTGCGCCGGCCCTGTGGTGGGCCCCTTTTGTCCCACCTAGGCCGGCCTCCATGCCCCCCACCGAATTCCCTTGGGGATTTTCCCCCCATGGGCCTTCTTTCCACCAGAAGGCCCATTTAAGAAAATCAGCCTTAATAAATTCGAAAATAAATATATAAAATCATATTTAGACATTAATTATACTAATTAATATCAAACATAATATATATAATTTATTCTAGCTCCGAAAACTATTTCGTCGCTGCCCGATCTCCATCGGACCTCTCCCGGGACGTTCCCGGTGATCTCTTTCCTTTCCGGTTGTCTTGTCGAAACCCCTTAAGTGTGTTACCCTAGCGGTTCGATATAATAACAGGTATGATCGAGACTCCTCTCTGATCAATGACTAACTCGTAGGCCTGGACCCCATGAATTAATCCCTGTGATATAACGAATGACTCTCATCTATCAAACCTGAACGTCAAGTCTTAAACCTTTTGCCATAGCGATACTTAGCGTGTCCGAGCATCGTTCATAGATATCCCCATACCTAGCATGATCTCGTTACCGACAACACTATCTTCTACTCGTCTATGATATTATGTCTCCGTGACCTAGTCACATGCTTGCAAGCTCATTAGACATAATCTCACCGAGTGGGCCCTAGAGTATCTATCCTGCTATGCGGACTGGCAAATCCCGCTCTTGACCCCTCGTCTCAACTACTCCCTTCCGATACCCGAAAGTGTCACCTTTATTGTCACACTATATAAGATATGACGTTTGATGCAATCAAAGTATCTTCCGGAAATAACAATAAGAGTTGATCTCACGGTCGAAGGCGTAATGACTACGTCCTACAAATATGGGTATGTCCATCACATCGTTCTACCAACGATATGACTTCATTGCCAACTGACGCCATGTCACATGATCGGGAAACCTCGATCATCAATCGCACAATGAACTAGTCTTAGTAGAGGCTACTAGGGACCTGGTTGTTTATGTATCACACGTGTATTTTTTTTTTTGCTTAATACAGTTATAGCATGACACAAAACGTATTATGAACAAACGAGATATGATAAATAAATCACTTTATTAATTGCCTCTAGGGCATATCTCCTTCAAAACTAATGTTACCAACATTCCGAAAATGTAGCTTCATAGTGTCAGCATTCTTGGAAATTCACCAAGTTCGATAAAGAACTCCTTGACACAGAAATACTCCTATTTGTTGTCAACACAACAATATACTTAGCCTTTATTGTAGTAGTCATCACAATACTTTAATTTTGAAACTCATTCAAAAATAACATGGAACTTTCATCCAACCTATTGTGCCATCCTTCAACACCTATTTAATTGAGATATATTTTGGATAGATGACAATACTATTTGTGTAACATATTACAACGAATGGTTTGTCATTATTGAATAGGAAAACACATACTTTACTTTTTCTTAAAAATACTTAAGGATCTTTCCCACTATAGTTCAATCATCATATGAGTTGTCCTTGTATAATACTTTATAGCATAGGACTTATCTGGCTATGTACATATCATGGAACATATGACTTTGAAATCTCCATTTCAATTTTGCTTATCATGTGTCAAAACACTTGATATTGCTCAATTCTTTTCCATGCGGCAAGAACCCTTTCTTGTCGTTTCGACATTGACTTACTTCAATACTTCATCTATGTACTCTGGCTCAATCATATCAGGCGCTTCAATCCATCTCTATAGACATTGATGCCCAAAATGTTGTTTAGCCCAAGCATTTCATCAATATGAAATCTTAACCGTCTTAATTTAAAATACATATTTTCCAACCAACTATATGTCATCTACATAAAGTATTAGAAATATGTCTTAGCGCTCCCACTTAATTTCTTATAACTTTACAAGTATATTCACTATACATGATGGAATCAAACTCTTTTGATAACTTCATTAAAGTACAGATTCCAACTTCGTTATGCTCATTCAACCATTGAAGTTTGCATACTTTTCTAGAAACCTTTTGAATTTAACAAAACTCATAGACTGTGTCACGTACACATCCTTGAACAACCTTCCTTGAGAGGAAAGTTGTTTTGTTATTCAACTTCCATATCAAAATATGTAACTTTTTCTAGAACTATCCGTAAAGCCGACAGTATCAGTACGAAAGATCAAAATCTTTTTGTAGTCAACTATTTGAACTTTGTCGTAAACACCTTTTGACAAGTTAAACTTTCAATGGATGTAAACATCCACGTCTTGTTGCTATATAGATCCATTTGCAATCGTGAGGATTCAAGCCTTCCGAAAGGGGTACCAAGTCACATACTTGACATTTGTACACGGATACTATCTCGGATATAATGACTCATAGCCAATTTACGAAGTCAGGGCCCATCATTTGCTTCCTTTATAATTTGCAGGTCCTTCGTTGTCAAAACAACACTTCATTCTCAAACCACAAGTTGGTCTAAGTACAAAGTTTTACGACCTTCATGGTTCAGTTTGCAAACTCTTTCGAAGTTACTACAACACATGTAATGTCTTCCACTTAGTCAAATTAGGAAACTCTAGAACAACTTCTAGTGCTACGCTACTCTTGACATGATACCGATGATTCTCTAATCTCATCGAGCTGCACTGCCCTCCCACTCACTTCTTTCGCAAGAACAAACTTTCTCGAGAAATCTACCCTTTCTGACAAACAACATTTGTCTTAGGTTCAGTGATAGGAGAAATACCCAACAAAAACTTTGGGATAACCTTATAAACATATATTTATCCGGTTCTGGTTGTAAACATTTTATACATGCCATGCATACCAAAATTTTAAGAAAAGACAATTCGGGTCACTACCCAAACCATAACCCATATGGTGTCTTATTCATCGGATCATGATGGCGCTCTTTTCAGTGTAAAAGCGGTAGTCTCTAAAGCATAAATTACAAAAATCTAATGGCATTTCATTTATCTAACCATGTCTAACAAGGTTCGATCATGTCTCTCGAACACTCCATACTTCTGTGGGGTTTTCGGGAAGGATAAGTTGTGGAACAATTCTGCAACTTCTCAGATGTTTTGCTAAACTTGTAACTCAAACTTTATCCTTTATGATCCAATCATAAGTACTCAATTCTCCTGTTACGATGATTTTTCACTTCATACCAACAATACTTTGAACTAATTCAAAATGTCAAACTCCCTTCTCATTAAATAGATATACTCATGTATCTATTCAATTCATCGGTGGAATTTTATGAAGAAAATTAATCCACCACTCACGGCTACACATAATGGACATGCACATCAATATGTGTAATCTTCACTAATTTAGTCGTCCATTCTACTTTGGCCTATGAACGGAGTTTTAGTCATCTTTTGGAAGAGGTCTCACAAGCGTCAATTTATTCAAAAACAAAATGACTCTGAAAGTCCATCAATATGGAGTTCCTTCATGTTTACCTTTCCAATATGAACTAAAACGGCGGTGTCACAACTTAAGTGAAATTCTTTAATTTTACGTCTTGCGACGTTTAGCATTTAGTCTTATAGATGTTTATTTTTACCAACATGATTTATATTAACTCATCCATCAATTATGGAACATGGTCATAGTTTGAACAACTCATTTGTTCTCACAATAAGCAGGAACAAAATAATTTTAGGCCCTTGTACTTCTTGTATTGCGTCGTTATGTATGACAATTAATACCGGCCAATCTGGTATCAAAATACCCAAGAAATACCTCGTTAACTAGTAATACATCTATAACTCGTATATCATGGATATACTCCTGAGCTGGACTTTTCCAGTCTTTCTTTTCTGCCATATAATTTTGTAATTCTATTTTTTTTTAGTATTCACTTTCCTTTACAGAAGAATCATTCAACATCAAACAACACCAGTCGAACTAGCATATTTTCCTTGGCGTGTTAGTCATATACTATCACCCATGGAGCCATACTTTGAAGTTGATCGTTTCATTAATATCACCATATTATTAGTATTCTTCCACATTCCACTATCAGCAATCTTCAAGTATAGTAAACTAATTTTATCCATACTTTTAATCCATCCCATCATAACAATTTTCTGATGAAGCTACTATAGCTCAAGGAAGGAATTTTAGAGGATAATATCAGTACCCAACTTCTTGGATAATTCAAACGCCTAGCGTCTTCAATCCTTGCATATATTCAAATAATATAAGCACATATTATCACAATAAATTTACACTCAGTCATGTTGCCACAAACAGGGTTCTAGATATTAATATATCTTCTACTCCTCGTTCGTATCCGAAAAACAACTCTTTTTCATCTCCTAGATCACCTTAATTCTCAAAACGTTCTTTTGAAGATCAGGTATCATGGAAGCAAGCATGACGCTAGATACTAAATTGGAATCGTTTGCTCTTTAGATCAATCAATCATTAATCACATGGAGCTAGGTAGGTATTACCGAAAATGTACAATAGGACTCAATTAAAATACGGTACCATTCCAAAATGGTTTTGCCAGATCAAAACAGTTTTATCTCAATTAACAATCTAAGTGTAAGGTAGATCGTGGATGCCAAACACTACTACAAAATTATGCAAAAACTCTTTGATAGGTTGTCGATGATAAATTAGTTCAGGTTAATTAAAAATTACTACGTGAACTCCCACTTAAAAACAACATCCCTCTAGTCGTTTTAGTGATTACACGAACCAAATTCACTACACCGATAACCGATCATCACGTGAGATGGTGCAGCTACAAAGGCGAACATCGACATGTTCATCATATCATCCATATGACTCATGCTTTACATTTCGGTTACGTGTTCCGAAGCCATGTCTGTACATGCTAGGCTCGCCAAGTAGAACCGTAGTATTTGCGTGTGTGCCGAGGCCATGTCTGTACATGCTAGGCTCGTCAACACCCGTTGTATGCGAACGTAGAGTCTATCACACCCGATCATCACGTGGTGCTTCGAAACGACGAACTTTCTTAACGGTGCATACTAAGGAAGAACACATTATTATCTTGACTAGTAAAATGCCCGTGCGTTGCTACGGGCTGAATACGGATAAAAAAAATAAACAAATCTAACAATAGGTTCTCATCTTTTCCCCCCATTTTTTCATAAAAAAGTTCATGGAGGCTGATGAAGATTTAACCTCTTATGAGTAGGGGGTTATTTGTCTTCATGTCATTAAGAGGGAAGAGATGAGACACCCGAGTTTCATGAAGCCTGTGATTTTTAAATTCTAAAATGTTAAAACGGTCAGGGGAGGGGCGAGCTCTACATTAAGACAATGATGAACTTTATTAATGTGTAAATAATTAATTTGAAATTCGTTATATTTTAGGATGAGAAAAAATGATAAATGTGAGGATCCGGATGCGGTGATTAGTATACTTTTGTAGAATTTGATTATTTTCAGATTCAACATTTTTGTGTAGCCTTAAATATAATGAATTTTGAACTGAGATTTTGCACGATGGTAAGTTTCAACGTTATCTACACCTAAATGTTTTGTTCTTAATTTGTAGAAACTTATCTAGCGCGATTTTTTTAAAAAAGGCTTGGGCATAATTTGTGGCTTTCGAGAAGAGAAATACTCCCTTCGTTCCACAATATAAGATGTTTTAGCCATTTTCCATATTCATATGTACACACATACATCTATACATGTTTTACCGTATATCTGCACTCATTTTTATATAAATCTAAACAACATGTGTTGACCGACGGATCTACTTGGAGCCAAGGGAGTGCACAGGAAATGCCAGCACAATCCAAATTTTACTCAAAAATCGATCGAGCTGCTCTATGCAAACATGTCCATGCGTTACAACATGAGGAACAAATGTGAAGGCGCACAAGTTCTTGTTGGTACATCTGTGACATATTTTAGTTAAGAAACTTATTAAGCTCATTAAGCTCAATAGTTGATGTAAACAACATCCGTGGAAAGGACCTTCTCACATGTAGAGTTGTTGAGTTCTCCATAGTTAATAAGTTGATCATGCTTCAACCTGATAGTATCTCCTTAAATGCCTCATCACTGATGGCGAGCACGTAAATGACTATATTTTGTCTTGTGCTATTTTTTTATTGACAAGGTGTTGTGCACTTGTGCTCTTTCTTAATAGTATAGAAACCAAATAAATGACCTGAGGAATCCATCGAGAAGTTCTAACTGACTGTAATGTCTTTTACAACTGGGTCGACCATCCATTGTCCCTTAATAAGAAAGTGAACAAGCTCAACTAACAATATGCACTGGTTCTTAGTTAGGTTTTTTTTACGGTGAACAAGCTTAATTTCGTTGTTCAACTTCCTGACTTTTGCAGAGGAATAATAGGACTTTTCACTCTTGGTGGCAGGAATTTTAGAGAAGACAGACACAGAGACACCGTATATGCAGAATAGTCAGTTTCCCTGAACATTCTCATTGCAGCTCCTTATGTCTCCTGTGATTTGATTAATTTTATGCCATCATTGTAATCAAATCTGTTAGCAACATGTTTGCATTTTCAGGAACGATGTCATGATTATATTTGAAAAGGTACTACACTGCACAAAAATGCAGAAAGTGTCGTTGCCAGAGCACAGAAATACAAAGCAAACCAAGAACATAGGGTGCCCGGTGCCCCCGGCATCATTTTCTCCTTCCTTCATTCATGTAATGTATATTATGGCCGGCAGCATCGCATGAGTAGAAAGGCCTGATGTACAAGTGATTGTACTCTCATGAGACCCTTGAATCATAACGAGACAAGCAACATCAGCTTGGGCAATCCATAAAGAGAAGATGGTTCACTATGCCTCAGAATGAGGGCCAGGAGCTATAACTGAACATTTGGAGTTCAACCTGTTTGGACACCATATACTCAGATGCTATACAAACAGATTGCGGAAAATTTACTAAAGCCAAATTTTAACTATATATACAAGTGTTTGCAAGAAGTGCACTGTTAATAAGAATTAAAAAACTCATTAAAAAACTACTATAACCGAGTGGTTCTGAATTTCTGATACAGCTCTATATTAGAGTTTCTTTCATGACAAAAAATAAAACCACATGCAGACATTCTGAATTTTCTAGAAATGGAAGAGAGAGGCAAGGGCGATGACCTGCCTGAACCCTGAATGCTTTGAGTGAATCGCTGTGCTATACGTACGTGAATTGACCTCCTGATGAAAACTCCATTTTGCTGTACCTAAAACTACCGGAGACAAAGCAATTCACGTAAACTGAACTGTAAAAAAAAGAACTGAAGTTTAGCAGGTGCATCATTGTCCTCAAACTACGTTGGTACAGGGGAACACCCAGAGGACCCTGAGAGCCCTGCTTGCATGTCTCCTTCCGGAGAAGTACAAGGGAGGGCAGAGGAGAGGCCCTCTTTCCGGAGCCGGCGCTCGAACTGGCGCTGACGAGGCCCTAGTGGCCGGATCCCATGGCGGCTGGGTCGGGGAGGTCAACCCTTCCCCGATTCGTGGGTGCAGTGGGCGAGGCGAAGCTGAGATCGAGGAATAGGGATAGCGTTGTGGATGAAAGGGCCGGCGGCCGGAATCGTAGGACGGCCGAGGTGAGACAGGAGGGGCGGCGGCGGCGATTGGGAGGTCGGGGAACGATGGTCAAAGCCGTTTTGCTTTTTTCTTTTCTTTCGGTGTTCTGTTTACACCGATAAATGTGGACTGCGGGTTTATTACCAGATTTTCGAGGGGGGTTTGTGTAAAACGACCACGACGTACGACCGGTGACCCCAAGCAATATTATATAGTAGAGATATTAACTGTAAGGGATCATCTTATAATGCTACCGTCGAGATGTAAGCAAAATAAGATGCATAAAAGGATTAACATCACATGCATGGATAATGTGATATGATATGGTCCTTCTTGCACTTGGATCTCCATCTTGTGCGTCTTGGCATGATCTCCATCATTCCACCGGCGTGGCACCAAGGTCCATGGCGCCTCCTTCTTGATTGTCCTCCAAATTACAACATATCACATGGATATGATATATAGCACGCAGGCCATGAATTTAAATGACAACCATTTGGCTCCTGCCGGTATGTCATAATTTACAAATAGTATCATCGCATACATCAAATTTGTAACAATGACCATATCACATCACATGCCCTGCAAAAACAAGTTAGACGTCCTCTAATTTATTTTTGCATATTTTACGTGGCTTAGGGCTTTCGAAGATAGAACCGTTCTTACCTACGAACATGAAACCACAACGGTGATGAAAAAATTATTAACAACCCGTTCTATTTTATATCTTAACTATAGTGGGAGAGACAGACACCCGCAAAGCCACTTATGCAAAACAAGTTGCATGTCAGTCGTGGAACAAGTCTCATGTGCGTGGACATGTAAGGTTAGTCCGGGCCGCTTCATCCCACTATGCCACTAAGATACAAAATATACAAAGGAAGAAATAACATGATCATCAACGCCCACATACACATATGTGATTCTACCCGTGCAAAAACATCTACGCATAGACACGGCTCTGATACCACTGATGGGTTCGTAGCATAGAAAACAAAAAATTTCCTACGGTAAGAACAGCCAAGCCACCAAGATCTAATCTAGTAGATGTGAGCAACGGGTAAGCCAAGTACCAAGAGAACTAACCCTCGAAGACCGAAAGCGTTTCGAGAATGATTCTCGTGGACGGTGTAGTCGATCACTTGCCGATCTCAAGATCGTGAAGATGAACGCTGCAACGGGCAGCGCCTCCGTACTCGGTCACACGTACGGCTTGATGACGATCTCCGTTCCCTCGATCCAGCGGGGCAGCGGAAGTAGAAGATCCACCGGGAAACTCCAACAGCACGATGGCGTGTTGTGGTGGAGAAACTAAACAGCCATGGCTTCTCCAAGCGGATGGCCGGAAGGTGGAGCAGCGGGAGGAGGGAGAGAGGAGCAAGTGTGTCTCAAGAGTATGAGGAGAGGGAGCTCCCACTCCTCTATATATAGGAGGTGGTGTGGCTGAACCAAGGGGTGCCCCCACCTCTTCCTCTTCATGTGAGTGGAGTCTCCACTCACACCCACTCATGCTCTCTTTATGTGAGTGGACTTTCCACTCAAAAATCCCAAGGGTTTTCTTTATTAAATAAATAAAACATTTTTATTTCTTTAATTTAATATTTGTTAAATCCATTAACACATACCCCCTTGGTCTATTTGTTAATTCTATTAACAACCATTTGACAATTATCCCCTTGAACTATTTCAATATTACCCGAAACAATTTCGGTGCTGTCCAAACTTTTCTCCAATATTCCGTATCTTCTCAATAACGTCGGCAAACCTTAAGTGTGTCACCCTACGGTTCGTGAATAATGTAGACATGACCGAGACACCTCTCCGATCAATAGTCAACAGCGGGACCTGGAGATCCGTAATGACTCCTACACATTCAACGATGAATCTTGTGATCGCGTGAACCATAAACGTCGTAACCAATTCCTTTTGTCTCACGATATTTTACTTGTCCGAGATCCGATCATTGGTATCGACCATACCTAGTTTGATCTCGTTACCGACAAGTACTCTTTACTCGTTCCGTGATATGACATCCTTGTGACCTAGTCACGTGCTTGCAAGCGGTGTCGATGTGATATCACCGAGAGGGCCCAGAGTATATCTCTCCGTCATTTGGATGGACAAATCCCACTCTTGATCCATGAGCCTCAACTAATACTTTCAGAGTACCCAATGCCACCTTTATAGTCACCCTTTCACGGTGTGACGTTTGATGTCATCAAAGCACTCATCCGGTGTTAGTGATTGACATGATCTCATGGTCTAAGGATTAGAGTTACTTCGTATGTGATTGATACAACAATGTAAACTTAATGACTTGATCGCATTGCTATATCTACTTTGGGTGTATGTTCATCACATCATTCTCCTAATGACGTGATCCTGTTATTAACAACATCCAATGATCATGATCAGGAAATCTTGATCATCAGTTAATCAACGAGCTAGTTTAACGAGAGGCGTTACTAGGAACTCTTACTTGTCTATTAGTCACACATGTATTAACGTTTCCAATTAATACAATTCTAGCATGAGAAATAAACCTTTATCATAAACACGGAATAAGATAATAACCATTTTATTATTGCCTCTCGGGCATATTCCCTTCACTTATTAGAGAGAAAGTGAAGCCGGTGAAGCCGGTCACACACTGGAGTAGGATCTTGGACATGTACAACACCCAACACACTAGTATACATATGGTATGGAACCACCTAGGTTTTGGTGGGTTTCAGACGCTCCGAAGCCCCGCTTCGGCGAAACCCTAGACCCGCTGGAAAAAAGTCAAAATTTCCATGTACCCCTTTGAACGGAGTCAAAAGGGGGTAGGCCAGTTGACTTTTTTTCTTGGTTGTGTTAGGTTAGGACATAGGAACATCCAAAACCAAGATCCACCCAACTCTTGCAAAGATTCACTCCGTTTCGCCCAAAGTGAGAGTTTTTAGCTATAAGTCCACCAACTTACTAGAGAGAAAGTGAAGCTGGTGAAGCCGGTCACACACCGGAGTAGGATCTTGGATATTTACAACACCCAACACACTTGTATACATATGGTATGGAACCACCTAGGTTTTGGTGGGTTTCCGACGCTCCAGAGCCCCGCTTCGGCGAAACCCTAGACCCGCTGAAAAAAGTCAAAGTTCCCGTGTACCCCTTTGAACAGAGTCGAAAGGGGGTAGGACAGTGGACTTTTTTTCTTGGTTGTGTTAGGTTAGGACATAGGAATATCCAAAACCAAGATCCACCCAACTCTTGCAAAGATTCCCTCCGTTTCGCCCAAAGTGAGAGTTTTCAGCTATAAGTCCACCAACTTACTAGGGAGAAAATACTCAAAAAGTGAAATCCTTTGGCATGGAGTCCTTTATGTGTACTAGTTGCTAGCAAAAATGATAAACTTGAGTTTTGACAAACATTTCAAAAAAAAACCTTCACAAAAAGGTCTATCATCTATAGACATGTATAGGTTTCGCTTCAAATGACCAAGTTATGACCATCCCCGTGCCATAGTTTGTGATAATGTGTCCATATTTGATACATAGGTGTGTATTGGTATGGCAAACATTTTTGGTAAAAACAATTTCCAAATTATTTTTATAAATATCATTTTCCATTTTTTAAGTGCCAAAAATGACTTTTTTATTAAGCAAGTACCAAAAATATGTTGCAAAAAGTAATATGCATGGTGAAAATGATGATATGGATGTCATATTTGGATTCCTCTCATTTTTCTAATCGATTTAGACATTTTATTTGTTCAATTTCGATTTACGGATTTAAAGATATGAATTATTTCATATTAAATGAAAAATAGAAAAAATGCAGGGGTATTAGTCCCGGTTCGTGCCACGAACCGGGACTAATGCTCTGCGGCACGCCACGTGTCCGGCGCGTGAGCTTTAGTCCCGGTTCATGCCACGAACCGGGACTAATACCCCCATCCAAACCGGGATTAATGGCACACGGGGCCCTGGCAGCTCGAACCGGGACCAATGCCTGGCATTTCCCGGTTTTTGCCCGAACCGGGACTAATGACTTTTGGGCTCCGGACGAAAGACCCTTTTTCTACTAGTGCAAGCTTGACGTACAAGTCATTGCGTCGGCTGTTAGGCTGTTTAGATTACATCCAGGATATCTACCAACAGTCCTATCTAAGATACAACAGCTAACAAACCCTAACAGCCGCACACAAATAACTCATACGTAACAGATTACATTGAGTATATCTAATATCCTCCCTCAATCACAACCGGGAAAGGTTGAGATTGTGCTTGAAATTCTCCAGCTTGCGTATCGTCAAAGCCTTCGTAAATCCATCAGTTACTTGATCTCCAGAAGGAACAAAGTCAATCTCTAGCAATCGTCTCATCACTCTTTCTCTTACAAAATGATAATCCACTTCTATATGTTTAGTCCTAGCATGAAAAACTGGACTGGCAGAAAGATACCTTGCTCCCATATTATCTCACCAAAGACGTGCAGTAGATGGACATCTTACCCCAATCTCCTTCAACAATGTCTGAATCCACATTATCTCTGCCATGGCATTTGCTACTGCCTTGTACTCGGCTTTAGTACTTGATCGTCTAAGGGGGATGGGCACAGGTTGGATGGGCACACCAATGGGCTAAGGGGGATGCATGGGTGCTCATTGGAAGATAGGGGGTTTCCTATCGATTTTATCATCAATAGGTCGGAAGGTCGCTGGAGACGTCGAATCTGGAACTCAGTTCGTTATCAAAAACAAGTGGAAACGCTGCTACTTGTGTGGCTTCCCATATTTTTGGGTGTGTGTCAATCAATACCGTCAGAAGATAAATCCAGCGGTCTATAGAGTTGTTTCACCCTTGTTGTCAAACCTTTTTCCATTCTCGAATTTTTCGGTCAAGCTTTTTTCCAGATTGGCAGAACGTATCCATCTAGAGGATCCACCATTTCGTGGCCGGTATCAATCTAGCTCCCATGGAAACCCATCTTTTCTTGTCAACTATGTTTTTAGCGGTGAACTCGGCATGAAAAAAGAAAACTGCCAATAGAGAGCAAAGCAATCCCTCTCTATCGAAAAAAAGAACAGAAAAAGAAGAATCTTGAGAGAGGAATTTGGAAGTGGTCCTTTCGCTGCTCACATGGGCATGTTGATAATTCCCAGCCCTAATCTTCCCCATGTGCAGGCTGCTGTGCTATGAATTTCGTTCCAAAATGGCTTGTACAGATGTGTAGAATCTTTATATAAAATGAAAAAAATGTTTTCATTTAAGAATATTTTGTATATTTGTTTTATTTTACAGATGATTCGAGGTCTTACAAAAACAGTTTTGTTGTGTTCATGTACAAAAACTATCTTGTTTCATGTCGAAATTAGAAATTGTTTTTTAATTGGACAATGTGAGTTCGTTTCATCAACGACAGAAAGTATATGAAACTATCCCTGCATCTACTATCCAAGATGCCCAAGATGCATCGACCCTATCTTACACAAGCTAATCAAAATTAACCCAGTTGGGGCCATAAATCTTTTGATTAGGCCGCCAGGCGCGACGCTTCACTGGCTTACTAGAAATCCTTGCACTGTCGTCCGTCGTGACGAAAGGATTCATTTTGGACAAGTACGTCGACCAATCCATCTCATACGGATAGCGTGAACCGCCGCCGCCGCCGTCGTTGGGCACGGTGGCGTGCGGGCTCGTGTTCGCATGCACGGGACGAACCCGTCTCGACGTCGACGAGGAGCGCCTCTCCTCCGTCGTCCTTCTCCACGAGCAGGCACCCACTCCTCGGGAAGAAGACGTCGTTTTGGAAACTCGTGCTGGGAACGTGGATCCTCCGTTGCAGGATCCATCGCCTTCCTTTGACGTGCAATCTCACCTGTATATCATGGTCGCCGCTGTGGCCGTCGTCCCAGAGCAACGAGAGCCGGCCATCCCCCGTCGTCGCCAGGACATGCGAGCCAATCCTCCGGCATTCCTTCGGAAGCTCAAGCGTCCATGTCCGACCAGTGCGCACGTCCATCGCGCCGACGGTCGAGTAATTGGGAATCAGGGAATTGATCGAGCTGCCGAGCCAGTAGATCGCACCGCCACAAAGAACCTATGTGCCGGGAGAAATGCTCAACGCGACAAACTTCTCAAACTCCGGTGAGCTCTTGACTGGCCCCCACGAGCCGGTGCCAGACGACGACCAAGTGGAGGAGGAGAAGTAATGCTGGTACCGTAAGGTCACGTTGAGGTTGCCATGATCGTCGATGTGCTTTTTCACGGCGACGATCCGGATCCGAACCGCCGTGTCGTCGGAGTCCGACGGGGAGAGGTCGTGGTGGCCGGTGACCAAGGCGGCAAGACGTAGGCGTCTGCCGAGAACGCCGCGGCAGGGAGGAACTCGCAGACCCCGGTCATGGGGTTGCAAAGGCAGAGTTGTTCAACCTCGTCGTCTCTGCCAATAGGTATTCTCTGCAGAAGGAGGAACCCATCCCGAGCGGACAACAGCCGGTTGTACGTCGCTAGGTCGTCGGAGCCGCCGGCGACGGAGGCGGCTGGGATGACGACGCGTTGCCGACGATGGCGCGCCGCCACGGCTTCCAGGCTTGGCCGCGGTCCAGCACCACGTACTTCTCCGGCAGCTCCGTCACCCATGCACGTTCGGTGAGCACGTCCAGCGCGAACACGACTCGCCTGCCCCTCCCGACGTCCTTCATCGACTCGCCGAGCCAGCAGACGGTGCCGCCGCGGCAGACGACAATGTCCTTGGGCTCGCCGTACATGTACACCGGCGCCCTGCCCTTCTCCAGCCTCGCTGAGCGTTTGACGGGGCCCCACGCGCCGGACATGGGGGAGAAGATCTAGTAGCTAGGTCACGCCGGGCTTGACGTCCTCTTTCGCCCCCCGCTTCACGGCGAGTATCCACGCCGCTGGCGGGGGGCCGACACCGTTGGTCGCCGGCGGGGAGACAACGTCGTGGCCGGTGACCAGGACGTACGATGATGCGCCACCAGGTATGTGTACCCAACTTTATACTTCCAGAACTTCCCAATCTATTATATACTAAAAGCAAAATGAGTTAGTTTTTCGAGACACCAGGTTAATCCACATCATCCTAATTAATTTTAGCGGTTCGATCTAAAATATGTGGTTAGAATTTAATTAAAGATCTTTAAACTTTATGTAAACATTGTTTGCGTACAAATAAGTTAAAAGTCCGACACGTACAACTAATTATATAAGCGACGCGAGTACGTTCCTTCGAGCCTGTTTAACAAAAAACAATCATAAAACCGACTTATGAGTGGGCCAGACCTAGGCATTAATCGTTAATCGATTCATGGAAACCTGGTCCGTGCAACTACGAAAAACCAGAACGCGTGAATTGAATAGGAAATAGCTCTGTGTCCGACAGTTTATCGTACTATGCATGTCCGATGGAGCTGCCGCATCGTAGAGCAACTCTCCATTCAAAATACAAGTAGTAACCAAATATGGATGCACCAATTGGTTAACTATGCAAGTCTAGCACGAATACATATATGGAAGGTGCAGGATGAGTTGTTAAAATTGCATGGATGACATCATGATGAGTTCCAAACTGATATTGCTGGCTTTAAGAAAAAATGTTTTTGTATATTTTTTGCATGAAAAGTTAGAGCTTTTATTAATTAATTGTAGGTCCGAATGATTTCTACGGGAAACGCGTGAAACGAAATTACAGTCAAGCCTTGAGTTCATCTCTAAACGATTAATTTTCCACAGAAACGCGTGCAACCAAATTGCAATCACCCCTTGAGTTCATCTATAAGCGATTAATTTGGTCGGTAAAAATTCAGTTACGCGCAACCAAATTGCAGCCAAGCCTTGAGTTCATCTCGAAACGATTAATTTTCTACAGAAGCGTGTGCATCCACACTGCAATCAACCCTTGAGTTCATCTATAAGCGATCAATTTGGTCGGTAAAAATTCAGTCGGTCCGATTCAGATAACGAAATAGCTTCACGTACGACGTTTAGCGTACAATTTTGTCCGACACTCGAATCAATCCGTCAGATGCATTAAACAGTACATCAATCAACGGTAGAAAAAAACGTCGGACATAGATCGGACAAACTTTCATCAGATGTATAGCACTTCTCTTCAGATAATGTGGCCAACATATATGAATCAATGAATAACTAACCAAATTACAATCACTACCGCCGGTTACCAAATGAATCTATCACTCCTTCAACTATTTTTGGATGGCGCTAAGAATCATTTTTTAGGTTTCATGGCGTGACGTGTTACGTTCATTGGGAGTTTGGTTGGATCACTAATTAATCCATTGCTATTCTTTTCTATTATATAAATAATTGGAATAAATTGATATTACTCTCTTTAATAGAAACAACTATGTTAGGTAAAAGAAAAGCTATATCCACAATAAAATATTCAAATCTGTTTTTATACAAACTGGCAATATACTAGAGTACTAACAGAGGAACCACGTTGAGCTACATCATCCTAATAATTTCAACGGTTAGTTTTATAATTGGTGGCTATGATCCAATGAAAATTAATAGTACAAGAGGACACGAAAATAAGGTGACTCTTTTTCATGCAACAGTCTGATGTGCAAAACTAGGCAGGGCTTACGATATCTGTAGTATCTCGAACGTGCAAACACGCTCATTAGATTTATTTAATTGGATATAAACCATGGTAGGGACGTTTTATCTGTATTTTTATTAAAGTCATGGGATTTAGCTTTCCATTAAATTAAACCAACACAGAAAAGGGTCGCCACTAAGGATTAAAAAAGGCCAGGGATGTTTCAAAAAAAAAATCGCTCCACGTTGTTGCACAAAGAGGTACACAATATTATACACGATTTATTTCTTTCAGAATAGTGGATATCCATGTCGAATTAACAGGTTTATACATTATTTACATTCAAATAACTGAATAGTTTGTAGAGTAATTTGGCCACCAAGACACTTCTTCTCGACTACAGCCCATGATTTATAGGCAGATCATGTAAAGACTAAATTCTGAATGAAAATTCCTAATAAAATACAAACAATAACGATCATTTCCTCTTGACATTCATCTGAAGTATACAGTGCGGACTAATTTCAAAATCTACAGTGAAACTTGTGTCTTTCTACTAAAGCGGTAGGTAGTCTTCAGGCTATAAATTCTTAGAAATAAAAACCATTAGTTATGTGGACCATTTTAGTGTACATATTGAGTTAGCAATCCACATAGCTGTGTCGCTATACCTATGCTAAATATAATAATGTCGCGCTGTTTTGCTTGGTTGGAAGCCTTAAAATTGCCAATCAATATTTGTCATAAATTTCGGACTCAACATCTTTTGAACATGGTAACCGATAGATAAAGAACTGATATATCATCTATAATTAGCATCATCAAATATTAATATGATTGCTCGATATTATGAGACGACTATGATTAATTCAGTAACTCTACAAAAGTGTCATGAGGAAATATCATAACTAATATGTCAATTAGTGTCAACTTTTTCTTGCTAACTCTAAAATGGGTCTGATATATATCTATAAACGGTAATTGGACGTTTAACCATGTATTCATGTAACGCTGAATAAAAACTATCTCCAATATGTCCATGTGAATTTGCAATGAATAGATATAATGTTGTAACGTTAAAAATGTACATTGAGCTATCGATACAATTTTAAATTATTTAAAAAAATATTGGGCCACAATTTCAAGATGTTTAGAATAGGTCCGCGCCCGTTTTGTCATTTTACATGCCATAAATTTGTGGTATCTACAACGGTATTAATCATATTTGCATAATACAACTCGCTATGAATCGTAAAAGTATTTAATAGATAGTTATCAAATGTTGCCCTCGCATTTGCGAGGGCCGCCATGCTAGTTTCCAAAAATTTCCCAAAAATACTACATAAAGTTAGAAACATATTCATGTATTTCTTTCCCATAGAGCACACATCAAACAATCTCTTTTCATATAGAGACAACCCCCACCTCTATTTTAGTGCATCTCTAAAAAAACCCTTCTTTAGTCCCGAAAAATTAGTTCAGGTTGGACATTCGATACCCTTATATCTCTATCCAACCGGGACTAAAACTTAATTTTCTACCGTGTCTGTCTCACTGGATATACCCACCCAACTATTTCCGACTGCTAGCATCTAATGTTGCCATCGTTAATATATACTTTGTCGTCTTGATGCATGCACATAATCACATGCTTGGTGACCATGCTACACCGCATGAGAATTCGCGGCAGAGGGTCGTGAAGAAGAAAGAATTTTTTTTATCGAATACGCAAGAGAATTGCGCATCTTTGTATTAAGAAAGAGTGAATCACAGATTTACAATCAACGCGCCAAAGCGCAGGTTTAGCAGAAAGGAGCTATTACACGGGTGAACAACCTAACTGGTGACAGATTACAGGAACCGGACTACTCACCCACTAAACAACCCAGGTTTCTTGCTCCTGCCATAATCCACAAATGGCCCTCTGATTTTATCTTCCTCAACAACTGGTCCAGTGACAGGGCATTGCCTCTGAATACTCTAGCATTTCATTACTTCCAGATTTCCCATGCTGACAGCGCAACTAGAGTATCGAAGCCCTTTCTCTGCTGATCATTCCAGAGAGCTCGCGCCTGAGACCACCAGTGTTGGAGATCTTCAGTCGGTGCCGGGCAGGGTTTAGCAAGGACAGTGAAGATGATATGCCAGCTGTCTGGTGAAAGCACAGAAGAGGAAAAGATGATTGTTGGTTTCAGCCTCCTGCTCACACAGACAGCAAATGCTGGCAGCCGATAATCCATGACGATGCCGACGATCAGCCGTCCAGTGCCTCTGTTTGAAGGCCAGCCAAAGGAAGATTTTCACCTTCAGAGGGGCCCAAGTTTTCCAGATCAGGGTGTGACCTTGAAGAGGAACTGACCCGTGGTGCAGCATCTTGTACGCTGAGTTGGCCGTATACTCGCCATTGGCTGTCCATCTCCAAGTGATTCTATCTTGGGAGCCTTGCCTGAGTTCAATCGTCTCAAGGGAATTCCACAGATGCAAGTACTCGACGATGGCCTGCACTGAAAGCCCTCCCGTGATCTCTCTGATCCAGCGCCCATTGGCCAATGCTTGCGCCACCGTCTGTCTCAGCTTCACCTTTGTAGGCACGGCAATACTGAGGACAGGAGCAAGTGTTTCAACAGATTGGCCAAGCAACCAATTGTCTGTCCAAAACAAGGCCCTGTTCCCATCTCCTAGCTGCACTGTGATGGAGGACTGGAAAAAACGCTGCACTGTCGGGTGTATGTGGAGAGGGAGTTCAGACCAAGCACGTTCTTCATCAGTCCGCTGCAGCCACAGCCATCGCGTTTGCAGAGCATACCCGGTGAGCTTCAGGTCAGCAACGCCAAGTCCGCCCAGCTCCTTGGGACGGCAGACAGTTGGCCAAGCCACCATGCATTTGCCTCGAACATCACCGTCTTAACCGGTCCAAAGGAAACGCCTGCAGATGGCATCAATTTCTTCTCTCACCCAAGAAGGTAAGTTCTCGGCCATCATGGCATAGATCGGGGCAGCAGTGAGGACCGATTTCACCCAGATCAACCGGCCACTTCTGTTCATAAGCAGTCCCTGCCAATTAGGCATTTTGTCAGCAACTGAAGTGACAATTGCCTGCATGTGCGCCTTTGGTGTTCTCTTTGTGCTCAAAGGAAGTCCCAGGTATCTGACAGGAAACTCAGCAATTTGACAACCAATGATCTCCCTGACCACCATTGCATTGGCTACATCACCATAGATAGGAGTGATGGAGCATTTAGACATGTTTGTTATCAACCCTGAAGCATCCCCAAAGATATCCAGGATGCGGATAATTGCTCGTGCCTCACATGCAGTGGGGTTGGCAAAGAGAATGACGTCATCCGCATAGAAGCTACATTGGTAATTGATGGCGTCGAGCTCCATATTGTGCAGAATCCCACTCTCTCTAGCTTTCAGGAACAATCTGTCAAGAGTGGACATTGCCAAAATGAAGAGCATTGGTGAGAGAGAGTCCCCCTGACGAACTCCCCGCATGTGGAAGATCGGCTGCCCTTGTTGGCCATTCAGCAAGATTCGGGAGGATGCAGAGAGCAGTAGTTGGGAGATCCATGAACACCACCGAGTGCTGAATGTTGGTGTTGATCTCGGCTAACAAACCGAGAGAAAAATAAGGCGAGGTGGTTGACCACGTCCCCATATCTGGGAGTCTTGATCGGAGGCCCCAAAACTAACTTTTGGTCAAGGTCCCCAGTCCCGAGCGCCTGATATAAAAGGAACAGACAACACGTTGTTAGATGCTAACAGAAAACGTGCTTATCCACCTAAACTACCCGATCTAAGGAGGTGCTAAGGGGCTGGAAGACCGACGACCACCGCAGCCACCAGGAGGGTTGTGCTGCCGGCGCCCATGGGCTTCTCCCTCGCCTCGACCACGAAGGATCTGCCACCTCTACCTCAACTCCGACAACATTGAGTTCTGCCTGCTCCAAGCAGGCAGTCATGTCCACGTCAATTACCTGTAAGCATCCTCTAATCCCTCTGTTAAGATCTATTAGGTATTCTATTTGCAATCAGTATACGTTCCTGTCCTCCCTAATGAGGAATTAAATTCTAACACTGAAGCCCATTGCTGCCAGAAGCTCAAGGAGGAAAGGCCAAGACAGTGTGTCAAAGGCTTTAGAAATGTCTAATTTCAGCAGAAGTTTCGGAATTTCCCGTTTCCTCAGGAGTACTGCTGCCCTTTGGACGTACTTGAAGTTGTCGTGTATTGATCGATGCTTGATGAAAGCATTATGGTTCTTGGCGATCAAACGATCGGGCAGCGGAGCTAGGCGTATGGATAGCAGTTTGGACAGGAGCTTCCCAAAACTGTGCACCAGGGTGATGGGACGATAGTCACCAGGTGCAGAGGCATCAGTCTTCTTGGGCAGCAGGATGATAAGGGCATTGTTTAGCAGTTCGAGATGCTGACCTCGCCCTTCCACGAAAGCGTTAATCGCCGCCATGAGATCGTTCTTGATCACAGCCCAGGCAGTGTGGTAGAACGCGCCGGTAAAGCCATCGGGCCCAGGCGCTTTGTCAGGGCGGAAGTTCTCTAATTGCGGCCCAAACTTCCTGCTCAGAAAATGGCAGGTCGAGGTGAGAGAGATTGATTGGGGTGACACCCAAGCCAGCGAAGTTAATAGAAGTGGATCTGGTCGCCGGTTGGCCAAATATGCCCCAGAAGTGATCATAGACAGCCTGCTCCATGTCTGCCTGCTGCACGACGACGAGGTCGTGAGTCCTCAGACTGAGAATGCGCTTCCGACGCTGCCGACTGCCAGTGCATGAAAGTATTTTGTGTTGGCGTCCCCCTCCTTGATGTGAAGAATCCGGGATCTTTGCCTGGCAATGGTGCGTTCAAGCGAGGAGAGACCGAGACACTTGTGTTTTAGCTCTCGCCGCAATTCAATTTCCTCTACAGATAGGGGCCTTCTGTCCTGTGCCTGGTCCAGTTTGCAGATTATTTCTCGAGCTGCCAGCAACTGCATCTTGATGTTGCCAACCCTTTTTGCTGACCAACTTTGCAACTCTTTGATCAGGTTTCTGAAAAGCTGATCAAGGCGCTGGAATGGGTTTGTGATCTCCACTGGACAATGTCAACCATTGATGAGAGCTTCAGTGTACCCTTCCAATTTAGGCCAGAACACCTCGAAATGGAACCGTTGCTTGGGATGGAATGCAACATGGGTGTGCAGCAGAAGGGGACAGTGGTCAGATATATCAGAAGACAGTGCTTGAAGGAGGCAGTCCGAGTGGATCTCCTCCCATTCAAGAGAAGCTAGCGCACGATCCAACTTAACCAGCGTGGGTGCCTCCCTCTCATTACTCCATGTATAGGATCGCCCATGGTGGTGGAGGTCTTGGAGCTCTAGAGTGTTGACAGCCTCTTTGAACTTTCTTAGGTTTCGACGATTGATCCTCGCGTTGTTCTTATCAGCCTCATCGAGAATGAGGTTGAAATCGCCAATGATTAGCCATGCGCCTTGACAAGCATCCCGAACCGCTTCCAATTCCTCCAAGAACAACTCCTTCGCACCATCATCCTGAGGCCCATAGACAGAAGTGAGCCACCAAGGATCAGCCTCACCGGCGGTAGCAACCCTGACGGTCAGGGAGAAACAACCCAGATGTATGTCGGAGATGGAGACAGCGCTTCGACGAACAACAATAATGATGCCACCACAGGTGTTTGCGGCAGGGAGGTAAGCGAAATCGGCGAATTGAACGCCCAACATAGATAGCATTAGATCAGGGTTTACAACATTAAGTTTGCTCTCCTGTAGACACACAATGTCCGGCCGGACATCGTCGACAAGGGTGCGCACGGCATCGCGACGCGCCCGAGAATTCAGGCCGCGCACATTCCATGAAAGAATGGAGCAATTATCCATGGGGAGGATCTACCAGGGAGGAGGCAGCGATAATCAGGCCTCCGCCGTGATCATCCTGCGCCCACACGCCGACGTAGTCTTTTTCGCCATGGGAAAGAGCTCCCTAACCGCCGCGAATTCCTTCGGCTGAAGCTTATCAGAGTATAGTTTGTCGTAAGCATTACGTGCGTTCGGCGTGGCTTTAGCATCCTCCTGGATGATGCCGAACCGGCGCATCATTAGGACTTCACCACGTCTTGCAGCCGGAACATGGGAGAGATTCTGATTGACGATGCGTTTGCTGCGCTGCGGTAGCTTGGGCGCAGCAGGGGTGGCGGTCGGCGGCTTGGCGGCAGGGCCACCAACGGGGAAGGGACTTTTGCTTGGACCGCAGCAGCGAATTCCTCCAGCCGATGGGCCACCTCATCCGGCGCAACACCCGTCGAGGACGTGGCCTGCGAGGGAGTTTCTTGGGCCTGGGCCTCCGCTGGCGGAGGAGGTGGTTGATCCAGAACTGGTTCCATCTCAGATGGGCTCAGCTAGGGGAAGACCGGCGAGGCGGGCCCAACATCAGCCAAGGTGGACCAACCTGGAAGAGAGGTGCCTCCAGAAGGCGGCGCTGGCTGACCCGCAGGGGACAGGATCCGCAACGGTCACAGGGAGTGGACCAGCAATCATCTCGGCAGATTGGAGTGGTTGGCCAGCTGTCACCTGGGATTGGTACTCGACGAGCATCGGATCCTCCAGAACGCAGGGAGCAGCAGCCAGGCGATGTACCAGGGTGCAGAGGGTGGCCTGGTCTCCTTGACTGCCGATAGGGGGGGGGGGGGGGGGGGGGGCAGGGCGGCCTCCAAGCACGACACGTGGAGCAAAAGGCCGTCCTGCACGTCGATGGGCTCCGCGATCGGCGCCTCAACCACCTCTCCGCACGACGCGTGCGGGGGTGTGCCAGCTACTTCTCCGTCGGCTTCTGCAGTTTGAACCTCTTCTGGCGCCGTCAGGTTGGCAGCATCAGCTGACGTCGGGATTGCTGCAACCTGCCCCGACTGCTTTTGCTTTTGCTGAGGTGGAGCCTGGACGCCGGACACCGTTCTTCCCCGGTTGCCAGCACCAGCCGCCGGCGCCGGAGCAGGGTCATCGGCGGCGCCGTTCCGCCTGCCGCGCGAGCAGGGGAACCCGTGGAGACACGGCCCAACTCCGCGCGACTCGCCGTAGCCGCGGCCGAGGTTGCCGTCGTGGCCGCTATCACCATCAGAAGAAGGTGGCGAAGGCGAAGGGGATGGGGAGCGCGAGGAGAAATCAGCGACGCTCTTGAGGTGGATGAGCACCGGATAGGTGAGGACCTGCTTCTTCCGGAGATACGGTGGCAGGTTGCCGAAGATGAGCTGCAGCCCCGGGCGTTGAGGATGGCCGTCCTGGTGGCCTGCGCGCCGCAGGTAATGATGAAGTTCTCAGGGGTAGAAGGGCGCATGACCCGGAGGAAGCTCCTCGTCGGTCTCCATGAAGTCGGTCTCCAAGTCACCGGAGCCGCGACCGCCACCGGGCACGCCGGCGAGGACAGGCGAATCCGGAGGCGTGGGACCGTCAGCACCACGAGGTGTCCCAGGGCTCCCCGGGGCGCGGCGAGCACGGACGAAGCGCCTTGGATGCCCACCAGCGCCGGTGCTGGAACCGACACCGGTGGGGCGTCCCGCCGCCACATGGCGAGGCCGCTTGAAGTGATGAGCAAGGTGGTGCAGGCCGCGGCAGCGCAGACACCTAGTAGGCATCCGGCAGTCCGCCCGCCGATGAGCAGTCGAGAGGCAGTTCAGGCACTTGTCGGTGAGCTCCGGCGGAAAGCGGCGCGCCGGCGGCGGCGGGGGAGGGGGAACAATGCGCGTGTGCGCCGGGGGGCGACGCCCCAGAACTTCAGCCCAGCCATCCTCGTTAGGCGGCGAGAAGCGGTTGCGGCGGGGACCCAGCCTGGTGTGGACAGGGCCACGACGAGCCGGCGGAGTCGGAGAACGGCGACGCGGCCACGGCCGCTGGCGCTGCCGGTCGTCTCTCCCCCGGTAGGGAATACCGAGGACGAGCTCCGCCTGAGGGCGGCAAGGCGAGCGGCGCGACCGCCCACCGCGACCACCCGCGGCCCTGCCTTGGGGAGGGTCCGCAGGGACGGTGCGGGGCCAAGTCAGCGAGGGGGGGGGGGGGGGGGGGGGGGGACGGGACGGCCGGGGCCTGCAGCCGTTCACCCGGGCTCTCGGGCGGCGACGAGGAAGGAGAGGTAGGTAGGTAGCGGAGAGTGTAGCCATAAATTAGCCTAGTGACACAGATCAACTGATCTAACAAATCCCATGTTTGAAAGTTCAACGAGCAGCAAACAAAAAGACAATACGTACTGTCTCGAGACTCACAACACACTGGAGACGTACACATGAAGAAGCAGGTACAATCACCTTCATTTAACTACAATTACTGGTACTACAAAAAGCTAGTTACCAAGGAAATTAACTTTTTGTAGAACTTCCACGTCCGGACAATTAGTGGTACGAACAGATGATAAAGTCACACAATCATCAAAACAGGTGCATAACAGCATTCATATGAACCAAAGGTTAGAGAACGCACGACTTCACTACCAGAAAAATAGTGACGGCCGGCCGGTTAAATCTTAGAACGGGCTTTGAGAGACACAAGCGTCCCTATGATGCTGATAAGTACGCCAATGACGGAGAAGACTGTGAAGATGGCTTTCTTGTTCTTGTAAAGAAACGCATGCACCTTGGTCCGGATCCTCCTCTTGACCTTGTACTTCTCAATCTCCACCATGACGCGGACATAGCACAGTCCGCGCAGGGGCAGGCTCTGAAGGCCCGTGAAGAAGCCGAGCGCGTCCTTGTTGATGAGCCCTGCTCCTCCTTGCAGGAGATGCTTCGTTCTCAGCTCTTGCACGTCCTCCTCCCTGTGCACCAACATGGAGAGGAGGAGGAGGTACGAGCACACGGCAGAGTCTTCTTCTCCAGCATCTAAGAAATTTGGCGTCGTGCATAGCTCGAGAGCCGCCATGTTGATGAGGAAGCTCGCACGCTCGTCGTCCAGAGAGAGCGGTGCCAGGGAGAGCTCGGCGGAGAGGATCCCTCTCCTTTTGACGCCCATGTGGATGAGCTTTGTGGTATGCTTGGCTGTCAGCGTGATGCCCATCTCGGCAAGCTCGATGGCACTTACGGAAACCGATATCGAGTCGAGTTTTGCTCCATTACTGTTGTGCAGCTTGGTGATGCCTCTTCCTACCATGTAGAACCGGAGGAGGCCGAGGAGATGCGGCGGCTCACAGCTCTCATCCAAGACAACAGGCTTTTCTTCGAGAACCTTGCGGTCTTGCAGGTAGTCTCTCCAATCAGCGATGAAGTCTACCAAGTTCACAGGCCTGAACCTCATGACGGTCTCCACCACTACCCAGGGGAGCTGGTTCTCAAGCAGCATCAGGTCATGGCGGAGGACCTTGCGGTTCAAGTCGAAGAAATTGCGCAACGAAGCCTCCATCTCGGTGGCGCCGCGCGTACACCAAAGCATGTACTGCACCAAGAAGCAGGCGTCGAAGAACATCATAGGTAAGAAGTCACCGTCGCCGATACCTCTCATCACGTCCTTGTCGTAGAGGTGGTGGGCATTGTGCGCGGCCGAGACGACCGAACCGTACACCTCCTCAAGCGAGTGGCCCGACTCCCTAACGCAGTGGTAGGCGGCCACACGCTTCACCTTCTCCGCCTGGTTCAGATGATCTTGAATTGCTCGGGCATGGTGGTAAGGGCCCATGGCCACCATTCTTGGGACAGAGTACCATTCATCGAAAGCTCGGAGGCTCAGAGGGTACCTATGGATCTTCATTCTCATCATGTCCATGTCAACCTTGAACTCCTGCGCTTCTTCCTCGAACTCACGAATTACATTTTCATGGATCTTCGCATCCGTATCGTGGAAACCGACCTCGAACTGATCTTGTTTCGGTGCTTTCTCAATCAGGTCTTCAATTCCGTATCTTGGAAATCGGAGGCTGCTGCCAAATATCTCAGTGGCGGCATACTGATACTCCACAGGGAGGTCATCAGGAGCCCACACTTCAGGTTCCATGCTCCAAAAATTGGACATCTGGAAGTCGCAAGGTACCCATACTGCAGCTGGTAATTCCATGCTAGCTGGTTTGTTCCAGCTGAAACTATTATTTTCTGCCAAAAAAAATACTGGTGGACACAAAAGTTTGAAAATGGAGAGTCGAAAAAGGGCAAGAAACAGATCACACAAACCAGTAGCTACTACCATATCAGGAATAACTTCATATGAGAGAAACAAAACTAATATAATGACTTGTTAGAGACCAAAAGAGAGATGATCAGAAAGGAAGACTTACAGAAGGGCAGAAGAAGCATGGCCTGGTCGATGCTACTCTTATACACCATAAACCAACCGGCCATGCATGCATGATTGGTTGGAGTACCCTTTTTTCTGTTCGTTCACTCCAATCCAAGCAACAAGAGGCCACCTAGGCATGTGTGGTTAAGAATACTAGCTAGGGGCATAAAATGGTAGCTGACGACACTCGCTATTGGTTTGTCTTGCTCAGTGGTCACTAATGGCCACATCGATCTAACCCACATGGACACACTACGTACAGGATGAACCATCTCTTGTTTGTGCTACGAGCATCAAGCAAGCATTTTGGTTGATGTGTCCCTGTGGTATAGTTGGTAACATCGTGTTAGCCATACGCTATGCAAAATTATCTGCGTATATTATTAGATGCAATGTTAGTTATTCAATTAGTTAGCCTCTTGTCGTGATGCCATGCTCCAATCACTTGAGGTGAGAAGCCATTAGATTCACTGAGGCAACCCATGCATACCACCAACCATGTTACTTTCGTCTAATTCATTAGAATTTTACACAAATTGTTGATCCATTAGGGGGTTGGTGGAGAGCGGCCTCAAGAAAAACAATGCACGCCACCATGGTATTTGTGTCAGTCAATTGAGCTCCTTGCTCGATCGTCTCTTGTGGCTCCTGCTGCTTTTTTTACTACACAATACTATTACCTAGTGGTATATAGTATATATATGATGTAACTATTCATTATTCTGGATAATTTAGTAACACCTACTTTCCCTCCTCTCAGAAGCATACCAAAGTCGTTCAGTCGTTATGTCTTTACGTTTTTTCCCAGCTTCTTCCAAACTTTCCTGGAAAGCTCTGTCTGTAAAGCTCCTTGTACAGCGCCCCTCCTTTGGGGCTTCCTCCTTTTTAATATAGCAGCAGCTCTCCTGGTGGTAAGGGCCCATGGCCACCATTCTTGGGACAGAGTACCATTCATCGAAAGCTCGGAGGCTCGGAGGGTACCTATGGATCTTCATTCTCATCATGTCCATGTCAACCTTGAACTCCTGCGCTTCTTCCTCGAACTCACGAATTACATTTTCATGGATCTTCGCATCCGTATCATGGAAACCGACCTCGAACTGATCTTGTTTCGGTGCTTTCTCAATCAGGTCTTCAATTCCGTATCTTGGAAATCGGAGGCTGCTGCCAAATATCTCAGTGGCGGCATACTGATACTCCACAGGGAGGTCATCAGGAGCCCACACTTCAGGTTCCATGCTCCAAAAATTGGACATCTGGAAGTCGCAAGGTACCCATACTGCAGCTGGTAATTCCATGCAAGCTGGTTGTTCCAGCTGAAACTATTATTTTCTGCAAACAAAATACTGGACACGTACAAATTTGAAAATGGAGAGTGAAACAAGACCTAGAAACAAATCACACACAGAAAGTCACAAACTAGTAGTTACCATGCATGCATTTCAGGATTTCAGGAACTAATGTCATGGGAGAAACAAAACTAATGACTTGTCATAGTCCAAAAGAGAGAAGATCAGAAAGGAAGACTTACAGACTGGCAGAAGAAGCATGGCCTTGTCGACGCTGCTCTCTTATACATCATAAACCAACAGGCCATTCATGTTCATTGGATTCAATTAGTTAGCCCCTTGTCGTGATGCCATGCATGCTCCAATCACTTGAGGTGAAAAGCCATTAGATCCACTGATGAGGCAAACCGTGCATGCCACCAACCATGCATGTTACTGTCGTGTAATTAATTAGAATTTTACACAAGTTGTTGATCTATTAGGGGGTTGGTGGAGACGGCCTGAAGATATAAAAAAAAATACGCGACACCACACTACCAGAGTTTGATAGGTGTAGGATCGAAGTCCTCTAATCTAGCTATTTGTTTTTTTTTTGAATAAAACATATTGCCCTTAAAAAGTAAATCCTAAAACCGTGACACTTGTTATGGGTCCTGAAATTATAAAACTAACCCCGACTAGAATCACGTCAATCAGGAGATGAAGATGCATGGAGCCAACGTTTTATATGTTTATTGAGAGACACTGAACATTTTCTTGCAAGAAGGCATTCGGACAGAAAAAAGACAACTTAATAACCTTACAGTATTATTTTTTTGCGGCCCCCGCGCATTGTGTTTTTCGCGGTGTCGACTGCAAGGCAGCCTGCGTGTGCTCCGGTTCTAGTAGTTTCACACTGTCGGATGGTGGGTGTTGTTGCAGTAGCATTACGGCATCAGGTCCCGCATGGCGGCGACCCTTTCGGTGTGGTGTGGTCTGGTTCCTGTGTTTTCTTTGGCGTGGGGTTGTGCTTAGTCGGCAACTACAGGTGCAAGAGATGGTGGTGCCCGCGACAGTTCTTCGCTCCCCTTTGCTCACGTTTGCCTAGCAGAGTAGTGTGGTCCGACCGTGTTGATGACCCAATCCAACCGGTCGAGTTGAGTTGTGCAGTTTCCCGTGTTGCACGTGCTACGATCAAATATGGCTCTGATACCAACTGAAACGAACCGGGTTTCCGTAAGGACAACCCGACTCCATGTTTCCTTGTGAAAGTCCCTGGATCAGTAGCTTTCACATACAGAACTCATTCCAGCGAAATATCATATCCATACGATAGATAAAACAGTAAAAGTATTTAATTTTTACATCATAGTGTTTGAGATCACAGTCTCGGTACAAGCCGCTTGGCTGAATAACAAGTAATAAATCCAACGCAGCGATAGCTAATTAAGCAGCGGCAACTCCATCTTCAACGTCCTCCACAGGCGACTTGAGCATAGCATCAGCCCTCAGTCGTACCAACCATCATGGTTGGCATCAAAGTCCGACTCATACCCTGCAAACCCGCCATCTGTCCCCAAGGAATAGGACAGTTTCCACCGGCGGAGCTACCTTGGTCCAACCGGGTGCACAGGACACCGGGTCAATTTATTTTTTCTTTACATATTAGCAATTTTCCACCGTATGTGCACCCCTCAGCCCATGACCTGTGCACCCGTGCAGCCCAGAACGACCAATTTGTAGAGTTGTGCACCCTGGAGTCGTTTGCTGTAGCTCCGCCGCTGACAGTTTCACGTCACCATCCATATGCAAGCTTTAGGTGGCCTACCATCTAATGGAATAAAAGTAATGCAAGGAATGACTAGGGTTTCCTATGCAGCAGCAGCAAAGTAAGTAAATAAGTAATCTCCATCCCACCAATCCTATCTCTCAACACATACGGGAAGATCCGGCACTCCGGAGTTCCCATCACCACATCCTATCTCCATCTAGGGTCGGTGCGAGGACTCCCACTCCGCGCACCTCAATAGTTACAATCGGATCCGTGAAGGAAAGGGAACATCTCCCCTTCTCCCCGATTGCAACTATGGCTCACATCGCTCGTCTCAAAAGGGGGAGGTAGAAATCCCAAAACATGAGAACCAACAATCCACAGGTTTGTCCATGACCGAGGACACGACTATACATATAGTTTTAACTCTGCAGAGTGTGTACACCTGGACCCAGCTCGGGACGAACCCAGCCGGTTGCAAATCAGCTGAACCCATCTATCCGGTCAAGAACTAGTAGTTGCTCCTCCACCCTGCATCCGGGCTCGGATGTGAACAATCGCAAGAGTTCACCCCGGAACTATGAAATAGACATCCGTGTGTCCACACGGAAGCACACACCAGGGAGCAACAGGTCCACACCTAGTCCCCCTGCCACTGAAACCACCTATCCTACAACAGGTATGGAGTCGCACTTGCTAGCCTCTTCCGGCCCTCACCCATATCGACGAGGTGGTGTGCACGTTTACATAGTCCCGTGAAGCGGTTGGAGTGGCACACCACCCCAAGTAATACTAGCTTAAGCGTGTTAACCATCCACTTGGCCGTCACACACTTAAATTAGTACAACCTGTCGGTCCGTCGGGTCAAGCCCGATGCAACCACGGGTTACCTCGATCGAACTCCATATGCCGTCACTCACATGAAGGCGAGCGTCAGAGATTACAATGACCGCAACATAATCATTTAGGTCCCATCAAGAGGTACCTTTATTACAAACCGAGTCTTTGATGTTCAAAGCATAAGAAGTTCAGAGTTCAATTTCAGCGGAAAATAAACTACGAATCTAGCGTAGACATTCGACATCATGGGAAGCCATCCATGATATCACTCGTTACGATCCTCCTCCCACTCCACAGTCCAGCCTGGAGGGAGCCGATTGGGCCAAGTTACACCAGCAACCATCTCTTCAATGGTGTTACCTGAAAATAACATTGACAGCAAGGCTGAGTATACTAATACTCAGCATGACTTACCCATCAGGTGATAACTACTTCACCGACTCCTAGACATGCAAGGCTTTTGGCTGATGGGTTTGTTTTTGCCAAAAAGCAATTAAAGTAGATCCTTACTTTCAAGTTTTAGCTCAGGTTCTACATTTGACTTTAGCCATTCTAGGTAAGCATTCTATCCAAGCATGGTTGAGCAATACAAGTTAAGCAAGCAACAATATTAACTTCTTCTTAATGTGATACAGTGGTTAAGCAATCTCATTAACTGCGAGAAGCAGACAGTTCAAACCGAATTTATTAACCTTGCAAGGTGGACCTAAACACACGGAATGTGTTGACCAAAAAGATACAACATACGAATAAACCACAAACGGGGTCAACACAAACCAGGCCGCTCCCATCGATCTTCGGGTTGGATCCCAGAAGCCCACTACTCTTGGTATAAGGTTTACCGGTCACGGCCGCGCCGCCCAGCCTCACGCACTATACCACACCGGATCAGAATGGGAGCAAGCTCCAGAGTAAGCAGGAGTTCAGGCCCGAGCCGCCTCAATCAGGTACTAGGCTTACCGGTCCCATTTCCCGGCATGTGCTTAGTACGTTCAAGACTTAACCAAAAGTACCACACCATCCGACCTTATCAAATTCATGATACATAGACGGGGCATCAAGTGAGCCATCTCCCCGTCCGTCAGTCCTTATGATTCCAACATAAGGTAAAGCATTACAACTCCTATAACTCGCGAGTGACATGAAATCACTCGACTTTTACCGGGTCCTTATAGCATGGCAACTATCGACCTATCATACTAGTGTTTCAGAACATAGGTAGTTAGGATCATGCATCTAGGGTTTTCAATTCAACTACTGAAAACGTAAATGCACAAACATGTAGCCAAGGTAGTTGCAAGTTAGAAAACTTGGGACATGCTCCGGGGCTTGCCTTCTTGCACGGGATTAGTAGTTGGATCTTCGGGAACGGGGGTCGCCTCGATCAGGTTCACTTTACCTTCCGCAGGTTCTTCTCCTTGAGTAGGAACGAGTTCGTAGTTTCCGTCGGCGAGTTCTACACGAGATGATATGCATGAAGTTCATGGTTGAAGTAAACTTGGTAACTCGACATTCGGACTTTTCAGAGTAACAACATTGTACTTAAGTTGGCTATATTCACCTTGACACAATTCAACTTAACTTTCTTCACAAATGCAAGTGTGTGTGTGTGTGTGTCGTTCTTCGTTCTTATTTGATGGTGATTGTGTGCACATCTAAGATTCTTAACTTTAGTAACTTCACCAAGGCATGTGTTCTGTTTGGGGGTGAACCATGGTGGAGCTTTTGATTTAAGTTCAAGTTGTAATGACATGAGATGGATTTTTCTTTTATTTAATGCTTTTATTCATGATTTACTTTGAAATTTCATTCTGGACGAACCATACATTCTCTGCTGCCGAAAATTTACAGACAAGTACTCATCATGCAGATTCATCACATACTTAAAAATGTCAGCAGTTGGAGTAACATAGCAGGCATAACAATTACCACAAGTTCAATAGGTGAAAATCAACTTTTAAATCTACAGCAGGCTAGGATCAGGATATGCAGCTGAAATTTTAACCAAAGCATAGCATAGACATAAGTAAGTTACTGAATAAAATCTAGCCCAAAATAGAATAGGGATCTAGCTGAACAATTCCATCATTAACAAGATACATGTATTTGACAGAGCAGGTAAAACATGTCAAAACAGAACCAACTATTTACCAGGGGTGCATCTTAACTAACTTAAGCTACCACAAAAATTTGGGCTCTAGTTGATCATCACAGAAAGCATGAAAATTCCTTAACTGAGACTAAGCAGATTTCAAAAGAAATTAACAAACCCCAAGCAATGTCCAAATCTAAGTGCCATTTTTCTACACAGAGCTACACATGGTCAAGTGAAATCATATTCAAAAATAAGCACAAACTCAGCTCTGGATTTGAAGTTATGCCAAATCTAGTCTAAACTGAAATTTGAATCTAATTCAAAACGATTGGTCTAGGTTGATCGACCTGGGGAAGCGCCGACGAGCTGGTTCACCGGAGCAGTGGCGGCTGAGGGGCTGCGGCTCGGATTCCGGTGAACCAGGGGCTTGGCCGGGGCAACACGTGGCGCGGGGAGCTGCAGTGGGGGCAGATGGTCGCGGCGAAGCTCTCAGGCAAGCTCGGGGAGGGCTGGAACCTGGAAGGGGGAGCTCGTTGGAGAGGGCGGCAATGGCGACGACGGAGCTCGCGAGAGAAGGCCCCTGGGGTGGCTTTTATAGGCGTGAGAGCTTGCTCAGGGGGCCAGGGCTCGCTTCGGGGCGAAGGCAACACCGGCGAGCGGCCGGCCGGCAGAAAATGGCGACGCGTGGCCGTTGCTGCGGCAGTCCGGTGGCGCGGCGATTCGCCGGAAGAGCGACAGGGCCGGTCGGGCGGCAGGGAGCGCAGGTGGACGTGACCACGGACCAATCCTTGGCTCTGGGCTGGTCGGGGAGCTGCCGCGGCCAGTTGGCCGGCGGGGACAGGGACGACGGCGCCAGGGTCGCGACGTGACGTGGCGCGCATGGTCCGGCGACGGACGCGCTGAGGTGAACCGCGACGGGACGAGTCGGAGCCGGGGGACAGGGAGGGTTTGCCGGTGCAGGGCCATCGCATCCCGGCCGACCGGGGTCTTGCCTTGGCATTCGTGTCAGGCGGGCGGCGCCGTGGTCGGGATGCGGCATAGCGCGTGGGTGCGCGCTCCGGACGCGTCAACACTGATTTTCCCTGGTCAGCGCTGGTGTGACTGCCCAAAGCTCCAAAATTTTGAACTAAAGTGGAAAATCTCCAAATATGAAAAATGTAGCTTAAACATAGGGCTACAACTTTTACATTTAGATTTTACACTAGTTCGGTCTAGATTCTTCAGTATAATCATGCCAAGATCATGGAAACTATTAACCTAAAGTTCTGCCTCTGGACTTTGATTAGTGATTTTGACCTTCAATCCTTGAGAATTTGGAATTCCAGTAATGGACAAAGTTGTGTCCCATGAAATTCTCTACAACTTTTACATTGGAAAAAATTGAAGTTGTTATGTAAAGTTTTGCATGAACTCTAGGGCAAGTCAGGGCTGTTTTGGGCACTAAGAGTTTTTAGGTGGATTAGTGCTTTGGCTTAGGGCAGGGGTAATTTGGTCTTTCCACTTGGCCCTCTAGGGTAGCTTTGTTGCTCATGGTCATGCTCTTAAGCTTTGTTTTGTTTTAGCCCTTTGATTTGTGTTACCCTAACACTTGAGGTGTTACAGTTGGCCCACTCGGTTTTAGACCGGGGAGAGCTCCTATCTCCCACATCAGTAAAACCCATACACCTGTGCTCCCAAAACATTTGTACCCGCCACAGGTACCACAACCGAATACGCCCGAGTGCGTACTCCCAGCCCACGATCGATTCCAGATCGGGTTGTTTGAGCTCACCCCCGCCAAATATCCCAAAACACCAACTCCTGCTGGGTTTTTACCCCACACACGCCAAGAATATCTATCACCATATCCCAACACATGCATCCGCAATAATATAGCATATAGCAACATATGTGTATAGTAGTAATAGGATGACAAGGCAAAGTATTTAAATAGGCCATGCATGGTTTCAACATCATCATCAAATAGCATGTAATACAGCGCTAGCAAATCTATTTAGCAATGCCTAATAGGTATTCAGAAGCGGATGGGCGTGAACCTGGTGTGTCCTGGTAGTCCTCCTCGTACGGCGTCAGCTCCTCAGCTCCGGCAGCTCCTAATTACGGGCACATATAAATAACGGAACTACTGACCAATAAATCTGAGAAGAAGCGAGGAAGTACCAAATAAGAGCCAAAATATAGACTATTGGGTGCTTCAACATTTTAGAAAGATTATGAAAGTATTTTCATAATTTTCTAAGTTAATCTAAATTACTTATGAATTTCCAAAGTTTGAATTCATTTTTGAAAATAGTTTATAGTTTTGCGGAAAACTGAAAATAACACATATACAGTAGTGTAGCTATAAACAGACTATAGTTTATAGTTTATAGACTAGCTTCTAGAGGCTGCAAACAGGCTACTGATTAACTACAGACCAACTATTGGGTGGCTATAGCAGGTTGATAGGGTATCTACAGCTAGCTACAGGGCTAACTGCAGCCCACATGGCCGTGATGAGGCAGCCCACATGGCGCTGATGAGGCAGCCCACGTGGCTGCTGGCGTGGCGGCCTGCGGCGGCGCTGGGCCGCGGCCCAAGCTGATGCACGCGCTGGCCGGCACGCAAACGCAATAGGCCCAGGGCACGGCGTCCCAAGAAGCAAGACCGGCGATCCCAGGCGGCGTCCCTCAACGCGGCAGCCCGCGCAGCAACCCTGAACCGGCGACCGTGCGGCGGTTGCTGGGCCAAGACACTAAGGCAGAATCCGGCCTGGTTACCACCCCAGGCGGATCCAGTGCGGTAGAGGTGTGGCAACGTGTTCGCGTGTGCGTGTGTGTGCCTAACCTGCTCACCAGCAAGTTTCGCCCGCCAAGCGCTCGACGGAAAGACTGAAAGACCAGTTCCGGCGGCGAGGCGGGGTTTTAAGGGCGCAAGAATGGAACTTTTAGGCAGCTAGGATCTCCCGTGCTCAAAGCAAATGACCTAGGGCAGGAAGACAAGGAAAAAGGGACAGCTTTCCTTCGACGCGCCGCGACATGGCGCGCCGTGGCACGACGCGCGACGCTCGCGGTGTTCTGGCGAACCAGAGCCGCGGCTACGAGGTGCACAGGAACGACGACGCGACACGGAGCGACGGCGCGGCGCACCTGCAAGACTCGCACGACGTGAAGGACAGACAGGGAGGCAGCGCGACGCAAGAACCAGCATGCGGACACAAGGTTTCGCCTTGGCCGCGGCGATCAAGCAGCGGCGCGAAGGCCGGTCAGACGGGCAAAGGCGGGAGGAAGGCAAAGGGATGGTCACCTAGGGCTTGAAGGCGGAATCTTGGTGCAAGGAAGATCGTCGGTGCAGCGTAGGAACGAGGCCGTGCAGGCGCGAAGGAGAGGAAGCAGTGCAGGGGCGGCGTCGACGCGGGGAACCCCAGCTTGGCGCGGCGCAAAGGCGACGGCTCCAGTGTCCTCGACTCGCGTGGACCTTCTTCCTCTCCCTTCTCCTCTACTCTTCCCCTTTCCCTCTCACACTTGGTGCGGCGGCGGAAAAACAGGGAAAAACCCCGGGGCGACAGCGATGGAGAGGGGCGACGCCGATCCTTAAATAGGGGGCGCTAGGGTTAGGGCTGGCCCTCGGCGTCCGGGCCAACGACGGGTGATGGGACTACGGGCGGCGTGGCGAGCATCCAGGGCTACCAGCGCAAAAGCACGGCGGCCATGGCTGCACTCTTGAGCTTGCTTCGCGCGCCCGGGTCCGGGGAGGAAAAAGCAGGGGAGCAGGCTGGTGCGGCTGATGAGCGGGCCCGGTGTGGTAGTGTCAGCGGATGGATGGATCCGGAAATACCTGCCATTTGGGGTCACTCAGTCAGTGAGGGGAAAAGAGGAGCTGGTGAAAGAGCATAGTGCCCCCATGTTGGTTTTGGTAATTAAGGACAATCCTATGGACTAATGTTTGCTTTGAGCATATTGCAAGTATGTCTTGAAGAATAGAATACCGTGGATATTCATGCTCACCTTCAAGACATCATCATTGATCAAGAAAGAAGAAAAGATACAAAGTTGATCAAGGCTAAGTGGAAAGGATGGATTCAAGTGATCAACACACAAAGCTACATGTTTGTACCATGTGGAATGTTGTGATCCAATGGGTATGGTAAGCAATCGTCTATATAGCTTTGTGAACTAACCCATATACATGTGTGTGTGGAGTATCTATGTGGGGTTAGGTATCTTCCCATGGGCATGCATCAAAAGGAAGATTCCATATAGCCCTTGGCGGATGACGTCAACCGGTGGTCGTCATCAAGATAATGGTCAAGTGAAGATGTGCCTAGCTAAAAGTGGCTCTCCCATATTGCGTATGGGGGAGAATTTCACAAGTCTTCATCAAGCGGAGAGCAATCAAGAAAGGTGATCCAACTTGAGGTGATCAAGATCGTCATCATCTAGCTCTAGTGGATTGCACAAGGCAAATGTATGATCTTGATAGGGTTTCTATTTTACCGGTCTCATGGTGTTAGTGAGAGACCGGATTATAGGATAGATGCCACACTTTCAAGAGGGGCTCTCGAATGAGTAACTTGATCGTATCGTTCGGAGAGAGCTCAAACCTTTACATTCTTCACATCATCTTTCTTGGTTCTTATTTGGCTTTTATCTTTGTGAGGTTTTGGTGCTTGTCATGTTCGTCATGGCAAGACCAAGTTGTTCGAAAACGGTTTTACTATGGAAAACTTGTTGCGTTTTCGGTGCTGGAAATATTACCGGTTTATCCTTGAGGAAGGCTCCACACCTTACCATGTGTGGTGTCCTTACTCTATTTATGGTTTGTAGTATTTCCACTTTTTGTATGGAAGCTATGGTCGTAATCTTTCCAACAGAGTTGGTCTCATCTTATTTGGAGTTTCCATGCATTTGTTATTACAGTTCTGGTATTAGGCAGAAATCCTGTCTGGCGGTAGTACCGCTGGTTTGCAGCGGTAGTACCGTTCCTCCTGGAGTTGTACTGATGTGGTATGCTGGTACTCTGCCCCCGGCGGTAGTACCGCGGAAAGTACCGCGCCCTTCAGGCAGCAGTACTACCGCTGGAACTACCGCTGGAGGTACCGTCAGCTCGGTTTTCGCCACTGGACTCCCAACGGTACTTAGCCGGTACCTCCCACGTACTACCGCCGGATCCTTTGATTTATTTCGAAGCATGCCAGCGGTAGTACCGGAAGGAATCAGCGGCCTTCTCCTGTGGCTCAATCGCGTCAAACTGAGCCATCACCTTCGCGATCTTCTCCTCCGGGCTAGGGGCATCAGAACCCCTCAACTCCTCCGATGCCAAAAGCATCTCCAGTCGAAGATCCTGCATCGGGGGCCCCTGCACCACCGGGGAGACATGCTCCGAGGCAGCAAAAGGCATGGATGCGGACTCCAGGGCAAGCGCCGACGCTGAAGAGCTCACCCCCCTGGGAGAGTAGCAACCAAAGTGCACGACCCCGCCGTCAGCGCAATCAGCATTGCCCCCGGTACACAGAGGTGGTGTTGGCTCCACCTGCACCACAGCCGACGGCAAGGAGAGCCTCTCCAGAGCGCCCTCTGCCCTCTCCAACAGACTCTCTAGAGCCCCCTCGGCCCGCTCCAAACAACTCCCAAGCCGCTCCAGCAAACCCTGCATAGCCTCCGTCATCGCGACCTGAGATGCGACCATCTCCTGGAGCTGAGACGCGACAAAGCCTTGCGCCTCTGCCCGCAACAATGTCAGCTGCTCCTCGACAAGGGATCTCATCAACGCTTCTGGGGGAGCAGACCTCGAGCTTGCCGCTAGCTGCACACTAGTTGGGGGGTCCCGCTCCCCAAGCTTGGCAGGGGGCGCGGTAACAGATGCCCAAGAGCGGTCCAAGGGACGGCATGGACCGGAGGCCGGCGTCTTGGAGGAGCGGGGTGCCTGGCTGGCCTTCTTGTGCTGCGGGCAGTCACGCTCCCGATGGCTGGAGCAGCGGCAGGCAAGGCAACGGATGTCGCCGTCGCAGCCCGCCACACGATGCCCGGGCGCCAGGCAGCGGAAGCACATGCCATGAAGCCGTCGCCTGAAAGCCACAGCGCGGTCCTCACCGGCGCGAGGAGGAGAGGGGGGCGCCAGGCTCTGCAGCGGGTGCCACTTGTTGCGCACCTCCTGCCAAGTGAGGCCGTCGTCTTCCACCTCCAGCGCAGAAGACCTCGGCATCCCCAGCTCCTGCAGCATAAGCTCGGGCGGCGGCCGAACCATAGGAGGCGGCGGATCGAGGGGGCAGGTGGCCACGGCCACCTCCATCTCCGACGAATCCGGCACGAGCAGACCCTTCTCCAGCTGAGCCTCCGCCCCGTTGAGCAAGGAGCTGAGGTCCCCGACGACCACGGATCGGAGCGAGGGGCGCGGCGGATCCTGCGGAAGCAGAACAACGCGGGGGATGAATCCGTCGGGGACGACGGCTGGCGGGGGCGGGGGGGGGGGGGGGGGGGGGGGGGGGGTCTGGTGCGGGCGCAGGGATATGGTGGCCGACGGTGCCGGAGCGGCCGCCGCCGGTAGGGGCCGGTGGTTAGAGCATGGGGCTTGGGTCTCCTCCACCACCGCGGGCCGGCCAACAGAGCTAGGCGACGGGGGCGAGCGTGGAGATGGACGGGGGTGGGTTGGAGGGAGGGAGGCTGTCTGGGAGGAGCTAGGCGGGGGTGGCGGCCGCGGAATCGCCATGGGTCGCGAGAGCTAGGTCATGCTCTGTTGCGGTCGCTTACCAAAGCTCGAGCTCTCAAAGCAAGGAAACTGGGCCCGGCCCATAAGCGTCTTGTGGCTACGCGGATTGGTAGTAGCGCACACAATGAGCGCTAAATAGGTACTCACACGTATGGCCCCGTCTCCCCACTGAGAATCAATCACAGAATCGGATCAATGGCCGATTGTGAGGGTCCCGGCGAGAAGCAGGGGCGGAGATAGGGGGTGCTAGCAGGGTCTGACCCCCCCCCCCCCCCCTAACCGATCGGCCCCCGTAACTATACGGTCTACGTATTAGTACTAGTCATTCCATAATTCACGCTGAGAATCAACGCATTTGTAGCTAAGGCCCATCTCAGCTGGAAATTCACGCTCATCTACACGTACAGAAGCCCACCAAAGAGCCCAATTTAGCTAGATATTCCCTAATCGTGTCATTCTTTTTCCTAGACTTGCGTTCTATGAGGCTGGCTAATCGTCTCCCCAAAAACAATCTAGTGGCCTCCTTACCCTAAAACAGTTTATCCTATCTATCTCCTCCAGTCCATATGCCATGGAGGCAGCCGCCGGTCGCTGCTCACAAACTACACCACCAAAACATGCCACTGCCGCGGTGCCGCACCATGGTCGACCTTCCCAGTCATAACTGATTACTGATGAAGCACTTAAATCTGGAGGTACGCAGGCATCGGTATGCCACAAATATACTAGTATTTGTTAACGTGTGTGCACAGCACAACTATCAAATCTTGTAGAACTGCTAGCCTAGCCAATCAGATACGATTTGCCATGTTCAAGCCTGGTAGAAGTGTTGCGGAAAATCCGACAATTTAGCTATAGTAGTTCAGAGCTAACTTCGAAAGCATGAGGCCTAGTTAGACTCGTTAGGCCCTAATTTTGTGATTTGTCCGCCATAGTATCGGCAAGGTTAATAATGAAGGTAAGTATGAAAACAATTAACTCGCTCGTACACCATTTTTTTTGGCTCCGCCAATGCCTCGCCCCCCCCTATTCCTAAATCCTGGCTCCGCCCCTGTCGAGAAGGAGACAATAGAAGCGATGGCGCCACCAGAAAGAACAGTTTCATAAGTGTCATGGCGATCATGTCCGAGTAACTTAAAATGTCCAACAGCAATAAGGTGAGGCTGAATACGAACCTGTTCATCTTGGTCTCGAGGATCTGGACAACATACCCTGAAGTCCCATCGAGCACACGGTATAGACAAAATAGCCAGCGAGCACCGCTTTCATTCCAGACCCGGATGGCTTCTCGACTGGCGTGTCCCACATAGTTTTCAACAGCATGAATTTGAGGGCGACGAGCATCAACTCGGCTCGCTCCGTGTCAATCCTTGTTTTGCAAATGGCGGCAGAAGCTAGCTATGATGAGCACCATAAACGATAGAGCCACAGTGAACACGATATGGACGAGGTAACAAGGAAGCGGGGCCGAGACAACGAAGACAAGGTGGAGAGAAATTCGGAGGTAAAAGCAGGCCATTGACATGATGAACACTCAAATTAGCGAGCCGTCTTAGTGTTGATCATGTGACTGAATCGCCTAGTCACACCTCCACCGTGCATGCCGATGGGCGCCTCGACTGATCCACCCTACCCAACAAAGTCATTAGGTAGCCATTTTCAGATCCTTCTCGAACAACGGCAATAGCATTCCATACAATATAATTGAGGTCATATCCCTGATACAGTTCCATGTTTCGCACACACACACTTACATAGTATTATAATTCCCTGACCAGTCCGTACACTCAACACGCAACAATCAAAAGTCCCGAATGATCTCTGGGATATCGCCCCAATCGAAAGTCGCCACTTTTAGCCCAATATGCAGGACCTTAAGACCTTTGACCACACCGTTCATGATCTTGGCTCCACTACTACGAGTCTTCTCTTTTTCAAAGAGCCCCGTCACACCCAGCATTATTGGCGCGCTGGCCTGCCAGTCACGATAACCGGTGAGTTGGTTGCATGTTGAGACGGACGATGCACGACACATGCAGGCAGACATGCTCACCGTCGTAGGAGGTCCGGTAGGACAAGGCCTGTGACTTGTCGTCGCAGACTGCGCACATAACAGACGCGTCCTTGACGAGCTGGAACGCGTGGTCATCCTGGACGACGCGCATCGGTAGGACAGCACAACATGGGTGGAGATAGAGGTTTTGCTCCTTTATCGCTACTATGTCGGATCGTAGACGTAGTGCGAGACTGAAAAAACAATCCATTATCTAAATGCAAGGTTTGAAAAGAGTTTTTTGGAACAGCCAGGGTATAGGGGACCCCGGGAAACATCTTTTAATTAGAGAAAGTATTAGGGATTTAAAATTGGACTTCATTGCCTTGTCGGAGACAGGAAGGGCCCATTTTTCACAATCCTTTTTAAATCATCTAGCGGCGGGCCATGAGTTTATCTGGTTTTGTCTACCACCTCATGGGAGGTCGGGTGGCATGTTAATTGGGATTAATTCGGCAACACTCCAAGTTCGAAATGTGGAGGCTGGTGACTTTTGTGTAAAGCTTTCCGTTAGGTCAAAGGGGGACGGCTTCGATTGGGTGTTGGTGTCGGTATATGGGGCAGCACAAGATGCACAAAAACCGGCCTTTTTAGCCGAACTTGCAAGGATTTGTGAAAAGGAGTCGCTGCCAATGTTGGTTGGTGGTGATTTTAACAAGGTTGGAAAAAGCGCTAGGCGTAAGCGAGGTGGTTGGTATTCGCCTAGCGCCTAGGCGATGCTTAAGCGCACCAGGCGTGACCCAGGCGGTATATACTTTTTGACATCAGGTGTATATTTGGGTTATTCTATATCTATACATACTAATTTAGCGCTTATAAATGAGTAAACTAACAACAATTGCCATTGAATTATGGTCCATCTTATTTATAAGTGCAAAAAGAAATGAATTTCTTGCTGTAAAAGACAGTTTGTTAGTTGTGTTGCCTAGAGTTCCGCTTATGACCTAGGCGAGGCGTTTGTCCATCGCCCAGTGCCTAAGCGTGATTAAGCGCTGCCTAGGCGCCGCCTAATCCAACACTGGATTTTAATATGATTCGCAAACCTGAAGAGAAGAATAATAACAATTTTAACCCCCATTGGTCATTTATGTTTAATGCTATTATTGAAAGCTTAAACTTAAAAGAGATCGAACTCACCGGCAAACAGTACACATGGGCTAGTAGAAGAGAGACACCAACTTTTGAGAAGTTGGACCGGGTTCTCGCGAGCATAACTTGGGAGCAGAAATTTCCACTTGCCACTGTACAAGCATTAACAAGAACGGGGTCAGATCATACACCCTTACTCATCGATGCGGGGATTCAGGCCCATCTTGGAAATGTGGCGAGATTCTCCTTCGAGCTTTCGTGGCTTAGGATGGAGGGATTTTTTGACATGATAGCTGCTGAAGGGGCGGCTTTCACCAAAGGTAACTCTCCGATTGAGGTGTGGCAAAACAAAATTAGACACTTGCGTCGGTTTTTAAAAGGGTGGGCTAAGAACCAAAGCGGCAAATATAAAGTTGAAAAAGAAAATTTGTTGAGAATAATCAATGAGCTTGATATTAAAGCTGAGAGTGCTTTGCTTACTGTCTCTGAGCGCGAGACATTGCGAAAGGCTCAAGATCGCATTAGCTCCCTTCGTCGAGATGAGGAGACTAAATGGGCACAAAGGGCTAAAGTTAAACATATACAAGAAGGTGGAAACAATACAAAATATTTTCATTTGATTGCAAATGGGAAATATAGGAAGAAAAAGATTTTTCAACTTGAGCAAGACGAGGAACCATTGTAGGGGAGGATAATTTAAAAACCTACATTACGGAATATTACAAGCAATTGTTTGGGGAGCCGGTTCCAAATAATTTTACACTAGATGAGAGTATTATTTCAGATATCCCACAATTGACAACTGAGGAAAATTCTCATCTTACTGCTGATTTCTCGGTGAAAGAGGTGTATGAAGCTATTTCCCAAATGGAATTGAACAAAGCTCCTGGACCGGATGGGTTTCCGGCTGAATTTTATCAAACCTTCTGGGAAGTAATAAAGCACGATTTAATGGCTATGTTTTTCCAATTTCAGCAAGGAAATTTGCCCTTGTATAAATTAAATTTCGGAGTCATTACGTTACTTCCTAAGAAGGAGAATGCGATACAAATTCAACAGTACCGACCGATATGCCTTCTCAATGTTAGTTTTAAATTTTTTACCAAGGTAGGAACTAACAGAATAACGGGAATTGCCCAAAAAGTTATTAAACCTACTCAAACCGCCTTCATGCCCGGGAGGCACAATTTGGAAGGAGTAGTTGTACTCCATGAAACAATTCATGAACTTCACCGTAAGAAAATGGACGGTGTACTTTTTAAAATTGATTTCGAGAAGGCATATGATAAGGTAAAGTGGCCATTTCTCCATCAAGCTTTGCGTATGAAAGGTTTTGCACAACATTGGTGTAATTCGGTTATGCAATTTATTCAAGGAGGAAGTGTAGGTATCAGAGTTAATGATGACATTGGTCATTATTTTCAAACTAAAAAAGGCCTTAGACAAGGAGATCCTTTGTCTCCAATGCTTTTTAATATTGTCGTTGATATGTTGGCCATTCCTATCGCGCGGGCGAAGGAAGATGGACAGGTAGGGGGACTAATACCTCATCTTGTTGAGGGTGGGGTTTCTATTCTACAGTATGCGGACGACACTATTTTGTTTTTGGAACACGATTTAGAAAAGGCGGTAAATATGAAATTAATACTCTGTATTTTTGAGCAACTCTCCGGCCTCAAAATTAATTTCCACAAAAGCGAAATTTTCTGTTTTGGTAAGGCGAAAGAGGTAGAGGATCAATATCGACAAATCTTTGGATGTGAGTCGGGGTCCCTACCTTTCAAATATTTGGGAGTTCCTATCCATTATAGAAAGTTACGCAATGCCGAATGGTATCCTATCGAGTGTCGTTTTGCGGACAAACTAGGATGCTGGAAAGGGAAAATGCTCTCATATGGGGATATGGGGATAGGTTAGTGTTGATAAATTCGGTATTAACCAGCCTACCCATGTTTATGTTTTCATTTTTTGAGGTACCCATTGGGGTACGGAAGAGATTTGATTACTATAGGTCACGCTTCATTTGGCAAAGCGATGAGCATAAGCAAAAATATGGATTAACAAAGTGGAACATAATCTGTCGACCCAAAGATCAAGGAGGGCATGGAATTGAGGTCCTTGATTTGAAAAATAAGTGTCTACTTAGCAAATGGCTATTTAAGTTGTTAAATGAGGAAGGTATGTGGCAAGAGCTACTACAGAATAAGTATCTACATAGTAAAACACTAGCTCAAGTTGAAATCAGCCCGACTGATTCCCCCTTTTGGAAAGGTCTCATGCGGGTCAAAGAAGATTTCTTTAGTAGAGGCTCATTTAAAATTGGGAATGGGGTATCTACTAGATTTTGGCAAGATACTTGGCTAGGTGACACACCTCTAATGCATCAATATCCATCACTTTACAACATTACCCAACGGAAAAACGTTTCTGTTCACGATGTTTTGGCCGCTGCACCCCCTCTGAACATTAGTTTTAGAAGGGCTTTACTCGGAGACGAATGTGATGCTTGGTCTCAACTTTGCCTCCGATTGATGGATGTTAATTTAACAGACAATGATGACACTTTTGTGTGGAGTCTAACTACAAATGGTAAATTCACCGTTAAATCGATGTATGAGGATTTGATGAATGGGCATACGGCGTACTTACACAAATATTTGTGGAAATTAAAAATACCCTTGAAGATAAAGATTTTTATGTGGTTCCTTAATAGAAAAGTCTTGCTAACTAAGGATAACCTGGCTAAAGGAAAGTGGAAAGGATGTACAAAGTGTTCTTTTTGTGGTTTGGAGGAGACAACTGAACACCTTTTTATTTCCTGCTCATTTGCTCAACTCGTTTGGCGTGTTGTTTTTAGCACTTACAATATTCCACCTCCAACTAATATCACAAATATGTTTGGGAATTGGTTGAATGGTATTGATAAGAAGACCAAAGATAGAATTCGCATTGGCGTTTCAGCGATATGTTGGTCAATTTGGAATTGTCGAAATAATCTTGTTTTTAATAGATCTTCGAATTTCCATATCATGCAGGTTATCCATATGTCAGCCCATTGGATTCAGCTATGGGCGTATCTTCTGCCCCAGGACCAGCGAGAACTTATGGTTACTGGGTCTGCCCGGCTCCTGATGGTCGCTCAGGGCTTCTTTTCCCGGGCTACGTGGGAGCTTTCTAGACGACTCCAGGCGTACACTAGTAGAAAAAGGCCCTATGGTCCCGGTTCGTTTGGGCCATTAGTCCCGGTTGCCCAACCGGGACCAGACAATCGGGACTAATGCTGGTCCCGGTTGGGCCACGAACCGGGACCAATGGGTGTCCACGTGGCCAGTTCTGGCTGGGCGTGGGGGGAGACTCATTGGTCCCGGTTCGTGTTACGAACCGGGACCAATGATTTTTTTTTTGTATTTAGGGTTTAGGGTCTCTCTCTCGCCGGTGCCCCCTCTCGCCGGTGCCCCTCTCCCTCTCGCCGGTGCCCCCTCTCCCTCTCGCCGGTGCCTCCGTCGTCTCCCCCTTCTTCGCATCGCTGACGTGCTCTCCATCATTTCCGTACGCATATTATACGCTCTACTATATACACAGTACACGTTGATGCATATATAATTAATATTCGATCTCTTGCGAGAATACAATTATTTAATTACATGGAGATAGATCACACATGTAGTTCATCGTCCGAAACATAATGTTCTCCCCTTTCATCGAGGACCTCCCTAAGCAGAAATCCCGCCAATTCCTCTTGAATTGCTCGTACGCACCGTTCTGGGTCGAGCTTCTCCCGCATTTCGCTGAAAGCAGTTGTTCTCCGCTCAGTGGTCAACTCGCGAATGAACTCGTAAACGTAGAATCCACATAAATTACTCCCCGGCGGCTGCTGCGGAGTTTTCACCGTTTCATACGTTAGCTCATTTTTGAATGGACCTTTTACATTCTGTTTGAAATTTGTCCAACACCTGCTTTGGCAAAGAAAATGAACAAAGGAGTTATTAATTACTTGATATCATGGAAACGAACGAAAGAGGCCGATATAATACGATAATGATTGAAATTACTTATGGAGCATTTCTTTCATGTCGGTCCACGTCGCTTGGTCCCAACTTAATGAGTCGTAGACTTGAACTTTGGACTTGTCAACTTGAATGCTTAGCAGAATCCAATGGAACCTGCGGACGTTTACATAAAGCAGACATGCATAGCTCATCAATTACACTTAACATCGAGAAAGCCAAATAAAAATATGTACAAGACAGAAACACTCACTTGAAGGTGTAAGGAAATAATATTTCCGTACAAAAATTTTGCTTGATTAAAAAGGTGGTCAGGTCATGCTCCACGTCTATGGGGTGATCGTGCAACATACGTTGATTAACGATATATGGGTCAACGAACCCAACCTCAAAAACTCTATCTCTTTTGCATTCCTTCATCTTCATTCTGCATAATAGCGTACAAAAGATATATAGTCAGGATAATATAATACATGCAATGAACGAGCTGAGCTAGAGACTTAATTACGAAAATAAATCACTTACAGACAATAGCAACCGAGGATAGATTTGTTAAGGGCGCGCTGATTGAATAACTGAAACAGTTCAGTCAATTGAACCTGTATATTGTAACATTTGAAGTAATGCTCATCTCAGTCAATTGGGCACGTGCTAGCTTATTAAGTTCACGACCATAGTCAGAATCCAGATTCATCGATGTCTGGGATGGCTGCGCAAGGAAGGACTTAGCCCACTTTTTGGTTTTTTGACCATATACCTTCTTTGGCTCGGGCTTTTTTGGTGCAAAAAAAGACTTATTGTAGGCAGCCACTTCCGCGGCGGTTTCCGCTTCAGTCATGTCATAAGGTCTCCTGGGAGGAACCGACGGGATGTCGACTATCTTCTGATGAGTGCGACCTTTCTTCTGAGCGGGGAGCGGGGGAGCGACGTCGGTCCATTTCTTTTGCTGAGACGGCTGCGCTGGAGACTGGTGACGCGGCGGCGGAGACGGCTGCGCTGGAGACTGGTGAGGCGGTGAAGAGGACGGCTGCGCTGGAGACTGGTGAGGCGGTGAAGAGGACTGTTGCGCTGGAGACTGGTGAGGAGTCGATGGCCTTGGCTGCCAGTTTGGAAGCACGATGAATTCCTTTGGCCATAGAATGGTCGCTTTCTTGGCTTCTCCAAGTTCAAGCACCTCCCCATATTCACCTGCAGGGTGTTGCAACTTCAGCTCCTCAAAATCTTTCATCACTTCATCCACCCCGACAACAGCGTAGCCATTTGGAACCGGAGAGAAATGGTAAGTTGGATTAGGTCCAATTGGTACGGCAATGCCGACCGCCACCTTCACGGTTAAGTTATAAAATTTCACATGCAGCTCACAAGGTGTGCTCTCCGTGATATCATCCACTGGGTAGCGACGAAGAGGAGCCCCTACATCATCATTACCATCCTAGAGCTCCGTGGAAGCCACGCTGCTTTTCCGATTCGATGGGCCGCCGGTACCATCGCATGCAGCTTCTACCATGTGCCGCTGAGATTGGCCGCTAGTTCCTTGCTGGCTAAGTGCGGCAATTTGTTCCTTCTGCAGCTTTAATTCTTCTTCTATATTACGCAGCCGGTCTGCAGCAGCGCGTGCTTCCATTGCCTCCCTTTCCTTTCTCCTCTGATGGCTTCTATCAGGAAATTTCTTCCTGTGCTCGGGAATCGCAATTGTCTTGGGCTTGGAGCCTATCACGCCTCGTGTTCGTCCGTCGTGTTCATCCCCAAGGGCGCGTGTGAGCTCGTCATCCTCTCTATCGGGAATGAACCGTCCCTCTGCAACATCCTTTACTGCATTTCTAATTGCTTCGATGGGTAGTAGGGGCTTATCTTTGTGTGTTCTGTTATATATGCACTTCCCTTCTGCGTCCAACGTGCCCCCATGCCCGTAAAACCAATTTCTTGCCCGTTCGATCCATGCGAGTGGCTCTGGAGTGATCCCTTTAGCCAGCAGGTCCGCCTCAAGTTTCTCCCACTTAGGGATGTTATAGGCGTAGCCACCAGGCCCCATATTATGGTGGCAGATCTTTTTAGCAGCATTTGCCTTATTTTTTGCAGACTTTTCCTGAGCTTCCTCCAATTTCTTGTACGCCACAAATTCTTCCCAGTAGTCCTTTATCTTCTCATACCCTTTATCGAAGTCCGGAGTCTTATTTTTCTTGACAAACTCGTTGTTCAATCTTTTCTTCCAGTTCTTGAATAGCTCGGCCATCTTCTTAAGAGCCCAGTCCTTGACTTTTTGCTCCATGTTTTGCCGGGCAATCTTTTTTGCCTCATCTGGATCCTCCTCATCTGAATCCACCTCTGGCGCCGGCAGGGTGAAATTAAGCATGAGCTTTCTCCAAAGTCTTTCTTTGCCCACCTCGCCGACATATCTTATTCCTCCCTCCTGTGGCCGATGCCATTCTCGAACGGTGATCGGGATGTAGTCCCTAACAAGAACTCCGCATTGCTTTACCATGTTTGTTGCAACATCAGGGGGAGCAGTCGGTGTGCCCAGCGACTCTTTCGATCCTGTACCTTTCTTGGTCGCCCAACTTTTTGGCTGGGCCTCGTTTTGTCCTTACCCTTGGAATCGCAACCAACTGCCGAAAGTCTCCATGTGTTTTTCTTTAATCCAGGAGTCAGCCTTCCCCTGGTTCTTGGAGCGTACATAATTCTTGTGTTCCTCGATATACGGAGCCACGAAGGTGGAACTTTGTAGAACTGTGTAGTGTGCTTGAGTTAAAGAATGCCCGTCCCTACATATCAGTGCTTTCTTTCCTAGCGTGCCTTTTCCACTCAGTCTCCCCTCATGCCGCGATTCAGGAACACCAATCGGCTTAAGGTCAGGAATAAAGTCAACACAGAACTCAATGACCTCCTCTGTTCCATATCCCTTTGAGATGCTTCCTTCTGGCCTAGCACGGTTATGAACATATTTCTTCAAGACTCCCATGAACCTCTCGAAGGGGAACATGTTGTGTAGAAATACAGGACCGAGAATGGCAATCTCGTCGACTAGGTGAACCAGGAGATGCGTCATAATATTGAAGAATGATCGGGGGAACACCAACTCGAAGCTGACAAGACATTGGACCACAGCCTTATGTAAACTTGGTAGAGTTACTGGATCGATGACCTTCTGAGATATTGCATTGAGGAATGCACATAGCTTCACAATGGGTACTCGAACATTTTCCGGTAGAAGCCCCCTCAATGCAACCGGAAGCAACTGCGTCATAATGACGTGGCAATCATGAGACTTCAGGTTCTGGAATTTCTTCTCTGCCATATTTATTATTCCCTTTATATTTGATGAGAAGCTAGCCGGGACCTTAATACTGCTCAGGCATTCAAAAAAGATTTCCTTCTCTGCTTTGGTAAGAGCGTAGCTGCTTAAGTATTGACGCCCTTTATCCGTCTGCTTGTTGTATGGGTCTTTCATACGTTGCTGGTCCTCCAGTGCTTCTGGTGTATCTTTTGTCTTCCCATACACGCCCAGGAAGCCTAGCAGGTTCACGCAAAGGTTCTTCGTCACGTGCATCACGTCGATTGAAGACCGGACCTCTAGGACTTTCCAATAGGGTCGCTCCCAGAATATAGAGCACTTCTTCCATATGGATACATGGTTGTCAGCGTCATTCGGAACAGATAGACTGCCAGGACCCTTTCCGAAGATTATTTTTAAATCCTTGACCATGTCATATATAACATCACCATTAGGGAGGTTAGGCTTCTTCCGGCGATCTGTCTCACCGTTGAAATGCTTGCCTTTCTTTCTTACGGCATGACCGTTCGGAATAAATCGACGATGCCCCAGGTACACATTCTTGTTTCCCAAATGTATACTTTCAGTCTTATCTAAACAATGCGTGCATGCATTGTATCCCTTGTTTGACTGTCCTGAAATGTTACTAAGAGCAGACCAATCATTGATGGTTACGAACAACAACGCTCGTAGGTCAAATTCCTGTTGTTTGTGCTCATCCCACACACGTACACCTGGTACGGACCACAACTGCAAAAGTTCATCAACTAATGGCCTTAGGTACACATCAATGTTGTTGCCGGGTTGCTTCGGGCCTTGGATGAGCACTGGCATCATAATGAACTTCCGCTTCATGCACAACCAAGGAGGAAGGTTGTAGATACATAGAGTCACGGGCCAAGTGCTATGACTGGAGCTCTGCTCCCCAAAAGGATTAAAGCCATTTGTACTTAGACCAAATCTTAAGTTACTTGCGTCATCTGAAAATGTCGAGAACTCTCTGTCGATTTTTCTCCACTGGGACCCATCGGCGGGGTGTCTCAACTTCCCGTCTTTCTTACGCTCTTCTTTGTGCCATCGCAACAACCTGGCGTGCTCTTTGTTTCTGGACAGACGTTTCAACCGTGGTATTATAGGAGCATACCACATCACCTTAGCAGGAACCCTCTTCCGGGTGGGCTCGTCATCGCCCTCAACATCACCAGGGTCATCTTGTCTGATCTTGTACCGCAGTGCATTGCATACCGGGCATTTATCCATATTATCGTACTTCTCACCGCGGTACAGGATGCAGTCATTAATGCATGCATGTATCTTCTGCACATCTAATCCTAGAGGGCTGATAGCCTTCTTTGCTTCGTATGTAGTCTCGGGCAATTCGTTATCCTTTGGAAGCTTCGGCTTCATTATTTTCAGTAACTTCTCAAATCCCTTGTCTGAACAACCAGTCTCTGCCTTCCATTTCAGCAGTTCCAGTGTGGTACCGAGCTTTGTGCTGCCATCTTCGCAATTTGGGTACATCAACTTTTTGTGATCCTCTAGCATGGCCTCCAACTTTAGCTTCTCCTTTTCTGTATCGGATTCTCGCTTTGCATCAGAAATGACCCCACCAAGACCATCAGCGGGCTCATCTGATGCCCGATGTTCACCTCCTTCTTCTTCAATGTCTTCCATTACAGTATCACCGCATTCTTCAGGGAACATAGGATAGTTGTCATCATCCTCCTCTTCTTCATTGTCTTCCATCCTAACCCCTCTTTCTCCGTGCTTGGTCCAACAATTATACCTGGGCATGAAACCATTCCGAATCACGTGGTCTTGAATGGTTCTCGAGTCAGAGTACTCCCTGACGTTCCGACACTTGTCACATGGACAAGGCATAAAATTATCCACTTTGTTTGCCTCAGCCACATCGAGAAATTTATGCAGGCCTGCAATAAACTCGGAACTGCGTCGATCGCCGTACATCCATCGCATCCGTGCATCCATCTGCATCATATAATTAAGTTTATCAAATACCATTACAATAACATCTTGAATAGTGAAATGACCACCGTACATCGACACATGCAATATTTTTGTATCAATTACAGATGAAAAGGATAAAGTTGCTAACCTCGGTCGAGGATATCATTTTGTGTGAACTTAAGTGTGGCTCGGGCATTTCATCGAACACATCTTGTGCGTAGCAAGGAAAAAAAAAACTAGCACCCACTTCCCACACATCCAAGCAGAAAAAAAAATAGAGGAGAGAACCTGGCTGGGAGGGTTACTTATAGGCAGGGGAGGGGTATTAGTCCCGGTTCTTGGAACGAACCAGGACCAAAGCTCCGCGGCACGCCACGTGTCCGGCTCTGGAGCTTGGGTCCCGGTTTGTGTCTAGAACCGGGACCAATGCCTCCAACCGAACCGGGACCAATGGTCCACGGACCCCTAGCAGCTCGAACCGGGACCAGTGCCAGGCACTGGTCCCGGTTTTTCCCTGAACCGGGACCAATGGCTGGGGCGGCCCTGGACCAAAGATGGTTTTTCTACTAGTGGTAGTGGTCTAAATGTTGTCCCTTTTTAGACGGTTGATACATTTCTCAACGTTATGCGATGCTTGAGTTGTAAACTTTGAGAACCTCCTGAATCTTGTAATAATTTCAGCTATGTGCATCAATCGATGCAGAGGCTGGGGATTTCCCCGTTTCTAATAAAAAAGAGGTTTTGCTCCTGGTTAAAGTACCTTTTTTCTATAGAGGGAATATATTAAAACCTCGGATATACCAATTACACCCGGTCAAAATGTTCTAAACACATTAGCGATGCACACGGACAACTGGTTAAAGTACCTGAAGCCGACAGTATCTTCTCCGCACGCCTGGCAGGTCATGAAGCCATTCTGGGTCGTCTGGTTTTCTATCAAGACGAACCTGCGGCCGACGAACAGAGGGTGGTCGAGGACGGCCGGAGCGGTGGCGCAGTGTGGGTGGACGGTGAAATCGCATGGCTCGCACTTGTAGTACTGCTCTGACGCTTTTCCAAACTTGTTGCATGCGTCGCAAATGAACGTTCTGGTGGATGGTGTAACTGATTGCTCGTCACCAGGCTGAACTGGTGATTCTGGTGGATGGTGTGACAGATTGTCGCCGGAAGCGCCATAGGACTTGCCTCTCTACTTGTCAAAGCTACAGGCTACAGAAACAGCTTTTAGAACAAGCCTTGTTTTTAAAGAAAAAAACATCCAACAAGAACGGAAAAACATGGTCGAGCAAACATCATCACAAATAAACACAACGACGGAGATGAGTGAAAAAGAATTATTCACCTTGGCCGCCGGAGATTCCTCCTATCCCAATGATTGTCCGAAGATGTTTATGTGTTGTGTCTACGAGAGAGAGATGGAGAGCAAGCTAATGAAGTAAGGAGAGAAACTGGTGTCTTATAGTTGTGGCACACTCCTCCTTCCACCTTTGTGCTGACTGACCAAGTCCGCAATCATTCAGTAAGCATGGCTTACTCTGCGAACCGGCGCAGGGCCGTACCCAAGAAAACAGATGCCGGGTGAAACCAAAAATCAGGCCCTCTTAATCATTGGCAATTATGAAAATACAGTTTTATAAAAAAAATATATATATATATATATATATCATGTTGGTGGTAAGTTTTTTGGAAGTATTACCTCTTATGGAAAAGCAATCTAAGAATTCAAAAGAGCTACATACTTGATAAATCGGTGACCAAGCACTCCATCCGGGCCTACAACTCCAATATGGACGCCCAGATCCTAGGCGTGACAACAAACATCAGAGAGGATCGGAAGAAGCAGAGCATTGGAGTATATAGATTAGAAATTGGGAGGAAAACACCGAATAAATAGTTGTTTTTCTAATTCTACGTTGATTGAGAAATAACTAAATCTCAGTCGTGTCCTTAGCCGATGAATTATGTATCATAACTCGTGCTAATATGAGTGTTGCACATGGTTTGCAACTTTGTGCAAAGGTTTAGTATTTCTCAGTCGACTCCTTGTTCGATTCGTTCTTGTTCATGCTACATTGGAGTTGTTAGCTTTAAAAAACTATTTTCTTTCTCAAATTCTATTTTGCTAACTACTTTTGTGGTTTGAATCGCATAAACTACCACGTTTGGTTTCGATCTCAATTTGTCATCAGGGTCGTATCTGGGTTTTTTGAGAGAGCGATAAAAAATTGTGGTATTTTTTGCGATTCGAACCAAAAAGGTACCAAAGTAAAAATCTAGAAATGTGCTAGTTTTAAAACTAACAATCTGCTAGACTGAGAGTTGCATATCAGATGCAACTTTGTATAACTTAGAATTAGTTAATTCTCAGTCAACTCATCAACATTTAAAGTTATGTTTGTATCCATGCCATTGTATTTAACTGACTGAGATTTAACTAAATCTAAGTGGGCTGAGAATAACATGATCGAAATAAACAGATGACGGACTGAGCGATTGCGGATGCAGGCTGCAATGCAATAGACCTTGTATTCATTGCAACAACTGACCTATTCCGCAGGAATTGGGATGGAGTTACCCGAGATGCGATTGGAAGAATTGCGCTTGATCCGCCGCTTGCACTCGATAAGAAATAGAAAGATAAATAAAAGAGGGGGTGTCGTGCGTGAGTTATGGGCTTGCGACCATATCGAGCAGAAAAGATTGCTAAGCGGTGTAAATTCTTTAATGCGTTGAATATCCACGGCCAGATTAGCCAAACTAAATTGGCACTAAGTACTCCCTCTGTTTCTTAATATAAGATGTTTTATGTGTTTCACATATTGTTTACATTCATATTAAAATGAGTGAACTTATAAAACTAAAATGTGTCCAGAACTCTAGAAATATTTATATACATGTACATGTGGATAAATACTAAAACACCTTATATTTAAAAACGAAAAAAGTATTAGTTTAACTAAACAATTGGGTCCCTCCTGATTTGGGCCCCTCTTGGGTCGAACCTTCTGCACTTGCGTCCTGTGCGGCCTAACCGGCGACAAGTCATCCCTGAATTCGTGCGTACATGTTTCCGAGTTTTCAATGTACGGAATGTTTTTGAATTCGCTACGAGCCTGCAGGCACCGTGTTGAACAGACAGGCCAACTCAAGTCAAGTAGATGTTTCTTATTTTGTTTTGAATTTTTCAGACTCAATTGCAAAATTTGGAAAAAAAAACTCTACACGGACACTGGTGTGCTCCGCAGCCACAAGCCCACGTTCAGTATATGTACTTACTATAAAATGACTGCAATACCATACTGGAGCCTGAATTGACTTGACCAAGATTGAGGCCGACCTGTTCCCTCTCACGTCACGGATGTCGTTCAGAAACTAATTTCCTGGAGGAAAAAGAGAAGCACAGTCCAAACATGCCACTGACAAGTCTGGGTCGATGTCGACATTACATTTTACTTCCATGCGTTGTGTACAATCAAGCAAGCTTGGTCAAGTAAGCTGATTCCAGTCTATATTGTAGCCAATGCTGTCCACTTCATGATAATAATGGCCATGCAAAGGTCTTTTTTTTTTGCACATGATTTTTTTTTTTTGAGAAACACAGTACAACGCAGACGCTCACATACACGCGCATACACTCATCCCTATGAACGCACACACGCACACCCTACCCCTATGAGCACCTCCGAAAGACTGAGCCGGCGGTTGGGTCTTGAGATTGACGAACTCACCACGGGCGACTCGCTGTCGACGGGAACGTCGCCTCCCACTGAAAGAATATTCCGCCTAAATGAGAAACACCAGCGTCAAACCTGGGGTGTCGGGGGGCTACCCCCGGGTAGGGTAAAGGCGAGGGTAAGATACTCGTGTTTACAATGGTAACTATCCCTTGCCTGGCGCCAAAGGTCATATGACTCTTCGAGAGATAAAGGGACGCCCTTTGGAGGAAGCAGGGGCCAGGGTGGACCGAGTTGTATGCTCGGCCGGCTTAAGCTTACGTCGGGAGTAGCGAGCCTATTCTAACCGACATCACCATGTCCGAGATCTTTATTTATATGTGATGTGCAGGAAGGAGAATCCGACATACATGTTCGGGCCGGGTGAGGTATGTCGGAGGTCCAGGCCCGGCATAGCCTTGCCGGCGTACGGAGAGAAGCCCGGTATACTTGTGCCGGGATAGGAGGATGTGTCCGACATATCCTATGTCGGGCAACAAGTCAAGGGCAAGTACGAATGCAGGACCCTGACCCGTCTGACACGGAAGTAAGGTCACCTCCCGTCTGACACGGGCGCGGGACAAAAGGCACAAGACAAAGGAAGGAGACAAGGGTGACGTGACTATACCACTGTACTGGCAACTGACTGACAGGAGACAAGGCATGGAGAAGGCACGTCCTGTCTCTGACAGGGGAAGCATTATCACCTAGGCCGGCGGCGGCTACGGCAAGAGGCATCATGGCCTACCTCGACCTATGTCGGATAGCCCGGCGGCTAGGTCGTGGTAGAGGTGTCGACATTACCGTTGGACGGGGGCTGTTGTCCGGGGGGGCCCGGAGGAATTAGGGTTCCCGGACAACTCGGCGGGACCTCTATAAATAGCGCCATACCTCCTCCTGTGAGAGAGAGACCAACCAGAGAGCCAAAACTATAGTCTCATTCACAGCTAGAGCATTTACTCCTCCTTCCTTAGTAGTTCATCCTTGTTCTTGAGTTCATCCTAGAGAGAGAGGCAAAACAGCTCAAGGAGCACCTTTGTAGATCTTGTGTGACACATATAGAGAGGAGCAAGGCAGGAGTAGGGGTGTTACCTCCTCGCGAGGGCCCCGAACCTGGGTACATCGTGTGTGTTTGTGGTTGCTTGAGGTTTTGTGTGTGTTCTTCGTGTGTTCTCGCGGTTTTCTCCCTTGCTTAAGTCGGTTTGGGTGTTTCCGTGCCATCCTTCGTGTGAGCTCCTTAGCTCGCTAGCCCTCCCCGGATCCACCAGCGTCCATCGGCCCCACACATTTAGCCATCCTATGGCATCTGCCGTGACACCACCACGACAGTTGGCGCCCACCGTGGGGCAGGTAGAGGCGCTGGCTGGTGTACTCATCCGGACGGGCCCCGTGCGAGTCCTCTCCGGCCTCATCGTCAAGTTCGGCGACATGGAGTTCGTCAGCGACAACGCCGGCTGCTTCCGCGGCAGGCCGTTTCCGGCCAACGGCTGCGTCATCAAGTTCGGCACCTTCGCCACCTATGTCGCCACCGAGCTCGTCTGCGAGTACCCGGCGCAGGTGCTCGTGGCCGAGGATCCTCCAGCTGTCTGTGCGGCTCGCGGCCGGCGTACCACTCGCCCCGAGAGCTGCGCGGTCATGATGGCCGGGGTAACGGCTCCTCCGGCAGAGGACCCTGTCTTCGAGCCCGAGGCAAGGTCGACCCGGAGGGCCAAGCAGGCACTGGAGAGGCAGGGCCATGGCGGCGCCGAGACATCCCGTGTCCCGGTAAGGACTGAACCTCTTAGAGAGACAGCAGAGAGGTTGACCGTGCCGGGGGCAGCTGAGTTAGAGGCAGAGCGGCTGAGCTTGCTGGAGGAGGCAGAGAAGTTAGCGGAGGTCCGGAGGGACTTCGACCGAGTTCAGCGTGAGTATGACGCGGCTCATGGTTTCTCGCCGATAGGAGGTCGGCCGAACCGTGAGGCCGAGGTACGCAGAAGAGGCAAGGGCCTCAATGCCGAGATAGATAGGGATGACAGAGCTACATCCAATATGACTCCTAGCGTAATGTCGGTGGCTAGGCCGAATTACAGCTCTCCGGCCAAGACCCTCAGGGCTGCCGAGGCAGCAAGGGCCGAATTATCCGGTCTAACCGGAGAGGCTCGCCGTAGGCAACAAGACCGAGTCAATGAGCTGGTGGAAGTAGCAACCCGGCAGAATGAGGCTGTCAAGAAGGCCAATGGGGCCGGGGGTGGATCTCAAATTGTCCACTCAACCAGAGCTCCCAGCGGCGTGTCCAGAGGACAGGCTTCCTCTCCGCATGTCGGTGGAAACCAGAACCGGATTGGGAACCACGGGGGAAATCAGCAGCTACAGATGCTGACATATGACCCGGCATATGCCGGAAAGCAGATGGCAGGCCAAGGCAACGTTGGGCAAGCCCAGAGCAGAAGCCGACAGGCTCCGAGTAATCGGCATGACGGAAATGCCAACTCGGTTGGTCGGGGATACCCACCCCGATATCTGGCGCCTAATCAGGCCCCGAGGCATCAAGTTGTTGGAGCAATGCAGCCCCGGCAAATGGCCGGGCAAGACCTGAACAGGTATGATGACGGCAACTCGGCATTGGCCAAGGCCGGGTACCATGTTTATGAGAGTGCTCTGGGGTCTCGACTGGGAACCCGCCAGTTAGATCCAAAGGATGCCCAGTACAAGCTGGATCGGTTGTATAGATCCGAGCAGATGGAGGAGCAAGGCCCACCTGGTCCTTCTTGTTTTGGGCCCATAATCATGTCGGAGCAGCCTGTCCCCCACTTTCAGTTGAACAGGGGAGCCAAGACTTACGACGGCAGCACCAAGCCAGAGGACTGGTTGACCGACTATGTGACAGCAGTGCACATTGCTGGGGGAAATCGTCGGTGGGCGATACGATACATCCCACAGATGCTAGAGGGACCAGCCCGAATCTGGTTGAACAACTTAAGAGAGGGAAGTGTCAACTGCTGGCTGGACTTCGAGGAAGCCTTTGTCAGCAACTTCTCCAGCACCTACAAGAGACCCAACCGACCTCAGCAGCTTGCGATGTGCAGGCAGAGGAACAGTGAGACTGACCGAGAGTATTTGACTCGGTGGAGCACGATCCGCAATTCCTGTGAAGGGGTTGTGGAGGCCCAAGCCATTTCATGGTTTGCGCAGGGATGCCGACATGGCTCCATGCTTTGGCAGAAACTGCAGAGGGAGATGCCGGCCACCTTGGCCGAGACAATGAAAATCGCCGACAGCTATGCTCTCGGTGACCCAATGCAACCTCAGCTGGACTCGGTGGAACCGAGTAGGAGGAACCCGGGGAACAATAGGTCCGGGTCGGGCAGGAACAATGACCGTCAGGATTTCGGGCAGAAGAGAAGGAAGCCCGATTTTTACTACGCCTCGCAGCAGATAGCGGCGGTAACCGGGGAACAAGGCAATACCGGTAGCAATCAGCGGCAGAAGACGGATGGTCAGGGTTGGGCAGAGGTGAAGAAAACTTGGGCCGAGCAGAGGAAGCCCTTGACGTATGAGGACATGCTGGACAAGCCCTGCTGCTATCACACTTTCGAGCCCAACCGACCAGCCAACCACACAACTCGGCAGTGTAGCTGGTACCAGCGCATGCGGCGAGAGGGTGCTCCAGGGGGATCTCTAGTAACTGCCCCTGAAAAGCCGGCAGCTCCAAGACCTCCGGCACCAGTAAGTGGGGCCAATGCTGTCCGGATAAACCCACCAGTGCGGAGGCGACGACCGGCCAGGCCGGTAAATGTGGTGAACATCCGGGGTAACAACAATGCCGGTCCTAGCAACCAGGGCGGTTACCCGCAGGGTGACTATCAGGAAGCTCATCAGAGCTATGTGGTCTTTGTGACCGAGCCCACTGACAAGAAAAGCCAGCGCCAGCGCGCTCTAGAGGTGAACGCCGTCATGCCGGCGGTACCCAAGTTTATGCACTGGTCCGAGATAGAGATCAGCTGGAGTCGGAAGGATCACCCCCGGGTTATGCCTAAGCCGGGAGGGTACGCCTTGGTGGTGGACCCGACATTCATCGGGCCGAGTATCAACGTCCGGTTCAGCAGAGTCCTGGTTGACAATGGCAGTGCCATTAACATCATGTACAAGGACACAATGCTTAAGTTGGGAGTGTCCCTGAACACGCTGCTGCCGACCAACACAACCTTCCACGGCATTGTACCGGGCGTTTCGTGTTCACCTATGGGCAAGATCTGGGTAGATGTGCTGTTCGGAACCCGGGAGAACTGCCGGACCGAAAGTCTTGAGTTTGAGGTGGTGGACTTGGAGAGCCCATACCATGCCCTGATTGGTCGACCTGCTCTGGCCAAGTTCATGATATCCACTCACATGGGCTATCTGAAAATGAAAATGCCAGGTCCGAATGGCATAATCACTATCGCTGGGGACTACAAGCGCTCTATCGAGTGTGCCACTGCCGGCTCGTGCTTGGCCGAGTCATTGGTCATAGCCGAGGAGAAAACGAGGATCCAGCAAGTGGTGACGCTGGCCCAAGCCTCCCAACTCGGTGTATCTGAGATGGCGAACCCGGAGCAGCATGCTTCCTTCCAGCCGCCCAAGGAGACCAAGAAGGTCGTGGTGGACCCGGCTAACCCAGAGCACCGGGTGATCATCGGCACCAGCCTGGGTAGCAAATAGGAAGGCGAGCTCACCGACTTCCTCCGTGAGAATCGGGATGTCTTTGCTTGGTCGAATGACGACCTTCAAGGAGTTCCGAGGGAGTTGGCTGAGCACTCGTTATTTGTGAGGCCGGATGCAAAGCCGGTGAAGCAACCGACAAGACGTCTCTCGGACGAGAGAAAAGCTGCAATCATGGAGCATCTAGCCGTACTGCTTGCGGCTGGATTTGTGATGGAAGTACTGCACCCGGACTGGTTGTCTAACCCGGTCCTGGTAGAGAAGAAGAAGGATGAGCCTTTCCTGGCCAAGGTGTGGCGCATGTGTATCAACTTTACCAACCTCAACAAGGCATGCCCGAAAGATCCTTTCCCGCTCCCCCGGATAGATCAAGTGATCGACTCCACTGCCGGGTGTGAGCTTTTGTCTTTTGTAGATGCGTATTCTGGTTTTCACCAGATACCTTTGAACCCAGCTGATCAATTAAAGACTGCTTTTATTACCCCGTACGGGGCTTATTGCTATCGTGTCATGACCTTCGGGTTGAGGAATGCCGGTGCCACTTATCAAAGGTGCATGCAGAAATGCTTGCATGAGCAAATAGGTCGAAATGCAGAGGTGTATGTCGACGACATAGTCATAAAAACTAAAGAAAAACTGACTCTGATCGATGATCTGAGAGAAACATTCGTTAACTTAAGAAAGTTCCGAATGAAACTTAACCCGGATAAATGCACCTTCGGTGTGCCGGCCGGAAAATTACTCGGTTTCCTGGTGTCTAGCCGGGGTATAGAGGTTAACCCGGGCAAGATCCGAGCTATCGAGAGCATGAAATTGCCAACTCGCCTTAAGGATGTACAAAAATTCACCGGATGTCTGGCATCCCTGAGTAGGTTTGTGAGTCGGTTAGGAGAGAAAGCCTTGCCTTTGTATCAGCTCATGAAAAAGAGTAAAACCTTTGTGTGGACACCGCAAGCAGACGCAGCTTTTAACGACCTAAAAAAGACGCTCTCAAATGCACTGGTGTTGGCATCTCCCTTACCCAAGGAGCCGATGTTGCTCTATATCGCGGCTACCAACCGAGTTGTAAGCGTGGTGATGGTGGTTGAAAGAGAAGAAGGTGAAAAGGTGGTGCAGAGGCCCGTATACTATCTGAGTGAGGTGCTCTCCCTCTCCAAGCAGAATTACCCACACTACCAAAAGATGGCTTATGGCGTATACCTGGCGGTTACCAAGTTAAAGCACTACTTTCAAGAGCATCCGGTTACAGTGGTGAGCGAGGCTCCCTTGTCCGAGATAATCGGATGCAAAGATGCCAGTGGCCGAGTTGCCAAGTGGGCCATCCAGTTATCCCCGTACGCCCCGACTTACGAAAGGAGGGACGTCATTAAGTCGCAGGCGCTGCCGGACTTCTTGGTGGATTGGGCCGAGATGCAATATGAGCCTCCCCCGCCTGACTTCAATTTCTGGAAGATGCACTTTGATGGGTCCAAGGCAAAAATTGGGTTGGGTGCCGGAGTGGTCCTCACCTCCCCGAAGCAAGATGTACTGAAATATGTGCTCCAGATTCATTTCTCGGCATCCAATAACGTGGCTGAATATGAGGCACTTGTGCACGGCCTCAATGTCGCCAGGGAGGTTGGCATCCGGCGAATAGAATGTTACGGTGACTCAGATTTGGTGGTGCAGCAGGTGTCGGGAAATTGGGACGCCTTGGACGCTAACATGGCGTCATATCGGTTCCATGTGCAGAAAATCTCCGGGTTTTTTGAAGGATGCGAGTTCAAGCACATACCCAGGGGAGAGAATGAGGCTGCGGATGTATTGTCCAAGCTGGGGTCTTCACGGGACGCGATCCCACCCGGCATAGCTTTGGAACACTTAAAGAAGCCGTCGATCAAGCCATCACCCGAGTCGGAGTCCATATTTATCCCGAAGAGCTCGGAGGCAGAAGTCGTGCCCATGGAGGTTGATGTCGGGAGCATTTGGCTAAACCCGGGAACTGTACAAGGTATGTCGGCAGAAGTGATGTCAGCCGAGCCTATGGAAATAGATGCCCCAGTCTTCCCTGTGAGGCCGGTACCGGAATGGGCGCAGCCCATCAGGGCATATGTTGTGTATGGGACCCTGCCGGAGAATGAAGTGGAAGGTCGGCAGGTGGTAAGAAGGGCCAAGGCTTACACGGTGATCAATCAAGAGCTGTATAAGAGAAGTGTCACTGAAGTGCTGCAGCGTTGCGTTGACTCGGAGGAGGGGCAAGCGATGCTGCTCGAGATACATCAAGGTGAATGCGGTCACCATGCTTCCTCAAGGGCACTGGTAGCAAAGGTCTTCCGGCACGGATTTTATTGGCCTTCGGCTCTGCAGCAGGCAGAGGATATTGTCCGGAAATGTGGAGGTTGCCAGAGGTTTGCACACAGAATACACATGCCGGCGGCAGCGCTAAAAACTATCCCCATCACATGGCCGTTTGCTGTATGGTGCTTGGATATGGTGGGTCCGTTCAAGCCGGCGCGAGGTAACATGACTCATATACTAGTCATGGTAGACAAGTTCACCAAATGGATCGAGGTGAAGCCGATTCGGAAATGTGATGGAGCTACAGCCGTCTCATCTTTGAAGGATATTATACTGAGATATGGTTACCCGCACAGCATTATCACGGACAATGGCACCAACTTTGCAGTAGGGGAGTTTGCTCGGTTCTGTGCGGAGAAGAGAATCCGGCTTGATGTGGCCTCGGTGGCACACCCAGAGGCAAACGGGCAAGTTGAGAGAGCCAACGCATTGGTGCTGGCCGGCATAAAGGCCCGGTTGATAGAACCACTCCTGCGGACTCCGGGATGCTGGATAGAGGAAATATCGGCGGTGCTATGGGGTCTCCGGACCACACCCAACAGATCCACCGGGTACACACCATTCTTTATGGTATATGGTGCTGAGGCAGTGTTGCCAACCGACATACAGTATGACTCGCCCAGGGTGGCGATGTTTACAGAAACCGAGGCAAGAGAAGCCCGAGAGAATGATGTCGACTTGCTTGAAGAAGCAAGAGAATTGGCCCTATCTCGGTCGGCAATATAACAGCAAAACCTCCGACGCTATCATAGCCGGAAGATACACCCCCGGGTGTTCAGAGAAGGAGATCTGGTGTTAAGGCTGATACAGCGCACTGCCGGCATGCACAAGTTATCCCCTCCGTGGGAAGGACCTTTTGTGGTGAGCAAAGCCCTGCACAATGACTCATATTATCTTATAGATGCGCAGGTAGCTAGAAAAGGTGTAATGGATAGAGCCGGCGAGGAAACCAAACGACCGTGGAATGTAGCCCTACTTCGTCCCTTTTTCGCATAAAAGGCACAGTGTATGTATCTCGGTCCCTTTTGAATGAAATGACGGTACCCAAGAATGAATCTCGGGGACTGCCTTATCTGCATGATTGTTCTTTTCTTATGTCTTTGGCATGTCGGCACCCCGGGATGAACTCGGGGACTGCCAGATCTTTATCTATGTTTGTAGTTCGGTTATTCCTTCGTTACCTGCATGCCGGCGTCTCGAGGTGAAACTCGGGGACTGCCGTGTTTGTTTCGTACCTGTTGTCCACGTGCCGAATGAATTTTCAACCTTGTTTCAAAGTTAAGTAATGTATGCTATGTGAAATGATCTTGTGACTCGACTGACGGATGCCCAAAGTGGTAGTCAAGAGCAAAGATAGTGGAAGGTGGTAAACACAAAAACGAACTCGGGGACTCGGTGTAAAAGCAATTCGGCACGTGTTGTGTACTAACCCTGTATTTTAGTTATTCTTCCGTTATGTCGGATACCTTTGAACCTAAATCCGGGCGTTTTCTAGTACCGTATGCTATAGTCGTGATTTTGTGACTCGACTGTCGAACGCCTGTATGATAGACAAGAGCAAAAATCACCAAGTATAGTAAACGAGAAAGTAAACTCGGGGACTCAGTGTAAAGTGATCCGACATGGCTAGATGCTTGTTCAATTCAATAAGCCAGATAGCAGAGTATTTTACTTAAAAATTGTATATATTACATATGCACCCGGCATTCCGGGGATCTAATGAATTTGCCTAAGCGTTTTCGGCAGCAGGAGTAGAAGTCGGTGTAGAGGCAGCAGCAGCAGCAGTCGTGGTGTCGGGGGTGGCCGACTGGAGGACAGCGGTTGCTTCCGGACCAGTGTCGGCGGCAGGTGGTGTAGCCACGGTGGCGGTAGGCTCTTCGAGGCTGGTGGCCGCAGTCCCAGACTTAGGGGTAGGCTCGGCGGACTCGGGGACTCCCGCCTCAGCGTCCGCTCCGGTGTGTTCGTCCGGGTTGGCCTCCTCCTCCTCTGGCTCCTCTTCGGCGTCGCCGGCATCGGAGTCAGACTCGTCATCATCCGGATAAACAGGGCCAGGGACAAACTCGTGCGGACGCGAGTATTGGGCCATATAGTCGGCAGATTCTTGGCGGCGCTGAACTTTGGCCGGATCTGTGGTCCACACCGAGTTTTCGCGCTGCGTCTTGACGTGGTCCAGGTCAATCTCTTCATACCAAGATAATATGAAGGACAGGGCCTGATCCGCCCCGGCGCGGGCAGCAGAGGACCTCCATTCCCGGAGTCTTAGCTCGGCTTTCCTCAGCTCCTCGGCCAGCTCGGGAACGTTCTTGGGAGGCTCGATGCCGGGCCACAGCTGCCGGAAGACCGAGATACCGGCGTCGAGCAGGCCTACGCCGATGCTCTTCAGAGGAACAAGACGCGCATTGAGGGCAATCAGATGGTCCTCAACGTCCCACTCGGTCGAGATGAGACCGAGGTGCGCTCTCTTACCCCGGGCTTTGCTAACAGCCTGGACAGCGGCATGTTGCGAATGCGAGAAGAATTCTGAAGCAAAAAGCGCTATTGTCGAGTTAGAAGGCAAGCCGGCAATAACGGAGTAATGTTGAAAACCCAATAAGCAAGAAGGGGGGAGACTCACTGTCCATTTGGCCGTTGATCCGCTGCAACTCGGCCAGCCAGGTGTTGCATTTGGCCGTGAGGACGGACAGTTTGTTCTCGGCCAGGCTGGCGCGAGATTGGAGGTCCGTCACGAGAGTCTCCTGCGCCTCCGTCACCTCGTTCATAACCTTGGTCATCTCGGCCTGCTCTTGCTGTGACTTCGCGAGTTCTTGGCGAAGCCGGGCTACCTCGGCCTGCTCTTTCTCGAGCGCAGTCCGGTGTGCAGCCGCAACCTGGGCCTCCTTTTCAGCTGACGAGGTCGGCATGTCGCGGATGTCAGGAGAAGAAATAAGAAGAGGGAAAGTATGACGGTAGAATGGAAAGAGTACCTTGTGCCGCCTCAAGGGTCTTGTACTTCTTCCGGAGGCCGCTGTGCTTGACGAGCAGTTTTTGGAACAACCTGCTCCGCTCCTTGTTGCAAGCCAGAAATGGGGTTACGCGTTAACTCAGTTCTAAGAAGATTCCCGCCGAGTAATCTTCACTCGGTCGATGTTCGATTACTCCACACGAATCTCGGGGACTAGTGGGGGTGAATAATTAAGAGACTTACCTCAGCGTCCCGGGTCATCCGGAGAACTGCGCACTGAAGAGAGTGCAAAGATTGGGCAATTTTCCCGGGTCCGGCAGGATGTCGGGCGTTCGGGTCGGAGGAGGATACCTCGCTGGTGTCGGCAGCATTCCAGTCCATGTTGAACTGCTCCAGCGAACCTGAACAGTCATCACCCAGGATGAGCAACTCGGCAGCAGGCGGAGCTTGGGCAGCAGTGGCCTCTAGCGTCCGCAGCGCAGCTGTCTTGACGGCCACGCGAGGAGGGGCACCACTAGGATTTTGCCCGGAGGAACCTCACCTCTTTTCTGACTCGTGGTCCCGTCATGCTTGCCCGAGGCGGCCGACCCGGTTGGTGTGGTGATCCCCTTGGAGGTGGTAGTGTCCGAGGTCGGCGGGCGCCTCTGTTGCTGAGTGCGGACAGGTGGAGGTTGCTGTTGCTGTCCTTGCGGTTGTTGTTGCTGGTGTGACTGCGACTGTTGGTGTGGCCGTTGCTGCGATTGTTGCTGCTGCAGAGGGCGCTGTGTCGGCGGCTGACGGACCCCTCCCGAGTGGGGTGGGGGTGACGCGGTCTGGGGTCGCCCCGCTGCGTCGGTGGCAGCGTCCCCACCGGATCCGACGTCCCTGTCGGAGGTCCCTTTGTCTCTCCCGGCCGTGGCGCTGCCACTCAGCGGTGGTGTCGTAGCCCGGCTCTTGCGGGTCGGAGAGCCTTCCGCGCGAGTCGACCCGGCCTCCTCGGTATCTTTCCGACCTTGGGGCCCGGTCGGATTCAGCTTCAGGGGGGCACTGTTTCAGGACAATGGTATGTTAACTCGGACGGTACTATCAGAGAAGTCGAAATAGCAGGGCAAGTGGTCTCGAGAAATCGGCTTACCCGGTGGAGGTCGGAGGACCTTTCTTCTTCTTGGGCGGCTTGGTTGCCGGCTTCTTACCGGTCTTGGCTCTCTTGGCGCCAGCCTCATCGCCACCGGTATCCGACATACCGGTGCCAGCTCGCTTGCGGGTCTCGGCTCGCTTGCTGGAAGTAGCGGTTGTCGAAGGCGCTGGGGGCGCGAAGTTGAGAGGAGTAGCGTCAATAACGTCTATGATTCGACACTCATCCTCGTCGTCATCCGACCACTCGTTGATTGGAACGGGTGCACGAGGCTTACCCGGGGCAGGGGCGCGAGCCAGGGGAATGGATAAGTGATCTTTGTCATCCGGGTCCTCGCTTGGTAAAATTTCCGGGATGGGAATGTCCGGATGCCACTCCCCCGCGGCATGGATCTGGTCTTCAAGGAGCTGCCGGGCGAACCTCTGCGAGAGAACAAAAGATACATGTGAGTACAGAGATGGTTGTAACCTGAGTTTGTCGGGGAATTGCTTAAGTCGGTCAAGTGAACCAGCTTACTTTTGGAGGAGGACGAGAGCGTGTGTGGGGCTTCATCCCCCAGGCCCAGGTGGCTGGGTCCATCTCGGCCTGGGCAATAGCCTGGACCCGCCGGTATACTTGCTCCTGGGTGAGCGTGAAGATACTAACCCGTGTTGGGTCATATCTGCCACTCATGTGGCAAATCTTGTGAACCCGGGCCTGGAGAGGGCAAACCCGGTGGCTGACGAAGGTGCATAGGAGATCCTCGGCTGTGAGCTTGTCTTTGATCGAAAGGAGATACTCGTGAATCTCGTTGACCTCCGAGTCCAGCGTCTTCGGGTCAGAACTCCAGTGAAGCTGGGCAGTGGGGGGGGGGGGGGGCGATATTGAACTCGGGGAGGTTGACGAAGTCGGCCCCCTCCTCCTTGTCACCTTCAACCGAGTCGGGGTTCCTCACATAGAAGAAACTCCGTTGCCATTTGCGGCAGGACTCTAGGCCCGAGATCCGGGGGAAGTCGGACTCCCTCCGAGGAACCACGATGGCGGCCCCACAAGCAGTCATCTCCTTCTCCTTGACGCCTTTGTTGGGGATGCTCTGCTTCCGTAGTTGGAAGTATTTGGCCCAGAGCTTGACCACCGGCCAGAGGCCGAGGTATCCCTCCGAGAAAGACACGAAGGCGGAGAGAAGTGTGATGGCGTTAGCCGGAAGATGGTGGGGTTGCAGACCGTAGTAGTCAAGGAAGGAGCGGAAGAAGGGGCTTGCTGGGAGGGCAAAGCCACGCTCGAAATGCGTGACGAAGACTACCCGCTCCCCGGGTTGGATTCGGGGTTCGTTCTCACACTCGGGAAGTCGGCAGAGGACCGCCTCCGGGATGCGATGAGTTTGGCGTAGCCAGTCGATATCGTCCTGGCACGCGTCGGAGCCTTCCCATCCTCCCCGGACTCCCTCGGTACCCATGTCGGTGTTCTCAGAAGACATGTCGGAGCTGGCCTGCAGCATAAGGAGTATGGTAAGTCGGGGGCACCAAGAGGAGACATGCAGTAAGTCGGGGCATCCCGGCAATAAACAGAATCTACGCCCGAGATGCAAGAAGGAAGATCTACCAATGCTGAATAAAAGGACGATAAAGGAAATCTATTCGAAAGAACCCTAGCAATGGTACGGGAGTGTGAAGTGGAATCTACCGTTAGACATGGGAAGAGAAGAGTCAATAGGGGCCTTGACAAGAGCAACTACGAAGATCTACGCGGAGATGCAGTGCCCCATAGTGCGTTCTAGGGAAGAACAGGGGAAGAACTACAGCGGCCGAGCTACGGATGATCTAGCCAGAGTCGAGGAGGAACTCACCGGAGAAGGTGGAGGCGCGGCGCGGGAGGTTCTCGTCCCGATGGTGGCGGGATGATTTCCGGTCGTCGGCGTCGAGGTCTCCGGCGTGCGCAGCGAGCTTGCGGCGGCAGTTCGTTCGCGGGCGCGCAGGGAGCAGTTGAGAGGAAGAAGATGATGCGAGAGGGAAGATGAAAACCCCTCCCCTCCGTATTTAAGAGGGGAGGTGGCGAGGCAGTTGCCAATTTTTTCCCGCCCGTTGGTTTCAAGCAGGTAGTGGGATCGTGCTTGCGGCGGTTCGCATAGATGGGGCGGTTATGGCCGCACGATCGGCCGCACCGCGGGGCACAGAATGGGAACCGTCGGGCGCGGATCTAGTGCGGTTACCAGCCCGGAGATCGAGGAGGCGTCTGGGGGTCAGAACCGCTCGAGTGCCTGGTGGATGGGACTTATGGTGGGGCCCATGCGGCGCGTTGGTGACGGTTTGTCAGGCCGCGTGGCATAATGCGCGGGATGGTGCAGCAGATCACTGGCACGTATCGGGAGAAGATCTGAGAAAAAGATTTGTTGAGGTCGGAGGAACCAGAACAAGAACCGAAGATAACTGAAGGCCCAGTGTCAAACCAAGATGGTCATGTTGGATGATTTTACAGTGTGTCGGAGTAGGCATGCCGGGATTTTCTTGTCGGGCCGGCATGGTGATGTCGGACCGGCTGTATGGCAACCGGCGTAAGAAGCTCGGTGTGATTGGTCAGCCCGACATAGCAATGTCGGCGGCTGATGCCAGGCAGTTGTTTTGTTAAAACTGATGCAGCCCTTCATCCGAGGCTGCAGGGCTACACCAGTTTCGGGGACTAGTGTCGGGGGGCTACCCCCGGGTAGGGTAAAGGCGAGGGTAAGATACTCGTGTTTACAATGGTAACTATCCCTTGCCTGGCGCCAAAGGTCATATGACTCTTCGAGAGATAAAGGGACGCCCTTTGGAGGAAGCAGGGGCCAGGCTGTCTCCTCTGGTGATACTATAAATAGACCCCCAGCCCCTCACTCTCATTCAGGCAGAGGCAGAGATTTCTCCTAAGAACCAGCTTCTCGAAGATGTCTTTGGGAGCGAGCCTAAGACATCTTCGAGCGGCTGGGCCTAGGGGCATTCTCTTGTGCAACACCTGGAATAGGTTTGGATGAGCGGGGTCCAGGGTGGACCGAGTTGTATGCTCGGTCGGCTTAAGCTTACGTCGGGAGTAGCGAGCCTATTCTAACCGACATCACCATGTCCGAGATCTTTATTTATATGTGATGTGCAGGAAGGAGAATCCGACATACATGTTCGGGCCGGGTGAGGTATGTCGGAGGTCCAGGCACGGCATAGCCTTGCCGGCGTACGGAGAGAAGCCCGGTATACTTGTGCCGGGATAGGAGGATGTGTCCGACATATCCTATGTCGGGCAACAAGTCAAGGGCAAGTACGAATGCAGGACCCTGACCCGTCTGACACGGAAGTAAGGTCACCTCCCGTCTGACACGGGCGCGGGACAAAAGGCACAAGACAAAGGAAGGAGACAAGGGTGACGTGACTATACCACTGTACTGGCAACTGACTGACAGGAGACAAGGCATGGAGAAGGCACGTCCTGTCTCTGACAGGGGAAGCATCATCACCTAGGCCGGCGGCGGCTACGGCAAGAGGCATCATGGCCTACCTCGACCTATGTCGGATAGCCCGGCGGCTAGGTCGTGGTAGAGTTGTCGACATTACCGTTGGACGGGGGCTGTTGTCCGGGGGGGCCCGGAGGAATTAGGGTTCCCGGACAACTCGGCGGGACCTCTATAAATAGCGCCATACCTCCTCCTGTGAGAGAGAGACCAACCAGAGAGCCAAAACTATAGTCTCATTCACAGCTAGAGCATTTACTCCTCCTTCCTTAGTAGTTCATCCTTGTTCTTGAGTTCATCCTAAAGAGAGAGGCAAAACAGCTCAAGGAGCACCTTTGTAGATCTTGTGTGACACATATAGAGAGGAGCAAGGCAGGAGTAGGGGTGTTACCTCCTCGCGAGGGCCCCGAACCTGGGTACATCGTGTGTGTTTGTGGTTGCTTGAGGTTTTGTGTGTGTTCTTCGTGTGTTCTCGCGGTTTTCTCCCTTGCTTAAGTCGGTTTGGGTGTTTCCGTGCCATCCTTCGTGTGAGCTCCTTAGCTCGCTAGCCCTCCCCGGATCCACCAGCGTCCATCGGCCCCACACATTTAGCCATCCTATGGCATCTGCCGTGACACCACCACGACATGGGGTTTGAACTCTGGTGGGTGGAGGTACAACCACCCTCCTAACCATCTTGCCACAAGCAAGTTCTCAGCCATGCAAAGGTCTGATAGGAATATCATCAACTTGGCTCCCCTGGCCAGCGTATATCGGTAGATATTCTTGTACCTTGAGATTAGAAGGCAAAATATCCGTGGCTGACGTGGCATGCTGACATAGGCAATATGTATACATAAAGGTCAGTTCTGTTAGCCTTTAATCTTGATTCATGTATCTGCATATTTAGTTTGAGTTTTACATGTTAGGTGTATCCATGTAGTAGCTGTATGCGGTCAAGTTAGACGGCGAGTATGTTGAAGGTGAGAAGTCCATGCTGCCGTGCGATGTGGCGAGCACGACGAGATTACGATGGTGTCGTGCGATCAGTGGCGGATCCGCTCCTATCTTGCCGGGTGCACAGGACACCGGGTAAACCGAAAATTCTATGTAAAATGGCATTTTTTCACCATATATGCACCCCCTAAAAATAATTTGTATGTGTTGTGGCATCCTTTCTGCATCCTGGTTCCATATGTTGTAGCTCCGCCACTGCGTGTGATACGGCGCCGCCGCGAGAAGCGGCAAGAAGCGACGGCGGCTGGAGCAAGATGAGCTACAGTACTGCATGATGAAGTTGTTGCCGAGTTAGTCGGTGATCAGTCCGGTTAGTTCATGCATAGTTAGTTAGCAAGCCGTGTGGTCTTCGTGGAGTGATTTCAGGAGGTGTAGATCGATAAGTTAGTTTGCATGCACCGGTAGAATAGGCAGTGGAGTTAGTGGCGTGAGTGGGCGAGTGTGCCGTGCGGCCGTGCGCTGAATGAGTCTATTGAAGCATTGTAGTCTTTTTTTTTAGATAAAGGGTTTTATTAATTAAAGTTTGAGTATTACACATGTGTGGGGACCCCAGACTAGCTGTCTGAAATACCCGATTATGCTTACCACAACGATCCCGTGATCAGTCTGTCGTTGCACATAATTCGAACTGAATACCATAGTTATCATCCATTACAAGTCGAATAAAAGTCTTACATAAACGGTCTTTTAGACCAAGTCTTACATAGGTGCCTTCATGGGCCACACCAAAATATCCCGCGGAAGCTAAGGCGAAGTAAACCTCAAACTCTAACGATAACCCAACAGGCAGCTGACGAATGGAGATCCTTAGTTCGCATAGAAGTCGCCATACTCCTCCTCGGCGTAGTGCTCCTCGAAGTCTGGCTAAGACAATAGCCAGGGACGAAACCAATATGAGTACATTTGAATGTACTCGCAAACTACCCCAACATGAGTATACACTAGTTACATTTTTAGTTCAAATTTTCTTTAAGACATCTCTATATCTTTGTTAAAAAGAGGTAAGAAGGATATTATAACTATCTTAAGAGAAAACATCATTTTGTCTGTTTCTTCAAAACTCCTCCTTTTCTGACCATGGCTCACCATAGTCCATTTTCCTCCAACAACCTCATACCAACTCATTGGTACAGTTGTATACAACAATTTCCACTTCATTTTCATTTTCGAAACTCTACTCTTTTATAAAACTTGCACATGGTCTTAGGGCAGCCTCCCAACTGTCCATATCCGAGGACTCGGCTATTCGAATAGTTTGAAATCCCTCTGCAGTGGTAGCACGCTTTTAGCCCACACTCATCCGGTAACTCATCGTGTCAGCCACGTCCCGCCATACAAGGTGTATGCGAAGTTGAGTCACCGACCATAGCCTCTCATTTACTCATGCTAGTATAGGATCCTTCCCAGATGATATTTCCACCACACTTAACCCAGACCATCGGAATCTAAGTGTGAGGACTCATAGTTTTGTCCGGCGGTCTATTAAACCTTCTATCCTCCCCACCAACATGTGTGAGGACCCGGGTCAGGGGGTAGGTCCTCGGACCATCCCCTCATGCATAACGGAGTTATCTCCGTCGATGAGGTATCCCATACTAATAAGAGCAAACTACATGACTAAGCCCCGTTCCCATAATGGGGTAAATGTGGTCGCACAGGGTAAGATTGGTCGTCATAGTACTAGGACACTGTGCATTTTTCTTAAACATCACCTCTTTCCATTTTTTCATTCCAACACGGATATCCCGGTATTTCACATCCACATAAGTACTTCAAAGGAGTTTTGAGTAAACGATATTTGTCCCATCCTATAGTTTGATATACACTACCTTATATATATCTATCTTGGTGGCAAAATAATATACATATACTTTTGAAAGGGGTTTTGTAAATCTTGCTTAGAGTAAATCATGGTATGAAAGTAGATGCATATATTTGGGGTGCAAGCTCAGAGAGTAGCTTGCCTTGCTCGGCAAAGTGACTCTGGTCTTGTTCTTCGGGTTCAGCAAATTCTCCCTCCTCGATAATTCTGGCAACACTCTCGTCTAATGAATATACCAGCAATGCAAGCAATCACTAAACTACTCAAGCATTGGTCACAACACAACAATCATAAGCATCACACAAAGCTACTGCATTCTCAAAGCAACACAAGTATTTTTACTTTAATTGGATTTATAATTATTTATTTGGATTTCAATTAAGGCAGAGTTTAGTATAACATGTTTAATTACACAACTTGAGTTCTGTTTGTCACAAAAATATAAACTAAAATTCTATAGAAAGCTACTGATGTGTAGAAGACAACACAATTGGATTTGAATTGATTTGAGTTATCAAATTTCCTACACATTTTATTTGGTTCAGAAGCTAAATAATCAAGTTTAAGCTACAAGTCCAGTTCTGTATAGCTAACAATTAAATCCCTTTATGGGTAAGTGACCAGGCCTAAATGTGATCTAACAAAATTGGTTCTAACTCATTTGGGTTAACCATTAAACATATTTAATTATTTGAGTCCAGAGGGGTTTTTATTTAAGTCCACAATTAATATTCCTTAATTAATTTTACCAAAATTAGAGAAGCTACTACATTACACTACCAAGCTAACAAAATTGGTTTGGTATCATTTGGACTAATAGTTTACCAGAAACAAACAAGTTTAGATTTTAAACTTTCTGTGGTATTTTTAATAATGCATTTTTGTTATTTATCTAAATGAATTCAACCCACTTGGGTTTGCTAGATAATTTCGTAAGTTATCCATAGCAGTTGAGTTTGATTTATTTGGATTCCTAAATCTCGAGATATTAAATTTGGAAGTTGGGTTCAGTACTGACTTCTCAGAGGAGATTTAAATTCGAATTATAATTCTCTCTGGATAATGTTGAGAATTCTGACGCGTGGGGTCCACTCGTCAGTGACTCAACAAAACGGTACGCGCGCGAGAGAAATGTTTAAAATTATGACATGTGGGGTCCAGTGGTCAGTGTCTTAACACGCGAAACGGTACGCTGCCATTGATCAAAGATCCAACGGCTTAGGATCGAGTACACCGGCGACGACCCAGAACGGGCGGTGCCGTGGCTCCGGCGACGGCGAAGAGCACGGGTTGCTCACCTAGGGGGCTCGGGAGGTCGCGGAGACGACGCAGATCGACGGCGGCGGCGTGGGGAAGCTGGCTGGAGGAGCGGCACGAGCTGGGGCGGCTCCAATCGACGGCGGCGATCTCCGGTCCTTCCGCGGCGTGTCGCGGATGTCGGCGAGGTCCTGGCGACGGGCCTGTGCACGAGTCACAGATAAAAAGGGGCGGGTGAGTGCGGTGAAGGTGAGGGAACACGCTACGGGGCAGAGAGGGAAGAATAGGGCAGAGCCGCGCTGCGGCCATGTCCGACCTCAACAGCGGCAATGCGGCAGCGGTGCCCGCCCTCCTGGCGGTGCTCGGAGAAATTGGAGTGGGGGAAAGGTCGAGGGAGTGGTGTGGAGTGCAGAGAGGGTTCGGGAGGGGGGGGGGGGGGTTTATAGCGCCGGGATCGACGAATTCGTGGACGGGGCGCGAACACGTCCACGGTGCACCGGCAGGAGCTCTTGCTCGAATTCGAGGCCGGCGTGCGAGGGGCGTGGCAATGCGAGGTGGTGCGGGGTCCGGGCATGTTCTAGAGGGACTGGGGTGGAGCGGCGCGTGTCGAGGTGCAGCGAGGGGGTCCAATTTGGCCGGCGATGGTCGAGCTATTCCACGGCGGCATCGGGGGATAAGGGCGACGTTGGGCAACGGAAATCACTTGAGCGGCTGTAGAGGCGATGAGCGTGGACGAACACGGGCCAAGGGAGAGGCCAGGGGGGCCGGGGACGGCGTCGAACAGCGCGAGGGCGACAGGTGTTCGACAGTGTTCTGCGGGAGAGAGGTAGGCGATGGTCATTTTGCAGAAAACCCCCTGCTTTCTTTTCTTCTGTTTTCCCTTTTTAGTCCAGTAGCTTTTCTAGGATTTATTTGGGGCACTTAAACATTTTAGAAAAATTTGCAAATAATTGTGGGGTCCTCCCATAACATGTAGAAGTTCCACAAAAATTGGCTTTGCAAAATAAAATGTTTTGCATCATTTTCTTTCATAAGGTTTAAGTTATGGTATTTTGTTTTATTTCAATTTTATTTACTTTTGAATTTTAAAATAGGTGTAAAATATTATTTGAGAGAGATAAGTAGTAAGAATTCAAATGAGGGGTTTCATATACCACTCCCCTGAATTTTGTTTGAAAAGAAATCAAATTCTCACTTTGACAACTTGTTTGACATACTTGTCACTTTGGTTTCTCTTATTGCATTTTGCTTTTGTTCCTTTTATTTCACATCATTACACATATATTAACAAGCACAAGCAACAACTCAAGCAACAAGAATTAAGATCATAAGCAACAAGCATATTAAACATAGCAAAAAGTTTTTGTTGGCCCACATTTTGGTATAATAATACTTGTTATTACTTTTGGGATGTTACAACATGGCTTCTGCATATCAATGCAAACAACCGTAATCCAAGAGTCAAATAAAAAGAGTATGAAGCACTAGACGAATTACAATCATAAAGTGAATAAAGTAAACCGCCAGCACCGAAGATGAAAGCGAGCGCCTATGGAGGACCAATCCGGCGATCAAGCGACTATCCATGTTGGGTAAAAATATCCCTCGCCACCTCTTCGAAACGTGCACGTGCCTCCGTAAAGAGGCCTCGATGTCCCTCCTGTTGTAAGGTGGATCAGGAACGGAGAATACTTGTGCACCGGTAGAGTACCTATAAACGAGAAACATCTTATCATTAAAAACATTTTCATTTCTACTAAGGCACAATGACCATATAACGGCTATCGCTCCCATCCTAATAACGGTTTTATACTTTCTATCAATACCATGTAGCCAGTTAAGTTAGACTCTATCTGGATGGCTGACCAAATAGAACGTGCGAAACTACATTCAAGGAATAAGTGTTTTATTGTCTCTTTTTGTGGACAAAACATACGCTTCGTACTTCCATGTCAGTTCCGTTTAACAAGGTTATCCTTAATTAAAATGACACCCCTACGAAGATACCACGTAAATACTTTTATTTTAAGTGGGATCTTCATTTGCCATATTTTTTTATTATCATCGACAGGCACGTCGGAATGTAGTAACACCCTATACATGGAATTCACGGAGAATTTTCCATTCTCACATAGATTTCAACGAAACTCATCGGGGACTTGTGTAAGTTGAACCAACGTCAACCGTGACAACAAGGAATTCCAAGACGTTAGTCTCGGCCCAATTAAATCTCACCTGAATGTCACATTGGGAGGAGAGCACTGCAATGGTATCCCCTTTATGACGCACAATGTTGTATAGGGCCGGATATTGATCCCGGAGGGTAGTATTACCTAACCATTTGTCCTCACATAATCTTTTGGTTAAGGGAAATGACAAGAGAGAAAATGTAGCACTTGTGGCTGCCAAAGGAGAGAGTCACAGCGAAGCTTTTGTTCTTTTCTTTGCTGTGCGTGTGAGTTTCTTCCGTGGTGTGTGCTTGTGAGACACAAGTGTGTGGTGAGAGGTAGAAGAAGAAGCGGCGCTGCGAGATGCAGCGCCATCAAGTTCGTGCGTACATGCCTTATTCTACTAAGCCTCATCGGTTACCCACAAACATCTTTAAGCGCAAGTCTTGACACTGCCCGTTGTCAATGATGGTGTTCTCAGTATGGCTTTGTACAAGGAGTGCGGTGATTCCGGTGCAGTCTTGGCGTTGGGAAGCAATTCCCAATGGAGATGACTCCTTCACGGTTAATTTCCGACCAAGGAGAACTTGCTGCGGTTTGACGGCATCGAGCTTGGGGTACCCTCACAGTCTACGAAGCTTGTGTTCAGCCAATGGAAGCCGGTGGATGTGATGCCAAAGATGGAGTTAGAACAGACTTGGGTTCATGTTACGGGTGTGCCAAATCCGCTGAGGCACTTCTGGGGTCTGTGGGCAGTCGGTTCCCTCATAGCACTAGTAGAAAAACCACCTTTCGTCCAGAGCTACCCCAGGCATTAATCCCGGTTCATATAAAAACCGGGACCAATGCCTGGCACTGGTCCCGGTTCGATTTGCCAGGGCCCCGTGGACCATTGGTCCCGGTTCGGTTGGGGACATTGGTCCCGGTTCGTGCCACGAACCGGGACCAATGCTCCAGTGCAGGACACGTGGCGTGCCGCGGAGCTTTGGTCCCGGTTCGTGGCACGAACCGGGACCAATACCCCTCCCCTGCCTATAAATAACCTCCACCCCCCCCCCCCCCCCCCTCTCTCCTCTAATTTTTTTTCTGCTTGGATGTGTGGGAAGTGGGTGCTAGTTTTTTTTTCCTTTGCTACGCACGAGATGTGTTCGATGATATGCCCGAGCCACACTTAAGTTCACACAAAATGATATCCTCGACCGAGGTTAGCAACTTTATCCTTTTCATCTGTAATTGATACAGAAATATTGCATGTGTCGATGTACGGTGGTCATTTCACTATTCAAGATGTTATTGTAATGGTATTTGATAAATTTAATTATATGATGCAGATGGATGCACGGATGCGATGGATGTACGGCGATCGACGTAGTTCCGAGTTTATTGCAGGCCTGCATAAATTTCTCGATGTGGCTGAGGCAAACAAAGTGGATAATTTTATGCCTTGTCCATGTGACAAGTGTCGGAACGTTAGGGAGTACTCTGACTCGAGAACCATTCAAGACCACGTGATTCGGAAAGGTTTCATGGCCAGCTATAATTGTTGGACCAAGCACGGAGAAAGAGGGGTTAGGATGGAAGACAATGAAGAAGAGGAGGATGATGACAACTATCCTATGTTCCCTGAAGAATGCGGTGATACTGTAATGGAAGACGTTGAAGAAGAAGGAGGTGAACATCGGGCATCAGATGAGCCCGCTGATGGTCTTGGTGGGGTCATTTCTGATGCAAAGCGAGAATGCGATACAGAAAAGGAGAAGCTAAAGTTGGAGGCCATGCTAGAGGATCACAAAAAGTTGCTGTACCCAAATTGCGAAGATGGCAGCACAAAGCTCGGTACCACACTGGAACTGCTGAAATGGAAGGCAGAGACTGGTTGTTCTGATAAGGGATTTGAGAAGTTACTGAAAATAATGAAGCCGAAGCTTCCAAAGGATAACGAATTGCCCGAGACTACATACGAAACAAAGAAGGCTATCTGCCCTCTAGGATTAGATGTGCATAAGATACAGGCATGCATTAATGACTGCATCCTGTACCGTGGTGAGAAGTACGAGAATATGGATAAATGCCCGGTATGCAATGCACTGCGGTACAAGATCAGAAAAGATGACCCTGATGATGTTGAGGGCGATGACGAGCCCACCCGGAAGAGGGTTCCTGCTAAGGTGATGTGGTATGCTCCTATAATACCACGGTTGAAACGTCTGTTCAGAAACAAAGAGCACGCCAGGTTGTTGCGATGGCACAAAGAAGAGCGTAAGAAAGACGGGAAGTTGAGACACCCCGCCGATGGGTCCCAGTGGAGAAAAATCGACAGAGAGTTCCCGACATTTTTAGATGACGCAAGGAACTTAAGATTTGGTCTAAGTACAGATGGCTTTAATCCTTTTGGGGAGCAGAGCTCCAGTCATAGCACTTGGCCCGTGACTCTATGTATCTACAACCTTCCTCCTTGGTTGTGCATGAAGCGGAAGTTCATTATGATGCCAGTGCTCATCCAAGGCCCGAAGCAACCCGGCAACAACATTGATGTGTACCTAAGGCCATTAGTTGATGAACTTTTGCAGTTGTGGTCCGTACCAGGTGTACGTGTGTGGGATGAGCACAAACAACAGGAATTTGACCTACGAGCGTTGTTGTTCGTAACCATCAATGATTGGCCTGCTCTTAGTAACATTTCAGGACAGTCAAACAAGGGATACAATGCATGCACGCACTGTTTAGATGATACTGAAAGTATACATTTGGAAAACAAGAATGTGTACCTGGGGCATCGTCGATTTCTTCCGAACGGTCATGCCGTAAGAAAGAAAGGCAAACATTTCAACGGTGAGACAGATCGCCGGAAGAAGCCTAACCTCCCTAATGGTGATGTTATATATGACATGGTCAAGGATTTAAAAGTAATCTTTGGAAAGGGTCCTGGCAGTCTATCTGTTCCGAATGACGCTGACAACCATGTACCCATATGGAAGAAGTGCTCTATATTCTGGGAGCTACCCTATTAGAAAGTCCTAGAGGTCCGGTCTTCAATCGACGTGATGCACGTGACGAAGAACCTTTGCGTGAACCTGCTAGGCTTCCTGGGCGTGTATGGGAAGACAAAAGATACACCAGAAGCACGGGAGGACCAGCAACGTATGAAAGACCCATACAACAAGCAGACGGATAAAGGGCGTCAATACTTAAGCAGCTACGCTCTTACCAAAGCAGAGAAGGAAATCTTTTTTGAATGCCTGAGCACTATTAAGGTCCCGGCTGGCTTCTCATCAAATATAAAGGGAATAATAAATATGGCAGAGAAGAAATTCCAGAACCTGAAGTCTCATGATTGCCACGTGATTATGACGCAGTTGCTTCCGGTTGCATTGAGGGGGCTTCTACCGGAAAATGTTCGAGTACCCATTGTGAAGCTATGTGCATTCCTCAATGAAATATCTCAGAAGGTCATCGATCCAGTAACTCTACCAAGTTTACATAAGGCTGTAGTCCAATGTCTTGTCAGCTTCGAGTTGGTGTTCCCCCGATCATTCTTCAATATTATGACGCATCTCCTGGTTCACCTAGTCGACGAGATTGCCATTCTCGGTCCTGTATTTCTACACAACATGTTCCCCTTCGAGAGGTTCATGGGAGTCTTGAAGAAATATGTTCATAACCGTGCTAGGCCAGAAGGAAGCATCTCAAAGGGATATGGAACAGAGGAGGTCATTGAGTTCTGTGTTGACTTTATTCCTGACCTTAAGCCGATTGGTGTTCCTGAATCGCGGCATGAGGGGAGACTGAGTGGAAAAGGCACGCTAGGAAAGAAAGCACTGATATGTAGGGACGGGCATTCTTTAACTCAAGCACACTACACAGTTCTACAAAGTTCCACCTTCGTGGCTCCGTATATCGAGGAACACAAGAATTATGTACGCTCCAAAAACCCGGGGAAGGTTGACTCCTGGATTAAAGAAAAACACATGGAGACTTTCGGCAGTTGGTTGCGATTACAGCTCATGAATGACACCACTGTCGGAGATCAGCTCTACTTGTTGGCCGTGTCACCATCTTCGACTGTATTGAATTTCCAAGGGTACGAGATAAATGGGAATACATTTTACACGATCGCCCAAGATAAAAAGAGCACCAACCAGAACAGTGGTGTCCGCTTTGATGCAACAAATGACGATGGGCAAAAGGACACATACTATGGTCGCATAGAGGAGATATGGGAACTTGACTATGGACCTACTTTTAAGGTCCCTTTGTTTCGGTGCAGTTGGGTCAACATGAATGGAGAAGGGATAAAGGTAGACCAGCTGTACGGAATGACAACAGTGGATCTCAAGAATCTTGGTTGTTACAAGAACGAACCATTCGTCCTAGCCAATGATGTGGCTCAGGTTTTCTATGTGAATGACATGTCCTCCAGACCGAAAAAAAGAAAAAATAAGCAAACGAATACATCAGACGATGAGCCAAAGCGTCACATAGTTCTTTCAGGGAAAAGAAACATCGTGGGAGTCGAGGACAAGACAGACATGTCAGCAGATTATGATAAGTTTGATGAAATTCCGCCCTTCACAGTGCAAACTGACCCAAGCATCCCGTTAAATAATGAAGATGCTCCATGGTTACGGCCGAAGCGATCATAGGCTAGGGACATACGCGAAGAAGGGTTCATGGCTTTTATGTAAATCAATGTAATGTATTAAACCTTTATGTGATGTGTAGTAATGTATTAAACCTTTATGCGACGTACCCGATCAGCGCCCCCACTTGGTATAAACACGCCCAAAACACACGGTTTCCCCGTCATACAGCCCAACGGTGGCTCGTGAGTGACTGCATATCAAATGCACCGTTGGGCTGTATGACGGGAATCCGACTGCTTTGTATACCAAAATCCGACGGTGGCTCGTGAGACGGCAGATCGGCCTTCGATCCAAACAGCGGCAAGACGTCTCTGATGATCTGCAACCGTCCTAACAAGTGTTGGAGATGTTGCTAATCATCAGAGATCCTTGCCGCTGCTTGGATCCGACCGAGGGGAGGGTTCACCTTCAGCCTCCGCTGAAGGAACTCCTGCCTCTCAGAAATCTTGCTCTCTGCTACCCGTGTACTGCCAAAATGAACTACAATGAGTAGACACTGAGTGCTGAACATGTCCGGGAGGGGGCTATATATAGGGTACGTGTGCTTCTTTAGTCCCGGTTGGTAACACACCCTAATCCAACGTCTCACAATCCCTCAAAAGAAACACACCCCTGATCCAACGTCTCACAAGCGCTTGGAAGAAACACACGATCCGTGTGCTTCTTCCTTATTGGTGGGATTCCCTTTAGTCCCGGGTGGTGGCTCACAGAGTGATCCAACAGCTCACAAGCCCTCAAAAGAAACACACCCCTGATCCAACGGCTCACAAGCGCTCGAAAGAAACACACGATCCGTGTGCTTCTTCCTTATTGGTGGGATTCTCACTATATATATGTAGTCATGGCCTCCATTGGCATAGCACATCTAAACTCATATCTGCAACCTCATCACTCTCACCGTACCCACTCTAACCTACTCGGAGGCGGAGGCGCTTTCCGCCTCGAACTACCCCTGCCCGCCCGGCTACGACGTCCCCGCCGGCTAGAGGCTGAGCACCGGAGGCGTGCCGGTCCCTCCTATCCCTCAAGGCTTGGCACGTCGGGCGGCCATCACGAACCACTACTACCTCGAGCTCACTCCGGAGCAGCGGATGGATCCCCGCTGGCATCCCGACTACCGCCCGACTTGGGACGCCTTCTTCATCAATCGGCGTGAGAGGGCGCTCGCCAGGTACGAGGAGGACGGCCCGCCTCCTTCGAACTTCAACGAGGCCGGCCGGCGGCTGTGGTGGAGCGGTCGGACTCTCCAGAGCGTCATTAACTACATCACGGCCGGCGATAACCCCCGCCTGCGCTACCCTCACTTCCAGTCCAGGCGAGCACCGCCCGACGACAGCGACGACGACGGCGGCGACTACGACGACTACGAGGAAGAGTCTATGAAGAAGTTTTTTGTAAACTATGTCAAAACTCAAGTTTATCATTTATCCTACCAAATAGTACACATGAAAGTACTCCATGCCAAAGGATTTTATTTTTTGAGTATTTGTTCACTTTCTTTGACTTTTTTTAAAAAACGGTCATTTTTGTGATCGAATTATCCAAAACTATCGACGGTTCTGTGATATAACCACTACTTGTGCACCTTAAAATCATTTTTGAAAAAATTTCAGAGCAAACTATCACACACTTGTAGTTCAAATTTGAATTACCTTCGAAAAATAGGCATAAAGTCGTTTAAGTAGGCGAAATTAGCTAGAAACCGAGAAAATTACCAATATTTGACAAACGAAAAACAAAAAACGATATTTAGATAAGTAATTTGAAAAAAGAGAAAATGGTTTTGGATTATTTATTCAAATTTAAACACTTTTCATGTTGAAAGTCTTTTCAGGTTTAAAACCATTTGAAATTCATATTCAAACACCTAAATAAGAAAAAAAAAAGGCGGGAACAACATTTCAGAAATGAAAAGTTTGACATAATTTTGAAAAAGGACTCATTGGTCCCGGTTTATACAAAGAACCGGGACCAATGAGTCCATTGAGGGGCCACACCAATCTGGCATTAACTGCCCAATGGGTTTGCGATACGAGTTAACGACCTTTACGAGTTTACGATACTAGTTTACGAGTTTACGATACTAGTTCCGACCTTTACGAGTTTACGATACTACTTTACGAGTTTACGATACTAGTTCCGACTAAAGTAGATGTATCTTGACATATGGAACAAGTTACCCAACTAAAGTATTGTGCATTGTTCTTAATTTGCAGAAACTATGGAACGAGACGAAAATCAGGAAAACATCCTCCAGGATATAATCCGCGGGCCGGAAGATGTTGTCGATGTCACCTCGCAGTTTTTGAACAACTCCGGTGAGGGAGATGAGTCTCTCAACCGAAGAGACGGCTCCGGTGAGGTAGAACCCGACGACTGGGGTGAGGGAGAAGTCGGCGAGGGAGAAGCCGACGAGGGAGAAGCCGAAGGCTCCGGTGGAACATTAAATTTTGCAAACTCCGGCGAGGTGCATATACATATATTAATGAAGCCGAAGATTGTATTTAATTAAGCCTCTTGTCGTGGGATTGTCACGGCAGATGTTTCCGGGTGGAAACTTGAGTATGGGGACATAGCGACTTCTGACATCGGGAGCTTGTCTAGCACGGCGTGGGGAAATAAGGATTTACCCAGGTTCGGCCCCTCGTCTCGAGGTAAAGACCTACTTCCTGCTACTGCTTTATTGATGTGGGTTTCGAGGACTCGGCGCCTTAGCTTCCGGGTCTCGAGATTACAATGGTGGTACTTGTGATCTGGTAAAGCTTATCTTTCTAAGGACCAGGAGACCCCCTTATATAGGCGGTGGGTCTCGCTGGACATACAGGCGTGATCCGGGTTACAATCGTACCCGGACTCTAAGTCCTCTAGGTCTTCGCCTCCTTTATCAGGACTTCGCCTTGTACTTGGTCTCCAGCCCTCTAGACTCCTCTTGACGTGCGGGCCAAGACTCACGTAGCGTACCGACTCTCATGAATCCCGGCCCACACGTTCTTGCTTAACCCGGCCCAGGTTCTCACCAGGCCGGCGGGTCTTCTCTGTCGGTGCGCCCACCGGGTTACGATCCCCCCAACAGTAGTCCCCAGGATAACTTGGACATCGGAATTGACTTGCTTCGCCTCACACTCGGGGGTATAATCTCGGGGAAGCCGTCACTTCTTTTGTCCGGGTTATCATCTGAAAAACACTAAACAACTTATTAAGCAAGCGAGCCCACAGGTGTCGGTTTGGCCGGCTCTTACTGGCGGCCCGTTCCTAACCCGGTCATCGCCTGCCGACTCCCACTTCCAGACTTAGCGATTTTCAGCTTTCTTTATGCTTCCTCGAAGACGTCGGTCAACCTCCAGGGTCAACGACATTTTTAATGCTTATCCCTTCGCGAGAATCGAGGAGTCGCGCGTCCGTCTCGGGAACCCAAGATTCTGTCAGGTACAAAATCTGGCACCACGGATATTGTCGCTCGAGGTCATCATTATCTTTGGATTCTTCCTGTTTTGCCCCTAGGTCAACTCCCACTCGGGATATAAATAAGTGGGGACGGGGAAAGGGTAATCATTTCCCCCGTGCGCCCCCACTCCTTCTTCTTCCTCCAGCACCGCCACTGTCACTCCCGAGCTCAAGCTCTCCAACCCACACCGGAGCTAACGGGCGCCGCCGCCCTTTTCCTACCTCCAGCCGCATCCGCCGCTGCGCTGCACTCATCTCGCAGCCGCCGTTTTCCCCTAATTCCTCTTTAGATCTAGATCTCGGCAACCTCCTTCAAATGGGGAAGAAAGTAGCGAGCAAGGGCCCCGCCGCGGCCGCCGCTGCCGCCGCCGCCAAGGCCAACTTGAAGAAAGCCAAGGCCACCGCCGGCACCACTGCCTCTAACGCCGCCGCTGCAGCACCTCCCTCCGGGAGCTGGACTGGGTCGGCTGTCTCTGTTGCTAAGCTGCAGGACTTGGTTGATTCCGGCGACCTGCAAGCCCAAGAAATCATCCACTGGCGTGCCCCCGGCGACGAGGTCGTGCCGGCTCCTCGAGATGGTGAGGTAATAATATTCTCCGATCATCTCAGTCGCGGCTTTAAGCCTCCGGGTTCCCTCTTCTTTCGCACTCTGCTTTCCTATTACGGCCTCCGGCCTCAAGACCTGGCCCCGAACTCCATTCTTTCCATCTCGAACTTCACCGTTCTATGCGAAGACTATCTCCAAATGGAACCCTCTGTCGACCTCTTTCTCGAGTTCTTCTATTGCAATCCACAGCGCTCCTCTGCCACTCTTCCTTTAAACGTTTGCGGAGGAGTCGCGATCCAGCGACGCCGGGACTCCCTTATTCCGGCTCTCAAACTTAACAGCCATCCTCGAGCCTGGCAGTCAACTTTCTTTTACTGCAAGGACACTTCTCCCAAAGGCCAGCCCAAACTACCGGGTTTCAGATCTGAGCCTCTCGTACTTGGAGAATCAACCAACTCCTACGCCAAAGACCGTGCTGCCTTGACCCCCATTCTTTCCAGGATCCGGGCTCTCAATGCCCACGGCCTCAAAGGCACCGATCTGGTCAAATGCTGGGTCGGATGGTGTATAAAGCCACTATCCATCCGGCCCAAGCTTATTTGCGACTACACGAACATTCCTTCTGACTGTCTCCGGTTCACCTCTCAAGAGCCGGAAGATGATGAAGTCGTCCGAGCCTCTAAGAAGCTTTTGTCCGAGTCCATCGCCGCCATAACACTCGACGGGCTTCTCCCCTTTAGCTCCAAGAACCCGGCTCCCAAGGTACTTAACTTGCTCCCAACTCTTATACTTCTTTTTATCCTTTCTGTATTTCAATAACCCGTCATGAACTCCTCTATTCCTTCCTCAGGCCACTGAAGACTGGTGGAACGCCGCCGATGAAACTCCCACCTCCTCCAACCAAGAGGACGAGTCGGGACAAAATTCAGAAGAGGAGGCAGAAGGGGAAGGTGAGCTTGACTCCATGGACCGGCTTTGGAAAAAACTCATAGAAGCCGATCTTGAAGACAACACTTCTCATACTCCCCACATTCCAGGTCAAGGTGAACAAGACTCCACCAAGGCTCCGACACCTCCTTCTCCACCGGCTGGACCAAAGCGGGCTCGTAACGCGGTACAATTGATACCACGCTCTCGTTTCATCGCTCTAGAAGCTGCTTCCGGCTCTCAAACTTGTCCGTCTGCGCAGGACAAGGAAGAGGTGACGCCTAAACGTCGAAGAACTCGCTCGTCCACATCTTCCGACGAGCTCTCCTCAGGTATCCCAAACAGTCCTCGCGGGCGGAACGTTCATCAAACTTCCCCTGACGCCCATTATCCTTTGGCGGGCCGACTCCGGGTTGCTAAATCCCGGTCTATGTCCTGCTCCTCAGGTTCCGGTTCCGAGGCTCTCCCGTCCGACTTCGTCATCAACAAAGGGTAAGTCCTGACTTCGCCATGCCTTTATTTTGGCCCACTTGCTATTACTTCCATAACTTATCTTCTTTCAGAGCCCAAGCCGTCCTTAGTGACGAAGAGACCCTTGAGACTATCGCGACTCCTCCAGCTGAACCCGAGGTCGAAGAGACTCAAACTGAGAAGCCAGTTGAGCCGGCTCACCCTGTCCCAGACTCCTCTTCTTCGCCTCCGAAGACCGACCTTCCTATCATTCCGGAAGAACCGGATGTCGTTGTGACTAGCACCGGCTTTCAGGACCCTGCTGCGCCTTCGACTTCCGTAGCGAAGGTCTTTGAGCCAGAACTTAAGGCTGAAGAAGGGCCTGCTGCCCGCGCCGCAGGCAAAGAACAGGTCATGGAAACAGAAAAGTCGGACTCTGAAGACGAAGCTCCTTACAACACCTTGGAGTTTCCGGAACTTTTTGAGAGGATCCATAAACGGCTCTCCAGGGTGCGAAAGGAGGAGTCTCAGCTGCGTAATTATCTGCACTTCCGCTACCAGGTATGTTCCCTCTAGTAGTCCCCAAGTGCTTAGACTTTACTTAGGTAAATGCTTAGTACTTGCATGGTAGGGAATCTGTCTCTATAAAAATGCTTTGAAGTAGTCCCCAAGAGTCGGAGCTGTAGCTTGCTGCGCTCCGGGTCTTTCTTAGTAGCGAACTTTTTGCGACGAGTAGCCCCCAGGAGTCGGAGCTGTAGCTTGCTGCGCTCCGGGTCTTTCTTAACGAGTAGCCCCCAAGAGTCGGAGCTGTAGCTTGCTGCGCTCCGGGTCTTTCTTACTAGTGAACTTTTGCAAGTAGTCCCCAAGAGTCGGAGCAGTAGCTTCCTATGCTCCGGGTCTTCTTTGAGATACCGTCATTGCTTCATATTTGCTCTCTGATTTTTGTATATCTTGCTAAATATATGTTCCCTCTGCAGGAGTTTTCGAAAGCCACCGCCGAGGGCAACAGCGAAATACGCCATGAACTAGCGCGTGAAGCCGGCCTTCGTGAGAAGGCTGAGGAACAGCTGAAGCTTCGAGGAGAAGAGCTGAAACGGCTTCAAACTGATAATGAGGCGTTACGGAAGAAGGTGCACGAACAAGAGCTCGCCATACAGGTGAAGGCTCTTGAGCTGCAAAGAGTGATCTCCGAGCTGGAGAAAATAAAGAAGCTCGTCCATAACCTGGCCGTTGCTGTCTTTGGTGAGTTTTCTTCTTGCCTTCTCTTTCCTGTATTACTTTGTCAGCACAAATTTCCTTATTCTCCGCTTGCTCCCTGCCAGGTCCGGCTCAGGGGGTGACCATAAAGGGGGCACTTGAGAAAATTCAAGCCATATATGGTGTCACCCGCCGACTCTACTTTGGCTGCGCCGAAATGATCAAGGCGTCTACCTCTTCTGGGGAATGTCCTCCAGGTCTCCCAGACTTTCTCGCCGCCACCTCTGTGGTGCCTGTGCTGATGGAGCGATGGAAGGCGTCTGCCTGTCGCAAGGGTGCTATCCGTACACTTGCGTTGGCGAAGGCGTACTACCCCAACCTTGACCCGGCCAAGCTCACGAAGGGCTTCCCTGAATTCCAACCAGATGGCACTGAAACCTCTAAAATATATGGGAAGCTCGTGAAATCCGTTCGGCATCCGGCTTGCCTTATTGCAAATGGGTTGGCACTGGGCGAGTTCCAAGCTTCGTACGACGAAGACAACCATGCCATCAAGGAAGTCCCGCCGGAGCCGATCAACTTGTGGAAGCCGGTAGAAGAAGCGCCGCAACTCTTCACGCCATTCATAACAAGTGCGAACCCCTCAAGCTCAACTCCCGACATTCCAGCTCCCTCTCGTCCCTCCGATCTTGACGGCTTTGAAGCCTTGTCTTCGGTCGTTTTGCAGAGGCCACGAGGCGGAAGTACAAAGGATACGAGGGACCCTGGGCAAGGATCTGCACCGGCTTCTCCGCACCAATAGACCGCCCAGATGTTCCGAACGCCGACTTATGTACCGGCTGCCAAACTTTTGACCTGTCTTGAACTCTTGTAACTATATTTATGCTTCATGGCCTGTAATAGGTTAGATAGAGATACTTATATCTTTTGATGCGCCTTCGTGCGCCGCTTTTGTAATATAACCTTTCTCTATAAATATCTTCCTTGGTTTCTTTTACCCTTTTGGTTTCTTTAGCTCTCTGCATAGCCGGGTTTCTCGTGACTTCTGTGTCTGAAAACCCGGAGCAATCAGGGTCTGCTACATCCCCATGGGCCTCATAGTCAGATTGAAAGCCGGCGTTTTAGCATCTGGTCATGTATGAGAATACCATCAAACTAGCAGGCAAGAAACCAAGAACAATTTTGGCTTCTTTGCCGGGTTATGAGTTTACGACTTACAACTTTCTTAGTTGGTAAGCCCCCAAGACCCTGATCATATAAAGAATAAGGAACTGAAAACACAATACTCTTTTCTTCTTAGAGGTGCCTTCCTCACTTTATTGATCATATAATATATACATAGCTAGCAAGCCGCCTCATTAAAAACCTTCCAGTCCCCTTAGGTACCCTGGTAAGGAAAAGAGCGCGTCTGAAACCTGCTGCCTTTAAACGAAAGAGATACAAAAAGGTGGAGCCCGTCTCATCCGGGGGCTCACAAAACCTAAGTGTGGTATGGTCGAAGTTCTGCTATATTCCAAGGCCTGTCGTTTTCTGTCAACGGGTTCCTTGTATGGTCCGTATTGTTTCCTGTCCTTGTAGCTTGTTCTCTGACATCCACCAAGTAATAAGACCCGTTATGCAAGTTCCGGCTTACCACGAAAGGGCCTTCCCATGGGGGAGTTAGCTTGTGGAAGCCGGTCTTGTTCTGGGCTAGCCTTAGGACCAGGTCGCCTTCCTGAAAAGTTCTTGATTTAACCCGGCGGCTGTGATAACGCCTCAGGTCTTGCTGATATATGGCTGATCTTTCCAAAGCCAGCTCTCTTGCCTCCTCCAGCATATCAACTGAATTTTGCCGGGCTTGCTCATTCACAGTTTCAACATAGTTTGCCACTCTCGGAGAATCATGAATAATGTCGCTGGGTAACACGGCTTCTGCCCCATAAACCATGAAGAAAGGAGTGAAGTCTGTTGATCTATTTGGGGTTGTGTTTATGCTCCAGACGACTGATGGGAGCTCCTCTTCCCAGCACCCGGCGGCTCTAATTAACGGGACCCGGAGTCTTGGCTTGATGCCTCTGAGCAACTCTTGGTTTGTCCTCTCCACTTGGCCATTTGACTGAGGGTGTGATACCGAAGCAAGGTCGAGCCGGATGCCGTTCTCCTTGCAAAATATCTGCATTTCTCCGAGCGAAAAGTTTGTCCCATTATCAGTGATAATGCTGTGAGGATACCCGAAACGATATATGATTTTCTTCAGGAACTTGACGGCTGTTGCTGCTGTGCAACTGTTGACGGCTTGCACCTCTACCCACTTTGTGAATTTATCCACTGCAACCAGTAGGTGGGTTTTTTTATTGGGTGAAGTCTGAAAGGGTCCCACCATGTCCATGCCCCAAACTGCAAAGGGCCATGTTATTGGGATGGTCTTCAGGTCTTGAGCCGGAATATGAATCTGCCTTGCGTATCGCTGGCATCCATCACAAACCCGGGCTATATTTTCTGCGTCAGCCAGGGCCGTCAACCAAAAGAATCCATGCCTGAACGCCTTAGCAACCATCGATCTTGTAGACGCGTGATGTCCGCAGTCCCCTGCGTGAATTTCCTGAAGGATTTTTCGGCCTTCCTCTGGTGAGACACATCGTAAGAATACCCCGGGCGTGCTCCTCTTGTGTAACTCGCCGTTGATGAGGACGTAGCCCTTGGCCCGGCGCACAATCTGTCGTGCTAGTACTTCGTCTTGAGGTAATTCTTCCCTCTGTAGGTAGGCTATATACGGCTCGGTCCAAGACGGTGTTTGATGCACGACTGCGACTAGCTGTGACTCCGGGTCATCAGGGTGTGCCAACTCTTCTTCTGTTGGCAGCTTGACCGAGGGATGATGTAACTCGGCAAGGAACACGTTTGGAGGTACCGGCTCTCTGCTAGAACCGAGTCTTGATAGGGCGTCGGCCGCCTCATTCTTTCGTCTGTCGATATGGTCAACTTGGTAGCCGGAGAAGAAGCCGGCAATACGATCTACTTCTCGCCTGTAAGCCGCCATGTTGGCGTCCTTTCTATCCCAGGTTCCTGAAACTTGCTGAGCCACAAGATCAGAGTCTCCATAGCACATGATTCTTTTGATGTTCATCTCTCTAGCGATCTTCAAACCGTGTAACAGGGCCTCATACTCTGCCACGTTATTGGTGCATGGTTCGAAATGTATCTGCAGGACGTAACTCAACTTGTCCCCTTTTGGCGAGGTTAACACAACGCCGGCTCCCGAGCCTTCCAACTGCTTTGACCCGTCGAAGTGCATAATCCAATGTTTGGCACTTGGAGGCGGAGGTAAAGGGTCAAACTCTGTCCAATCATTGATGAAATCCACCAAGGCCTGTGACTTGATTGCTGTTCTTGGCTCGTAGTTGATATGATATGGCCCCATCTCGATGGCCCATTTTGCGATCCTGCCTGTGGCTTCTCTGTTTCCGATGATTTCCGCTAAGGGAGCGGAACTCACCACAGTGATTGGGTGTTCCTGAAAGTAGTGTGGCATCTTCCGGCTTGCCATAAACACGCCGTATACCAACTTCTGCCACTGCGGGTACCTCTGCTTGGACTCTGTGAGAGCTTCACTAACATAATAGACCGGTCTTTGGATTGGGTACTCCTTTCCTTCTTCCTTGCGCTCCACTACGACCACAGCGCTGACGGCTCTGGAGTTTGCGGAAACATACAACAACATCGGCTCCTTGCTCGTGGGGGCCGCTAAGACTGGAGCTGTGGACAATGTCTTCTTTAAGTCTTCAAAGGCGTCATCTGCCTCCTGGCCCCAGACAAACTTATCTGACTTCTTCAATAATTTGTATAGTGGCAGAGCTCTCTCCCATCCTTGCAATGAACCGGCTCAGGGCTGTGACACACCCTGTGAGCTTCTGGACATCATTAACACACTCCGGCTTCTTAAGGTTCATGATGGCCTTAATTTTAGCCGGGTTAGCTTCTATCCCTCTCTCTGAGACTATGAAACCCAGTAACATGCCAGCCGGAACTCCAAATACGCACTTGGTCGGGTTTAACTTCATCTGATATTTGCGCAAGTTGTCGAAGGTCTCCTTTAGGTCATCCAGGAGTGACCCGGCTTTTTGTGACTTGATCACGACATCATCGACATAGGCATGCACGTTGCGACCGATTTGGTTCTGGAAACAATTCTGGATGCACCTTTGGTAAGTGGCACCTGCATTCTTGAGGCCAAAGGTCATGTTTTTGTAACAGAAAGCACCGAAAGGGGTGATGAACGACGTCTTTTCCTGGTCGTCTACGTTGAGCTTGATCTGATGATACCCGGAGTATGCATCCAAGAAACATAACAATTCGCTACCGGCTGTAGCATCAATGATCTGATCTATACGCGGCAATGCAAAGGGGTCTTTCGGGCAGGCCTTGTTCAAGCTGGTGTAGTCAATGCACATGCGCCACTCTCCGTTTTTCTTCAGAACTAGGACCGGGTTAGCCAGCCACTTGGGATGATAGACTTCCATGATAAACCCGGCTGCAAGCAAACGAGCTACCTCTTCTCCGACGATCCTTTTCCTCTCTGCGTTGAGACGACGTAGTCCTTGCTTTACCGGCTTTGCCTTTGGATCAACATGTAATCTGTGCTCAGCAAGTTCACTCGGGACACCCGGCATGTCTGAAGGAGACCATGCGAAGATGTCCCGATTCTCACGGATGAACTTGATGAGCTTGCTTTCCTATTTCGGGTCCAAGTGGGTCCCCACCGAGAACTGCTTGGAGGAGTCCCCTTCCTCGAAATCAATCATCTTTGTATCTTGAGCTGACTTGAATTTTTTCTTCTCTTCCTCATGAGCCGGCTTTTCCAGCACACGCTTATCTGTCGGGTCTACTTGAGACTTGTAGAACTTGAGCTCCTCCTCTGAGCAAGCCTGCTCTGCCATGATGGCATCCCCGTTGTCACACTCTGCAGCCATGGTTTTGCTTCCTTCTACTGTGATTATTCCCTGGGGTCCTGGCATCTTAAGCTTGAGGTACACATAACAAGGCCTTGCCATGAATTTTGCGTAAGCCGGCCTCCCGAATAGAGCGTGATACGGACTTTTTAAATCAACAACCTCAAACGTCAGGAACTCCGACCTGAATTGCTCTTTGCTCACACCGAACGCCACCTCAAGGCTGATCTGGCCAATCGGATGTGCCGACTTCCCTGGGACTATGCCGTGGAAGATTGTCGATGTAGGGGTAAGGCGGTCTTGGGTCAGACCCATCCTTCTGAAAGTATCGAGGTATAAGATATTGATGCTGCTACCTCCATCCATCAGGACTTTATTCAGGGAGAACCCATCCACTTGTGGTGCCACGACGAGAGCCAGGAGACCCGGATGTTCTACGGCTGGAGGGTGATCCTCTCTACTCCAAGTTATAGTTTGCTCTGACCACTTCAAGAATCTTGGAACGGCTGATGCCACTGCATTGACGGCTCTTGCTTTTTAATTTCCTGTCTCTCCTGGACATACTGGTGGTGAAGACGTGATACTGTCCTTGACTATGAAGTTCTTTCGGGTTCTGCTGATATCCGGTTGTAACTTGATTCTGTTGTTGACTGGACCCGGCATTATTGTTTGGCGGTCCGTTTGACCCAGCCCCCTGTCCGGGTCCCATCGGGTTGCCGTTGTTTCCATTGAAACCGCTGTTACCTCCGAAGTTCCCCTGACTCCTCTGTCCTTCCTGCTCATGTCTCATCCAGGCTCTGATGTCCGCGCACTGAGCTAGCGAGTGATTGGATGGTCTCCCGTTCTTGCTGTGTTTTGGACACGGCATGCTGTACATCTCGCTGAAGTTCGAGCTTCTCGGAGGTCCTCCTCTAAAGTTACCACCGGGTCTTGGTCCCCTGTAACCCGTCGTCTGGGTTGTGCCCACGAACTCTGAATTTCCGCCCTCATAGGGACGCTTGTTATTTCCGTTTTGATTGCTATTACTCTGGCTCGGGTTTGGGTTACGGCCTCCGCTGATTTGGTTGTTCCTCTGTTGTTCCTCTGTTTCACCCGGCTTCTTATCCGTGGCTGCATATTTATTCGCTGTTGTCACCACTTCCCCTATTGAGATGTTGTTGCAGGCCGGGTCTTCCTTCATACGTCCGAGCTTGTGGGTCAACGGTTCAAAGCCGCAGTTTTTCTCCATGTACGATATAGCTGTGTGTGCCGAGATGTTGAGGGATGACTGCAAGATTTCCGTAACCCGGCCCATCCATTGTCTGGCTGACTCGGTTTTCCTCATGACACATCGATCCAGGTCGGCCTCAGTGTACTGTTTTTTGCAAGTTCCGGCGAAGTTCTTGATGAACGCCGCCTTCAGTTCCTCCCATGAGTTGATACTGCGTGGCGGGAGTCGGTCTAGCCAAATTTTAGGTGCTCCTTCTGCTAACATAAGATACATGTAGCGTGCACACAGATTCGGTGAAGCGTTCTTCATGTCCATGGCCATGCCGTAACTGCTCAGCCATGTTTCTGGATTCATGTTCGGCTCGTAATTGCACACTTTGGTCGGCTCTTTGAATTTCTCTGGAAACGGCTCCGCCCTGATGTCATCTGACAAACACTTTGGTCCCGTCAAGTTTGAAGTTGAGCCCCCTGTGTAACCCGGCGCAGGAGAAGGTGCTGCGGGAGTCACTATTCCGACTCCTGGTGCTCCAGCTGCTCTGACTTCTGCTGCTGGTGGTGCTGCCGCCGCTGCTGCACGTCTTGCTCTTGAACTATTGACTACTGACTGAGCCGCGGACACAGCCGGCTGTGGCGGCTGGATTACTTGCCGATTTTGTTGTTGGCCTCGTTGGCTTACTGGTCCGAGCCGGTTCTGGATAGATCTTGCTGCTTGTGGTTCTCCGTGCCGGCTTCTGGTACGACTCCTTTGTGGTTCTGAGTTGAATGCTTGTGACCCGCGCGGATTATTGTTCTGTTGGACCACGGCAGTACGCAGCAAATCCACGGCTCTCCGTGCCTCAATACCAGCTGGCGAATTGTCGAACGGGATCTGCTGTAGCGCGTGTGCAGCTGCAAAAACGTTGTCAACCGGATTATTGTAATGACCCGTGGGAGTAGTGAACCTGGGAGGTGGCGGAGGTAGTTGTTCTGTAGCTGCTTCCCCGGCTCCGGCTCCTCCCGCTGGACTTCTCGCTCCTCGTAGCTCGGCCTGTGGTGCGCCGGCTCCCGTCACCGGATTAACCGCTGCTATGGGCGCATTGGCTGGGGTCATCTGATACTCCAAGACTTGAGGCACTATGGTGTTGACTCCAGTTGGCAAGGGTAGCCGGCTCCCACGCCTTGTGCTCTGCACCACTGCTAACTCGTCCCTTCTCCTCTGGAGGGCGTTTCTTTCGTCTTGTAGCCTCTGCTCCTGCTGGGCCAAAGATCGTTCCTTCTCCGCTACGCGCCGGGCTTCATCCGCGCGCTGCTGGTTCGCCCTAGCCATGGCTCGCCTTAAATCTTCCAACTCCCTCTGTATAGCTGAACTGATGTTTGTTACTTCTCCCGGGCTCTGAGCCGGGATTCCCGATGCACCGGCTCTCGCCTGATCGTCCACCGCGGTCAGGATCGGGTTTGTGAATGCTGTCCCGGGTGCTGGCGCGTGTATCTGTACTCCTGCGCCGAAAGTTGGTAAAACAGGTCCGGTGTTGGGGTGTGGTGGAGGGTACGCCGCTGGTGGCATGCCGAGGTTGCTCTGATCCCAAATTTCTCGATCCCGTCTGGCGGTTCTTTCTGCACTTGTTTCACTACTCACGGATGCTTCCACCCCATCGGTTTGCTGAGCCGCCGTTACCACGTGAACTGTCATGTGTCGTGCGGGTCCCGGGGATGCCGGGTGATCTTCTTCTTCGAGCCCAAATCCCCACCGGTCTTCAAACAGCGGCAGAATTGACTCGGTATCTGTATCCAGATCAGACACGCTCGTTGGTACTCTGACAGAATCCTGTAGTGCTTGAATTGCCGCCTCTTCCTCAATAGTCATGACTTCGCACTCTGGCGATCCAACAGATTCTTCTCCATCCGACTGAGCCATGGTAGCTGACCCGGATTCTGACTCGTACTCCGGCTCATACTGCCCTGAGCCGGCTCCTGTGGTTTGGATCACGCCAACGAAAACATTGATCTGACCGAAGGCGATCATAGACCCGGTTTCCAGCCGATCTGCTTCTTCCTTCCAACCAAAGTCGTCCACGATCCGCTCCCCTCCCGGAAGCGTGTGGATCTGGCCGATAGCTAGGTTTTCCATACCGCGCCGCGCTTCTCCACAAATCATGATGTTCTTGGCCGCAGGCCCCACGGTGGGCGCCAACTGTCGTGGGATTGTCACGGCAGATGTTTCCGGGTGGAAACTTGAGTATGGGGACATAGCGACTTCTGACATCGGGAGCTTGTCTAGCACGGCGTGGGGAAATAAGGATTTACCCAGGTTCGGCCCCTCGTCTCGAGGTAAAGACCTACTTCCTGCTACTGCTTTATTGATGTGGGTTTCGAGGACTCGGCGCCTTAGCTTCCGGGTCTCGAGATTACAATGGTGGTACTTGTGATCTGGTAAAGCTTATCTTTCTAAGGACCAGGAGACCCCCTTATATAGGCGGTGGGTCTCGCTGGACATACAGGCGTGATCCGGGTTACAATCGTACCCGGACTCTAAGTCCTCTAGGTCTTCGCCTCCTTTATCAGGACTTCGCCTTGTACTTGGTCTCCAGCCCTCTAGACTCCTCTTGACGTGCGGGCCAAGACTCACGTAGCGTACCGACTCTCATGAATCCCGGCCCACACGTTCTTGCTTAACCCGGCCCAGGTTCTCACCAGGCCGGCGGGTCTTCTCTGTCGGTGCGCCCACCGGGTTACGATCCCCCCAACACCTCTGCTGTCTATATACATATATTAACGCTCTTTCTTCTTTTAGCCCTCCGGATCGAGCAAATCTTCTGTAAGGAAAAAACGAGGCCCAGCCAAAAAGTTGGGCGACCAAGAAAGGTACAGGATCGAAAGAGTCGTTGTAGACGGCACACCGACTGCTCCCCCTGATGTTGCAACAAAAATGGTAAAGCAATGCGGAGTTCTTGTTAGGGACTACATCCCGATCACCGTTCGAGAATGGCATCAGCCAAAGGAGGGAGGAATAAGATATGTCGGCGAGGTGGGCAAAGAAAGACTTTGGAGAAAGCTCATGCTTAATTTCACCCTGCCGGCGCCAGAGGTGGATTCAGATGAGGAGGATCCAGATGAGGCAAAAAAGATTGCCCAGCAAAACATGGAGCAAAAAGTCAGGGACTGGGCTCTTAAGAAGATGGCCGAGCTATTCAAGAACTGGAAGAAAAGATTGAACAACGAGTTTGTCAAGAAAAATAAGACTCCGGACTTCGATAAAGGGTATGAGAAGATAAAGGACTAATGGGAAGATTTTGTGGCGTACAAGAAATCGGAGGAAGCTCAGGAAAAGTCCGCAAAAAATAAGGCAAATGCTGCTAAAAAGATCTACCACCATAATATGGGGCCTGGTGGCTACGCCTATAACATCCCTAAGTGGGAGAAACTTGAGGCGGACCTGCTGGCTAAAGGGATCACTCCAGAGCCACTCACATGGATCGAACGGGCAAGAAATTGGTTTTACGGGCATGGGGGCACGTTGGACGCAGAAGGGAAGTGCATATATAACAGAACACACAAAGATAAGCCCCTACACGCCCAGCTAGAACTGGCCACGTGGAGACCCATTGGTCCCGGTTCGTGGCCCAACCGGGACTAGCATTAGTCCCGATTGGCTAGTCCCGGTTGGGCAACCGGGACTAATGGCCCAAAGGAACCGGGACTACAGGCCTTTTTTCTACTAGTGCCTGGTTTGGCCTACTGCTGTTAGCGGACATTGCCAGGATGCTAGCTGGTCATACAATCTGCGACAGTTGTGTGGTGCCAACCAGCATGTGACGATGGACGGAAAAATACTCGGCTGAAATCTCGTGACCGCCTAACACGAAAAGTGGCTAAAGATTTCAACGGTGCAATCTGTAGTCTAGTTTCCTAGCAACATGTCTGTTGCAAGAACCGTGACACATTTCTGAAAGAAAGAACCAGTACATTTATCCCCCAGCAAACGCCCATCAACAGCTTTTCATTCTACTTGCCAGTAATTTATGCCCAAGTGAATCATCTAAAAACAGGTTCAACACTACAAACTGCAAGAAACTACGCAGCACCTATAATTCTTGGCACTCGTTGCAACATATAGATATACTATTATTGTTCAAGCTGACCACGAGAAAACAAACCTAAAAAAATTGAGAGCATCGATCCATGCATACAACAAACATGCATACACAAAATTTATTGAGTGTAACAGATTTCAATGCATACACACATTAAACAGGAGAAAGAAAGAAAATTACTCAATTAATAGTCTACATCAAATCCTATTCACATATTTTAGATCTAACTGTAAAAATAATTTAAATAATGTGGCTTAACATGGTGTCTTTATTAGATATCCATATATTATTTTTAGTGCATAATATAATATTCCACTGTTGCTAGATCCTGCAACTAGCAATTAACACGCCGAGATTCCTGACGCGCTGACTTCTCTTCACATATACTCCCTCTGTTCCTAAATATAAAATGTTTTTAGCTTTTGTCCACATTCACATGTATCTAGATGTATGTGGACATGTTTTAATGTGCATGTACATTTATTTGGGTTTGCACCTAGCCAACATGTGAGCTAGCTAGAATATCTTACATTGTGGAACGGAGGGAGTCACTAGTAGGAAAACCCCTACCGCTGGCGGACGGAAAAGGGCTACCGTTGGCGGCCCGCCCGCCAGCGGTAACCGCCCTTACCGCTGGCGGGCGACACTAGTGCCCGCCAGCGGTAGGAGCTGTAGCGCTGGCGGTCGCAGCGTCTACCAGCGGTAAGTCACCACGCCCGCTAGCGGTACTAGTCGCAGGTTTGGGGTTCAGGGTGCTCTGTCCGCCAGCGGTAAGGCTCCGTGTCCGCCAGCGGTATTTTTTCGTGGTATTATTTTTTTTCTAGAAAATCGTATTCCAGCAGTATATCCAGTACAAATACAGTATATTCAGGTACATGCGACCAAAACAACAGGAATATAGACAATACCACATACAAATGACCAAATTGTTGGTTCATTACATGCATTACATACCATAGTAGCCAAGTTACCAAAAGTTGTCATACACGAATACATCTCGTTTTTCTCGATGGGATAAATCACAAAGTTTTGAAAGCAACTACTTATGTAGACTAAAATCACATAGAAGATAGAGAATCGCAATGTCTAAGAGAGGGCGCGATGAAGTTCGTTTTCGACCATCCGGTTCTTGCTCTCTTTCAGTTGTTTCAAGTCCCTATCTTCCGCCTCCTCCTTAAGTACTCTCCCACTTCTTCATCTGTATACACAGAAGACAAATAAAAATGTTAGGCAACTAAATTGTTCGCATGTCGTGTAGAAATATGCAAAGTAGACACAAATAAACTAAGCCAACTCAAAAGCATGCCTCATATACTAGATTGGACACACAAATTCAGGAACGGAGTAAGCGAAACCAGTAGGATGCAGAAGCTCTATATTCTTGCATATTACAAGTTTCACTTACACCACCCCTGAATAACATAGTGTCACCTCATTTTAATCATCGGCATTATAAAAAAATGAAGTAGGGTAAACTCAAAAGCATGCCTCATACTTAGATTAGACACACAAATTCAGAGATGGTGTAAGTGAGATCCAAGGATGCAGAAGGTCTGTATTCTTGCATATTACAGGTCTCACTTACACCACCCCTGCCTTTGGTGAGAAATATCCAGGACAATTTCCAGAACTTAAGAAAATAGGAGAACAGATTTGTCGCAGATTGAATGGTTTGCCTCTGGCAGCAAAGGTAATCGGCCGCCTATTGAGTGCTGATTTAGATGTCAGCCACTGGAAGAAAGTTCTGGAGAGTGATTTGTCTGATGATGTTATGAAGGTTCTCAGGTTGAGTTATCAACACTTACCTATCCAATTGAAGCTATGCTTTAGCTTCTGCAGCCTTTTCCCAAAGGACTGGCGTTTTGATTCTAGAAAGCTCACCGAAATGTGGATTGCGCAGGGTTTCCGGCCCATTATTTGGCAGTCCATGAATGAACTCCCTTTTCGCGCGTCGCACGCGTTGTCCCGAAATTTTGTGTCCTCTGTACTAAAGCTATTGTTTCCACATGCCATAGTCGCTAGATTTTCTTGAATTTACAACCAAATGGGAATGGCCCGTTCATCGAGCATGCGTGGAAAGCAACGGTTCTCCTTGCCAAGCAGGCTATTAATTGCAGGGACTTGTCTAGCGATCTGTTGAGGGGCACGATGCCGACGTCGATTCATAGCCTGACTCGTCTGCGTTTTCTGTAAGTTTTTGTGGTGTACTGCAATATTCTTGGTATTGCTTGGCAGCTAGCAATTTAATTAACAGAAATGCTTATGTGAAACTTGATTTTGTTGGGGGTAGGAATGTGTCTACCAATTTATTCTCAGGAGAAATCCCAAATGTCGGTGTCCTTGAAACCCAAATACGAACAAATGATGTATTTCTAGTAGTTTCTAGTGCCGTGTAGTAATGTTTGTAGCAGTAATCTAGTGCATTTCCTCACATGGCGCTTGACAAAAGCAGGTCTGTCAGAAATCTTGATTTTTGTCCAGAAAATTGTTTGTGACTTTTTCCTTGCGTTATGATCAAGTTTGAAATTCTATTCATGCCGCTAGTATTCGTTCCTCAGGCAACATTTATTTTGGACTATGCACCGAGTACATATGCACGAAAGGCAACTTGTTGGATTAATTAGGTAAGATATATATGTCCTCAGGCCATCTCACCATTCTTCCTGTGTTTTTTGTCCTAACCATTGTTGACATATTACTATATTAGGCAACTTGGGACATTAATTAAGGCAACATCATTGGTGACATAGGCAACTTTATAATATTTCCTTCACCATGGTTTCTCTGCGTGTAAACTATTCTTGGCTATCCAAGCAACTAATTCATGTGTGTTACACCTTCTATTTAGACGGTTGGCAATCTTTTTAGTTTACAAGTAAAGGAAATTTTTCATATAATTTAGGCAAGATCAGACCAATATACAACCAAGTTTTCCTATTTACTGTGTTAACCATTTTGCTTGGGTAGGTAACTTCATAATAATTTCGGCAAATTAGAACATCAAGCATGGCAACATCATCTGTTCACGTAAACAATTTTAAATTGTTGCCTAGTCATTTTTTGTAGTTTCTCATGCAACTAAGTAATGCTTTCAGGCCAACTTAGCGGCGCTTCAGGCAACTAAATAGTGCTCCAGGCAACTAAGTAGTGTTTTGAGGCAACTAAGCAGGCTTTTTTTTTTGTAGTTTCTCATGCAACTACTAGTGTTTTCAGGCCAACTTAGCGGTGCTTCAGGCAACTAAGTAGTGCTATAGGCAATTAAGTAGTGTTTTGGGGCAACTAAGAAAGCAAGACAAGTAATTAAATGTAGGACAATTATGCAGGCAAGAAAGACAAATATGCAAGCAAGTAAGATAAGTATGCATGCAAGTTATGTACCAATGCAGGCAAGTAAGACAAGTATGCAGGCAACTTATGTACCACTGCAGGCAACTTTTGTTATAGGCAACATTTTTTATGGGCAACCTTTCTTGTAGGCAACTTTGATTATAGGCAACTTGTGGTATAGGCAACTTTATTACAGGCAACTTTTATGATAGGCAACCTTTTTTATGAGCAACTTTTATTATAGGCAACTCTTCTTATACTACAGGCAAATTTTCTGTATACTGGTTTTATGACAGGCACCTATGTTCTCACAACATTTTTTGCCATAACAGGCAATTATGTAACAATATGGGGCAACTATGTGATTCTTTTTATCATCCTGCCATGATTCTTTTTTCCTGTAGCTTTGATTCCTAGGCAACTTTTTTTAGACAACTTCTTTTACAGTGTGACTGAAAACCTTTGTTTACATGATAGTGGGCAATTTAATTTATTGCAGATACATTTTAAATCTTAATATATCCCTATGTAGGCAACTTTTTCACTGGTTTTTGTATGTTTGAGCAAATGATGCCTCCTTTTATTAGACGACTTTTCCATGTAGCCAACTTTTTTTAAATAGTTTTTGTGCTTCAGCGGGTCAACCCAGTTGGTGACGTGGACTACAAGATGAAGGGAGATGATGAAACGCTAATTTGGAAGAAGGATAGTGAAGGAAGGAACAGGGCACCAACAAGGTTGATCAAGCTAAATGAATGACTTAGCAAGGAACAAAAGGACTTCTCAGCAAGTTCATACCAACTTCTTTCATACTCTCACTAGCAACTTTTGGAGCACCTTGAAAACTTTGTACTACCTTTTGACCCTTTTCCCTGTACCATTTTTTGGCAATTCTATTTTCCTTGCAACTTTCTTACAAACATTTTTAACCATGTCTTCTGTACAATTTTTGCAGCCAACTGGAGCAATCATAACAAAAAACTGAGCAAGTTCTCAAGGTGTACAGGGGGAGACTATGTCAGCTACAGCTCTAAACTTGTGGGAAGAGTTGCTTTTGGGGGTTTCTGGGAGGGGGGTTTGGAAGGCTTTTGTTGCTAGTTAGTATTGAGAAACTTTCGGAAGAAATGAATCAACTTTTTTGCATACAAATACTGGGGATTGGCCCCTCCACTAGAAACACACAAGCAAGTTTCTTGGGGAGGGAGGGAAATCTGTGCCAAATATTTAACTTCATGATCTGGGCAACATTCTGGATCCTTTAAAATCGTCAGATGCAAGTTCTTGCCGTTTTTGTTGCCTTCTTTTTCTTTCCTTGCAATTTCATTTGATCTGCAGCAATCCTTGCCTGATCTGTCTGGTAGTTGACTGTGCTTCTCTAAAAAAATCGTCAGGATATGATTTTGTTGCCTGTGGGGGAACGTTAATTTCTCTCGGGATGCTAGAAGAAGTGGCGGCCCTGAGGGAACAACAAATCTGATCTGGACGGGATCCTGGAGAGAGAAAGGACGTGGGAGCCACGTGCTACCATGGGGGTACCCGTTTTGGCGGGGGGACGGAAGTTTCCATGTATGGCCGGCCGCCCGATTAATGTGAACCCGGCGGCATTTGATCCTGGAGTAACTCAGCCTCCCATTGGTCCAGCAAAGTGAGTGGGTCCACTGCTAAAAGAAAGGCTTTCCCGTATGTTGCAAGTAAAGTTGTGAATGAATCGAACTGTACTTTTCCATTGATGATCAGGGTACGGGCGCGTCCGATCGTAGAGAGAGGGAGAACCGTCGTGACGGTTGCCTGGAGGGGCATCCGGACGTGCGGTTATTTACAACAAGGATTATTCCTAATTAACATGTTAATTAAATCCTAACACTCCCCCTAATTAGGGATGGCAATGGGGCCCCGTTCCCCGAAAACCCGTGGGGAATTCATCTATTAGGGGACGGGTATGGTGAACTTTGATCCCCGCCATATAAAATGGGGATGGGGATTAAAAGCTCTCCCCATCCCCGTTCCCCGCTATACCCGTCATCTAATCGTAAATATATAAATTTATATATTTTTATATGAAATACATTATAATATTATGTCTAAACATAGTGTGTTTTAATAATATTAAAATTATGATCTAATCTTTTGTCATTCTTACCGCATACCTGTTACATAAATTGTGTATTTTTCGGTGTGAAAAGTGTAAGTTCATAAAATTAAGACAAAATTATTTAAAATTAGCCTCTTAGTGGGGAACCCGATCCCCGCCCCGATCCCGATGGGGATGGGGAAAAAGTCTCCCGGATTGTTAAATGGGGGTGGGGAGCAGACCCCCGTTGCCATCCCTACCCCTAATCGTTGCTTGTCCTTTGCGGCTGGCCGTCTGGGTCGGGGGAGGCTCAGAGGAACGCGACGCGCAGACGAGACCCGGCATGGGTAGAAGCGGAGGAGCTTGCTGCCGTTGGCGCGTCGTGTTCATGGTGGATCCCCAGCCCGCAGTGGGTCAGGAGCGCGCCCACAGCGCCGTGCGCCAGCACGCGCACCTGCATACGGGAACGCGGCGGAGGCGGAGGTCGAGCTCGAGCCCGACAGGCGTAGGGGCGGCGTTCCTAAGGGCGTACCGGCGTAGAACACCCAGTGGTCCACGCGGCGTGGCAGTAGTAGAGCGAGTGCAGCGGCGCGGACCCACGATGGCGCGCGAGGAGGGCGGCCGTTGTGTGGGGTCCGATGGTGCAGCCGCAAAGATGGTCCTCGTAGTCCGGGGCGGGGCTCTCCGGCTCGGCGGCTCCTCCGACGAGTCAGCGCCGGTCTCATCTAGTCGTTGCGGAAGAAGAGAGAGAGAGAGAGGAAGGATAGAGACTTAATTACTGGGCCCGCGCATGCATGTATTCCGGTTCGTATCCTTCTTTGGGGCCCACGTCATAGTTGGACCAATGACAAAGAGACTTGTGCCGAGAGCAGATGCCGCCAGGTTCAACGAAGCATTTTCCTAGCAGCCGGCTGCTTCCTATCTAGAAACGAAAGGAAGAAATATCAGTAACGTGCTTTGAACGCCAATAGTACTATCTCTTGACTCTTGACTTGAGCAAGTCGTCGATAACATAGACAGCACTAAGATTATCTTGAATTGAGCAAGTCGTCGATAACAGCGACAGCACTAAGATTGGTCACTGCTCCTATTTAGCCCCCAGCCCCCCACCGGACAGGGCACTGGCAAGCTAGCGAGCAGCTTCAATTCGTTCTCTCTCCCTTTTCCTCAAACAAAACTTGGTTCTCTCCGATCCCGTTGGTCGATCTCCCCGGCAGCTCGGCCATTTATCTCTGCCATGCATCTTCTCCGTCCTTTTGTTCTCTCTGTGCTCCTTTTCGTCATCCTGCACGCACCCTCGCCCTCCGCCGCCACAGACACGCTCCAACCCGGCCATGCGCTTGCCGGCAGAGACAAGCTTGTCTCGGCCAATGGCAAGTTCGCGCTCGGCTTCTTCCAACTCCAAACAGGGAGCTCATCCTCTAATAGTAATAGCACCTACCTCGGCATATGGCTCGACAAAGTTCCCGTGCTGACCCCTGTGTGGACAGCCAACAGGGACAATCCGATCTCCAACTCCACTTCGCCGGAGCTCCTCATTTCCGGCGACGGCAACATGGTTGTCTCAGCTCAGGGCAACACCATCTGGTCTACCCGGGCAAACACAACAACCAATGACACCGTGGCCGTGCTCTTGGGCAACGGCAACCTTGTTCTACGTCGGAGCTCCTCCAACTCTTCGCTCACATTCTGGGAAAGCTTCGACTACCCAACAGACACCCAGCTACCTGGTGTAAAGATTGGATGGAACAAGGTCACAGGCTTGAACAGTCAACTTGTTTCGAGGAAGAATTCCATCCATCTATCTTCTGGTATGTACTCCTCGAGGTTGGATCACGATGGGGTTGCCAGGATGCTATGGAACTCTTCTGCCGTGTATTGGTCTACCAAGTGGAATGGTAAATTCTTCAGCTCGGTACCGGAGATGTCTGCAGGTTCCCCAAACGCCAACTTTACGTTCGTCAACAACGACCAAGAGCTTTCCTTCACCTACAACATATTTGATGAGAGCATAATCACACTCACTACGCTGAGTGTCTCTGGTCAAAACCAAGTGCGCTTTTGGACCGGGCAAGATTGGATGATAGTGAACAATCAACCATCACAGCAGTGTGATGTGTATGCTGTCTGTGGCCCTTTCACGGTCTGCACTTCTACTGCACATCCTTACTGCAATTGCATGAAGGGATTCTCTGTAAGATCACCTGCGGATTGGGAGATTGAGGACAGATCAGGCGGGTGCATCAGAAACACTCCACTCAACTGCGGTGCAAACGATGGAAACAAAACAGGTATGGCAGACAAATTTTACTCTATGCCTGGCATTAGGTTGCCCCAGAATGGCCAAACCATGCAAAATGTGTCTAGCGCGAATGAATGCGCACAAGTTTGCCTGAGTAATTGCTCTTGCACTGCATATTCTTACAGAAAAGATGGTTGCTCTATTTATCATGACGGCTTATTTAATGTAGCTACTAACGGTAATGAAGAAATAATTTACCTTCGCCTTGCTGCAAAAGAGTTAGAGAGTGGGAAAGGCAATAGGAGTGCCATCATAATTGGTGTTGCCGTTGGCACAAGCATTGCTGCTTTGGTTTTTATTCTCCTCTTGGTGATTTGGAGGAGAAATGGGAAGTGCTCTAGACCCATAGTAGACAATGATCAAGGTAGTGTTGGCATAGTTGCGTTCAAATATGCTGACTTGCAAGATGCAACCAAAAAATTCTCGGAGAAGATAGGCGCAGGTGGTTTTGGTTCAGTATTTAAAGGGTGCCTGAGTGACTCGATTGCCATAGCAGTGAAAAGGCTCGATGGCACCCGACAAGGAGAGAAACAATTCAGGGCAGAAGTAAATTCAATTGGAGTCATCCAGCATATAAACCTAGTGAAATTGATCGGGTTTTGCTACGAAGGTGATAGGAGGTTACTCGTGTACGAGCACATGCCAAACGGCTCCCTGGATTCTCACCTGTTCCAAAGTGATGGTACAATTTTAGATTGGAACATGAGATACCAAATAGCTCTTGGAGTAGCTAGAGGTCTAGGATACTTACACCATGGCTGCCGAGACTGCATCATACACTGTGACATCAAACCACAGAATATACTTCTGGATGCATCTTTTGTTCCAAAAGTTGCAGATTTTGGGATGGCGAAGTTACTTGGGAGGGAATTCAGCCGTGTTGTGACTACAATGCGAGGAACCATCGGATATCTTGCTCCAGAATGGATTAGTGGAACACCTATTACTCCCAAAATTGATGTTTATAGCTACGGGATGGTCTTGCTAGAGATCGTATCAGGAAAGAGGAACTCTATTGAACATTCGTCCAGTAATACTGAAGGCCAACGAGACTATTTACCTGTGCAAGTTGCACACAAGCTTCTCCATGGTGACGACATTATGAGCATTGTGGATGCAAATTTGCATGGTGACGTGAACAAAGAGGAAGCTGAAAGAGTTTGCAAAGTCGCATGTTGGTGCATCCAAGATCTTGAGTCTGATCGGCCCACGATGGTTGAGGTGGTACAGTTTCTCGAGGGAATATACGAACTGGAAATGCCTCCAATGCCAAGGCGACTCAGTGCTATTGCAGGAATCAGCCCACATCAGACGAGAGTGTGATCTATAGCTTTTCGGCAAATCCAACAATCCATGAGAAGTCTGTCAGTTGGGATGGCAAATAAATTTATCCGTAGTGTACAAATAAATTTATTTTCTGTAACATGTAATATTTTGTCTTGTAGTGTATAAATAAATGTGTTTTCTGTAACATGTAATATTTCTATGTACCCTAATATTTGTAACATGGTCGGGTTTCTATGTGCCAATAGGTCATGTCCTACAAATAAATGTAGTGGTCTTTTTCAAAAAAAATGTAGTAGTCTTTTTCAAAAATAAATAAATGTAGTAGTAACTGTTTCATAAACGGGCCCCTATGTATGCCACTTCCACTGTCAGTTGGGATGGGAAATGGTGAGATCAATAAAGGCCCGTTTGGATGTATGGTATTGGGCTGAATTGGAATCGGTTTCCTGAGCCGGGCTGTTTGGCTGCCCACCGAATCGGAAGAGAGAGAGAGAGATGTGTACGTGTTTGTTGAGAAGAGAGGCAGTAAGATGTTCGACAGATGGAAGAGTAATATAGCCTTCTATGTTATTTTGTCCAAACAGGTTTTGTAATTTAATTTATGGAAATAGATTCTTCCTGCGTCCAAACAGGAATGTTACATTCCAATCAAATTCCAGGCAATTTAATTTCCATGGAAAGTAATTACTAGAATCTTATTCTTGGAATAAGATTCAATTCATAGGATCCAAACGGCCCCTAAGTATTATTATTAACATCCAACCCTTCTATGTTCCCTGCTCATGTCTATCAAAGAATATCATGAACAATTCAGTAGTAAGCTGTTGCGACCACTCTATACTCTTGCGCAGCTTGAGCTGCTGGTGGCATGCAGTGTGTTGACTACTGACGAATTGATGATGAGAAAGCTGGATGCAGTATACTGAATACTCTGTTTAGTCCACCAATAATATGACACCACTTGACAGGTAAATTAAGGATATGTAACACTATCAGCACGCATCACCGTATTTCTGGCATACTTTCTAGGCATCACCGTATAATCATTTTGGTTTTTCAATTATGTAAAAAAAAAAAGATCTTTATATCTAAAACTTTACTTATCTTCTGCTATATAATACGAGTAGTGTTTCTTCCACCCGTTTTTTCGTCCGTCAGTTTGGTTTCCTTTCGTACATCATGGTACGCGTACGTCGTACGTCGCATCCAGCCACACCACGATTCGGTCGGTAAAAAAACCGGGCCACGCACGCACGATACTGATCGCTAAAAAAATCGGAGCCAAAAACGGCAGCCACGCACGCACGAATCCGATCAGTAAAAAAACTGGAGCCTCGCGTGATCGGTGTAAAATCCAGAGGCAAAAAGACATGGCATATCGTGGTTGATTCTGGGTGATTATTCCATCTGTTCTTTTCATACGCAACTAAACAACCACACATGAAACGAACTAACGAAGTACTCTAGCAGGCAGAGCAAGAACGGGCACCATTGGTTTAGCGATCTGCTCGACCTTCTCCTTCCAGCGCAAACTCCGCCGACGTCGCCGGCCCACGGCTCGTTACGACGTTGCCGTCCACCACCACGTTCGCGTCAACTGAGGTCACCTCGGGAGGGAAGTATTCCAACGAACAGTATCTACAAGCACGGATGTAGTGGAATATGTTTAAGTTTAACGTACGTGCGAACAGAACGACCACCGTGCGTTCAGGCCTGGACAGTGGACAACAACGAGTGTGTGCCCTGGGAGATGAACATTGAGACCTACTATAAGACACTAGCCACCAACATTTTCTTTCGATCGCGACACCAAAGTTCACGTAGCAAATAACATGCAATGTGTAGACTGAGTTGGCGAGCCAACACTCGTATTGATGGATCCCCGCAAAAATTATGATTAAGAGGAAAGCAACAAACGATGCATATAGTGACACATTTCATAGCAACGCTCGGGAATTTATCAATTTGTGATATAGGCATAGACGTTGATAATTTCATAAAAACGCATGGGTATTCATCATTTATTGGCTTATGAAAAATTAATCATTAATTTTTATTATCAGCCCGTAGCAAAGCACGGGCATTTTGCTACTCCCTCCGTTCCGAAAAGTAAGACGTTAAAGAATTGTTCCGACAACACCCAAAATCGCGAAAATGACCTATCTGCCCATACGTATTCACTCAGGGTGTGTTTGGTTTTGAAATGTGATGGAATGGAATGTCACGGTTCCATTCCGTTCTATTCCTCTCAAATGATTCAATTCCATTCTAACGTTTGGTTGGACTGAATAGGTGGAATGGAACCATTTTATTAGTTTAAGTTAAATTCGATTATTTTCCGCCTAATAGGAATTTAACAAAGGCAAATCAGAAAAAGCATAGCGCCACGAATCCGGACCCGCTTGGAGGACGAGAAGATTGTGCCGGAAATCATCTTCAAGCTGGATCCCGATTCCATTCTAACGTTTGGTTGGACTGAATAGGTGGAATGGAACCATTTTATTAGTTTAAGTTAAATTCGATTATTTTCCGCCTAATAGGAATTTAACAAAGGCAAATCAGAAAAAGCATAGCGCCACGAATCCGGACCCGCTTGGAGGACGAGAAGATTGTGCCGGAAATCATCTTCAAGCTGGATCCCGAAATCAACAGGCTAATCCCCGAAATCAGCAAGTTAATCATGGCCGTGCTAGCTGCTGCCGCGCATGCTGGCCTGCTGGCCGCCGCCGGGCTGCTTGCCGCTGCGCGCATGCTAGCCTGCTGGTTGCCGCCGCTGGCTCATCTTATGCTGGCCGCCGCCGGCCGTCTAGCCGCTGCCGCGCATGCTGGCCTGCTGGCCATCGCCGGTTGCTAGCCGCCACCGACCTCATCTCGTGCTGGCCGCCGTCGCCCCTGCTGCCCGCTGCCTCCGCCCTCTGCTGCCTGCTGCCTCCATCTCATGCTAGCCGCCGCCGGCCTGCTGGCCTCCGCCCCCAGCTTGCCGTTGCCTCCATCTAGCCTGCCGGTGAGGGAGAGAGAGACACAAGAGGAGAGAAGAGAGAGATCGAGAGGAGAGGTGAATTAATGCGTAATTAGGCACGGTTCCACCCCGTTCGACCGATTCGGCCGGACGGATGCGGAATATTCCCTTCTGAGGAACCAGTTGATTCCATCCTCCTCTTCAACCGAACACAGGAATAGATTCTAGGTGCGGAACGATTCTATTCCATTCCACCTGGTTCCAAAACCAAACACACCCTCAAATTACAACTACTGCCATCCCGCAGTGGAAAAAACAGAAAAGCAACCCGACAAATTTGAATTCAGATCGGTGGCGCAGCTCCTTCGCCAGATCGGGGCTCCACCTTGCTGGTGCTCAGATCGCTGGTGGCCCAGATCACCGTCGCCCAGTTCCTCTCCGCCCCAGCGCCTGATCGTCTCCAGCCAAAGCTTCAGGTGCTCTCCGTCCCACTCGCTGCAGCTCCTCTGAGGCAAATCACCAGGTCCTCTCTGTCCTACTCGCCTCAGCTCCTCTGCGCCAAAAATTCAGGTCAATTACCAGATCAAGTACCAGATCAATTACCAAATCAAGTCAAGTAGTAAATTAAGTAGCAGATCAAGTACCAGATCAAGTCCAAATCAAGTCAAGTAGCAGATCAATTCAAGTACTCCTGCAGCATATGTCCTTCTCCTAGCGTGTGACCATCCTGGTACCAGCAGCGGCGCATCGCCGGACCTTGTCCTCCTCGCCTAGCGCCTCTTGTTGTCCTGTGCGTCGCTCCGAGCAGCAGCAGCGGCGCATCGCCGGACCTTGTCCTCCTCGCCTAGCGCCTCGTCGTCCTGTGCGTCGCTCCGAGCAGCAGCAGCGGCGCATCGCCGGACCTTGTCCTCCTCGCCTAGCGCCTCGTCGTCCTGTGCGTCGCTCCGAGGAGCAACAGCGGCGCATCGCCGGACCTTGTCCTCCTCGCCTAGCGCCTCGTCGTCCTGTGCGTCGCTCCGAGCAGCAGCAGCAGCGGCGCGTCGCCGGACCTCGTCCTCCTCGCCTAGCGCCTCGTCGTCCTGTGCGTCGCTCCGAGCAGCAGCAGCAGCGGCGCGTCGCTGGACCTCGTCCTCCTCGCCTAGCGGCTCGTCCTCACCTGACGCGGGCGTGCCTCGGCCATGGAGAGCGCCATGGTGGCCCTGCGCACGGCCTCCTTGGCATCGTCCTCCCGGCCGATGACCTCGAGCTCCTTCTTTGTCGTCCCAGAGATCGTCCACGACGCCCGCGGCCACGGAGCCGAAGCCCGCGCTTCAGGGCGGACGAGTAGAAGAGGCCACGCCAGAGCAGGGGCCGAGCGCCGGGCCTTGGCGAGCACGCACGCCGGAGCAGGGGCGACTTCGACCGCGCCGCCGACACGGACGCACGCCTCGGTGCGGCCAGGACGCGCCCCTCCTGCTACTCCTCGCGTGCAGCCAGCTCGTCGCTGACCCCGGCCACGCCACCAACACGGATGTGCGGCGAGCTCGTCGCTGACCTCCTGCTCCGCTTCCACCGCGCCGACGACACAGGCGCACATGTCCTCGACGAGGATCTGCAGCAGTCCAGGCCGCCATCCTCCCCCTGCTCCACATCCTTCCACTTCAGGTGGTCTCCTCCCTCTGCATCACACACCAGAACGGCCAGCCAGCGGCTGCTCGGGGTGGGATATGGGGTCGAGGTGCTTGTCCGTAGGCCAGCGCGCGGGCAAGCTGCTAGGGTGGGAGGCGGTCGGCGTTGGAGCTCATCCCAGACGGGCGGCGAAGATGTCGACCTCCATGGCGCCGATTCGGAGCTCGCCGGCCCGCGGGCTCCTTCGAGGGAGGGGACAAGCGGGCGAATCGGACTTGGAAGGGTTCGGAGCTCGCCGGCGAGAGACAGGATGGGAGCGGGAGGCAGGAATCGGTAGAGATGGGTGGGGGTGGCGGCCCGGGGTGAGGAGATTTCGGGAGGTCGCCGGTCTAGGCCTCCATCCTCCGGCGCACGCAGATCAAGCGCCTCCGTCGCCCAACGCATAAAAATCGAAACTTTGACCTCCAGATTCCAGAGAGGAAACGAGATGGTGGGGAGAGCGAGCGGTAGAGGGCGGCGGCGTAGATCCATATGTTTCTCCATGGGATGGGATGCATGTTTCTAATTATAATAGGCTACCCAAAAAAAAACCTTGCATTGCACTAAACCATGCTTCACCTGGTACCCAATGACGATGCAGGTGCTATGGTTTAGTTTGTAAACATCTCCTAGTTGTTTTGGTTAGTGAATAGTTTCACTGAAGATTCATCCCGTGAAGAGTAGGTTTTATTAGGTGATCTCTTTTTGACTAAAATGTGCTGCTTTAATTATTTTTTGACGATAAATAGTAGGAGCTCTGCCTATGCATTATTAGGAGAATAGAATTGATCCAGCTACTGAGGGAAACCGGACCCAAAAAACATACAATACGCGGTTTAAAAACCGCTCACTCTAACTCAAGGAACGTCGTCTGAGCCTGAAACAAGAGAACATAGACCCAAACTAATAGGCCACACCTCATATCCAACAAACTCCTCCAACACACACAAACTCTCACAGCTAGAGATGTACCGGTGCGCACCCTCCACATAGAAGAGATCAAGCATTGCTTACAACTAAATCTCGAAAAGCCTCAATCACCTGCGGGGTGTGCTGCTTCTTGTACGTCTGCAAGTAAAATTGCATCTTCTCCTCTATGACTTCTTCGGTGGCTTTCTCTTTGCTCTTGAGTTTTGGGATTTCCCCAAAAGACTCCGCCCGCCTAAACTCGGCGCGCTTGGCTGCTGGAATGTCATAATCTTTGCTCTTCTTATCCAACCGGATACTTCGTCGCTCGGCCAAAGAGGGAGCATCCGCCCGAAGCTGCTTGTCCTTGGGCATGTCGGTAATCTCTCGGCAAAGTTCCTCCATCGAAAAAGGCAAGGTCTTCTCCTGTGGCTCAACCGCGTCAAACTGAGCCATCACCTTCGCGATCTTCTCCTCTGGGCTAGGGGCATCAGAACCCCTCAGCACCTCCAATGCCAACGGCATCTCCACTCGAAGAACCTGCATCGGGGGCCCTTGCATCCCCGGGGAGACATGCTCTGAAGCAGCAATAGGCGTGGAGGTGGAATCCAGGGCAAGCGCCGATGCTGAAGAGCTCACCCCCCTGGGAGAGTAGCAACCAAAGCACACGACCCCGTCCTCATCGCCAACAGCATTGCCCCCGGTACTTTGCCCCACCTGCACAACAGCCGGTGGCAAGGAGAGCCTCTCCAGAGCCCCCTCCGCCCGCTCCAACAGACTCTCCAGAGCCCCCTCCGCCCGCTCCAAACAACTCCCAAGCCGCTCCAGCAAACCCTGCACAGCCTCCGTCATCGCGACCTGAGACGCGACCATTTCCTAGAGCTGAGCCACGACGAAGCCTTGCACCTCTGCCCGCATCAACGCTGCCTGCTCCTCGACAAGGGATCTCATGAACGCTTCTGAAGGAGCAGTTGCCGAGCTAGCCGCTGGCTGTGCTCGAATTGGGGGGCCCCGGTCCCCAAGCTTGGCAGGTGGTGCGGCAACAGTGGCGGAGCTGCGTTGTGTATATGATGTCAAGCGACGTCATGAAATTTTAGTGCGCACCATGATACTAGCTATAAATACGTTAGTTCCGACCCTATTACTACTACAGAATGACCTCACTAGGCCTAGTTTTCAGTCATTTTGGCCATTTGACATCACTGGCTGGCAATCCTAGCTCCGCCACTGTGCGGCAACAGATGCCCAAGAGCGGTCCAGAGGACGGCATGGCCCGGAAGCCGGCGACTTGGAACAGCTGGGCGCCTGGCTGGCCTTGCGGCGCTGCGGGCAATCACGCTCCTGGTGGCCGGAGCAGCGGCAGGAAAGACATCGGATGTCACCCTGACAGCCAGCCACACGATGGCCGTGCTCCAGGCAACGGAAACAACGGCCCTGCACCCGACGCCTGAAGGCCATGGCGCGGTCCTCGGCCCCTCGAGGAGGAGAAGGCGGTGAAGGGCTCCTCTGCGAGTTCTTCTTGGTGCGAACCAGCTGCCAATCGGTCGCATCATCCTCCACCTCTGGCGCATCCGACCCCGGCAACCCCAACTCCTTCGGCTTGAGCTCGGGCATTGGCAACCCCAACTCCGGCAACCCCAGCTGCTTTAATTATCAAGTTCTAGTTGCGGGAACATTTTCAGACTGCAAATAAAAGGCAGTTTATCGGTTTGAAGCCAACTGACCCTGGAGCCTGGACCTTAATCTTCAGGTCGTAACATCAATCACGCATTGGACACATCTTATTTATTATAGGATGCACGTCAATACCCATCTTATTTACTTATTTTACTCCACCATGCTAGTTTAGTGTCTGATAAATGCAAATATACAATTAAAGATCATCAGGTGAGAATATCGTGGTAGAAATAATGTGGGCATTGGCTGCAGCAGGCGGCGTCGCCTGGGCATTGGCTGCAGCAGGCGGCGTCGCCGGCGACGATGTACCGTGCACTTCCGCCGCCCATGGCCGCGTCCCCGTCGAGTAACTCGTGGATGCGGCCGCAGCGTGTTCAGGGAGCCGGCCGAACGACAACGGCACGCGGCGAGGCTGATGACCTTGGTGCGGGGACGGCCGGCCGTGGCGCAAACAAGACCTGGACAGGCCACGCGGAAGAGACGCTTGGACAGAGGGCGACGCCAATGTCGAAGGTGGTGACGGGGACGAGGTATACCCACCATGTGCTCGACAAATGCACCGGAGAGGCTCTTTGCATCTATACTAAACTTGTAGGCCATGTGTCTAACTTAACGCTCCAGCTAAACGGTGTTGAGATCCGCTAAAAAAAAGCAAAACGGTGATTCTGACAGTGGGCCCAACCAGTCAAAAAGACTGTTAACCCTGCCAATCTGACCTCGAATGGGTGTTCTTGTGACGTTATTATTCTAGACAGATGGTTTTCACAAAAAAAAAATGGGAGTTTGTGGTTTTTGCAGACAAAAAGAAAATGGGAGTTGGTCGATATTTGCAACATTGCTCCAAATTGTGGTGGTTTTTTGTAAATTTTGTCAATGTGGGTTCCCCCTCTCTGGCCGGCATTGGGTTGATGTGAAGTTGCAAGGCAACCCATGCCAAGATTTGGTCTTAACCCTGAATGGTAGCCATGAAGTTCAGTCCTCCTACTTACCCATGACATGCTTGCTTTTGGTTGATTATGGTCGGTAATTTCATTATGGAAAGAGTCCTGTCATGAAGTGCACGTTAGTCTTGGAAGATTATTATTGGTGAAGGATGAATTCACACAGCTGGTGGCTATAGAAGCATCAGAAAAATATAGACAAATCTTGGGGCAAGCAATAGCCTTGCCAAAACAGCTTGAAGATGTTGATGAACACTTCAGTGCAAAGTTAATTGTTTCGACAAGCTAAATATCATTGAGCAAAAAAATTGTTTGATAACAAAGACAAAAGAGACCAACCAAACGCATTTCAGTCGGTGAGTACTGAGGAACCAAACCAATTCCTTGTCGACCTGATGTGAATCAATATATGGCAATATGAAACGAAATCGCCAAACATAACTTAGTTTTGGGTGCTAATAATAACATAGATAGAGACAGGCATGGATGGTTCAATAACGCATAACACATATAACAAAGAACTTTTTGAGTGCTCTTGCGCACAGAGCACATTTCATACCCGGGAATTTTTTGCTGGAATGCCCAAGTTTGCATCCAGCACTCTCCTCCCTGACCTCGCAATGCATGTTCTGCAAATAAAAACACCAACTCAGCTCCTCCAGCCGGAGCTGCAGGCCACAGGGCGGCAGGACTGCTACAACAGTCCTCTCCATAGTACAGCCTCCAAGATGATCATCGCACAGGTAATTTATTTGAAGCAAATGAAAAAACAACAATCTTCATGGGACAAAAATTTCAGTTTACTACTATTGACATCATGAGTCAACTTTTCATAATATATGTAGATATTAGTTAGCAGATGACGACAGTGCTCAACTCAATGATCTGAAAGCATGGACAGACTATACTACAGAGCAACCTTATACTTTAAGGAACAATGTACATGGCCAATTCTAGTAGAATTAGTCCAATTCCGGTTCTGCTTTTCACAAAGTAGCAAGTAACCCCGTGACTTGGCCAGCCTAACAAGCAACAAAAGCAAGATCGAATCGGTTCATTTTTTGCGTAAAGAGAGAATAAAAGCAATGAAGGTCAGACAACTATAGCTCTAGTAGCTCGGACGCGGCACCGGGTCTGTCATCAGTGAGGATAATATTAAAGCTAACTACGACAAAAGTAATGCTACAGCACGTGGCCTTCAAGGTGCCATTACATATTTCATGTGTCCAGAAACCCATAGATCATTAGTCAGCTTTCATAATATACATAGACATCACTAGTAGAGAACGGGGTATTAATACCGGTCCTATTGGGCCTTTAGTACCGGTTGCACAACCGATACTAAAGGGTCGGGACTAAAGGGGTACCCCTTTAGTACCGGTATGAAATACAACCGGTGCTAAAGGCTCTCCACGTGGGCGAACGTGTGCGCGCGCAGCTGAGGACCTTTAGTACCGGTTGGTAATAGCAAACGGTACTAAAGGTTCCTGCTATTTTTGCCCTCCCGCCTATTTTTTCAGGGGGGTTTAGGGTTTTGGTTTTTTTCTTTTCGCTTATTTTTCGGTGGTTTAGGGTTTCTGTTTTTTCCTTGTCGCTCATTTTTTCAGGGTTTCGGAGGAGATCACGTATAAAGTACTCAGTACACATATAAAGTACTCATTACACATATAAAGTACTCTCGTTACATATAAAGTAGTCATAATTACAATGGAGATCACCGCTAGCTAGTACATGCATGGAGGGAGTCTATTTTTCGACATAGTGGAATTCACCGAATTCATCTACGACATGCGTCAGAATGAATCCCGCCAATTCCTCCGCAATAGCTTTTACGCGGTTTTGTGGTAGGAGCTGGTCCCGCTTCTTTGACATCTTTAAAAGAAGGAGAGCAAATCAGTTATGATCGAAACTAAACACAATTGATGGTAGCAAAATAAAAGTTGTGTATGATGTTTACGTACCTTTCGATTTCTTACACTATTGGCTCTCTCATTGACCCTCATGTGAATAAACTCGCAAACGTAGTATCCACATAGCTCCGTCCCTCCCGGTTGTCGCAGACACCACTATACAAGAATATAATATAATCAAATAATAATCAAGAGAATTGATAATGGTATTAGAAAGATACACAGACCTAGATACGTAGTAGTACTTACGTTGTTAGCCTTGAACTCCAGCTTATCTTTCCATTCACCGCGTTCTTCCTCGATGAACTTTTTCCAAACCCTGCCCGGAAAAGAAAATGAATTGAGGAGTTATTACTTATACTTTTGAAATCTGGAAATGAACGAAAGAGGCCGATATAGTGCGATTGAAATTACCTCTTGAGCATTAGACGCACGCTTTTGTAATCATCTTGATATCTCCTTAATGAGTCCCAGACTTCAACTTCTCCTTCCTCGAGTCTAATGATTAGCAGAATGTAGTGGTACCTGCGCACATTTATATACGCAGGTATTCAGAACTCATCAATTACACTTAATATCGGGAAAGCAAAATAAAATGTGTACAAGACAGTAACACTCACCCGAAGTTGTAAGGAAAAAGTATTTCCTTTTTGGTACTTTGTCGCTTAAACAACGTTAGCAAAATCTCCTCTGTGTTCTTGGGAAAGTTAGCTATGGTCTCGCAATGAACTTTATCCGGGTCAATGAACCCAATGTCCCAGATTCCTCCCATTCGGCATTCACGAATCTTCATTATGCATAATAGCGTACAAAAGAATGTTGTGAGGATAATTACAAGCAATGAACGAGCTTAACTATAAATAATTAAATTACACGAATAAATTACTTACAGACAATAGCAGCTGATGATAGATTTGTCGAGAGCAAGTTGATTGTACATCTGAAAAAGTTCGGAGAACTCAACCTGCACACCATATTCTCGGAAGTAGTGTTGTTCCTTAACTCCCGCCATGAGATAGAATTTCCCATTTTTTGAGGCCTCCATGTACCAGTTATGCAATTTATATAACTGTGTTGTTAGAGCACTCGGATTTTCGACCAGAGGCATCCCGAGTTCAAATTTATATTGAGTTATTATATGCGCTATGGGGTAACCTGTGTCGCCAATGACAACCTCTCCATGCTCGATTTCCCGAGCTTCAGAAGGCACAATGAGCGGGGCGATCGATTGTGCTTCTTGTTCTCCGAGCTGGGCAACTCTTTTCCCGCACGCTTTTTCTTGCTCCTTCTGTGAGGAAAGTACCTTGTCAATACCTCGCTCATAGTCTGAAAGGGGCGCTGGTGGAGGTACATATAGGTTGTCAACGGTGTGATCTTTTACCTCAGTTGGTATAGTCTTCAGAAGTTCCTTTATGGGGTCAAGTCTTGCCTCCAGTCTTTCCTTTTTTTTCTATTCAAAAAAGGATGTAGCCTCGCGTTGTGCGCTCACTTGTAATTCCTCCATAGTCATCTCGGCAGCTAACTTCTCATGAGCCTTGACTTCCTTGGATTTTTTTGCACGTTTCTTGAGAGGGGACGACGGGAACAGCTTCCGCTTTGTCAAGTTACTAGTGGGCGCATCAGCCGGCTGACGGGACGGCGCGGGCGATGGACTCGCGGTGGGCTCCCAATCGTCGGGGGAAGAGGGTGGACTTTGCTGTGGTGAATTTCTAACCGGAGGAGTCGGTGGCCTTGGCGCCGAGTCTGGAAACTTGATGTATTTCTTCTTCCATAGAACGATACCAAGCTCGACTTCTCCCAATGTCTTCTCGCCTTCAGCTCCAGGAATGTCAAGATCTATTGAGTTGAATCCCGACATAACTTTCGTGACCCCGACACGAGCAAATCCAGCCGGAATCTCACCAAAATGGAAGGTTCCTCCAAGTTGATGTGGTAAAGCATAGCCAATCGCCACCGGGCAAGTAATGTTCAACATTGGCGCATGTAACTCACAATTTGTCTTCTCCGTGATATCATCCACGGGGTAGTGAGCCGCCGACGGTTCAGCAACTGCAGGATCATCTTGTAGCTGCGTGGAACCCACGCTGCTTTTCCGCTGAGATGGGCAGGCATCGCCTGCAGGATCTTCTACTCGCAGTTGAGATTCCCTTGTCTTGGTAATTGAGGCCAGTTGCTCCTGCACAACCTTCACCGTGCGTTCTAACGCAGTAACCCTGTCCGCCTCCTTCTTCTTACTTCTGCAATGTTTTCTGTAAGTTGCAGCGTCCTCCGGAAACCCTTCAAGAAAACCAACCCCGCCTCCTCTACCTCGACATCGTCCCCAGTGTTCTTTATTCCCGAGGGCGAGTGTCAGCTCGTCGTCCTCTCTATCGGGAACATATTGTCCCAACTTGACTAGTGATATTGCGGCTTTTATCTTTTTTACGACTCTTCTAATTCTTTTCCTCCATTTTCCCTTTGCAACAATCAGCCCTGTGTCCATGTCCAACACTGCCCCATGCGCGAACAACCATAACTTGGACCTGTCGGGCCAGTCATCTGTCTGTGGAGTGATCCCTTTTTGACGCAGCTCGTTTTCATAGGCTTCCCACTTAGGCACGGCAGTCTTGTAGCCACCTGAGCCCAAACGATGGAAATATCTCTTCTTCTTAGCATTCAACTTATTTTGGGTCGATCGGGCCACAACGACGCCCGATTTCCTATACGCCACAAATTCAGGCCAGTCATCTTTTAGCTTATCTAGATGTCCAGTGAAATCTGGAGTTTTGTTCCCATATTTTCTCCACAATGTTTTCTTCCAGTTGTTGAATTGCTCGGCCATCTTGCTAAGAGTCCACTCCTTGACTTTATCCTTCCTACTCTGTGGGAGATCTGCCGGTAGGCTGAAAGAACCCAATATCGACTCCCAAAGGGTATCTTTAATTCTTTGCTCGAGATATTTTGCGCCAATGTTTTTTTTCTTCGGCTCATTCCATTCTGCAACGGTGATCGGGACCATGTCCCTTACAAGAACTCCGCGTTGAGCTACATATTTAGTGTAGATTCCATCGGGTTTCTCCGGTTTGCCTTTTATGCTAACTTCGTCGATCGATAACTTTGCACCATCCGGCAGCTTTAACCCTTGGGCCGGGCCTCGTTTAGGGATTGACTTAGATGATCCAGAGGGCTGAAGAAAAATGTTTCGTTAATAAGTGCGCATATAAATCAATTAATGCATCTAGCTAGTGATCAACAAGACTTAATATATACCTTGCCGGAGTCGTTTTTAGCTAGTGATCCGGAGTTTTCTTCGTCGTCTTCATCGTCTCTGAAGTTTTGTAACTCAAGTCCCTCACCGGAGTCGTTCAAACATTTTGCGCTGAAATCTTCGGCGTCTTCTTCGTCGAAATCTTCTCCATCAGAATCTTCTCCGTCGGAATTGGGTCCGGCAGCGTCGTTAAATATTATTTGTTGGTATCGGTCTTCTTCCTCCAAATCTCGGATGAAGGGGGGGACATCGTCGATGATGGGGGCGTCGTTCTCCATAGCTCAATGTCACTACAAAATTTTCAAACTTAGCTAAATTTTCTAATATTTCTAATATTGCGACTAATATTTGCTACTAATATTTCTAATAAACGTAAACACATTTGCTAAAACTAAAAATTGCTAACAAAAAAGTTTCTAACAACACAATGCTATCTAAAATTTCTAAAAATGCTATCTACAAATTGCTAAAAATTGCAATCTACAAAAATATTTTCTAACACATTTTCTAAATTTGCTAACACATTTTCTAAATTTGCTAACACATTTGCTATATTTGGTAAATATTGCTAACACATTTTTTAAATTAGCTAACACCCTTTTTCTAAAATTTTGCATTGGGGAAATTGTGGTTGCATTCCCCGCGCGTTGCCGCGGGAATTATGGTGGCATATACTCTCTGCATAAAAACAGTAGCATATACGATCTCACTAAAAAACAGTAGCATTCTCATCACATATTAATCAACACAATATTGCATCACAAATTAATCAACACATTGCATAAAAACACATTGTCACGAATTAATCGACACATAACACATGAAATATTTTAAACACATAACACATTCATATAAATAACACTTTAAATTCTAACAATAGCATTCATATAAATAACACTTTAAATTCTAACAATAGCATATAAATAAAACTTTAGATTTCTGGAAAAAAAAACGCTGACGTCAGCATGACGATAGCAATGGAGGAGCTCTCGAGCTCCCTGCCTCTTCTTGCGCCCGGGTACGGTGGAGCTCACCTCGGACGACGACGACGAGGCGAGGAGGAGACGAGGAAGGGGAGCCGCGGCGTCGGGCGGCGAACCGGCGAGGAGGAGACGAGGAAGGGGAGCCGCGGCGTCGGCCGGGCAGGAGACGAGGACGAAGGGGAGCCGCGGCGTCGGGCGGCGACGAGGCGAGGAGGACGGAGAGGCGCAGCACGCAGCACGGCGTTGCGCGGCGGCGACTTTGGCCTGCAGCGCGGCACGGCGTCGCAGGGAGCAGCACGTCGCCGTCGATGGCGGGGATGGCGGACGGCTCGATTTTCTCTGTCTGTGTGTGTGTTTGGAGAGGAGAAGAAACTTTTTCTAGTGTTCACTTTTTCTTCTTCTGTGTCCCTTTCTTCTGATTACGCCGTAGCCATGGACATTCTTCATCATTTAACACGATGCTTGGGTCAGTTTTTACTTTGAAGGGCGGAATTTCAGGAAACTTATTGTAATCTTCTGACGTGTCTGTCTTGTCCTCCACTCCCACGATGTTTCTTTTTCCTGAAAGAACTATGTGGCGCTTTGGCTCATCGTATGATGTACCGGCTTGCTTATCTTTTCTTTTTTTCGGTCTGGAAGACATGTCCTTCACATAGAAAACCTGAGCCACATCATTGGCTAGGACGAATGGCTCGGTTTTGTACCCAAGATTCTTGAGATCCACTGTAGTCATTCCATACCGCCGGTCTATCTCTACCCCGCTTGACAGGTTGACCCATTTGCACTGAAACAAAGGGATCTTAAAAGAAGGTCCATAGTCAAGTTCCCATATCTGTTGTATGCAACCATAATATGTGTCCTTTGTCCCATCGTCGTTTGTTGCATCAAAGCGGACACCACTGTTTTGGTTAGTGCTCTTTTTGTCTTGGGTTTCCGTGTAAAATGTATTTCCATTTATCTCGTACCCTTGGAAAGTCAATATAGTCGAAGATGGTGACTTGGCCAACAAATATAGCTCTTGTCCAACAGTGTTGTCAATAATGAGATGTGTACGCAACCAACTGCCGAAAGTATCCACGTGTTTTCCTTTAATCCAGAAGTCAGTCTTCTCCGGGTATTCTAAGCGTAAAATATCCATGTGTTCCACGATATACGGAGCCACCAATCTGGAATTTTGTAGAACTGTGTAGTGTGCTTGAGTGAAAGAATGCCCGTCCATATAGGGGTGGACACAAAGCTCGAGGCTCGGCTCGGGCTCGACAAGGCTCGGCTCGGGCTCGGCTTGGCTCGAAGTTAATACAAGCCAAGCCTAAACCTACCGGACAGAGCTCGAGGCTCGGCAAGCCGGCTCGATGAAGCTCGCAAGCCGGCTCGAAAGCTCGATGCAATATAAAATTTGACATGATCTTTACTAAACATGTAACAATTTATAATTATAATCAACAAGAGCATGATATATTTATAATATAGTCTAACAAGTTTCACAAAGTATCAACTAACCATAATAGTCTCAGACACACTTGATCCAATAGTCTCAGACGTCTCAACCACGTGTACTTTGTTTAGAAAAATATAACACGACGTGGGCCGTAGCTCAAATGAAAGATAAGTTTTTAATTAGCGACTCAAATTTTAACCGTTTAACATATGGCGCCGCTTGTTTGTAACGAATCCACAATTTGCAAGCCTCAAAATCAGACAAATATGTGCATCTAAACTTATGCCTACACATCATCTCCGCATAATACACGTTATATAATTCCTCAAACTAACATAGAATTAAACCAATTAAGCATAAGATATGATTACTCTGTGATTTAGACCCTCCCACTTAAAACCAGTTAAACAGGAAACAATAGTAAGTTATTCTCAGAAATTACAGGTAGTGCGCAAGAGAAATATTGTGTAGAATATTTATATAGGATCAAATGTACAGCACTGTATTCCATTGCTCTGTACATGTGCTCATCTCAAAAAACAAAAAACGGAGTTTCTGTGCTTGAACGAGTATGGCAACAGGAATAGGATGCTACCTCAGATGCTAAACAGAAATACACAATCACTAGCCATACGAGCACTAGCCATACGGTAGTGGACTTGGTGCCTAATGAACACCATGCATCGGATTGAGCTGTCCAAGCGATCCGTACTAGCCAGAGAAGAGCAGCGGCATCAGAGGAGCAGCAGCGCAGGTCGAGCATCAGGGGAGAATGACGATGGAACGAAGAAGATGCTTGGTAAGAGGGGCACTGCACCCTGGACCGAATGGTGGAATAGATCGGAGGAGCAGGAGAGCAGATATGCGCAGACGGCGGCGAGTCACCACGGCGGCGTGCAGAGGGCGGAGCGACATGGAAAGGGATCGAAGGACTATTTCTAGCTGGGATGTACCAGAAGGCTCACGAGCCGGCGAGCCGAGCCTCAAGCCCAGCAAGCCGAGCCACGAGCCCGATTCTAGGGAACTTTTCAATGGCAAGCCGAGCCAGGCTCGGCTCGAGTTTTCACGAGCCAGGTCGAGCCGAGCCTCGAGCCGGCTCGGCTCGGCTCGATTCCACCCCTACGTCCATACTTCTTGTTGCTTTCTTTCCTAGCGTGCCTTTTCCACGCAGTCTCCCCTCATGGCGCGATTGATGAACACCGATGGGCTTAAGATCTGGAAGAAAGTCAACACAGAACTCAATGACCTCCTCTGTTCCATAGCCCTTGGACATGCTTCCTTCTGGCTTAGCACGGTTATGAACGTATTTCTTTAAGACTCCCATGAACCTCTCAAAGGGGAACATGTTGTGTAGAAATACAGGACCGAGAATGGAAATCTCTTCGACTAGGTGAACTATGAGGTGCGTCATAATATTGAAGAAGGCCGGTGGAAACACCAACTCAAAGCTGACAAGACATTGGACCACACTCGTCTGTAAACTTGGTTGAGTTGCTGGATCGATTACCTTCTGAGAAATTGCATTCAGGAATGCACATAGCTTCACAATGGGTACTCGAACGTTTTCCGGTAGAAGCCCCCTCAATGCAACCGGAAGTAATTGTGTCATAATCACGTGGCAGTCATGAGACTTCAGATTTTGGAACTTTTTCTCTGCCATGTTTATTATTCCCTTTATATTCGATGAGTAGCCAGACGGGACCTTGATACTGCTCAGGACTTGAAAGAAGATCTCCTTCTCTTCTTTGGTAAGAGCGTAGCTGGAAGTACCTTGATACTTCTCTGAATTCAGGTTCTCACTTCCGTGGTGCGTACTTTGTTGGTCCTGCCGTGCATCCACTGTATCTTTCGTCTTCCCATACACGCCTAAGAAGTTTAGCAGGTTCACGCAAAGATTTTTCGTCACGTGCATCACGTCGATTGCAGAGCGAACCTCTAGGATTTTCCAATAGGGTAAATCCCAAAATATAGATTTCTTTTTCCACAAGGGTACGCGCTTGTTAGCGTCTTTCGGAACATTTAGACTGCTAGGACCCTTTCCAAATATTACTTCTATATCCTTGACCATGCCATATATAACATCACCATCACGGCGTGTAGGCTTCGTCCGGATATCTGGCTCACCTTTGAAGTGCTTGCCTCTGTTTCTTACGTGATGCCTGTTTGGAAGAAACCGACGATGTCCCATGTACACAATCTTGTTACCTATATATGCATTGTCAGTCTTATCTAAACAATGTGTGCATGCATTGTATCTCTTGTTCGATTATCCTGAAATGTTACTAAGAGCAGGCCAATCATTGATGGTTACAAACAGCAACGCTCGTAAGGGAAATTCCTCCTGTTTGTACTCATCCCACACACGTACACCTTCGTCAGACCACAGCTGTAAAAGTTCGTCAACTAATGGCCTCAGATACACATCAATGTCGTTGCCGGGTTGCTTCGGTCCTTGGATAAGCACTGGCATCATAATATACTTTTTCTTCATGCACAACCAAGGGGGAAGGTTATAGATACATAGAGTCACGGGCCAGGTGCTATGACTGCTGCTCTGCTCCCCAAACGGATTCAAGCCATCTGTACTTAGATCAAACCTTAAGTTCCTTGCGTCGGCTGCAAAATCCCCAAACGCACTGTCGATGTTTCTCCACTGAGACCCATCAGCGGGGTGTCTCAGCATCTCGTCTTCCTTACGGTCTTCTTTGTGTCATCGCAACAACTTGGCATGCTCTTTGTTCCGGAACAAACGTTTCAACCGTGGTATTATAGGAGAATACCACATCATCTTCGCGGGAACCCTCTTCCTGGGGCTCGGCTCGCCCTCAACATCACCTGGGTCATCTCGCGCGATCTTATATCGCAATGCACCGCATATCGGGCATGCATTCAGATTCTCGTACTTCTCACCACGGTAGAGGATGCAGTCATTGATGCATGCATGTATCTTCTGCACCTCTAATCCTAGAGGGCAGACAATTTTCTTTGCTTCGTACGTACTGTGGGGCATTTCATTATTCCTCGGAAGATTCTTCTTAAATATTTGTAGCAACTCTTGAAATGCCTTGTCAGATATTCCATTCTTTGCCTTCCACTGCAGCAATGCCAGGGTGGTACCTAGCTTTTTCTGGCCATCTTCACAATTTGGGTACACCGGTTTTTTGTGATCCTCTAACATGCGCTCCAAGGCAGACCACTCGTTTGCAGTTACGCAGTTCATCTGTTCATCACGAATGACCTGACGAAGATCATCATCATCGGACTGATCAACAATGACCTCAAGCTCAGGTTCGTCTTCCCCCATTGTAGTATCACCGTGTTCATCAGAGAACACAGGATAGTTGTCATCATCCTCTTCTTCAGGGTTTTCCATTATAACCCTCTTTCTCCGTGCTTGGTCCAACAAAAATAATTGGGCATGAAGCCTTGTCGCAACAAGTGGGAGTGTATGGTTCTTACGCTCGGGTAATTCCTCTTATTCCGACATTCATCACATGGACAAATCATAAAACCATTCTTCAGCTTGTTTAACTCAACCACTTTGAGAAATTTATGCATGCCATCAAGGAAGTCGGGACAGCGTCGGTTACTGTACATCCATTCTCGGCTCATCTGCATTACATAAATACATCAAAAACCATTACACGAGCTAAATAATGAATAGAGATACGTGACCAAATTAATTAATACAAATTCGTCACATTAAAACCAAAATAGAGTAGTGCTCAAATGTAATACATAGTTCTCACGAAACATACATCAATCGAAACTAACATACAACTATCTAAAGAATTTAAATCCAACAACAAATGCGATCAGAATAGCAACCAAGGTAACTATTGAACCAACAGCATAATGATACCAAGCCTCTTGACTAATGACATATTTTCTAATATTTTTAAGCTTGAAGCGCATTGCATCCATCTTCCTCTCGTGAGCAGCGACGACGTCGGCAAGCTCGACCCCGTGAGCATCAACGATGTCGGCAATCTTCAAGTCCAATACCATCTTCTCTTCCAGGCATTGGAGACGAAGATCTTCACTTATCTTCAATTTTGCTTTCAAATCGTTGTTTTCTTTTTTTAAAAACTCGACAATAGGGTCGGTTGGAATTTCCGGTTCAACTACCTCCTAAATAAAAATATATCTATGTCAAGTTGGTCGTCATGATTGTTATAAACACGAAACAAAATAAATAGTTACAAAAATATACCACATCCGAATCATATACCGGACGAGGGCCGACGGGGACGGATATCAAAACCATGATACTATACATATAAAAAAACATAAGAAAATTATACAAGAAATAATTATGAATTTAAATCATATAACTAACATTTTTTAAAAATAAAAGATAAAAAAGAGGCTCACCGAGGTGGTGTCGGTGACGGAGCGGCGCGGGCGATCGACGGCGGTGAGGAAGAGGACGGGACGACACTATATAAAACCACAAATTATACTTTAATTTGAGCTCAAAATGCATGCACCACCAAAATCAAACTTGCTAAACTTGCACGAAAATGAGCTAAACTTGAAATGCCGGAAGAGAAGATGAAGTTGCTAACCCTTATATATGTAGGTGCCACCAATCTTGGAAGTTGTTGGAGAAAATGGTGGTGAATTTGAGCTTGGGAGAGCAAAGAGAGAGGAAAAATGGAGTGAGTTCGAGCTAAAAATTTCAGCTCGGGGTGGAAGAAGGTTATAGTGGCCGGAACCTTTAGTACCGGTTTTTAATAGCAACCGGTACTAAAGGTCTAGGCGTGGGGCCACAGACCGCGGCCGCATGTGCCGGCGGGGCCTCCACCCCTTTAGGTCTGTCTTTAGTACCGGAAGGGTAGTGCCGCGTTGCCCGGGCTGGCAGTCGAACCAAGCCGGTGCTAATGCCCCCTTTAGTACCGGTTTTTGTTTAACCGGTACTAAAAGGGGGGGTATCATAGACCTGTTTTCTACTATTGCATTAACTAGCTGCTGACGACAATGCTCAACTCAATGAACTGAAAACATGGACACACTAGACTACAGAGCAACCTTATATTTACAAGTGTACTAAGGCCAATTCTAGTGATAAGTGATAATACTAATTCCGGTTCTGCTTTTCATAAACTAGCAAGTGACCTGATGACTTGGTCAGCGTATATAAAGGATTTGCATCTCAATCAGTATACATGATCGAAAGAATTAAGTTCCCACGCTACACAGTGCTTTTAGCTTCCACTATCTGAGTCGATGTATAAGCCGTGAGAACAAATGTATGGAGCTCATGTACTATCAAATTTTTACATCAGCGGTCGACATGGGAAACAGATTCAGTCTTAGGACAAGCTACTCTAGCCAAAACAGCAAGAATATGTTGACGAACACTTTCAAAAACAATATACATGCCCAATTCTAGTGATACTTCTAGTAGCACTAAGGTCCAATTAAGTTCTGCTTTTGACAAGCTAGCAAGTGACCCAATGACTTGGTCAGCCTAAATAGAGGGTTATGCATCTCCATCAGTTTGCATGAACGAAAGAATTAAGTACCCACACTACACACTGTTTTTCGCTTCCACTACGTGAGTCAATATATAAGCTGTGAGAACAAATGTACACAACTCATGTACTGTCAATTTTCCATCAGCCGTGAGAACGACATGAGCGATTTCCAGGAAATCTCTCTTTACGTTTACCTGACAGACAGCCATAAACTACAAGCAACAAAGCAAGTTCGAATCAGCCATCCAGTGTTGGGGCCTAGCCAAAGCCCGTAGACTACAAGGTGCCATTATTTATGTCCAGCAACCCATAGACTTACAGGAAGTAGCATTCAGTCTTGGAACAAGCTACTCCAGCCAAAGCAGGTTGTCGATGTTGATGAAGACTTTAGGGCTAAATATCATAGAGCAAAAAACTTGTTTGACACAAAGACTAAAGGTATCAACGAAACCGAGTGCAGTTAGAGGCAGTAGGTGTTGAGGAACCAAACAAGGTGTCGCAAGAATCATATGGCTAAAATCAGGCATAAGGTGAATTGCCAAGCATGTTTTGGGGTACTAGTAGTAACAACATAAATAGATACACAGGCATGGATGGTTCAATAACACAGATAACAAAGAACTTAGCTGCAATCACCTCCTCCTTCCCTGGATTGTTAGTCGCAGGCAACGAGGCAATGCGGGTGGCTGGGGTCACTGAAGGCCTCGGGTGCTTCGTCTGCACAGTCAAAGCGCCACATCTCCTGCAGCTCGGCGACCTCCTTGATGAGGTCCTCGTCCACCACCCGTGTCCTCAAAGAGATCGACAAACTCGAACTCGTCGAAGAACCTGTCGACGAACGACCTCTCCGTCTTGTCCTCGGCCTCCTTCCCCAGCGCCTCCACCGATCTCTCCATCTGGTTCTTGTCGTCGATCTCGACCAGCGACTCCCTTGAAACACCACCACTGCCTTTGTTCTTCGCCACCAACGCCTTAACCACCACGAGCAGGGCCTTGCGCATCTTCTCCGTATGGATCACCAGCTCGTCGGAACAAGCCATCGCTCCTCGAATCGCCGCCGAGTGGTTCTCTTCGATCTCTGGTTTCGAGCGCGATCTCGATCTATATATACGGAGGGACGAAACCCTAGGTAATAACGGTTCGAGCCGGACTCGATCAGACGCAACCCACAACAAAATTATTAATAAGTAGACGTGCAGGTGCCACGCACATATATTCTTGTGACATAATTTATGTTGCATTGGTCTTTTGAATGTTTTACTCCAGCGGTCACAGACAAAATTAACACCGCAGGAACATATTTCAGGCATAAGACATCAATGGATAAAGGAAAAACAGTGTCCAAAACTTGAAAAAAGAAGAAGTTTGAGTCCAATTTCTTGAAGAAGACCTTTTAACCGTCCGGATTCTTTCTCGTTAATACTCTTGATTATGGTCCATTCTTAACAGAAAGGCAAGAGAACAAAACAGCGACAAATGCAGTAGTAGCTACAGGCACGTGATCAACTCATGGTTTACCATTTGAACAGCGGCAGCACCTGTGTAATCTAGTAGTTCGCACACATAATCATCCACGGATGAGTGACATACCTTCTGAACTTTCAGATGAATGCAACCCTTGCATTGTAGTCAGAACACCTCTTCTTTTCCATCTCCAAAATTCAGAGAGAAAATGCACGAACTCACGGAGTAGCTAGAGGAGGATTAACCATCCGCTCAACCTCATAACTATACACATACATCGATCTAGCATTGAGCAGTAGGTGATCAAAATCCAACATTGATCAGTAAAAGCGATTAACCAACGACGCCATCTACTGCCATCCACTCGTAGCACTCATCAGTAAAACCTCCTCTGGGATGCTCTGCAGGCCGGGCTCCCACCCCCCGTCTGCATCCGCCGCGTCTCCTTCAGCTTCTGCTCCGCGTCCGTTGTCGCGATCCCCCAGTGCCGCCACCACCTTGCCGCAGGTGCCGGAGCTGGGGGCCGCCACCCAATATTTTTATTTTTGGAGCAGATGATTTCCCGAAGTGATGTGTGAAGCTATCGGTCTTCCAAAAGGAGGTGTTGTAGTTCTGTCAATGTATCGGGCAAACACCCCGGGGAAGCAGAGTTCTACAGAAGCTCCGGCGAAAGGGTTTAGCTTCAGAACTGGTTGGTGGAATAAGCTACCCATGATCAATGAACTCATGCTAGTGCAGATGTGCTGGTGTTTTTCCACATGAATGAAGGCACTGTCACAATCTCATTGTATGTGTTCAGGAGTACGACAAACTTAGATAGATACGTGCCAGATGTGACGAAAGACTTCTAAGTAAAAAATGTTGCCGCTGAACCTAGCATTCTCGTGTAATATCTGAGACATCAAACATTGAAATTAAAGCTATTCATAGAAAGAGACATTCAGGGCAAGCGGAAGACGATGAGCTGAGAGTTTATTTTTATTTATATGCCTTCACAACACATTCAGATAGCTCTGCTACACAGTGAATCACGATAACTTCTAAGACATACTTAACAATGAAAAACACTTTACTCAGAAAGAAATCACCTAATAAAACCTACTCTTCATGGGAGACAGCATTAAATCTTGAGGGAAATTATAAAACAGATAAAAGATCTTTAGAAGAAGCCAAGGACGAGTTTGGGAGGTAAACCCATTTTTAAACAAGGGTCTCTCCTCCTCTCCACTGTTTGAGAGTCGTTTTGGTCCTTCCTTCCTTTTCCCCGGCTCGCTCCTCTCGCCTCGCCGCCGGTGATGCTGGTCGGTGCGGAGAAGGATGCGTAGCACGGGCTGTGAATAGTAGACGTAGGATTAGAGATAGGTTTGTTGTTCGCTTTATGTGAGATTTCGTGGCGTATGCCCGTTTCTTTTTCTCGGCGGATCTCCGTCGGCTCGCAGCGGCGCCGGAGTTGGGCCTCTCCCTTTCTGTCTCATAGATCCATGGAGGATCTTAAGCAGAGATGGGGATGCTCGAAGCCACCCCAATAAAACCGCTTGCCGTATCCTCTGCTGTGCAGATCGAGAGATGGCGTGCTGTGCTTCTCCTCTGGCCGGCCGTGGCGGCGAGGAGTGGAGATGCTGCTGCTACTCTTTCTCTGGATCTGTGGAGTGGATCTGGAGCTGGTTCGTCTTCGCGTTCAAGCGTGACGCGGGGCGGCGACTTCGACGCTTCTCCGGCAGGCTTGCATGGTGCAAGCCGAAGCAGGAGCTGATTGGAGTCAACTCCATCATCAAGCGCTGCCTCCTCTTCTTCGAGCACGGATTATGGTGGCTTCTTCTTCCTCTGGCCGGCCGTGGCGGCGGGGGGTGGAAGAGATGTGGCTGCTCTTTTCTTCTTTTGGTGGAGAGGATACTGCTGCAGCTCCGAGCTCCTCTCGTGGTGGCCATGTTTGCCATCGCGAATCACGGCCAAAAGGGTGGCCTTTCTTCAACCTCCAGAACGGAGGCCTTCTGGATCCAACGCCGGAGCTCGACGCCACGATGTAGCCAAGTGGTTCGTCCCCGGCTATGCCGTGTGTGCCGGCGTCTGAGATCTTCCGCCGGAAGGGAGAGTTCGAGTGATCCAAAGGGCTCCGATCTCGGTGCTTTGTGTGCCTGGAGATCGCCGGCGGCGGGTGGCAGAGAAGACCAAGGACTACATTGCTTTTCTTTATTCATTTGTAGGGTCTTTTTTGTAAAGTTTATGGTCTTTTCTTCGAATATGAGGTCTCCTAGGGCAATAGACGAAAAGGACTGGAATGTAAATTGTACCTGCCACGTGGATATTCAGTAAAAGCAGCAGCGGGGCCTTCTGACCCCACCCCTTGTTCAAAAAAAAAAGAAAAAGATAAAAGATCTTTACAAACTGAACCATAGCACCAGCATCATTGTACCGGACAGAGATCCAGTGACTGTGAAGTCACGTTGCATCTTTAGGCATCTGGTTGCCCTCCGATTTCAATCCAACGGACGATGCAACGTGACTACTCTGTCCGTACCAGGGCAGGCACGCTTTAGTGCGACGCAAAGTTTTTTTTTTTGCGGGGAAAAGGACATGATATTAAAGCTTCGAACTTACAGAAAGACCCAGAACAAAGGAAAAATTACAAAGACATCCTCTGGATCCCGATGTCGATGACGAGCACGATGCCGCCGGTGGCGCGCCGCCGCCGCTGTACCTCTTGATGGCTTGGATCAGGTACATGCCCTCCGCGGACGGGAAGTCGCCGGTCGCCAGCTCCTGAGAACCTACACCGCACCCCAACACCTCCATCGCGAAGCTCCAAATCACATCCTTCTCTTTATTGAACAAGTTCCGGCCCGGCCGCCACGCCATCGCCGGATAGGGCTTGACGAACTCCACAGATCCAAAGAACCGCGAGTTCGGGAAAGGCGGGATCTCCACCACGAAGCTCCGGAGAGCGCCGCCGTCGAAGGGGACGAGATCCGCCGCAACACACCACGCCGACCGCACCACCGCCTCCACAGCGCCGCCGGTTGAAGACCCCACAAACCCTACGCTAACTACACCCGAGAAGCGGGGATCCCCCGCCCTCCCGCCGCCAGAGCGGCCGACGGAGGACGCGACGCAAAGTTTACTTTGTTTTGATAGACATATAAAAGAGAAGATAAACTGTCAAACATAACTTAGTTTTAGAGTATTAATAACATAATCGATAACAAAGATAACGTAGCCAATTATCTGAGTTGGATTCAAGCTAGAGTGCTCCTCTCTGCAGTAAACTTCAGCAAGAACCTCCTGTGGATTGTTCCATTCATTAAAGCCAGGGCCATTTGGCTTCATGCCAATCTCTGGGCTTCGAACGGGCAAAGTGCCTTTTAATTACAGTATAAACACAGATAGGCAACTCGCTAAAGCGGCACATTTTAACAGGAGGAGATCACCTGATAAACCCTCCTCTTAAATCTTGAGGGAGAAAACAGCTACAAGATGTTTACAAAACCAAGCACCATAGCATCATTGCACAACTTGGGAATGCAATGCAAGGAGACTTTGTTTTGACAGACTGAAACATGCATAGGAGGACAACTAACTTAGATAGATTACATGGATGGTTCCATAACATAGGCGGGCATAACTTAAGTTTAGGATTACAACTAACTTAGATAGATACATGCACATGGATCATGGATGGCTCAATAACTTAGATGAGCATAACTTAAGCTGCGGCTGATTAGAGGTAGCTAGATATGGACCAGATAGACAACCTTGTTACTCGTACTTTTTTTTAGATAAAGGGAGTCTTTATTACTTAAAGGAGTTTAAGCATTACACCCAGCCTCTGCATAACTAAGATGCACACAGCCAACAAGTCTGAAAAACTAGCAAAAGAAAAAACAAGGCGAATTACATATCAAAATGAGAAATTGTAAAACACCTATGGTGGTGGAGGGCCGATCCGCAAATTATGCTGCCATCCATGTAGGGATAAAAAGTCTCTCGCCGTATCCACCAGTCTTGTACAGACCTCCATAAACAGGTCTCGATGCCCCACACGTTGCAGCTGAGACCACGAACGGAGTGTACCAGTAGTCCGGTAGATAACCTGCATAAGAGAACAATTTTTATCATTAAAAAACTTGTCATTTCTACATAGCCAAAGCGACCATATTACGGCAAGCGCTGCCACCCTAATAAGTTGTTTGAACCTATTATCCACTCCATTCAGCCAGTTGCCAAAAATATTAGCAATGCTTGTAGGTGGATAAATAGTAGAACCTATTTGGATGATGGACCATATAGAACTAGCAAACTTGCACTCGAAGAACAGGTGTTTGATTGTTTCGTCTTTATGACAGAAGACACACTGTTTACTCCCATGCCAATTGCGTTTTGCAAGGTTGTCTTTTGTAAGAATTACTCCTCGACGAAGATACCACGCGAAAATTTTGTTTTTAAGTGGTATCTTCATCTTCCAGATTTTCTTATTATTATCTACTGGCACTTCCGGCTGAACGAGTGCTGTATACATGGAGTCCACGGAGAATTTACCACAATTACGTAAATTCCACCGAAACTCATCGGTCCCTTGAGTCAAGTTGACAGTAGCGAGTCGCTGGAGCAACTCATGCCAAGCTGCCAGCCTGGGTCCAACAAGATCTCTACGGAACGTCACATTTGGATGATTATCGACCAAAACTTGAGCAAGCGTATCGCTCTTGTGACGTCCTTGGACTATACCATATAGCGCTGGATATTGTTCTCGGAGTGGGGTAGTACCCAACCATGTATCCTCCCAGAACCTTATCTCAGACCCATCCTTAATGGAGAAGGAGCCATATGGGAAGAAGAATTTCTTCGTCGCCATTAGGCCCGCCCAAAAATGTGAATCACCTGATTTCCAAGAAACCTGTGATAAAGCACTTGAGCCTATGTATTTCTTCCTAAGGAGGGTTTGCCACACCCCCTCTTCCGTCAGTAGCTTAAAAAGCCACTTACCAAGAAGAGCTCTATTCTTGATCTGGAGGTCATGAACCCCAAGACCACCATGGTCCTTAGGGCGGCACACTGCATCCCATTTTGCCAGCCGGTATTTCTTTTTTTCACTATCCCCTTGCCAAAAGAATCTGGATCGAAAGTAATCCAATCGATGCAAGTCTCCCTTTGGTAGTTGAAAGAAAGATATCATATACAACACCATATTAGTTAGGACTGAATTTATGAGTACCAATCTTCCCCCTAAGGATAGTAGCTTTCCTTTCCAGCTACTTAGCCTCTTTTGTAGCCTTTTCTCAACATGTTTCCATTGAGCTATCGTTAGCCTCCTAAAGTGAATTGGGATGCCTAGATAGTTAATTGGAAACTGGCCGAGCCCACAGCCAAATAATTCGGCATAATGGGCAGCCTCCTCTTGGGCGTCGCCAAAACAAAACACTTCACTTTTATGGAAATTGATTTTTATACCAGAAAGTTGCTCGAACGCTGATAATATTAATTTCAGGTTTCTTGCCTTCTCCATATCATGTTCCATAAAAAGAATTGTATCGTCAGCGTATTGCAGAATGGATAATCCGCCATCAACTAGATGCGGTACCACTCCAACAATTTGCCCATCGGATTTTGCCCGCTCAATGATTATGGCTAACGTATCAGCAACTATATTAAACAATATAGGTGATAATGGATCGCCTTGCCGTAATCCCTTTTTCGTCTAGAAGTTTCTACCAACATCGTCATTGACTTTGATGGCGACACTTCCTCCGGAAACGAAACTATGAATCATTGCGCGCCACTCAGCTGAAAAACCTTTCATTCTGAGTGTTTGTTGCAAGAAAGACCACTTGACTTTATCATACGCTTTTTCGAAGTCAATTTTTAGAATGACTCCATTAAGTTTTTTCCGATGCATCTCATGAACTGTTTCATGTAAGATCACAACTCCATCAAGGATATTGCGACCCTGCATAAACGCCGTCTGAGTGGGCCTCACAACATGATCAGCCACCGAGTTAAGCCTAATAGTAGCGGTTTTAGTGAAAATCTTGAAGCTAACGTTAAGAAGACAGATAGGTCTATATTGCTGAATCCTTTCTACTCCATTAACCTTTGGCAACAAAATTATCTCACCGAAATTTAGGCGAAACAACTCAAGATGTCCAGCATGTAAATCCTGGAGCATCGCAAGCAAGTCCGCTTGAATGATGTCCCAGAAAGTTTGATAAAACTCTGCGGGGAAACCATCCGGACCCGGTGCTTTGTTGTGTTCCATTTGGAATACCGCCTTCTTCACCTCCTCCATAGAGAAAGGAGCGGTCAGATGGGCGTTTTCCTCATCGGAAACCTGCGGGATATCATCTGTTTGGTTTTCGTCCAGCGAGAAATTATCTGCGTCCGGCTCTCCAAATAGATTTTTATAGTACTTCGTGATGTAGGATTTCAACTGCTCATGGCCTTCAATCGTACCCTCGTCCTGGTTTAAGGAGTGAATGAGTTTCTTTCTATGTCTTCCATTAGCAAGACTATGGAAGTATCTCGTATTCGCATCTCCTTCCAGAATAAATTGGGCCTTTGATCGTTGGTACCATTTGATCTCCTCTTCACGAAGAAGACCCGCCATCACAGAGTTTGAACGATTTTTTAAGTCAATCTCTTGCGATGATAGGGGTCTAACTTCCGCAGCAGCCTCAAGTTCATCTATAGTAGATGACAACCGGAGCTTCTCGTTTTTTAATTGCCCAACCATATGTCTTGCTCAACCATTCAGGTGTTTGCGCAATGCGCTTATTTTGTTGTTCCACCTTTGGATTGGGGTTAGACCAGGCACCGGCCTTTCCCACACCCTCTTTACCATATCGAAAAACCCATCCCTATACAGCCAGCCCAATTCAAATTTGAATTGGCGTTTGCACAATGGGTTAGGTGTTCCCGTGGTTAGGAGTATGGGAGCATGATCTGACAATGCCTCTATACGTTCGAGGACCCGTACTGAGACCAGTGGGTATTTTACTTCCCAATCCGAATCCATCAATACACGGTCCAGCTTCTCGTATGTTGGCTCTGGGAGGCTATTAGCCCAAGTAAATTGCCTCCCAACCATTGAGACTTCTTTTAGACTAAGGCTGTCAATAACAGCATTGAATAAGAGAGGCCATCTGTTGTCAAATCTGCCTCTACTCTTCTCATGTGGAAACCTAAGCAAGTTAAAATCACCCCCTATAATTATAGGATATGGGTTATCTTTTGCTAGGTTCACCAACTCTCTGAGAAAAGCAGGTTTATGCTCATCCTGGGCAGCACCATATACAGCGACCAGAGTCCATGTGAAGTTGTTAGCCTTGTTACGGATGTGGACCTTAATATGAAAGTCACCTTCCGAACTAGCCAATACATCCATGGTCTCTGTTCTGACGCCTACTAAAATGCCCCCAGACCGACCACGTGGCGGACGAGACCTCCAAGTGAACTCTACCCCACCCGACAAGTGGTTGAGAAGGTTCGCCGAGTAGTCCCGTTTACCCGTCTCGGAAATTCCCACAAAATCCAAACGATGATCCCGAATAGCATCAGCAATACTAGCATGTTTAGCCAAGTCACGAAGACCTCTGCTGTTCTTGAAGAAGCCATTCATTGGGAAACAATTGGAGATGTTGAGAACTTCGCCTTTTTCCGTGGCATTTTATTTTTTTTCTTATTAGAGTCGGCTTTGGACTTGCGGTAAGATGCTTTGAGATCATATAATGAACTCAGCACCGCCTCGTCTAAACCACCCTCCGATACATCGCCCACTAGATGTGAGAGGAGCTGGACATCAATTGTGTCATGTTGCTCCTCCTCATCCATGTGAGTAGTATCCGACTTGCACGAGACTTTTGGGGTGACTGTTAACCGGTCGTATTCCAAACGTCTTAGTGCATTAGTCGACATTGCAATTTTTTCAACATTGTTACCCAAAGAGAACCCTACACTACTCAATTTAGCAGCAATACTTGAATTTGAAAATGTAAGAAAAGACTTTGGGGGTGTGATCATACCAGTCGTGTCCATGTTTTGTTCAGCCTTGCGTCTCGTCGCCCTCGCCATGGAATCCTCATCCGTAGCGGAGGAGCCGTCAATGGCCACGGTGTGCCTCTCGCTCCTCCTCAGTGGCGTCGGTACCGGGGGAGGCAGTGGTGAGGTAGAGCCCACTCCCGGTGTCGGGTTCAGCACCGGGGAGGGGCAAGTTGAGGTAGAGCCCATCCTAGCGTCGAACCACTAGCCGGCAACTCCGTGTCCACGTTTGGTGCGGCGACAGGCTGTCGTGCATCAGCAACAGTGAGCCGCTCGTCCTGCTGGACAGCAGACCCTCCATCGCCCAGCACGCGCCCTGCAGCAGCTCCTCCCGATCCAACTTCCTCCAGCCCACCAAGCGTAGCGTCCGCAGTGGGCGATACAACATCCACAGGTCGCACGTCCTGATGGACCGCGAGCGTGACATCCTCAGCAGCAGCGCTCGGTCCACCTTCCTCCAGCCCAGCAGGCACAGCGTCCGCCATGGGCGACAGACAGCAGTTCGCCGCACGCGGCCCAACAGCAGCGGCCGGCAGCGCAGCAGCGCAGTCCACCGCCCGAAGCCCAACAGCGGACTGCTCTGCAATGGCCAAGGCGGCCTGCCTATGCACCACACTATCTTCTGCTCAGGGCGACGTCGAACGGCCCGACATTGGGGACCGAGAGACATCCAGCCCGATGCAGTTTCCAGCAGCCTTCTTTTTTCCCAGTGCCACCAACGGTTGCTCCATCGCCACGATTTCTTTACCTCTCGGAGTTTGCGGATTTTTATTGAATGGAGTCACCGCCATGACAGGTGCCACCACCACCTCCTCAAGTAACCCCAGCGATGCACCCCCCGGCCCCGCAGCATTAGCTTGTGGCATGGGGGTGTCTCCGTCGGTGGTCTTTGGCGCCTCATCCATGGGCGCCCCGTCCGTGTCTTTCTCCTCAAGGCCTTTTGCATCATCGTCCTTCTCATTCCGTCTCCAGATGAAGGGTACAAAGTCTGGATCAGCGACATAGTCCGCCACCTCCTTAGTGAACCGGAAGGAGTACCCTTTAAGTAACAAGAATGCATCAGACTTAACCTCTCTTGTCTCAAATAGGTTGGGGTTGCGAATGGCCACCAGAATCCTAGCCACATTATGACGTCGGAGAGCCAACAAGTCCACATCCATAGTCTTGCCAATGAGAGTACCCACTGCCCAAAGACCCAGAAAGTGGCGCACTGAGTTCGGCACACCAGTCACATGCACCCAAGTTGGTGTCAGTTCCGCCATTGGCTCAACATCCTCCGGCTTCCAGATATCCAGGGAAATCACCGACTGCTGCTTTGGTACCCCAAGTTCAGATCCATTCATCCTCTCCAAATCCGCCATAGAAGGAAAATTGACCAGGAAAGAATCCTTGTACTGATTGTGTGGGATTGCCTCCCAGCGCCATGTGGTTTGCAGCGGACAGTAGCGAGCTAACATGGACTGAATCACCTCTGCCGACACAGGTTCCCCGGTCACCGTCACAACAGCCACGGGGGTAGTACATGTAGTCAGCTGTGGTCTGAAGACACCATCCGGCAAGTGACTGAACATTGTATCCTCACACCCAATGCCCGCCATCCCAGCATATGGCTTCGGCACCCTAAGAATTGGGCACCGGAGCGTCGGGTGCACCACCTTGTCGCAGAAGTAGCAGTACCTGTCAACCGAGCATTCCTTCGTACTGTGAGAGTCAATCTGGCAAGTGGCGCAACGCTTCCGTTTTGCCGCAACAGCCCCTTGAGCAACAGTAGTAGCCGCCATGGCAGGGGCAGCCGTAACCGGTGCAGCGGCAACAGAGGACCCGGCAGCACCCTGGCCATCCGTATTCGACCCAGCAGCCGCCGGCATCGGCGGCTTCTTCTTCTTCTTGCTCTTCTTCTTCGCAGCAGCCGCACCTCCAACCGTAGCCGTCCCGACGACGAACGGCACCGTCGTCACTGCCGACGGGGTGATCACGGTCGGCTGAACTACCATCGGGGGCGCCGGAATCCGCGTCGTCGTCGGCACGACAGCGCGCGCGGCCGCCATTGCCCGCGCCGGTGCCGCCGCACCCGCCGCAACTTGACCAGAGCCTGGCCCCGCCTGCCTTCCAAATAGCACCAGAGGCCGCGTCACGGGGAGCTGGGCTGACGCTTGCAGGTTCCTCTGTCCACCACTCCCCGACGAACTCCCGGAAGCACCCGAGCCCGCCATGGGCGCCGGCGACCGCAGCACTTCCGCGAACGACCGCGAGAGAGGCGGCTGGGCACGCGTGGATGGGGGACCCGAGGGCTGGGGAGTGGCCGGCGAGGCAGGCGTTGAGGACGGCGGCGTGGCTTGGCGGTGATCAGGTCGTCGACTCGGGCTAGGGCAGAGCGAGGCGGCGGCGATCTTCGGAGTCTCGAAGGATTTCCACAGCCCAGCAAAGTAGCGGCCCAGATAGCTCCAGGGGGATGAACGGTCGCGATCAGCATGCGGCTGGGGCCCGCCCATCAGGCCGGTTTTTGAAATCGCCACTGTGCCGCCTTGATCCGCAAACGGCGGGGATGGCTTCGCCGGCGCCGGCACGTCGCCGTGACCAGGGGGGAGGAACATCCCCAGCACTGCCGGAGGAGTGATCCTTGGGCGCGGCAGTGGGCCACGCCAGCCCATCCGTACTTGCCTCGACACAGTCGTGCCCGGTGTCGCCGCCGGCGACTTAGTGCCGCGACTCGCCATGGACATAGATGGCTCCGCAGGCGATGTAGCCGGCATCACGGACGCGGATTCCGCCGCCGGAGCCGAGGTCGGCGAGGACGAGCGCCGTTCCCAAACACGGGAGGCCGGCGTCGGGAAGCCAATATCCTCCCAGAACTCTTGTTGCAGCTCCTCATCGGTCCGCCGTCCCCTCCTAGTCACCGTCTTCCAACCCGCTTCCGACACCTCTTCTCCTTCCTCCTCAACCACCTCCATGGCTGCATCGAAAGGCACTTCCGAAAGACAGTCGTCTTCATCCGACGAGGTCCCCTCGACAAGGCAAGAGAAGCGCGATCCCTCCGGGCCGGCTGCCGGCGAATCCGTGCGCGCCGTGTTCCCCGCCGGTGAGAGGGCACCAGGCACCAGAGTCAGCCGCCGGTGCGGCATCGCCCCGTCGGAGACCGTGCGTCGGAGACCGTGTCGTAGCCTGTTACTCGTACTTGAGAAGGCAAAACCCCTCTGGGTCTCCCTCACGGCAGTGCTCATACAAGCTAGCGTAATATGGGTCGTTGGGGTCAGCGTACATGCAGTCAGTATAGTCTTGCTCCTTCCACAGCTCGTTGCTTGATTCCTGCGCCTTGATCATGTTGGCGATGTACTCCTCGCCCACCTCGACATAGCCCTGGCGATCCCACTCCTCACGGATCCTCTCCTGGAACTGCAAGAAGTTGTCGCTGATCCACTTGGAACGGACGGCGTCCTCACTGTAGAATTTCTTGCGATCCTCCTCCAGCGACTCCTCCGTGACGCCGAGGATCTGCGCCAGGTTGGGGGTCTGGAGGTAGGGGATGTCTGCATGGGGCGGCACCCTCGGCATGGCCAGGATGGAACGGACTATTAGAGTTTGTATTTGAGTTAGAGTAGGACTCTAGACTAAGTCGGTTTAGGACCTAACCCTAGGCTAGCCGACCCCCCTTCTCTCTTCTATATAAACATTGTAATATTGTCTAAATCAATACAAGTTTTTATTATTCCCAAATATCATGGTATCAGACGCCTAGGTTTTCCGCACCTAGATGGCTCCGCCTACCCCGCCGCTGCCAACGCACTCTGGACGCCGGCCGAAGCTCGCGCCGCTAGCGCTGCTCACCCTTCTTCCTCTATCTCTACTCTCCACCAAATTCCCCAACAAAATCCACAGCCCCCACAACTTACCCTAGCCGACACGATCGCCGACGTCTCCCCCTTCGTCCCGATCGTCCTTGATCTCTCCAAGCATAACTTTTACCATTGGCGCCACCTCTTCCATGTTCATCTCGGTCGCTGCGGCCTCCGCGATCACATCAACCTCGCCTCGACACCGCGGCCCGCCGATCCACGCTGCCTCAAGGACGACCTCACCGTCATCCAATGGATTTACACCAGGATCTCCACCGAGCTCTTCAACCTGGTCTCCACCGACGACGCCACGGCAGCACAGCTATGGGCTGCCCTCCAGCAGCTCTTTCAGGACAACTCCGACTCGCGCGTCAACGCTCTTCACATCGAGCTCCGCACCAGCACTCAAGGCGATTCCCCCGTCACCGTCTACTGCCAACGCATCAAGGCCATCGGCGACGAACTTCGGGAACTCGGTGATCACGTTGACGACCGTACCCTCATCAACGCCCTTCTCGTCGGTCTAGGCGAACAATTTGAGAAGCAAGTCGCCTTCATCCCGCTGCTGAAACCCTACCCAACCTTCGCCGAAATGCGCTCCATTTTACAACTCGAGGCTCAGAATCAAGCTCGCAAGGTTGCGCGCCCTCCTCAGGTGTTTCACACCGCGCCTCGTCCGCCACTCCTGCCGACTCCTGCTGCACCACCGATGGCCCCTCCTGGATGGCGTCCGAGCCCAAACTACCGCGGCAAAAACCCAGTGTATCGGCCACCCGCTCCGGCGCCGACTCCTCAGCCGCGGCCACCTGTTCCAGCACCGGCTCCACCAGCACTGACTCCACCAGCGCCGCCACCTTCCTCCGTCGTGGCCCCTTGGCAGCCGCAGCACGATCCCTGGACGGGTCTTGTTCAGGCCTGGCCCATGCCCTGGTCGGCCCCCTCTCCCTAGGGCGCCCCACCGGCCTACACCGGGACATGGAGTCCCGGCCTTCGTCCATCCATCGGCGCGCCCGGGCCTCTCGCACCTCGACCTCCGCAGCAGGTCTACACCGCCCAAGCTCCACCGACGGCCTACATGACCCCTCTGCCGCAACCACAATACATGGCTCCGCCGACGTCGCTGCCCTACATGTACAACGCTCCTCCAGCTCTTCAATACATGCCTGCGTCACCCGCTCCGTCAACCGCTCCACCAAGCTGGGACCAAGCCTCCTTCATCGCTGCTATGAACAATTTTACACTCAACAACCACGAAGGTACGGATTGGATTTTTGATTCTGGTGCTTCCTCGCATATGTCTTCAAATATGGATTTTCTGGCGCCCGATGTTGACACTGCGGGGGGATATTAGAGTTTGTATTTGAGTTAGAGTAGGACTCTAGACTAAGTCGGTTTAGGACCTAACCCTAGGCCAGCCGACCCCCCTTCTCTCTTCTACATTGTAATATTGTCTAAATCAATACAAGTTTTTATTATTCCCAAATATCACGGACGAAGGCGGCCGGAAGACGGTACTTGCCGTTTGCGCCAACAGACACGTCCCACCACCCGTTCTCGCCGTCCACCGGGGCCTTGTCCGTCTTCTCTGTCTGGATCTTGTCGATCGCGTTCCCTGCGTCCACCGGGGCCTTGTCCATCTTCTCCGTCAGGATCGGTTGCTCTTTTCCGGCGGATTGATTGATTCGTGATGCGGCTGCAGGCTCGATCTATATGAGACGAACCAAACCCAAGGTACGGCCACGAGCCGGACTCGGACAGGACCGGATCGAACACCAACTGGGCTTACCCTCTAGAATACGTGCTCCTAAACCCAAACAGCGATACAACTCTGTACCCACTGGGTTGCTCTATTTATCTTTACGTTTCCTCTGACACCCTTATCTCCTCAGGACGCATCATAAAATTTTCTTTATTGCCACATGCTCCAGTTATTTGCACATCTCAGGAGCAGATCGAGTCCAGTTATTTGCACAACTCTAGTATATCTTATTAGCGGCAATGTCAGGTTAATCTCATTTGGGTATGCCGAATGGGACTGGGCAGAATTAACCATAAGTGCCTTGAAGCTAATTGCTGATGGTAATTGATGTGTCTTAAGGGAAGAGACACTAGTAGAAAAACCACCTTTCGTACAGAGCCACCTCATGCATTAATCCCGGTTCATAGAAAAACCGGGACCAATGCCTGGCACTGGTCCCGGTTCGATTTGCCAGGGCCCCGTGGACCATTGGTCCCGGTTCGGTTGGGGACATTGGTCCCGGTTCGTGCCACGAACCGGGACCAATGCTCCAGTGCAGGACACGTGGCGTGCCGCGGAGCTTTGGTCCCGGTTCGTGGCACGAACCGGGACCAATACCCCTCCCCTGCCTATAAATAACCCCCACCCCCCCCCCCTTCTCTTCTCTCTTTTTTCTTCTCTCTTTTTTTTCTGCCTGGACGTGTGGGAAGTGGGTGCTAGTTTATTTTTTCTTTGGTACGCACGAGATGTGTTCGATGAAATGCCCGAGCCACACTTAAGTTCACACAAAATGATATCCTCGACCGAGGTTAGCAACTTTATCCTTTTCATCTGTAATTGATACAGAAATATTGCATGTGTCGATGTACGGTGGTCATTTCACTATTCAAGATGTTATTGTAATGGTATTTGGTAAACTTAATTATATGATGCAGATGGATGCACAGATGCGATGGATGTACGGCGATCGACGCAGTTCCGAGTTTATTACAGGCCTGCATAAATTTCTCGATGTGGCTGAGGCAAACAAAGTGGATAATTTTATGCCTTGTCCATGTGACAAGTGTCGGAACGTCAGGGAGTACTCTGACTCGAGAACCATTCAAGACCACGTGATTCGGAAAGGTTTCATGCCCAGCTATAATTGTTGGACCAAGCGCGGAGAAAGAGGGGTTAGGATGGAAGACAATGAAGAAGAGGAGGATGATGACAACTATCCTATGTTCCCTCAAGAATGCGGTGATACTGTAATGGAAGACATTGAAGAAGAAGGAGGTGAACATCGGGCATCAGATGAGCCCGCTGATGGTCTTGGTGGGGTCATTTCTGATGCAAAGCGAGAATGCGATACAGAAAAGGAGAAGCTAAAGTTGGAGGCCATGCTAGAGGATCACAAAAAGTTGCTGTACCCAAATTGCGAAGATGGCAGCACAAAGCTCGGCACTACACTGGAACTGCTGAAATGGAAGGCAGAGACTGGTTGTTCTGACAAGGGATTTGAGAAGTTACTGAAAATAATGAAGCCGAAGCTTCCAAAGGATAACGAATTGCCCGAGACTACATACGAAGCAAAGAAGGCTATCTGCCCTCTAGGATTAGATGTGCAGAAGATACATGCATGCATTAATGACTGCATCCTGTACCGCGGTGAGAAGTACGAGAATATGGATAAATGCCCGGTATGCAATGCACTGTGGTACAAGATCAGACAAGATGACCCTGGTGATGTTGAGGGCGATGATGATCCCCCCCGGTAGAGGGTTCCTGCTAAGGTGATGTGGTATGCTCCTATAATACCACGGTTGAAACGACTGTTCAGAAACAAAGAGCATGCCAGGTTGTTGCGATGGCACAAAGAAGAGCGTAAGAAAGACGGGAAGTTGAGACACCCCGCCGATGGGTCCCAGTGGAGAAAAATCGACAGAGAGTTCCCGACATTTTCAGATGACGCAAGGAACTTAAGATTTGGTCTAAGTACAGATGGCTTTAATCCTTTTGGGGAGCAGAGCTCCAGTCATAGCACTTGGCCCGTGACTCTATGTATCTACAACCTTCCTCCTTGGTTGTGCATGAAGCGGAAGTTCATTATGATGCCAGTGCTCATCCAAGGCCCGAAGCAACCCGGCAACAACATTGATGTGTACCTAAGGCCATTAGTTGATGAACTTTTGCAGTTGTGGTCCGTACCAGGTGTACGTGTGTGGGATGAGCACAAACAGCAGGAATTTGACCTACGAGCGTTGTTGTTCGTAACCATCAATGATTGGCCTGCTCTTAGTAACATTTCAGGACAGTCAAACAAGGGATACAATGCATGCACGCACTGTTTAGATAAGACTGAAAGTATACATTTGGGAAACAAGAATGTGTACCTGGGGCATCGTCGATTTCTTCCGAACGGTCATGCCGTAAGAAAGAAAGGCAAGCATTTCAACGGTGAGGCAGATCACCGGAAGAAGCCTAACCTCCCTAATGGTGATGTTATATATGACATGGTCAAGGATTTAAAAGTAATCTTTGGAAAGGGTCCTGACAGTCTATCTGTTCCGAATGACGCTGAGAACCATGTACCCATATGGAAGAAGTGCTCTATATTCTGGGAGCTACCCTATTGGAAAGTCCTAGAGGTCCGGTCTTCAATCGACGTGATGCACGTGACGAAGAATCTTTGTGTGAACCTGCTAGGCTTCTTGGGCGTGTATGGGAAGACAAAAGATACACCAGAAGCACGGGAGGACCAGCAACGTATGAAAGACCCATTCAACAAGCAGACGGATAAAGGGCGTCAATACTTAAGCAGCTACGCTCTTACCAAAGCAGAGAAGAAAATCTTTTTTGAATGCCTGAGCAGTATTAAGGTCCCGGCTGGCTTCTCATCAAATATAAAGGGAATAATAAATATGGCAGAGAAGAAATTCCAGAACCTGAAGTATCATGATTGCCACGTGATTATGACGCAGTTGCTTCCGGTTGCATTGAGGGGGCTTCTACCGGAAAATGTTCGAGTACCCATTGTGAAGCTATGTGCATTCCTCAATGCAATATCTCAGAAGGTCATCGATCCAGTAACTCTACCAAGTTTACATAAGGCTGTGGTCCAATGTCTTGTCAGCTTTGAGTTGGTGTTCCCCCGATCATTCTTCAATATTATGACGCATCTCCTGGTTCACCTAGTCGACGAGATTGCCATTCTCGATCCTGTATTTCTACACAATATGTTCCCCTTCGAGAGGTTCATGGGAGTCTTGAAGAAATATGTTCATAACCGTGCTAGGCCAGAAGGAAGCATCTCAAAGGGCTATGGAACAGAGGAGGTCATTGAGTTCTGTGTTGACTTTATTCCTGACCTTAAGCCGATTGGTGTTCCTGAATCGCGGCATGAGGGGAGACTGAGTGGAAAAGGCACGCTAGGAAAGAAAGCACTGATATGTAAGGACGGGCATTCTTTAACTCAAGCACACTACACAGTTCTACAAAGTTCCACCTTCGTGGCTCCGTATATCGAGGAACACAAGAATTATGTACGCTCCAAGAACCCGGGGAAGGCTGACTCCTGGATTAAAGAAAAACACATGGAGACTTTCAGCAGTTGGTTGCGATTACAGCTCATGAATGACACCACTGTCGGAGATCAGCTCTACTTGTTGGCCGCGTCACCATCTTCGACTGTATTGAATTTCCAAGGGTACGAGATAAATGGGAATACATTTTACAAGATCGCCCAAGATAAAAAGAGCACCAACCAGAACAGTGGTGTCCGCTTTGATGCAACAAACGACGATGGGCAAGAGGACACATACTATGGTCGCATAGAGGAGATATGGGAACTTGACTATGGACCTACTTTTAAGATCCCTTTGTTTCGGTGCAGTTGGGTCAACATGAATGGAGAAGGGATAAAGGTAGACCAGCTGTACGGAATGACAACAGTGGATCTCAAGAATCTTGGTTGTTACAGGAACGAACCATTCGTCCTAGCCAATGATGTGGCTCAGGTTTTCTATGTGAAGGACATGTCCTCCAGACCGAAAAAAAGAAAAAATAAGCAAACGAATACATCAGACGATGAGCCAAAGCGTCACATAGTTCTTTCAGGGAAAAGAAACATCGTGGGAGTCGAGGACAAGACAGACATGTCAGCAGATTATGATAAGTTTGATGAAATTCCGCCCTTCACAGTGAAAACTGACCCAAGCATCCCGTTAAATAATGAAGATGCTCCATGGTTACGGCCGAAGCGATCAATGTAATGTATTAAACCTTTATGTGATGTGTAGTAATGTATTAAACCTTTATGTGATGTGTAGTAATGTATTAAACCTTCATGCGACGTACCCAATCAGCGCCCCCACTTGGTAAAAACACGCCCAAAACACACGGTTTCCCCGTCATACAGCCCAACGGTGGCTCGTGAGTGACTGCATATCAAATGCACCGTTGGGCTGTATGACGGGAATCCGACTGCTTTGCATACCAAAATCCGACGGTGGCTCGTGAGACGGCAAATCGGCCTTCGATCCACGGAGCGGCAAGACTTCTCTGATGATTTGCAACCGTCCGAACAAGTGTTGGAGATGTTGCTAATCATCAGAGATCCTTGCCGCTGCTTGGATCCGACCGAGGGGAGGGTTCACCTTCAGCCTCCGCTCAAGGAACTCCTGCCTTTCAGAAATCTTGCTCTCTGCTATCCGTGTACTGCCAAAATGAACTACAATGAGTAGACACTGAGTGCTGAACATGTCCGGGAGGGGGCTATATATAGGGTACGTGTGCTTCTTTAGTCCCGGTTGGTAACACACCCCTGATCCAACGTCTCACAATCCCTCAAAAGAAACACACCCCTGATCCAACGTCTCACAAGCGCTCGAAAGAAACACACGATCCGTGTGCTTCTTCCTTATTGGTGGGATTCCCTTTAGTCCCGGGTGGTGGCTCACAATGTGATATCCAACAGCTCACAAGCCTTCAAAAGAAACACACCCTTGATCCAACGGCTCACAAGCGCTCGAAAGAAACACACGATCCGTGTGCTTCTTCCTTATTGGTGGGATTCCCTTTAGTCCCGGGTGGTGGCTCACAACGTGATATCCAACATCTCACAAGCCTTCAAAAGAAACACACCCCTGATCCAACGGCTCAGAAGCGCTCGAAAGAAACACATGATCCGTGTGCTTCTTCCTTATTGGTTGGATTGTCACTATATATGTAGTCATGCATGGCCTCCATTGGCATAGCACATCTAAACTCATATCTGCAACCTCATCACTCTCCCATGGCTTCCACCGTACCCACTCTAACCTACTCGGAGGTGGAGGCGCTTTCCACCTCGAACTACCCCTGCCCGCCCGGCTACGACGTCCCCGCCGGCTGGAGGCTGAGCACCAGAGGCGTGCCGGTCCCTCCTATCCCTCAAGGCTTGGCACGTCGGGCGGCCATCACGAACCACTACTACCTCGAGCTCACTCCGGAGCAGCGGATGGATCCTCGCTGGCATCCCGACTACCGCCCGACTTGGGACGCCTTCTTCATCAATCGGCGTGAGAGGGCGCTCGCCAGGTACGAGGAGGACGGCCCGCCTCCTTCGAACTTCAACGAGGCCAGCCGTCGGCTGTGGTGGAGCGGCCGGACTCTCCAGAGCGTCATGAACTACATCACGGCCGGCGATAACCCCCGCCTGCGCTACCCTCACTTCCAGTCCAGGCGAGCACCGCCCGACGACAGCGACGACGACGGCTGTGACTACGACGACTACGAGGACGAGTATTATAGGCCTAGGCAGGAGTATGACTAACCTATGGTTCGTCTATGTATTCAAGATTGTTGTCATTAACTACTTCTGGTCTAGCTAAGACGACGATCGTGTAAAATGTATTCTTTATCTATGCAATTCCAAGTCTATGAATAAGTTTTTCGTAAACTATGTCAAAACTCAAGTTTATCATTTATCCTACCAACTAGTATACATGAAAGTACTCCATGCCAAAGGATTTTATTTTTTGAGTATTTTTTCACTTTCTTTGACTTTTTTTAAAAAAGGTCAAAATGGTCGCCGTTACTATTCATTGTAAGGGATCGAATTATCCAAAACTATCGACGGTTCTGTGATATAACCACTACTTGTGCACCTTAAAATCATTTTTGAAAAAAATTCAGAGCAAACTATCACACACTTGTAGTTCAAATTTGAATTACTTTCGAAAAATAGGCATAAAGTCGTTTAAGTAGGCGAAATTAGCTAGAAACCGAGAAAATTACCAATATTTGTGGATTATCCATAAAATATGGTCTACTTTGTGTGATAATTGGATGGGTGCCATTTTGCACCATATTTGTTGTACTTGCTTCACAAAAAATGTCATTTTTGACAAACGAAAAACAAAAAACGATATTTAGATAAGTAATTTGAAAAATAGAAAATGGTTTTGGATTATTTATTCAAATTTAAACACTTTTCATGTTGAAAGTCTTTTCAGATTCAAAACCATTTGAAATTCATATTCAAACACTTAAATAAGAAAAAAAAGGCGGGAACAACATTTCAGAACTGAAAAGTTCGAAATAATTTTGAAAAAGGACTCTTTAGTCCCGGTTTCGACCAAGAACCGGGACCAACGAGTCCATGGACGCGCCCGGGATCTGGTATTAACTGACCCCCTCTTTGGTCCCGGTTGCTGGCAAGAACCGGGACCAATGCCTCTTTGGTCCCGGTTCTTGCCAGCAACCGGCAAGAACCGGGACCAATGCCTCTTTGGTCCCGGTTCTTACCAGCAACCGGGACCAATGAGTCCTGCTATAACTGCCCGCGCCTCTTCTTCTTCCCCATTCACCCAAATCGACTAAGGACGGAGAAGCGCGACGCAGAGCGAAACGACGCCGGCAGGCTGCCCGACCTCCGCGCCGCGCCCCACGCCGCACCCCGCCGCCGCCGTCGACGTCCGCCGCGCCCTCCACGGCCGCGCCACCTCTCCTCCATGCGCCACCTCCACGCCGGCCTCCTCCACGTACGCGCCGCCCTAGCTCCTCCACGCGTGGCCCCACGCGCCGCCCCACGCCGCGCCCCACCGCCGCCGTCGATCGACGTCTGCGGCGCGCCCGCCCGCCCGCGCCGCGCCGCCCGTCCGTGCTGCAGTACGTGAGCCCGAAGCCGGCCACGCCCTCCACGCCGGCCACGCCCCTCCACGCCAGGCCTCTAGATTAACTTTCTGCTAGGTAATATGTTACTAGTGCACATTAGTTAGGATGTGAATCCCTTAATTCTTCATGAGCTACCGTTTCATTTGAAGCTTGATAGTACATCTATGCAGCAGCAATGCAAGGTTCATGCATGGATGACACATCATGCATGTGTGTGTGTGTGTCAGATTTAGCTACGCATTGGTCCGTGCATATATTTTCTTCAGAGCTAAGTAGTTTGAAGAAAAAAATGAAGTCCTTCAACTGTCTCATGCCATGTTTATATGCTCCATTATGTAGAAACAAAAGTCCGTTCAGGATGTCCCACTGATGCGTGGACTCATGCTAAGGAAACAATGGCAATTGGGTAATTATTTTTGTCAGAGTGATTGATGCCATGTCAATAAATAACGTGTCTGATAAGTGTACTACTGATCTTGTAACTTTCTTTGGCAATGCGCGAGAAAACCTCTTTTCTCGAGGTACAAAACTCTGAAAAGGAAAGAAAGCCTGCATGTGAAGTTTACTGGATTTGCGAAAATTGAGAACATGGCTCTGAACATGCAAACCAAGAATGCGCAAGTGTCTCTTTACATTTCCTAACAGCCAGCCATAAACTACAAGCAACAAAGAAAGTTCAAATCGGTTCATTTTTGCGTAAAGATAGAACAGAAGTACAAAAGCAATGACGAACAAAAGAACAAGAGCTCTTGCAGCTCGGACTCAGAAACGGGTCTGTGAGGACAATATAGCTCGCTCGAACCACTGAGTATTAAAAAGCCTCGCCCTCTTCTTCCTGGTTGCATTAAAACCAAGGCTACCTATGACAAATGTAATGCTACAGCACATGGCCTTCAAGGTGCCAGAATATATGTCCAGCAACCCATAGAATTACAGGAAGCAGCATTCAGTCTTGGGACGAGCTACTCTATCCAAAACAGCTAGAACATGTTGATAAGCAATTCAGTGCAAAGTTAGTTATTTCGATAGGCTAAATATCATAGAGCAAAAAAAATGTTTAACAGAAGAGTGAATCGCACGAGAGGTCACCAAGTTGCACGAAAAGTTAGAATTAGTCACCAAGTTGAAAAAGCTCAAAACGTGGTCACGAAGTTGTATATTAGCGACACATTGGTCATTCCGTCACGACGGCCGTTAAGTCGCGGACGTGGCAGTTTGTTTTTTTGCAAATACACCTTATATTTTTGTTTCTTCTAATTTTAGGTTCTTTTCCATATTTCTTTTACCCAGTACATAGTTGGCTGACGTGGCATGGAGCAAATCCGGTGGCCTCGCCATGGCCGCCGCCGGAAGTCGCGCCGCCGGCCCGCGCCGGCTTGCTCTTCTATGCATCCCCGGTGGAGGAGGGAGCGGGACCTGGAGGAGGAAAAGGCCAGGGAGCGGCGCGGGCCGGCGGCGCGACTTCCGGCGGTGGCCATGGCAAGGCCATCGGATTTGCTCCATGCCACGTCAGCCAACTATGCACTGGGTAAAAGAAATATGGAAAAGAACCTAAAATTAGAAGAAACAAAAATATAAGGTGTATTCTGCAAAAAAACAAACTGCCACGTCTGCGACTTAACGGCCGTCGTGACGGAATGACCAATGTGTCGCTAATATATAACTTCGTGACCACGTTTTGAGCTTTTTCAACTTGGTGACCAATCCTAACTTTTCGTGCAACTTGGTGACCTCCCGTGCGATTCACTCTTAACAGAAAGACTAAAGGGATCAACCAAACTAACTCCAGATAGAGGCAGTGAGTGTTGAGGAAGTAAACGGATTCCTCGGAACCAGACCAATTCCTTGGAAACCTGATGTAAATCAACCATATGACAAATATCAAACAGAAGATTAACTGCCAAACACAACTTGTTTCGGGTATTACTAATGACACAGTTAGATAGAGGCATGGATGGTTCAGTACGCAGACTAGACTACAGGGCAACCTTATACTTTCAAGAACAATGTACATTTCGAATTCTAGAAATACTAAGGGCAATTCTAGTGATAATACTAATCCAAGTTCTACTTTTCACAAACTAGCAAGTGACCCAATGACTGTCAGCATAAATAAAGGATTTACATCTCAATCCGTTTACATGATCGAAAGAATTAAGTTCCTACACTACGCATTGCTTTTAGCTTCCACTACCTGAGTGAGTCCATGCATAAGCCGTGAGAACAAAGGTACACAGCTCATGGCCAATTTTTTTTAAATAATACATTTTTTATTGGAAATTCGGAAAATATTGCGCAAATCTTGCTTTTTTCAAAAATATTGCGGTCTCGGCCTTGAGTTGGCCGAGCGGGCCTCGTCGGCCCTCTGGAAGCCGAGCAGGCCCTGTCGGCCAGCAGGAGCCCGAGCAGCCGTCGTCGGCCTCGAGAAGGCCGATCAGGTGGTGTGCCAGGCACGGGCTTTCGGCCGATTGCCTGGTCGGCGTCGAGTGGAGGCGGTTCGGCCACGTCAGGGCCGAATACCTGGTCGGCCTCCTCCAAGCCGACGAGAGCGGATTAAGAAGTCCCGCGCACGGCCTCTTCTTCTTCCTCCCGTCGCGGCGGCTCTCTCCTCTCTCTCTCCTGTTCGTCCCAAACCGAAAAAACAGCACCGTTTTACACCGTCTAGCCACTAGAAATTAGTCCTAGGTTGTTACTAAGGCTGTGGGGTGTCCGATCTATCATGGGGTAGGCTGTGGAGGCGAGTTGGTGACGGTGGGAGATTCATTTTCGGAGGTGTTCGTGCTCGTGTTGGTGGTCCGGTGGAGGCTCCTCCGACGCAGTGCGGTGGTGAGTTGCTGCGGTGGAGGTTGGAGTAGCTGCTGTCACGCTTCAAGGGTACGTGAATATTCGAACATTAGGGTTAGGGTTTGTGTTACTTAGATTAGGGTTAGTGTGTTGTCAGTATGGTAGGATTTTTAGTTAGCCCGGATGGATTCGTAGTATGTTAGTATTTGTAGTTGGTATTGTATTAGTTTATGATTCCCGTTTGCAATAGTTACGTACTTTACGGCAAGTTTTGATTAGATCATTTAGTTGTTTCAGTATAATTAATGGGACGGTCGTATTAATATTTGATACATTTTAATATTTTACTAGGTGAGAAAAATGTCGGATTTAGTAAAATTTGTTTTCTACTACGGTGACGGTTCAGTACAACAAAATGAATATGGGATGGACCTGAGTCAGTTTGAGCACATCGAGTTGGATCTGACTGCCCCTGAAAATTGGTCTGTTAGTCAGTTAAAAAATTGGTTGGCAGAGTGTTTGGGATTAAATGCAGAAACACACACTGTCGGGGTGCACGCGTTATGGTCCAGGTCCAGTAAAAAAATTTGGTACACTCTGAGGCCGATTGATCGGGATTCTCAGTGGGTGAACTGGTTGCAAGGTTGCGAAAACAGGGGAAGCCACCCAGTTGCCTTGTTGCTTCCTGTCGTTAAGGAGGTAAATGTCAATCCTCCTGAAGGCGAAGGTGGGCACGATCCAGGGCAGAGCAGTGCAGCAACCATGGAAATTGAACATGATGACAGCCATGGTTATGATGGAGGCAGTGGTTATGAATCAGGGCAGAGTAGTATGGTTGGAGGGCATGATGACGGTGAAAATGTGGAGGCAGATGGGGATGAGGAAGATGGCCGAATGCAGAACGAGATGGAAGATGAAGATATTGAGGGTGATTGCGGGGACGGCAGTGATTCTGATTCGTCGAATGACGCAGAGTACGAGCCGGAGGTGCCTTATCCAGCTTCATGGACTCAGGACATCTCATCTGGCATGACTCTGGACGATGGTCATGATTCTGCCTGGCAATATCACCAGAGCAGCATGGCTGTGGGAGCAATGTACGCTGACAAGCAACATCTGCAGGAAGCAATCATACAGTGGGCAATGTCGACATCAAGGGTTTTCAAGACAACTGTGTCGAGTAAGAAATATCTGACCATGGAATGCTCGAGGATAGATTGTCCGGGTAGGGTGCACGCATATGTCCCCAAGTATGATACGAACTGGGTTGTGAGTGACATGGTAATGCATACATGTCGTATTCCCAGCATCCTTCAGGATCACCGTAATCTGTCATCCACGCTTATTGCTCGTTTGTTTTACACGGAGATAGTGGAGAGCAAGGCGATGGAAGTGAAGGCAATAAGGAACAAAGTCTTCACGAGATTTAATTTCAACATTTCTTATGGCAAGGCCTGGAGGGCTAAGCAGAGCGCGCTGGAGCAGAGATTTGGGTCATTCTTTGACTCATATGATTCTGTTGTCCGTTTGCTCCGCACGCTTCAGGCGAGGAATCCTGGCACATATGTTGATCTTCAAGACTTCTACATGCCAGAGTTCCCTACAGTTAGGGTGTTGCACCGTTTGTTCTTCTCTTTTGGTGTATGCATCGAAGCCTTTAGCCACTGCCGACCAGTGTTATGTGTCGATGGCACATTTTTGACCGGCAAGTACAAGGGTCAGATATTGACTGCTATTGGCCAAGACGGCAATAACCAACTGTTGCCCCTTGCTTTCGCTTTTGTTGAGAGCGAGAACACGGATAGTTGGACGTGGTTCTTTAGGCAGCTGAAAAAAGCAGTTGTGAAGGATAAGCATAATGTTTGCGTTCTACATGACAGACATGCGGGTATACTCAACGCTATAAAGGCATTAACAAACCCTGGACCAGATGAAGAAACACCGTGGGTGGATCTTCAGAGTCGTTGGTGCATGCGCCATCTAGCTGCTAACTTCTTCTCACAGTTCAGAAATAAGAGTCTCATGAATCTGTTCAAAAAACTTTGCAAGCAGAACCAGGAGTGGAAGTACAATTTTATCTGTGGCAAGCTTGATGAGTTCACGAACAAACATGTTCGGGAGAGGAAAGCTGCACGTACTGCGGCAGTGGCGTTTCATGTAGCCCAAGTAGCGGCACAAGCAGCTACAGGGCCTGCACCGCCTGAAGAAGAACCGATCGGACTGTGTGATCTGCCAGGCTTTGACCCACCGGGCACGAGGAGAAAGGGTGGACGGTTGATTAAGAATTTCCAGCAGTGGATTGAGCATGAGCCCGTGGAGAGGTGGTCATTGTTGCACGACTCATACGGAGCCAGATATGGCGTCATGACTACAAACCTTGCCGAAACATACAATTTTGTCCTCCGAGGGAACAGAGCCTTGCCATTAACTGCCCTTGTGGAGGGAATTTTCCAAGGCACGGTTAATTACTTCAGAGTCAAACGCCAGCAAGCCGAAATGCATATACTTCGCACTCCAAACTCCCCCTGGTGTGAAAAGATTACGAAGTACATGGATGCTAAGATGGAGAAGGCACGAACTTTCCAAGTGGTTGCCATTGGAAATCAGGAAAGGAGGTTCGAGGTCCGCTTACCTACCGACAAGTTCGGTTGTGGCAATGTGTTGAGAACGCATGAGGTGAAGATTGGAAATGAAGCATGGCCAACCTGTGAATGCACATGCAACAAACCGAAATTGTTTCACCTTCCATGCTCGCATGTACTTGCTGCTTGTGGGCAGCTTGGTTTGGAAGCAATCTCGTTTGTGTCACCGTACTTCAGTCGTGAAGCTGTCTTGAACACATGGACAGGTGAGATGCGAGGATTCCGAGCCATGGGTAATTTCAACACCGTTGAGCCTAGTGAGAGGAGATACATTCCTGACCCAAGGTTACTTCGTCCGGGTAGAGGTAGACGGCAGTGTAGACGCATACGTAATGATATGGATGAATCGGAAGCTGGAGGACCTACCAGGCAATGTTTTCTATGCAACCAATTTGGCCATAGGGATACGAACTGTCCGGAGTTTGGACCTGGTGGAGCTACGGTGCGTGGAAGAGGCAACCGAGGCCGGAGAGGAAGAGGAAGAAACTAGAGTACCTTTATATTTATAATAAATGCAGACTTCGTATCTGCCTCTATGTATTACTCTGTAATCGTGGAACCATTATGTTTGGATTTGTACTCGTTTAGCTACGAAGTCAAATTTGTAATTTGTTTGGATTTGTACGCGTTTAATTTTTTTTATGTGGTCATCATGTTTAATTGGTACTTCGGTTCATGTTTAATTTGTGTTATTCTATTTTCATTTTCAATCTGTGCTTACAGAGATGGCGGGGATGGCGTTGCTTAACCCGGTGGTGGACAGCAAACATCGTGCTAAGCTAATGCAGGATAATGTCCTCCAACCTCTTATCACTCGTGGTCAGAAGGATGATTGGCAGATACACCCAGCTTGGATCGATCGGTAAGTTTTATATTTATTTTGCTCATAATATGTACTTGTCAAATAGTTAACAATTATATGATACATGCAGTTTGACGTGGGCTGGGCTCCTACCCTTTGCTCGCCTTGTTGAGGCGTCAAATGTGAGTGGTCGGCTTGCGATGGACCACTGTTTGCTCACCTGCTTGGTGGACCGATGGAGACCGGAGACGCACACGTTTCACTTTCGCTGGGGCGAGATGGCTCCTACTCTACAGGATGTCTCCTACCTATTGGGCCTTCCTATAGCTGGTGAGGCCATAGGTCCGTTGCAGGCCCCTGATATGTGGTCTGAGGATATGGCAGACCGGTTCCAACATATCCATCCCAACGCAACTGTGTTTACCCATGAGGATCACGGACCCAAGCTTGATTGGTTGCTTAAGTTCCAGGTTAGTACTACGTCATTGTCTTGTTTCATCCATCGCTTCAGCTAACCTTTATCTAACTTGTACAATTATTGTTTTCGGTGCAGATACAGAATTTCGGCACGATCCAGATGTCCGAGGCCCAGATTACTCGGAGCCTCGAGGCGTACCTTATGTGGCTGCTAGGAAAGGTGATGTTCACGGAGAACCATGTGACCACTATCAGTGCGCGATACATCCCCATCGCATTGGAGATTGCAAGTGCGACACAGCCGTACCACATCACTTGTCGTAGCTGGGGTTCTGCAGTCTTAGCGGCCACGTACCGAGGTATGTGCAACGCGTGCTCTCTTACGGCGACAAAGTCTGCAATTCTTGGATGCCCTATGCTGTTACAGCTGTGGTCGTGGGAGAGGTTCCCCATTGGACGACCTGACATTTCGGCTGCCGACCCGTGGCCGCTCAACCTGTATTTCGACCCGGAGCACATAGACGCCCCTACGTTCGGCACACTTTGGACACATCGCAAGGTATGTTCAATAATACTTTACTAATGCTGCTTGTCAATGAGTATCTTCCTGTTTACTTATACAATTTGCGTCTGTGTTTTGCAGAGACGATTCGCTCGAGATCAGGTTAGGAACTGCTACCCGGCATTCAACGAGCAGTTCGACGTTCTCTCCGCGGCTTCAGTTATTTGGGAGCCATACTCGCCTGACGCGATCGCGTCGAAATTCCCTGGAGGAATTTCTATCTTGTGCACGCGAGATGAAGCATACTGGATGACGAAGTCGAAGATTATCTTCGACGTCAGCGTTGAGGAGATGGCCCAGCAGCGCGTTATGAGGCAGTTCGGTCTGCGCCAGATGTCGGTTCCCCCCCCTATGGATGCCCCTCTACCAGACATCGTCCACCGGTACGTCCATTTCTTATCCACACAGTTTTGTTTGAACACTTGTCATCCCCAATTATGCACATGTTTCTTTTCTTCTAGATGGAGCAGGAAGGGAACTAACAGAACTGCGACACAATGGTTGCAAAGAGTGCAACCTTACGTGGCCGAGTGGGTTCATGCGCTGACTCGTCTCTGGGTCGAGGCGCAACCCTTCGATCAGGCGCAGTACGACGAGTACCTACAGTGGTACGTCAGGTCCACACGGGTTTCTCTCGTTCATCACGCCCAGCCGGATGTTATGCCGGCCCCTGCTACGTGGGATATGTACCCCAGCCAGTCTATGTCCGGCTCACGGCAACACGCGGTACAAATAATTAACTTCTCTACAATTATTTACTTTTTTTTTATATTGTCCTTCATTTCCTAAATGTCTATATCACTTTCAGGCTGAGTTGACTGAGACTCTACTTATGTATCAGAGACGTATGTTCGCTATTTTCCATGTACCGTAAGACCTATGTATGAGACATATGTATGCTACTTCTTTACGTTCTGTGTCTGACGTATTCATATGTATGAGATACAGTACGTAATACGAACACCAGACCGTCAAATAAATGCGGAAGTAAGATACAATTCTAAAAATACAACTGCAATACTTCAAATAAACTGATACTGAAAGTAAGATACAACAAAACTCGAGTCCATAATGACCACAGATACTAATACCTATCTTCCATCGACGCATCCTGCACCGTCCACCGCGTTTGCACTCTAGCCCTTGGACGAAGATTCAGCCTTCTTGCCTTTACCCTTGCTCGATGCTTCTGCCTTCTTGTTCTTGCCCTGTCTCGATGCTTCAGCCTTCTTGTTCTTGCCCTTTCTCGATGCTTCCGCCCTCCTTTCCTTTTCCGACGGCATAAAATCGTCGGAATCATCGCTGGAGACTACCCAAAGATAGGACTCACCGTAAAAATAGCGGTCATCTTCGGTCCGGAGATACGGACCATTGGTAACCTTCCTATCATACTTATCTACAAGCCTTAGGATTTCTGCACGGATTTGTTGCGGGGTCCTATACGGAAACCCGTCTCGAATTTGTCTCGCCCCAAGCAAAGCGAGATGTCTCTCACTACCAATAATTTCTGAGATGGGAACTATCCTACCATCTACCTTCAATTCTTCGGAAATCTTAGCCAGATGCTCGGATGCGGCTATGTGAAACCCGGACACACACTTCTCACATGGAACAATACACACCATCGTGCGCTCTTGAGAGTAACATGCCTAGACTCGGGTGGTTTTTATAGAGGCGGGAGTCCGCGGGCGGGAATAATTTGGCGGGAGAATCATGCGGGAAACGGCCACGCGAAAAAAGAGGCGTGAAACGGTGGCGGGAGAAAAAACAGGCGCGAAACGGTGGCGGGACAAGGCGGGAAACGGTCACGCGAGAAAATAGGCGCGAAACGGTGGCGGGAGAAAAAAGAGGCGCGAAACGGTGGCGGGAGAAAAAAGAGGCGCGAAACGGTGGCGGGAGAAAAAAGAGGCGCGAAACGGTGGCGGGAGAAAAAAGAGGCGCGAAACGGTGGCGGGAGAAAAAAGAGGCGCGAAACGGTGGCGGGAGAAAAAAGAGGCGCGAAACGGTGGCGGGAGAAAAAAGAGGCGCGAAACGGTGGCGGGAGAAAAAAGAGGCGCGAAACGGTGGCGGGAGAAAAAAGAGGCGCGAAACGGGGATGGAAAACAGCCCATGCAGCCCTCGGCTTTCCCTGGGCCGACAGGGTCTACTCGGCCAGCTCTGGGCCGACCAGAGCCATGCAGGCCGTCGCAGGCGCCTGCAGGCGAGCAGGTGCGGCCGACGAGACCTGCTCGGCCTGCTCCTGGCCGACGAGACCTGGTCGGCCTACTCGTGGCCGACAGGCCCTGGTCGGCTTTCTGTGGGCCGAGGCCGTATTATTTTTGAAAAATCCTGTTTCTGCGCAATATTATCCGAATTTGCAATAAAAAATGTATTATTTAAAAAAAATCGGCCAGCTCATGCACTGTCAATTTTCCATCAGCTGACGACATAAGCAATTTCCAGTAAATCTCTCTTTACATTTACCTGACAGACAGCCATAAACTACAAGCAACAAAGCAAGTTCGAATCCGTTATAAACAGAGAACAAAAGAACAAAAGCAAATGATGAACAAAAGAATAAAGAGCACTTGCAGCTCAGACTCAGAACCGTTTATGAAAAAGCCTCGCCCTCTTCTTGCTGGTTGCATTAAAACTAAGGCTACCCATGAAAAAATTCTACAGCACATGAATTAAACCCCAGGCTACCTATGACAACTATCCAGCGTTGGGGCCTAGCCAAAACACGTAGACAATGTTGCTCAACACTTCAGGGGTAAATATCATAGAGCAAAAAACTTGTTTGACACAGAGACTAAAGGGATCAACCAAACCCACTGCAGTTAGAGGCAGTGGGTGTTGAGGAACCAAACGGATTCCTCGGAAACAAACAAGGTGTCGCAACAATCATATGGCAATGTCAAACATAAGATGAATTGCCAAGCATAACATAGTTTTGGGTACTATTAATAATGTCATAGATAGATACAGACATGAATGGCTGTGGCGCCCCGACCCGACTGCTATACAGTGATGCTGAGTGTCACCGGTTAAGCGATACAAACGGAGGTTACGGGTTTACCAATCCCCGGCCAAAACCTTTGGCAGGCGTTGCTCGGAGTTGATCCTCGGCAACGCAACACTCCGATTGATGCCTTAACACAGGCCCAACTATCAATGCATAATAGAGAGATCAAGACTTGTGGAACAACTGGCACATCACAGACTCTACGACACAAAACATTATAGTTCAACTCTTATAATAGAGAAAGATAGCAAATTACAACCAGAGGTCACTGACCCAACAGTACAACATGCGGAAGCGAATTAATTTGTTCTAACAACAAGAACCAAATTAGGGCCTAAGAGGCCTATAGATAAACATTCCAGCGCCAGCTGTTCCGGGATGTCCCAAGCTGCCACCTGGGAACCCCAGACTACTCGTCGACGTCCACAAAGAACCCACCTTCGAGGTCGGTGAAGTCCTCCTCTGAAACAAAACAAACGACGTTGAGTTCGACGAACTCGCAAGATTAAATATAGAGCTTTAGCTCGATGAGGCTTTCAAAGTTTTATGGCTGTTTTGCATAAAGCTGATTTTATTTGCAAAGACATAACTCCATGGCATCGACTAATCAGAGTATTTTCAAAAAGGGGTAAGAAGTAACTCTTTTCTTTGAATCACCTTTCTCATCAACAACCACCATTTACCATTGTACCTGTTCTACTAAGGCACCTCCCCGAATCACCCTCGAGGAAGTCAACCTTGCATTCTTGAGTAGTACCTTTAGTACTCAGGTTTTAATCATTCCGTTCAAATTATTCTATGGTCTTATCGTCTGTTCCCAAGTCGTCCGTAACCGTGGACACGGCTTTTCGAAAAGATTTAACCCTGCAGGGGTGCACCGTGTTTACCTTCAGTACCGCCCGGCTCATTGCCTCCGATCAGCTCCTTCCGGGGAAAGCCGGCTGAGTGGGAACGGTTACAACCTTTACCTTGTTAAGGACTAACCCAGGATCATCAGTGAGGACGGAGTAGCGGATCCAACACCCTGCCCCGTGGCCACTCATTTTTCCTAACACCACCATCATCATCTCAGTCTTGGCCACCATCTTCACGCACACGCAAATGGAAGCTCAAACTAGAGGACCCTGGCTAGTCCCGCCCAAGTTAGTCGGTCGACGAGGGCTCCATATACCCCACCGAATGGAAGCGCGCTCATTCTTGGTTCAAGAGGTAAAGAACTCGCACCTAGGCGGCGAGAGTGAGACAAAACACCACAACCACAGTGGCCTCTCATCCCCACCTTTAAGCAGTTTATTACCTGTCACCACAATTCCTCCACCATCATCCGAACATTTTTCCACATCTGTTTCCAACATGAATATCCATCGGACGAATACACATTTAACTAAGCATGGCTAAGCAACATCATAGCATAGTTAAGTATTTCAGGCCAGCAATACAAACCTATGGATATTAGGAGGGGAAAAACAGGTAATGGCATCGGGAACTTAATGCAACTATAGGATACTCTAATCCAATAAAATTGACATTTGGAACCACATGCAATATTATAGTGGAGAAAATATTTGCGGAAACATAGGATAAGACATGCTCAGAGGGGGGATTACGCTTGCCTTGCTCAACGTGCGGGTAGTACGGGTCGTCGGGGTATCGCGGTGTAACCCCGGCTGCTTGATCTATCGAAGCATAACAACGGGAGAACAATCAATCACCACACATGCTTCACAAATGCAATGCACAGCCACATGATGACATGACATTTTAAATCCCCGGAACGAGGATGATTCAACTATTCAATTTAAACGGAGTTCGGATGCTTAGAGGGGCGCATCTCGAATATCCCGTGGGGTTAAGGAAGGAATCATCTTTACTTGTTGATTAGGTAGATGATACCCTATATTTAACTTGCATATGTAATGACATGAACATGTGATGTGCATGTGATAGATGATTGAACATTCTTGTGAGCAATTTAACAAGAAACTGGAATTATTTGTACTAATGTTAAAAACAGGTTCCAGGGAATATCCGGATTAAATTCCGGAATACTCCGGGTCTGGGACCGGGTGAATCCGGTTTCAGGTCCGGATGATTCCGGGTTTTGCACCGGAAAAACTAAAATCCAGAATTATTTCCGGGTATGGACCGGGGCGAAACAGGGGGAGTCCAGTACGTATTTTCTTAACCCGGTATAGATTCCGGAAAAATCCGGGTCTGGCACCGGATTTGTCAACTCGACGAAAACGAGCTGAAGCTACGGTGATTCAACGAACTAGTGGGTTAGGGAGGGAATGTAGAGGTCTAGAAGCACGACATGCTCACCCTGAACTCGTGGGGCTGCTCGGAGTGGGCGGTGATGGACGGAGACGGCCGGAATCGTCCGGCGAAAGCTCCCGCGGTGGCCGACGAAGAACTTGGCGGCACGGTCGATTCGGGGCTTCCCGGCTCGATTCCTTCGGCGGAGTGGTAGAGGACGACGAGGCGGAGCTATTGGTGGTCTTCGTTTCGCTCGGGGACTCCTCAATCAACGGCGGCGAGCTCGGCCATGGGGGCTAGGTTTTGGCCATGGAGGGAAGGTGAGGGAGAGGGAAAAACGGGAAGGGAGTGAGAGAGAATGGAGTGGGCAGGTTTGTTGTCTCCTCCTTCACTTTAGTTTCCTTTTTACACAAAACCCCCTCACTTTTGTTTCCATCATGGACTAGTCCTTTTTCCCTTTTTATTTTAAAACCTTTAGCATTTCTCTGATTTTATTGAGGCACTTAGTCATTTTAGAAAAATATGAAAAAAATTGGGGAGGATCCCCTTAGCTTGTGGAAGCTCCACCCATTTTGGTGTCCCAAAATAAAATGTTTTGCGCAACTTTTGTTCCTAGAGGTTTATAATAGGGCATTTTGCTAAATTCAAAATGTTGCTCCTTCAATAAATTTTAGCAATTCCAAAATATTATTGGTGAACTCTTGGAACTTCCTTGATAAATATGAGATGTCAAAATAATTTGGTTTTGCAAGTTTGGAGGTTTGTTGAAACGAGTTTGGCATTGTGTTCTTTTCAATATTGCCGAACCAATTAGTGTGTTGTCTAGCAATTTAATATGGATGCAATGATGCAATGAGACACAAAAGCGAAAATTTTATACAGGTTTTCAGGTTCTCAACTCTGGGTTGTTACAATTCTACTCCCCTTACAGGAATCTCGTCCCGAGATTATAAGAGTGCGGAAAGAAGTCGGGATACTCCTCACAAAGACTAGACTCTCTTTCCCAAGTTGCTTCTTCCTCGGAATGGTGAGACCACTGAACTTTAAGGAACTTGGTAGTCTTGTTACGGGTCTTCCTTTCGGCTTCATCCAGAACATGAATAGGATGCTCGCGATAGGTGAGATCTTCCTGGAGATCCAGCTCTTCATGGTTGACTCCATGAATTGGATCTTTGAAACAACGGCGGAGTTGGGACACATGAAATACATCATGCACATTTGGGAAGATGGACGGTAACTCCAATTGATAAGAAAGATCTCCTCGCTTGGCCAGAACGGTGAAAGGGCCAACGTAACGAGGGGCCAATTTTCCTTTGATACCGAAGCGGCGAACGCCACGAAGGGGAGAGACACGGAGATAAGCTTTATCCCCAATTTCATAGTGAATTTCCTGATGGTGTTTATCATAGTAGCTCTTCTGCCTAGACTGAGCAATTTTCAGATTCTCTCTTATGATTTTAACCTTCTCCTCAGCTTCATTGATCACATCTAGACCAAAGAGTGCTCTCTCTCCGGTCTCGGACCAATTTAGAGGAGTGCGGCATTTTCTTCCATACAGAGCCTCAAATGGAGCCATGCCCAGACTAGCTTGATAGCTATTGTTGTAGGAGAACTCCGCGAAAGGGAGATACTTTTCCCAACCCTTGCCAAAAGAGATTACACATGCCCGAACCATGTCTTCCAGAACTTGGTTCACTCTTTCGGTCTGACCATCAGTTTGAGGATGGTAGGCGGTACTGAAATTGAGACGGGATCCCATAGCAGTTTGGAAACTCTGCCAGAATTTGGATACGAAGATACTTCCACGGTCCGATATGATCCTTAGAGGGACCCCATGCAATGGAACAATACGAGACAGATATAAGTCAGCAAGTTGACTCGCACGTATATCATCACGGACAGGTAGGAAGTGAGCAACCTTGGACAGTCGATCAATGATTACCCAGATTGCATTGTTGCCCTTTTGAGATCGGGGAAACCCGGTGATGAAGTCCATACCGATTTCATCCCATTTCCACTCGGGGACGGCAATAGGGCGAAGAGTGCCGGCAGGCCTTTGATGTTCAGCCTTCACCCGTCGACAGGTGTCGCATTCAGCAACATACTTGGCAATTTCTCGTTTCATCCGAGTCCACCAGAATTGTGGCCGAAGGTCTTGGTACATTTTGGTACTACCGGGATGAATAGAGAGAGGTGATTCATGAGCTTCTTGGAGGATCAGCTCCCTCAATTTTCGTTTCTTTGGCACTACCAAGCGGTCACCAAAATAAACAACTCCGGATTCATTGACCGAAAAACATTTGGCCTTTCCGCTAGCAATGTTCTCCTTGATTTTTAAGATACCCTTGTCACGGGTTTGAGCTTCCTTTATCTGGTCTACAAGAGTAGATTTGATCTCCAGATTTGCTAGATAGCCCGAGGGAACAATTTCTGAGTTCAAACGAGCGAACTCTTCATGGAGAGTAGGTTGAGCCTTTTCAATCATCAAATTGTTGCAATAGGACTTCCGACTTAGCGCGTCAGCCACGACGTTTGCTTTGCCGGGTTGATAGTTCAGAGTCACATCATAGTCCTTGATTAACTCCAACCAACGCCTTTGCCTGAGATTTAAATCCGGCTGGGTGAAGAGGTACTTCAGACTCTTGTGATCCGAGAAAATCTCGCAACGGTTACCGAACAGGTATGGTCTCCATTGTTTCAGAGCATAAACCACAGCAGCAAGCTCTAGATCATGAGTAGGGTAATTGTGCTCATGCGGCTTAAGTTGGCGAGAAGCATATGCCACAACATGGCCATCTTGCATTAGCACACAGCCCAAGCCTTGTAGAGAGGCGTCACAGAAGACGACGAAATCCTTTCTTGTGTCCGGCAGGACAAGCACAGGAGCGGACGTGAGCTTGTCTTTCAGTGTTTTGAAGCTCTCTTCAGCTTCTTTCGTCCATACAAACTTTTTATCCTTCTTGAGAAGGTCAGTCAGGGCCTTGGCTATCTTGGAGAAGCCTTCGATGAATCGACGGTAGTAACCTGCCAATCCGAGAAAGCTACGAATGTCCTTGACTGACATCGGAGTTTTCCAATCCAAAATGGACTGAATCTTGTCAGGAATGACAGCCACACCATTCGCGGATATCACATGACCAAGGAAGACAAGATTATCCAACCAGAACTCACACTTGAAGAACTTGGCATAAAGGCGGTGTTCTCGAAGTCTTGTCAGAACCAACCGAAGATGTTCGGCATGCTCTTCATCGGTTTTGGAATAAACGAGGATGTCATCGATATAGATAACGACGAACTTGTCGAGATAATCCATGAAGACAGAGTTCATGAGCCTCATGAAAGTAGCTGGAGCATTGGTGAGACCGAAGGACATGACGGTATACTCATATGAGCCATAGCGAGTAACGAATGCCGTCTTTGGAATATCCTCCTTTCTGATCTTGATCTGATGGTACCCTGACCTCAGATCCATCTTGGAGAATACTGTTGCACCAGCTAATTGCAACAGATCATTGATGCGAGGAATGGGATACTTGTTCTTGATTGTCACCGCATTCAACGGTCTATAGTCAGAGACTAAACGAGGCCCGGTAGAATCTCTCTTCTTGACAAAAGTACCGGACAACCCCAAGGTGAACTGTTAGGCTGGATGAACTCCTTTGCTAGCAACTGATCAATTTGCTCCTTCAACAGAGCCAATTCTTCCACCGGCATACGGTAGGGTTTCTTGGAAATCGGAGCGGTGCCCGGCATCAGCTCTATGTCAAACTCCACACTTCGATCAGGTGGCATGCCAGGCAATTCTTCCGGGAACACATCCGGGAAGTCGCACACCACGTGTATATCCTGGATTTCAGGAGGAGTTTCGCCTTCCATAAAACATAGGATGATCTCCGGTGAGTTGGGTATGATTGAAGATGGAGGTCTTGATAGTGCAGACCAATATTCAACAATGTCGCCGGATGAAGTGGTCACGGTGATGGTCTTGGCAGCACAGTCGAGATTAGCCCGGTATTTGGTTAGCCAGTTCATGGCCAGTATGACATCAATTGTAGGGAATATGCCCTAGAGGCACTTAATAAAGATGGTTTATTAGTCATATCCCAATTGTTCATTATATGTTTTATACCATGCTATAACTGTATTAAGCGGAAACATTAATACACGTGTGGTAGATAAACAACCAGGTCCCTAGTAGCCTCTACTTGACTAGTTCATTGGGCAATTGATGATCGAGGTTTCCCGATCATGTGACATTTATGTCAGTTGACAATGAAGTCATGTCGTTGGTAGAACGATGTGATGGACATACCCAATATTTGTAGGACGTAGTCATTACACCTTCGACCGTGAGATCTACTCTTATTGCTATTCCTGGAAGACACTTTGATTGCATCCAACGTCATATTTATATAGTGTGACAATAAAGATGTCCCTCTCGGGTGTCGGAGAGGAGTATGTTGAGACAGGGGGTCAAGAGCGGGATTTGCCAATCCGCATAGCAGGATAGATACTCTAGGGCCCACTCGGTGAGATTATGTCAAATGAGTTTGCAAACATGTGACTAGGTCACCAGCTGACATAATATCATAGACGAGTAGAAGATAGTGTTGTCGGTAACGAGATCAAGCTAGGTATGGAGATATCTATGAATGAGTCTCGGACACGCTAAGTATCGCTATGGCAAAAGGTTTAAGACTCAGACGTCCAGGTTCGATAAGGAAAAGTATTCGTTATCTCGCAGGGATTAATTCTGGGTATCCTCGGTCCACGAATTAGTCATTGATCGGAGAGGAGTCTCGATCATGTCTGGTGAGGTAATCGAACCGCTAGGGTAGCACGCTTAAGGGGAGTCGACATTTTACCGGAAGAGAAAAATAGGAAAAGAGAGACCGGGAACGTCCCGGGAATGGTCCGATGGAGATCGGGCAGCGACAAAATAGGTTTCGGAGCTAGAATAAATTATATATATTATGTTTGATATTAATTAGTGTAATTAATGATTAAATATGATTTTATATATTTATTTTCGAATTTTTAAAGGCTGATTTCCCTAAATGGGCCTTCTAGTGGAAAGAAGGCCCATGAGGGGGGGGAGAGTCCCCCCAGGGCTTCGGATTGGGGAGGGCCGGCCTAGGTGGGCCAAATGGGGCCCACCTAGGGCCGGCGGCTCTCCTTTGGCCGGCCAACCATGTGGGGTTTAGTCCCACATGGCTTGGCTGGCAAGGGAGGCAGCCCCTTTGCCCCTTTATATACGTGGGTACCCCTGGCCTTTTAATTCATCCAATTAATTCTCGATTTCTCCTCGATCTCGTGATTCCCTTTGTCGGAGTTGCGCCGAGGAGGATGAGAGTTCTCTCTCCACCATATCCCGCCGCCGTGCTGCTGGTCTTCCGGTCCCCGTCTTCCGCTGCTCGTCCCTGGATCGGGCCCGGAGTTCGTCGGCTTCACCGTATGTGTGTGACTCCCTGCGAGGCACCACACTTGGGGTGCTGGAGGTCTACTTCCTCCACATGGCCTCGAGGCCATCGTCGGTTTCACCGTCATCGCCACCATCGTCGTCATCGTCTTCTTCGTCGCGCCAAGTTCTCCGCGACCTTGAGGTCGGCTACGGCGTCTACGTCGTCAACGCTTGTGCGGGAGCGTAATCCCCGCTTTTCGGTCTACAAGGGTATGTATACCGACCCCCCTTGCGTACTACTATATCTGCATAGAATAGATCTTGGCTAGTTTTTGGTTATCGCGGTTAGGAAAATTTTTGTTTTCTGCCTGCGATCCCCTTCATCAATGCCATTAGACTTCAGAGCTACCAACGCCAAAGGAAAAGAGATGGAACCTATGGTAATCTGAACCTCAGGGGTAACACCATCGGTTCGCCATTTGGAGCCAGGTGTGGAGATCACCAAGGGATGTCTCATTTTCTCGAATGGTATCCGGTGGTCTTTTGCAAAAGCTATTGATATAAATGAATGCGAGGCTCCAGAGTCAAACAAAACTGTAGCTGAATTGCCGTTGATTCGTAACTCACCCATGAGAACGCCGGGGTCCTCCTCAGCTTCTTCAGCAGAGACGTGGTTCAGGCGACCACGTCCAATAGGTCCAGTCTTGCCAGCTGGTGTGGCAGGGGCTCGTGCAGGTGTCCCTGGAGTAGGTGCATTTTGGGGGCACTCCCTGGAGTAGTGGCCAGCCTGGCCACAGGTGTAGCAGGTAAGTCTAGGTGGAGCAGGTAGCTGAGGGCGATACCCACTTCCGCTTGACCCATATGTCGCGCGGTCCTCTGCATGAATGGAGCACGTGGCACGGCGCTGTAGGGGACGAAAACCCTACGCTTCTTGCTCTCAGAACCCGAGGAACTCTGATGGTCCCCGTGTGCGGGCCTCTTGGAAGCCTCAAGTTCCTTTCTTCCCTGTTCAAGAGTAAGAGCCTGGTTGAACAGCTCCTGGTAGGTCTGGAACTTGAAGGGCAGTAGCTCATAGCGGAGCTGCGGTGCAAGACCCTTGCGAAACAGTTCTTGCTTGTCAGCATCAGTGGTCACGTCCCTTGGGGCGTAACGAGAGAGATGGTTGAATTCACAACCATAAGTGCGGAGGTCCATGCGTCCCTGTTGCAAATCCAGGAACTCCCTCCTCTTCAAATCCATGATCGGCTGAGGGATGTAAGCCGCACGGAAGGCAGTGCGGAAATCTGCCCAAGTGAAGACATGGTTGGCTGGGAACAATGCCACATGGTTCTCCCACCAACATCCAGCAGCACCAACCAAGAGGTAGGTGGCAAAGTTGACTTGTTCAGCCACTGGGACATGCAGTGCTGAGAACTTGCGCTCCAAAGCTCGAAGCCAATCATCAGCTTCCAGTGGCTCCTTAGCCTCAGCAAAAGTGGGTGGCTGCGAGCGCAGGAAGTCAGTCAGAGTGTTACAGCCATTCCTCAGTGCATTCTGCTGCACCAACTGCTCAAGCAAGCGCTCATTGCGCCCACGGTTCTCCTCAATGGCCATCAAGACCGTAGCCATCGAGGGCGGTGGCGGTGGTTCCTCATCATGGTGATTACCACGGCCTCCACCACGACGGCCTCCACGAGCCATTCCGGAGAATTTACAATAACACAATCAGTATTTATCTCCGAATGGTCGAGACAATAGCATTAGTGTCCACTCAAGTACACAGACTAGGGACGATAATACTTTGTGTAGCAACAGACAAGGGACCAAAAAGACGGAACTTGGGTCAAAGATCAGCATCATGTGCTACTAGCGAGAGATGCAATTGGTTAAGAAACCACGACTTACTCGCTCTAGTTGGCACACCCCGGGACCTTTTGTTCAAGTCCTTGGGTTAACACCCGACAAAGGAGTTAGTGGTTAGTCTCGGTAAGAATAACAGTGTTCCAGCATCTGAGTTGATATCGGATTGCACGCAGCGGGAGCTACGTTGGCACATAACACTAAAGGTCGGACCCAACCCGCGAATCCTAAAATTTTGAGGCAACAGACAAGAAGTAAAACCTTTAACTCAAATCGAGGTAAGATTGCTCCGAGATTAGAGGGTAACCAGATAAGGAGTAAAAAGAATCCTAAGATGGTTTTCACAACTCATTTTTAGGTTAAAAATATTTTCACAAACACTAGACTCGACTTCGACCAGTAGAAGGGTTTCCTACAGGCAGTCAGGCTCTGATAATGGCTCAATAACAAAGATAACAAAGAACTTAGATTTGCTACACAAGATAGATAATTAGATGTGCTAGACAAGATAGATAATTAGATGTGCTAGATAAGATATTGCACACGACCAGACAGACCAATCTCTTTCTCAGTTGGATTCATTCAAGCTAGAGCCACCATATTGTCCTTCAAACACAAGTTAGTTTCAGGTATTAATAATGGCATAGGAAGATAGAGGCACGGATGGTTCAGTAATGCAGACTAGACTACTGGGCAACCTTATACTTTCAAGAAAAATGTACATGTCGAATTCTAGAAATACCAGGGATCCAATTCTAGAAATACTAAGGTCCAATTCAAGTATTGCTAAGGTCCAATTCCAGTTGTGCTTTTCACAAACTAGTAAGCGACCAATATGCACGACCCTTATACTTGATCAGACTAAATAGAGGATTTTGCGTCAATAAAGAACTCCATTAGTTTGCATGATCAAAAAGAATTAAGTTCCCACATTACACGTTGTTTTTAGCTTCCTCTAACTAAGTTGATGCATAAGCCGCGAGAAACATCGGAAGCAGCATTCAGTCTTGAGATAAGCTACTCTAGCCAAACAGCTAGAGTGCTAGACAATGTTGATGAACACCTCAGTGCAAAGTCAATTGTATCATAGAGCAAACAATTTGCTCTACACAAAGACTAAAGGGACTCCTCGGAAACAAACCAGATGTCGCAACAATCATGTGCCAATATCAAAGAGAAGATCAATTGTCAAACATAACTTAGTTTTGGAGTACTGTTAATAACATAGATACATGCAGGGATTGATCAATAACACACAGATAGCAAAGAACATAGCCTATGACAAATGTAATGCTACAGCACATGGCCTTCAAGGTGCCAAAATATATGTCCAGCAACCCATAGACTTACATGAAGCAACATTCAGTTCTCGGACAAGCTACTCTAGGCAAAACAGATAGAACATGTTGATAAATTATTCAGTGCAAAGTTAGTTGCTTTGATAGGCTAAATATCATAGAGCAAAAAAATGTTTGACAGAAAGACTAAAGGGAACCAAACCAACTACAGTTAGAGGCAGTGAGTGTTGAGGAAGTAAACGGATTCCTCGGAACCAAACCAATTCCTTGGAAACCTGATGTGAATCAACCATATGGCAAATATGAAAATGAAGATTAATTTCCAAACACAAGTTAGTTTCGGGAATTAATAATGAGACCGAAAGATAAGAGGCATGGATGGTTCAGTAATGCAGACTAGACTACAGGGCGACCTTATACTTTCAATAATAATGTACATGTCTAATTATAGAAATACTAAGGTTCAATTCTAGTGACAATACCAAGGTCCAATAACAGTTCTGCTTTTCACAAACTAGTAAGCTACCAATATGCACGACCCATAGACTTGATCAGACTAAATAGAGGATTTTGCGTCCACCAATAACTCCATCAGTTTGCATGATCGAAATAATTAAGTTCCCACACTACACACAGTTTTAGCTTCTACTACCTGAGTTGATGCATAAGTCGTGCGAAGAAAAGTACACAACTCATATGTTTCGATAGGCTAAATATCCTAGAGAGAAAAAAATGTTTGACACAAATACTAAATGGATCAACCAAACCCGCTAGAGTTAAGAGGCAGTTAAGTGTTGAGGAACCAAACGGATTCCTGGGAAACAAACCTGATGTCGCAGCAATCATATGGCAATATCAAAGAGAAGATTAAATGCCAAACATAATTATTCCATTCATAATAGCCAGGGCATTTTGGCTTCATGCCAAACTCTGGGCTTCAAACACGGATATGAAACTTGCTAAAGGAGCACATTTTAACAGAAGGATATCACCTGATAAAACCTACACTTAGATCTCGAGGGAGAAAACAGCTACAAGATGTTTACAAAACCAAGCACCATAGCACCATTGCACAGCTTGGGAGTGCAATGCAAGGTGACATTGTTTTGACGGATTGAAACATGCATACCGTGTGGGACAGGGAGTTGAGGGAAGAAAAACATGCATACCAATCAAACCAATTCCACAGAAACCAGATGTCACAACAATCATATGGCGATATCAAAGAAAAGATAAACTGTCAAGCATAACTTAGTCTTAAGAGATATTCGATAGCAAACATAACATAGCCGCACACGACACAGTTTGACATAGATAGATATGGACCAGAGAGACCAATTTTCTGAGTTGGATTCAAGCTAGAGTGCTCCTCTCTGCAGTAAACTACAGCAAAATTGATTGTTCCATTCATAAAAGCCAGGGCCTTTTGGGTTCATGCCAATCTCTGGGCTTCAAACAGATAAAGTGCCTTTAAATTGCAGCATGAAGTGTTCAGACGAATAGGCAACTTGCTAAAGCAGTACATTTTAACAGAAGGAGATCACCTGATAAACCCTACTCTTAAAAAAACAGGTAAAAGATCTTTACAAAATCAACCCCCAAAGCATCATTGGGCGCCAGCACAGCTAGCGAGTGCAATGCAATGTGACTTTGTTTTGACAGACTGAAACATGCACATCGTCTAGCACAGGGAGTTGAGAGAAGAAAAACATTGCAGACTTGAGTTAAGGACCGGACACATTGGTTCCCTAATGCAAATGAATTGCCACACTTCGAATGAACTGCAACAATGACATGTAAACAGCAAACAGAGAATTGATTACCAAACATAACTTAATAAGTTCAGGAGTAGCAATAACATAGATAGCTACATGGACACGGACGGTTCCATAACATAGGCGGGCATAACTTAGTCTAGGATTACAGCTAACATAGATATAGATACATGGACATGGATGGCTCAATAACTTAGATAGGCATAACTTAGGCTGCAGTTTAGTCGACAGAGCAAAGCTCCTCCGCTGGGTTGCAGCAATGAGCGTCATAGAACTTGAAGCCACCCGTCGTCTTGCCCTTGCCCAGCTCGTCGCTGAACTCCTGCAGCGCGGCGACTCCGTCGTCATCGACCTCAAAATAGCCCAGGCGATCGGTCTGGTCGCGGACCTTGTCCTGGAACAGCGCAAACTCCTTGCAGATCCTCTCGGCACGGGCATCTGCCGCCCTGTGCGCCTGCCGCTTCTCCTCCAGCCACTCCTCGGTGACGCCCAGGAGCTCCGCCACGTTGTCGCCCCTGGAGTAGGGGATCTCATAGGGGGGCCGCTCTGTCGGCATGGCCAGGATGGATCGGATGTAGTCACTGTCGGCGTCAAGCCGATACTTGCCAGCAGGCGGCGAAGAATCCGTCTGGTTCTTGTCGATGGCCACCGCCTCCTTCCCTGTCTCGTTCTCGCCGTCCACCGGGGCCTTGTCCATCTTCTCCGTCTGGACCTCGTCCAGAAGGAGCCGAAGCTTCGTAGCGCCCGCCGCAAAGTGCTTGGGCTTGTCCCTCCACAGCCTCCGCATCTGGTCGATCATCGCCTCCACCTCCATCTGGAAATCCAACGCGTTCTCCCTCGCACACTCCTTGCCCTCGCCAGGGCCACACGCTGAACCTCGTCCAAGATCACCGTCTCTTGGTAACCGGCCATCGCTCCTGCTCGACTCGTCGGCGACCGACTCTCTTCTCTCTTCTCTTGAGAGAAGAGAAGAGGCCCAAAGGGCAAAGGGCCCTGCTTTTATAAAGCAACAAGACGGCGAGGTACAAGGGTGCTGAGAACAGCTTACAGAAGCAAGGAAAAAATACAGGTCCAAAACGAAAACCGCCTGCTACCGAAAGGGGCGAACTGAAGATGTACAAGGAGAAGGATCGCCAACGCAGATACTCGCCATGCACCGCCGCACGTCCAAGACCGACACACCGAGCGCTGAAGCGCCTCGTCCCAAGGCAGTGGCGCCAAGACGCCAGCGACGCCGAAGCGGCCCCCACGCCGAAGCGACGCCAAGACGCCAAGACGCGTGCGTCGTCGTGCGAGCAACACCAGCGGCCCCCACGCCGCCGGTCGGAGCAGCAGAGGAGAAGCGGCCGCATCCGCCCGCCTCCACCTCACCACTCCGGCTACCGGCCCCGGCCACGAAGACCGCGCCGCCCTGCCCCGCCGCCAACGCCCCACCACCACCCATGGAACGCCGCCGCGAAGCACTCCCCCGCCCTCCGTCTTAGACGAGAGGGGGCCAGGAGCAGAGGACGCGGGGGATGGGGAGCCTCCGGAGTCGCTCGGGCAGGGAGCGACCCGGGAGGATAAGGTTCACCCTTTTCACTGCCCTCAGAGACTCTGATGTTGCCGCCATACCGACTGTCTTCTCTTCGCCGGTGGATTGATTCGGATGCGGCGGCGGGTATAGCTGGCCAAATGGGCCGGCCCGAAGCACGACTTTTTTTGGCACGGTCACGAGCACGGCACGGCACGGGCCCGTTAGTGCCCGGGCCGCTCCTCGATTTGAAGCACGCGGGCCGGCCCGGCACGATTAGCATTTTTTTTATTTTTTATTACCTATTTTTACTTATTTTATAGGATAAAAATCAAAAAAAAGAAAAAAAAACAGGCGAAACGTGCCTAACGGGCCGTGCCTACCGTGCCGGAGGCCGAGCTGCGGCACGCGGGCCGGCCCGGCACGGCCCGTTAGCTAATCGTGCCGGCCGTGCCGTGCCGCAATCGTGCCGGGCTTTTTTTTAAGCGGGCCGTGCCGGGCCGGGCCGGCCCGATGGCCAGCTATAGCGGCGGGTCGATCTCGATCTCTATATGACCAAACCCGAACTCGAACCCAACCCCAACTCACTCACGGACTAGACCGGATCGGGCACCGAAGCTATTTATTTAAAAAAATTGAAACCATGGTTTGATATCCTGAAATAAAATACACAAGTAGTTCCATATGTATAGTACGTGTGTGTACATAAGGAAAGACAAATTTGAGGACAAAATCTTTTTTTCCCTATTAGGAACCATAATTTCTTCTTTTTGCGTAACCTAAAATATACGATATATTTTCTAATAAAACATTACGGAGGCACGTAGGCGACATTTTTACATATCCACATGATTATTTTCAAACTTCACATATCATTTTTAGTTCTTTTTTTAGCGACAACAATGGAACTTCTCGCCATAATTTTCCCGTTGTCGAACTTGTTGTGCTTTGCGCACAAGTTTCTCCCTTTGCCTTTGTTGCGCACGCAGTAACATGGAAAATCAGGACGTGAATCAAGAATTGGTAGTTTCCTTCTGTTACTACTACTCCACACGACGATTTGGGTCCTCTTTGGTTAACAAAGAAGCGAATAGGTGCAAACTAGGATACGATGGCTGACAAAAGGTTGTGGAAGGATCGAGGGAGTCGACTAGAGGAGGTGCATAAGTGACTACCATTTTCTTAAATTTTTCAATTGAGGAATAAATTTAATATAAATTCTCAAGATTACGCGACGAGGATACAAACACGCATACACTATACAATTAGCTAAGCAATATAACTGATTAATCAAGCTACAACACCTAAGTGAATGATGGAAATGACCGCAAGATGGAGATGACGATGTATCTCAGAGTTTACACCTTTTCGGGTGCTACGTCAGGTGTGGTGGCATGATGCCCACAAATAGACACATTGCCCAGTGCATATGGTTATCTATAAGTATAAACGCTGAAAATTAACGCTATTCATGGGAACAGGCATTCAAGGTTGCATGGATATGATGAGTTGGGCTTTTCTTTTCTTTATCTGCCTTCATACCACCACTTTGGCACACCTTAAATTATGAGAATTTCGAAGACACATTTGACAATGTAGAACAATACATCAACAGAGCCACTTACTTGATTAACAACTCCTCAAAACAATCATATTGTTGATTTTTTATTTTCAAGCACCTAATCATACTCTAGAAAGCATGTCTAAGATATTGTTAGGCCATACGTTTTGGATATAGATCCACCAACGATTTTTATGCAGCTTTCAAACATTAATTCATGCATGGATGCATGCAAGTTCACAAGTGGATTATGTTTAACTATAAATTATGTTTAAGGTTTATTGTCTCGAAAAATTGAAATACTTTATTTCATGTTTAGCAAAAATGTATTTTCTAATGATCTGTGCTATAACTAATAACTAGTTAACATCATGCTTGACAGAATTAATTATGTAGAACTATAAAAGTTTAGTATAAATATGTGGTTCTAACATTCCCAAACAGCTAACTATTCATGACAGTCTTGGTGCTAGTTTCCCACGCCAGACAGTGATGTATGCACATGACATTTCTTGGCATTCATTCGTTATAAATAACACTGCTAGCTCAATAGCTCCCAACAAAAGGACATTATTTGTACATCCTTAAACTGCTGATTAGCTAGCGTGGCGATTTTGGATGGCGTTAGAAGATGGGGTTGGCGATAGAACACATCTTGCCTCTTCTCAGTCGACGACTCGACTCGCCGGGAATGGTCTACGCCGCCTAGGGTTGGAACTCGGGACAGGGAGGGAGAAGGAGAGCCATTTACCTCCCTCCAATAAATATCATGTTGATCAAATGGGCCGGATTAGTTGAACCGTGGTCGTGGGCCGTTTTAGTGTACAAGGTTGAAAGCCACTCGATTTTCTCTTCCTTTTCCATTACTCTTAACATGTTGACCATCTTCTAGACCAGGATTATTGACAGAAATTCCTTTAACTTTATAATTATAATAGTATTTGTTATTTAGTGAGATGCGTTCTGTACAACCTTCCATATGGCTTCTTATCTAATCTTGGTTGGCCACACTTGCACATCAATAACTTACTAGGCAGCAATATATACCCTGCTTATTGGTGGCATGTTAAGCTATTCATCATGGGCTATATCATATATAATTAAGTTCACCGCATTAAAACATGTTCACATGGTACAAATCATGGCTTATTGGCTTATATGTCATAAACAATAGGATTAATTCTCAATTTAAAAACAAATCATGCTCAATTAAATTGTTCATGAAATCAAAAAAAATGTGCAAGCACTATATAATCAAGGGTTATGACATAGGTAATTATGTCAATTCTCAATCAATTTTTTTTGTTCATGCATAACAAAATAATTGTTCATGGGATTAAAAAATATCCATGCACTACATAATCATAGGTTACATCATATATAATTAGGTAAATTCTCAATCGGATCAGCTTAGTCCCTTTCTTTGGGAGGCTATTAGCTCAGTGGTCGAGCTCGTCCAAAGGGCAACGTAATTTGGAATAAGAGAAACATAATAGGTTGAAAAGGCATAAAGAATTTGCGAATTAGCACAGTTCTCATGGCTTATCCCTAGTCACGACGACAACATGGCTTATCCCTTCTCATGGCTTTCATGCGATGCGACGCATCGAGCAGCGCCATCCACCGTGTTTACGTTTCATTTGCTCCCCCCGGCGGCATGCTGCACACGCGTCGTCGGTGTCAATGTGTGTCAGGCGAACCGGTGCTCGCCGTTAATGTGCGCCACCCAACCCCGCTCCTCGGTCCGTATAATCAACAGGCCACCGGATGCACCATATGATGGAACAAACTGAAACTCGTCGAAATTCTTAGGGCAAACCTCTTATGAAAGCATTATTAGACTGAGATCTTCTTGTTCCCTGAAGGCAAATCATAGAGGCTCCACTTCCCTCAGTTTTGCATCTCACATGCGGCCATTTAGTAGAATCATTAATACCACGCACATCCAACTTAAAACCTTCTAAACTGTGCTTCGGAGAGTAGAGCTCATGCTACACGCATTTAAGCGTTTTATGTAGAATGGAAAGGGGAACTGAGTAGAGATGAAAGCTGAAAGCAAATAAAAGCTGCAAACTCGATCTCGGCTCTCCAAAGTTTGTAGTTGTTGGTACGTGGTCTAGGGATCTGGGTGAAATTTCTTTGCACTTTAAAATTTTGATTGATGAATTGATTGGAAACCTTTCCGAAAAAAAAACAGAGGTCGGTGTGAATAAATAAATAATTGGACCGCACGAGAAGGCAATAGGAGTTGGGCCCAGTTGGAGTCCAAGTCCGGGTCGCAGCGGGACCTCCCTAGGGTTTGGTTCTATATATACATCGAGATGAGATCGAGCCGCCGCCTCCTCTCTTACCAAACACCCGAAGCAGAATCCCCAATCGATCGATCAATCCAACCCAATCCACCGGAGAAGAGAATCGTGAGCAGATCCGGCGAGGAGCGATGGCCTGTTGCGACAAGCTGGTGATCGCCGAGGAGTTTCCGCGGAAGGAGCGGCGGGTGGAGGCAGGGAAGGCGGTGGACGAGGTCGACATGGAGAAGATGCGCAAGGCCCTGGTCGTGGTGGTCGAAGCGCTGGAGGCAGCGATCAAGGCCGGTGGTGGTTCAAGGGAGGCGCCGGTCAAGGAGATCCAGACGGAGAGGTCGGTGGAGGCCCTGCTGGTGGCGCTGGGTCCGCTGGTCGAGACCGTCGAGTGGTTGAACGTCGAGCCGCAGATGTCGGAGGTGGAGGCCAGCAACCAGACGGAGGTGTGCTCTGCTCGTGTCCTCAAGATGCTGGAGGATTGGGAATGGGTCGGTGACGACTTCTTCAAGCCCACCTCTGGCGAGGGGGTGGACGAGGAGGAGCTCAAGCTGGTCGCCAAGCTGCAGGACGACCTCACGCGGATGTGGGACAACTGTGTGAAGCGCTTGATCGAGGGCGGCATGGAGTTCGAGGGCGATAGCGTCGAATCTGAGGACGACCCGGAGTGCCTCGTTGCCTGTTAAAATCAGCCAGGGAAGGTGCCTCTAGCTTGAACTGAGAAAGAGATTGGTCTGGTCTGGTCTGGTGCAATATCTTATCTAGCATATCTATCTATCTATTTATGTCAGCTCTGTGTCTTGGCTGGAGCTAACTTCTTTGGTCCTGTGTTGTTGAACCATCCATGTCTGTATATCTACCTATGTTGTTACTAGTAGTATCCAGAACTAAGTTATGTTTGGCAATTCATCTTGTGTTTGATATTGCCATATGACTGTTTGTTTCTGTGGAATCCTTTCGACACTGCAGTCATTTTGGTTGACCCCTTTAGTCTTTGTGTCAAACAATTGTTTTGCTCTACAGAACGGATGATATTTAACTCTGCACTCAAGTGGTCATCAACATCGTCTAGCTCTTTTAGCTATAGTAGCTTGTCCCAAGACTAATGATCTATGGGTTGCTGGACACATGTAATGGCACCTTGAAGGCCATTTTCTGTAGCATTACTATTGTTGTAGTTAGCCCGAGATTTAATACAACCAGGAAGAAGAGGTCTAGGATTTTTCATACTCGGTGGTTTGAGCGAGCTATATTGTCCTCACTGATAACAGACCAGGTTCTGATTCCGAGCTAAAAGTGCTCTTTGTTCTTTTGTTCATCATTGACTTTGTTCTCTCTTTATAACCGATTCGAACTTGCTTTGTTGCTTGTAGCTTGTGGCTGGCTGTCACATAACTGTATTGGGAGAAAGATTTCCTGGACACTGCTCATGTCGTTCTTTATACATCGACTCACTCGTAGTGGAAGCTTTGGCAATTCATCTTCTTTTTGATTTTGCCATGTCTTTGTTGTGACACCTGGTTTGTTTCCGAGGAATCCGTTTGGTTCCTCAACACCCATCGTCTCTAACTGCAGGCGATTTGGTTGATACCCTTAGTCTTTGTGTCATACAAGTCTTTTGCTCTATGATATCTAGCACTAAAGTGTTCATCAACATTGTCTAGCTGTCAACCTGTGTACCTTTGTTCTCACGGCTTATACATTGACTCACGTAGGGGAAAAGCTAAAAACTGTGTGGAGTGTGCAAACATAATTATTTAGTTCATGCAAACTGATGGAGATGCATAATCCTCTGTTTAGTCATTGGGTCACTTGCTAGTTTGTGAAAAGCAGAACTGGAATTAGTATTTCACTAGAATTGGCCTTAGTACACTTGTAAATATAAGGTTGCTCTGTAGTCTAGTGTGTCCATATTTTCAGTTCATTGAGTTGAGCATTGTCGTCAGCAGCTAATTAATGTCTATGTATATTACGAAACATGTAATGGCACCTTGAAGGCCATTTGCTGTAGCATTATTTTTGTTTGTAGTTAGCCCGAGTGTTCATCAACAGTTTCTTTCTGTTTTGGCTAGAGTAGCTTGTCCTAAGACTGAATGCTGTTTCCCATGTCGACCGCTGATGTAAAAAAATTGATAGAACATGAGCTCCATACTTTTGTTCTCATGGCTTATACATGGACTCTGGTAGTAGAAGCTAAAAGCAATGTATATAGTGCGGGAGCTTAATTCTATCCTTTATATATGCTGACCAAGTCATCGGGTCACTTGCTAGTTTGTGAAAAGCAAAACTGGAATTGGCCTTTGTATTTTTTTGCTCTGTGATATCTATACCTAATAATAAAGGAAGGAATGTTTCTTCCTCCCAAATTTCGTCCGTTTTTCGTCTGTCGCTCGGCGTGTTTTCGTCCGTCGGCAAATACGTTTTCCTGTGTTTAGTATTAAGTACGTGGCTCATCGCTACTTTGGTGTTGTGGCTTCCTAATCCTCGGCTGATTGCTACTTGGGCTTAGCCCGTGTCCCAGCTGAAGGCGTTTGGCCCAGTTGGAGTAGCGATCGGGAGGCATGGGATCAGACTATCGATCGGTCAATTTCCAAGACAAAAAAAGAGTAGCGATCGTTACACTAATATAATACTGTATATACTGTTTTAAAAAAAAAACATAGGAGTTCATCTCCGTGACTCCGTCAGCAAATTGTTCGGCCGCAAAAGCAGGGAAACGAGGCCCTGCTCCGTCCTTAACTCCGCCGTCTCGCCAATAAAAAAGCTCTACTAACCATCGATTAGCTTCGGCGACGCGGGCGGCATGGCAGGCGCGAGAACGACGGTGCGCAGCGGGGGTGCGGCTCGTTCCCGGTATGAGGCGGAGGTGTGGTGCGAGTCTGCGCCGACGAGACGCGCGCGGCGTGGCAGGAGCATGACGGTGCACAGCGGGAGTGCAGCACGTTCCCGGCATGGGGCGGTGCGAGTCTGCGCCGGCGAGATGCGCGCGGCATCGGGCGGCGTGGGCGCGTGGCAGGCGCGAGCATGACGGTGCACAGCGGACGTGGGTGATGCTCGTGGCCGGCATAGGGCGGAGGTGCGGTGCTAGCCTACACCGGCGAGACGTGTGCGCCGTGGCAGTCGAGCACGGCGGTGCGTAGCGGGCGTGGGCGTGTCCGGGATGGGGCGGAGGTGCGGCGCTGGGCGAGAAATAAACGGAGAAGCCACAAACTTGCGAGGGTACGGCCAGCCGGGTCGCGTCGCTGCACGGCAGGCTGCACGCCGTCCTGGCACGGTGCTCGCCCGCCATGGCCAGCAGGTCCGGTTGCGGAAGCGCAGACGCGACACACAGGACACAGCGAGCGAATTGCCATGGCCCATGGCGTGGGCATGCCGCCACGGCGATGCCACCCTCCATCGTCACGTGCCGCTGGCCGTGATTGCTGCCACCCGCCATCCAGCACCTTCGGATGCCTAAGGTTCCATCCCCGTCCTACCCGCAGGTCTCGAGCTCCCGTCCTCTTCCCGTGACAGAGCACCACCACTTAGGGTTCAACCCCGCCACCACATCCGTTGACGCCGCACGCCGTGGAATGCCCAGAATTCTCCTTCGCCGGTCGCCGAACTCCTCCAGCTCTCCGACACCAGCCGCATCCATCCTGTGCTTCTGCTTCCTCTGCCTCGTTGTATTGTTGCTGCAGCTCAAGCGCTGCTGCGCATCAATGCCCGCATCGGCCGCTCTCTCGAGCCCGTTAGGGCATGGCCTACACGGAGGGTGAGGATTCTGTTCTTCTTTGGTGTTTATTATTATGGCCGGCTTTAATGAGAGATCCGACTATATTGACCAGAGTTGGAGTTATCTGTTGGTAGTGCATGCAGACCAATTGGGAATGGTGAAATTTTGGTTTCCTTATCTGCTGGTGCTTATCCGATGTAATTATGCTTAGCTTTAGTAATGAGCCAATTGTAATTAAGTTTTGCATTTCTGATACTTGAACATGATGTATAGTAGTTGATCAAAAATGTTTTTTCGCAAATTTATACAAACATAATGTATCGTTTCTATTGGGGATTGGTAGGCAAAATTTAGGTAACACTCCTTTTTCAATTACAACATGATTTTTTTCTCCCGGTGCAACGCACGGGCATTTTTACTAGTTTAGCCTATGGAAACAATCATCATGAGCTGTGTGCTTCTGTTCGCATGACTTATGCATCAACTAAGGTAGTGGAAGCTTAATTCTTTTGATCATGCAAACCGCCGGAGTTATTGATTGACCCAAAATCCTCTATTTAGTCTGATCTAGTCTGGGTCGTGCATGTTGGTCAATTTTGTGAAAAGCAGAACTGTAATCAGACCTTAGCAATACTAGAATTGGACCTTAGTGTTTCTATAATTGGACCCTAGCTATAGTAGCTTGTCCCATTCTAGTATTGGCCTTAGTAATGATCTATGGGTTGCTGGAGTGGTATTTTTCTTTTGTGGTAGTTAGCCTGAGTTTTAATACGACCAGGAAGAAGAGGGCTAGGCTTTTTCCTACTCAGTTGTTCTCTCTTTACGCAAAAAATGAACATATTCGATGTTTGCTTTGTTGCTTGTTGTAGTTTGTCAGGTAAATAAATGTAAAGACAGAGATTTCCTGGAAACTGCTCATGTTGCCGGCTGATAGGAAATTGGTAGCACATGAGCTGGGGGACATTTGTTCTCACGGCTTATGCATCGACCATTAGGCTGACCAAGTCATTGGGTTACTTGCTACTTTGTGAAAAGCTGAACCGGAATTGGAGTTATATGTTCAATCTTAAGCAAAGACATTACCCAGTTTTGAGATGCCACATATTATATACAATACCACACAATTTCGTCTACCTCAAAGAAAAAGCATCCTACCACGTATTATTGACTAGCACGAAGAAAGAGCATATACCTACACGATTACTTTAGTTAATGTGAATAGTGAAACCATAAATATCAGGTGAAGTGTATATTAAAAAGAAATCATACCAGGAGACTATGATATATTTAGTTCTTGTGCAATGTTTTATTTCCAGGAGTTTTTATACTTTAGACGTTAAAAGAGGTGAGTTAAACATGCCGAGTTGATTTCTTTTTTTAGACGTTAAACAAGTTCGAGTTAAACTAGCTGACTCAAATTAATTTTTGATGGTGCCTTGTTGTCATTGACTGTCGTGATGATTGTATCATACATGACCAAATTATTAGAAACAAGTGTATATATGAGTTGTTATACTGTACACAGTTTGACCGAGATATATGATCAAACTCGCGAGTTTCGAAAGTCGAGTGGAGTTTTATTTCTAAGCTCGTTAATTACTCGAGTTATATGCTGGTTCAACTCGGCTCAAATTGCAAGCCTATTTGAACCAAGTCTGGTTTGAATGGATTTATGTCAGAGCACGTATTTCGTTGTTAAATCTAACCTTTTCGCCAACGTAATCCCTTTATAGACTCCCGATAATTTTATCGACAAATATGATCTCCCTTGCAAGTCGGTGTCAAACCAGTGGAGTGTCTGGTTCCCGAAATGACTTGGCAAAGAACCGCACAACCTTGACGCGTTCTTTGAAGGGACCAGATGTGCAAATAATATTTGGAGGGGCAAGAAAAGAGATTAGTTTGGCTAATGGATCAGATTTGATCGAAATACATAGATTGCTCAAAGCACTTTGCTTTATCACTTTAGCCTCCTTTGATGCTTCCACTCGATCTCTGCCAAGATAAACATTGTACGTACTACGTGCCCGTGTTATAGTATCTGCGTACTCTTTTGTTAACCAGTGAGATCCTTGTGTTGCTATAGTCCTTGTTTATTTCCACCGTATTTGGAGTGTATTTTAAAAGATTTGAGTATATTATCTTGCCGTAGAACTCCTGGTTTTAAACCGCGAAACCGTGGGGACCAAACCTGTCGATTACAGTCTGGGTTGGTTTTGCACCGAAAATCAGGTTAAACCGTGTATACGCAGGGCTTAACGGTCGGCCAAAGGCGTCAACACCGTCAGGTCCAAAGCTCGTTGAAGCAGATCTGTTCACTGTCAGCCTCACTGCAGATGCAGTCTTCATAAAGACTACTTAACCTGTCTCACAGCTCTGAATCCAGTCGAGACTCGAGGGAACGTTTGCTTTCTCGTGTGACGATTCAACAGTATAGAGATCAGAAAACCGTTATGCAGCAGCGAAGGGGAGGGTCGCGGGACATTCAGCATGGAAGGAGCCTTCGTCAGCCCCCTTCCCCTCTCCACTTCGAGTTTGAACTACTGAGCTCGCCACTCAAGCCGGCCTCCCCCATTTGCTTCTGGAAAGATTTACGGATTTTCGCAAATCACTCTATGCCGACGGCAGCTATATTTTTCCTTGCTCCATCGGCTAAGGCCATTTCAAATATGGCAGCTCGTCTGCACGATTTCGGTGAAGTTATCTCAAAGCGCTCGATCACCCATCCGTTGCGGTAACCTTGACCTTGCAAGCTTACTCGAAGGATTCCTTCTCCACCAAGTATTTCAGGCCCCCCTTATCCCTTGTTCGGCTTCGTCGTGCTAACCTTCAACCGCTGATCGAAAAGGCCGCTTCTATGCTCACATGGCAACCTAGATCCCCCGTCACCGCCTGCCACCATGGTTTCAGGCGTGGGAGGGGAGAGAGGTGTCGGACACGGGAGCGAAGGGGAGGGTCGGAGGGTTTCACCACTAAAAGTGGCAATACAATAAGCTGTAACTTTATTTGTATTTTTTTTTTTGCGAAACACAGTACAACGCAGACGCTCACATACACGTGTACACACTCATCCCTATGAACGCACACACGCACACCCTACCCCTATGAGCACCTCCGAAAGACTGAGCCGGTGGTCAGGTCTTGAAATTGACGAAGTCACTACAGGCGGCTCGCTGTCGACGGGAACGTCGCCACCCACTGAAAAATATTCCGCCTAAATGAGAAACACCTATGTCCTCGGCCGTGACCCCAAGGTCTGCTGGAGGTGCCACAAGCCTGGCCACCTCGCCGGCGGTTGCAGCGAGCCACCGGCCTCCCCACCGCCCACGGCCGTCATCTCGCCGCTCCGCCCCTTCCGCGACGACGACATCTTCGGTATGGTGAGCCAGGAGCGGGACATGTGCTACACCATGGCGAATGAGGTGATGCTAGCCAGCCTGCGGTGCTACGGGGAGGGAGTGGACGGCGCTCTCTCGGAGGAGAACGCGCGGGCTGGCCGGATGTTGCTGGTTGATTTGGGGGCGGTTGGAGATCCGTTGTGCGATGGCGGGCCTGTCGGCACAGATGAAGATGACGTGGTTGCTGATGCAATGTTGCTGCAGCTGGTGCCTGGCCTCGCCGAGTTGGCTCGGGAGGTGGTGTTGATGGACGACAAGGTGCGGGAGCATGAAGGGGAAGGCAATGACGTTCCCGGTTCGGGCTCTGCCCTGTTGCCCGATCAGGGGGAACATGTTGGGGAGGAGGAGGCCGGGCAGAAGCTTGAGATGGGTACCGCCTCGTCGGTGCGGACTGACCCTGGGCAGCAGGACGTGGAGGTTGGTGCACCACTGTGCCCCTTGTCGAGCTTCCTCGCCCAGATCACGGTGCCGCTCGCGGCCACCATTTTGGGGACGCCGGTCACGACGTTGGCCCCTGAGATGGAGGTGGCGGCGCCGTCTGTGCGGAGGAGCGGCAGGCTCGCCAAGCTGCACCCGAATGGTGCCAACATCGAGCAGCTGGCCAGGGAGACCGTGGCGCGCCGTCTTGGCTCGCTGCCTGAGGAGGCCCACCCCTCGGGGCGCCGGCGAGAGGACTTCTTGGCCTTGTTAGATGTCTCGGATCAGGCCTTCTCGGACCAGGCGGTGGCGGCCATCGACGACCTCGTCCTCGCCTTGAAGAAGACCAAGAAGAAGAAGACGACGTCAGGCACCAGGATGGAGCGGCAGACGCCGCTGGGTGTGGCTTGATGATGAAGCTTATGATGTTTGGGCACTCCTCCTTGCGATTGTTGGGAGGAGGTGCTTACCGTGTCTGTGGGGCTCAAGTTTGCGTCACCGAGATGGGGTGTCGTGCTGCTGCTACGAAGGGAGATATGCGCGTTGCTGATCGATGCTGGTTGTTGTCGTGCCGAGCACTTGTGGGTTTTTCACACGAGACTAGGAGAGCGGCTTGTGAGACCATCATCCACTCGATGGGGCGGACAGAGAAGGAGAGGAACCTGTGGACCTTCTGCAATGTGGCAATCTTGCTTTCGGATGTCGCGGATTTTGTGTGGGAGGAGGTGGCGATGCGGGCTTTCGCCCACACGCAAGATCCCGGAGACTAGTTTTTGTTGTTTTTGCTTGTAGAGGGATTTTTCCCTAGCTCAAAAAATTCTGTACATAACACTCTATTCTGTCTAATCGGACGGCGGATTCGACCGCTTTAAACCTCAAAAAAAAATCTAGGATTTAAACTCTGGTGAGCTGGGGTTACAACCACCCTCCTAACCATCTTGCCACAGACAAGTTCTCTAACTTTATTTGTATTGGAGCACGAACATTTAGTTTTTTTTTTTTTTTGCGAAACACGGTACAACGTATACGCTCACAGCCGGCGGCGCCTCGCTGTCGACGGGAACGTCGCCTAGCACTGATGAATATTCCGTCTAAATGAGAAACACTAGCGTCAAACCTGGGGTACAACCACCCTCCCGACCATGGCAAGTTCTCACACTAACATTTATTAGCTAGACTAGGGAGACGAAAATTGCAATAATCAAATGTAACGAACTCCGCACGGACCAACAAAGATCGAATCCACGGGGCACAACAAACCAACCCGGGCCCACAGATCGATCTCTCTTCTTCCTCTCGAGCAGTAGCCTCCCACTCCCCCTCCCCTCCCCTCCCCTCACCGCCGCGCCCATGGATCCAGACCCTGATCCGGCTCCCGCCGCCGACCAACTCCCCGACGAAGCCAGGAACCTCGCCGCGCTCTCCCTCCGCCCCTCCTCCGCCGACCTGCCCCCGGACTTCGCCGCCCACCCGCCCCCCGAGATCGACGACGACGACGACGAAGGGTACGCCACGGCCGCGTCCAGGGGCGGGAGCAGCACCGCCGCGTCCAGGGGCACGCCCGCCGCGTGGAAGGATGAGGAGGGGCTCGAGGAGGACGGCTACGGGGACGCCGGCCCGCCCAGCCCCAGCAGCAGCGGCTACGCCGGCGAGCGGGGCAGCAGCCTCGCCTCCAGCGGCAACGGCGGCGACGGCATAGAGGAGGAGGAGGACGAGGAGGCCGAGACCCCGCCCCACGCCCCTGGCGCCGAGGACTGGGCGCGCGGCAAGAAGCATGCCGACGAGGTAGTCCCAGTTCTTGTTCCGTTGCGCTGCAGATGCACTCGGCACACCATTGTTAACGCATTACACGTACACACGGTGGATTTAGCTTCTTCGGTCGTGTACCTATGCAGCAGTTCACTGCTCAATTCATTCTTCAGTAGTAATTTTGCTGCCCGGTGCTGACATTAGCAAGTAAAAATGTAGCTTTAGTTCTGTCTGATGCATGTTCATGATTACTACTCACTGTTCCTCCCATGGTGGCTTACGCTGCCTCGGCCATCTATGTATGAATTTATTATTCACCCATCGGCCCATTCGTCACTAGCAATCTGGCTCCCGAGCTCCGACATAGTTACATTATCTATCAAGTAACATATATTCTATAAAAAGTTAAAATTGGGTGGTCTATTTATCTGGAGGAAATTGGTTTCTCATAGCCGTTTCCAGCATGCAGGCTGGAACAGACCCTTGCAACAACCCCAGTTCGTCACTCTGCGACTAAACTGAGAAATACTTCATGCGCTGTTTTGTTGGAGGATCTGTTAATTTAGCTCGCTTTCAAAACCTGGCACCTCATGAAGTAGGTTACTTATCTATCTAGTAATCTCACTGATAGCTGAGCTGCTAGTATTGCTCGCCAAGATCTCATTATTTACTGAGTAGCAGTTACTTTCTAAGTAAACTTGTTTATCGACTTGATGAATTGCTAGCCTTAACCCCTCCAGACAAGAGATAGCCTCAGCCATTTTGGCAGTTAGTGATAGTCGCCCAAGCAGAAAGGAGGATCTGGCTATTATCATCTCAGATGACTGCACCACAAACCCAAGAGCCTGATTCAGAAATGTAGCTTGTGTCTACGTTGAGATTTAGCCATCCTACCTCTGGCACTTTCCAGCACACTTCCTCTTTATTGTCTTGACCATCACGTGTTTCTGTAATTTTGGGACTGATGCTCCTGTACACTCTATTTAGTATTTACAGCTCTAACAACCACCAAACTGGCTGTATAGAATATCCCACGACTTAGTTATCTACTTGCTTTTTGGTATTGTTGGTGGCACATCGAAGTTTGAATGAGCTGTAGCCTGGCTGCTGGAAGTGTAGGTGCTGTGTCACCCTGACTGTGTTCCTTGATGTTTACAGGATGATGGATCAGCTTCATGGAGGAAGAGGAAAAAACATTTCTTCATTTTGAGCAATTCTGGCAAGCCAATTTACTCTAGGTAGTGAAATCACTTATACAAGAGGAATTCCTGATAGAGTTTACCAAGAATGCTGCATTTTCTCAAGCAAAAACCATAACACTGCATTTTCTTTGTCTTGTTAAACTTCAAGGTACGGAGATGAGCACAAGTTAGCCGGATTCTCTGCTACATTGCAAGCAATTGTTTCCTTTGTCGAGAACAGGTATGCATTTCTGTTTTTTCTGGATGCGATGCTTAGACATTTCCACTTAACCTTTTCATGTGGGATGTGCTGAAATTTTCCTCTCGGTGACCTTTTTTGTTTTCATCCAGTGCTGACCATATCAAATTTGTGAGAGCCGGAAAACATCAGGTCAGGTGCCCTTCCTTGTCTGACATTTACCCTGTTCTTGTAATCTAATTTCACAAGGAGAACAATGCTTTCTTCCACTGAAGTCAGGACACCACCCAACCTGGACATTTCATTTGCAATCATTTTTATGGACTGACTATAATATACTAAGTTAATCTTACACTGTCCTTTCAGATAGTTTTCCTTGTGAAAGGTCCTATTTATTTAGTTTGTATAAGCTGCACCGAAGAGTCGTTTGAAGGACTGAGGGGCCAACTAGAGCTCATGTATGGTCAGGTGCTTCCACTGCTGCATCATGTTAACCCATTTTTAGTTTGTGTAATCTCTCTTACTGTGGCGATAGAGACTATTTTATCCATTCTTATCCTGCTTCCTCTATCTGCAGATGTTGCTCATTTTGACAAAGTCGGTCAACAGGTGCTTTGAGAAGAATCCCAAATTTGATATGGCACCACTGCTAGGTGGCACAGATGCAGTTTTCTTATCTCTTATACGTGCATTCAGCTGGTCAGTACGTTTCCCTTTTCGTTTCCACATACTGATGTTATACCGTATACTTATAGACTTTAGTGCTTAACTGAAATCTTATTAAACTGTTCTACAGGAATCCTGCTACATTTCTTCATGCATATACATGCCTTCCCCTTGCCCAAGCAACAAGACAGGCTGCTAGCGCAGTCTTGCAGGACATTGCTGATTCAGGAGTTCTGTTTGCACTTTTGATGTGTGAGCACAAGGTTAGTGCAATTTCCTGTCAGGACTCATTTTGGTACTAAGTTTATTTGGCCTTTTCATCGTACTGTACTGGAATTCTGCTTATTTGCTATGATGTCACACTGTTCTAGCTTACTTCTGGACACTCTTTAGGTTCCTCTTGGACTTTATAGATGTTCTCACAACAAGTGCGTAAAAGTAAAACTTATTTTATTCCTAGTCAGTCAGTTACGTCTTTTACCAGATTCAAGTGATATGGCACATCTCTGAAAACTTCTGCAGAAACCTTGCCGTTCGTGTTCTTCGGTAGCACAGTATCAGTTATTATCTACGATCTGTCCCATAGAGTCAACGACTTTTTTGCCCTGTAACTTGAGAAAGTGTGCCCACACCGTTATAGATTGCTCCTTATGCTACCATTTCTTATTATGTGTTTCTATCATCACATCACACAGCATTGTACTTACCCATGCCAAATAGTCCACTTGTGATTGCTAGTCTTTGGAGCTGTTTAACATAAATCATTTATTTTCCTTAGTCATCTGTGTTCATGTTTCTGAGAGCTACATTCTTGGTTAATTTCAGGTTATTAGTCTCGTGGGAGCACAAAAGGCAACTTTGCATCCTGATGATATTTTACTACTTGCGAATTTCATATTGTCCTCCGAATCATTTAGGTAATTATGACATGCTATCTGAAATGAGAAACCTTGGCCTAGAACCACTCTTCTTAAAAATTTATGATCTGTTTATTGCAGGACTTCAGAGTCTTTTTCTCCCATATGCTTGCCAAGATACAATCCTATGGCCTTCCTATACGCTTACGTTCATTTTTTTGATGTGAGTAAAATATATGCATCTGAACATATGTCTGCTCACTTGAGCGTTTCAACAGTATCTTCACTATGAACATCATGATGCATTCTTACGGTGCAGATGGGAACTTGTAGTAGTATCCACCAAATTTATTTAGCATTGGGAAATTCCTTCAGATTAACTAATATTTTCTCCATGGCAGGAAAATACATACGTAGTTCTTCTTACTCCTAGATCAGATGCCTTTTATGACTTGAAAGATTCAAGGTGAGCTACGTAATAAAATGTTAAATACATGATTGAATTATCTGAAGATGCCAAGTTCGTGCTGCCTAACAAGTATATGCTATTGAGACAACTATTCTTTGTGAACAATGTCTAGGGCCCGCATTCAGGATGTTCTATTGAAATCGAATGTCCTTCTTGAAGTCCAAAGGTCGTTGCATGAGAATGTACTGCGTGTGGAAGATGTTCCCGTTGATCTTTCTTCTCAATCCACATCACTGCCTGCACAGTCTTCTGAAATAGCAATTGGTGGACCAGCTGGACTATGGCATTTCATATACAAAAGTGTCTATCTTGACCAGTATGTATCGTCCGAGTTCGCCTCGCCCATAAGAAATCCAAAGGAACAGAAGAGGTATCGAATTATTGATGAATGTTTGTACAGTATTTATTTTCCGTGTTAGTGAACCATCTTTGAGACAAAAGACTTTTTTTGCAGATTGTACAAAGCTTATCAAAAGTTTTATGCTTCCATGCATGATAAGGCAACTGGCCCACACAGAACTCAATTCAGACGGGATGAAGATTATGGTGAGTTATCCATGAGTAGAAGCACTCAATAACTCATTTGCTGTGTTCTAAAAAAACATTGACATATAAGATAGTTTTAGCTAGTTCCCTCTCAAGTTATCCTTAACCTTAACCTTAACAAAGCCTTTTGTCCCAAACAAGTTGGGGTAGGCTAGATATGAAACCCGTTCACGAGGACTTCCCAGGAGGTCACCCATCCTGGTACTACTCCCGCCCAAATGGTTTCATATCCATGGGACTGGCTAGTTTTTACGTTGGCTCGCCAAGCCTATCACAACCCTTAGATATGAAACCTTTCACGAGGACTTCCCAGGAGGTCACCCACCCTAGTACTACTCTCGTGGGTTTCATATCCATGGGACTGGAACAGTTACAGAAACATAAAAAACATATTTGTTTAAGCTGCACATGTGTTTCCCCAATTATGTGATATAGATTTGCTCTATGCCAATATAGTTGAACTGGAAACCATTTTGGCTTCTTATTCTGCTTGCCCAACATAGCTTCGTATTCACATGACGTAGTTGTGTGATATCAACTTCTGTTAGATACATAACACTGTTCTGAAACAAGGGAAATGGTTGTTTTATTTCTTTGTAAGACATGCTTTTGTATGTTATAAATACGGTAATTTATTCAACATGCTGCTCTTTTGTGCATTACTGTGAAACTTGATGTGCGAACACATAAAAAGACGAGGGTAGAGAACTACATCCTTAGAGAAATACTCCCTCTGTTGCAAATTAAGTGTCGTTGTTTTCGTACAAATACGACACTTAATTTGGAACGGAGGGAGTAGTAATATCATCCATCCTGTACATGTTCACCACGGGACGAATCCTCCATGACAACTTTGTCCTTGTCAAGCAATCGACTAGGCTGCTGCACCAAGGGTTTTGCTCAAACTAGACCTAGCGCACACTTTTGATTCCATATCTTGGCCATTCCTTTTCGGCGTTTTGCGCCAATATGGTTTCGGAGACTGTTTCTGGAGTGGCTTGCCATCCTCCTCTCGTCGGCTAGCACACGCTTCCTGCTCAATGGAGAGCCGGGCCCGCCAATTTGGTATTGTCGCGGACTTCGTCAAGGCGAAGTCCTTCCTGCAGCTCGTCGTGCTCGCGATGGACAGCCTCAGCCGGCTAGTGAAACACGCAATCGACCTTGGCATCATGCAGCAGCTGCACACATGGCGTCCGATCCCTGCCATCTCCCTGTACGCCGATGATGTGATGCTGTTTTGCAACTGTGCGACAGCCCTGTTCTGGGAAAATCGGTGACTCCACGACCGGTCCGTCACCTGTGTCCCTGTCTTCCAATGCATCCTCAAGAGGCGCCACAAGATCAGAATGGTGGATGATGGCCTCCAAGGTAATGCCTGGGCGCAAGACATACACAAGATCCTTGGCATACATGAGATCGGCCAATATTTGCAGCTGTGTCAGGTAGTTCAACACACCACCCTCTCCGACGATGCAGACCAGCTGCTCTGGAAGTGGTCTGCCAGGGGCACTTATTCTGCGCACTCATGCTATTGGGCCACCTTCCACGGGTCTACGATGTGCTACTCCTGGAACCTTTTCTAGAAAAGTTGGGTGTTGCCGTGGGTAAAATTCTTCCACTGGCTGGCCAACCAGGATCGATGCTGGACCGCTGATCACCTTGCTCGCCGTGGCCTCCAACACCATCCCCATTCCCCAATGTCTCCTCTGTTACCAAGCCCCGGAAACAATGTGACATCTTATGCTTGAATGCCCCTTCGCCCGCCAAACCTGCCATGATATCCTTGCTTGGCTTAGGATGACGATCTGTGCACCAAACCAATAAGCTCTGCTCACGGATTGGTGGTTGCACAGGAAGCAGGGCACACTGAAGGTGTTGCACAAGGGCCTGGCCTCTGTCGCCCTGCTTGTGCCCTGGATTGTCTGGAAGCACCGAACCGAGTGTGTCGAGGGTGCTGGGCCTTCAATCCCTGCACTCTTTGACATGATCAAAGATGAGGCCTTCTCCTGGGCTCGGGCTGGTGCACGTGGTCTCAGGGTTGTGCTGCCCTTAACCTGGGACGTCTGTTAATTAAAATTCTTGTTGCTCCTCTTAGGAGGATTGTAACTAAAATTCTACCTTTCAATTGAATAAAAAACTAAGGTATTTGCGTTTTCTTGAGAAAAAACCTTTAGTGTGTATGCAAACTACTAGCTGTTATGAACTTTGATGATAAGTCATTGCTTGCTGCAGTAGTGGTTCTGTGGCATTACTATCCTAGGACTGGCTTCGTTATTAGGATGTTCTCGAGTTTGCTAGCTTTAGTGTCTAGCTTTAGTGTCATGATATTCACCTATGTGATACATGTTACATAATTTCCCTTCTGTTGCAGTTTTATTTTGCTGGATAACCCAAGATTTTGAGCTATATGCGGCCTTCCATCCACTGTCTGACAAGGTTTGTGTCTGGCTATTCCTACATTCAGTTTAGTGATGGGACTAATGCTTCATCCACTAATCTTACATTGGGTACATGTATTTTGTAGACACAAGCTATCAAGATATGCAATCGAGTATGCCAATGGATCAGGGATGTAGAAAGCAAGGTGTTCGTATATGGAGAAAGCACCCTTGCCTGGTGATATTTTGTTTTCACATGTAAATTTGTATACTCGGTTGTTCTCTTCCGTCGAATTTTTCATGATTTAGTATTCATCATACCGACACAGGCAATACCATCAATGTTGGGGAGATGTATCAGGGAAGTAGGTTTGTCTCTGTAACATTCTCACAAGAGTGAAAATTGTATTCAGCGTCAGGATTCTGGACAAGCTTATGTGAAAATCAGAAATTTACTTGTATCTTGTTGATGAAATCTGTGTCATTTCTCATCTCTGTATATGCTTGGGTGTGTAGCGTGTAGAGGAAATTGTTCTCCATATGTTCCATCGATTCACAAAGTTCAGGTTATTCTTCAAACCCAGAGTGCAGGTTTAAATAGTTTAAAAAAATATCCACGTCATATATCCTTGTATTTGCAAGAGAACAAATCGTTAATGGTTGCCACCTAAATTACCCTGGAAAGTAAAACACACCAGTTTTATTATCATCGGCAAGGTGATAGAAACAAATTGTCTGGGGAGAGAAGAGCTAATGGATCGACCATGGCCAACTCATGGGAGCACTAGACCCTGATGGCGCTGATATCATGGCATCGGCCAGCTGCGACGGTGGCGGGTTGCGCCACTGCGGCAGTGGCCCTGCCACCAGGAGATTCTGCAGCAGGGGACCGGCCTCCATCACCGCCTGCACCAGCCGCCCTTGCTGCGGCAGCGGCCTCCTGGCCGCCAGCAGCTCAAGCGCCATTGCCGTGCTCCTGTCCTCGCAAACAAGGCCCGCAAAGCTTGGCACCTCAAGCTCCGCCGCCATGCTCCTGTTGACGACGGCTGCAGCTGCAGAGCCTGGCATGGAGAACGGCTTGACCGTGGCGGCACCATCGACGGCCACCACCGGGGATGGGGAGGACGTGAGAGGGCAAGCACCAGGTGTTGCTGAAGCTCGGCCTGATGTCACCGGAGGCAGCTCGCGGGCCGCAAATAAGCTCCGCACCTGAAGCGGCGGCGCTGCGGATGTGCTCCTGTCATCGACGGCTGCAGAGTTGTGCACAGCGAATGTGGCGGCACGGTTGACGGCCACCGGCGGTGAGGAGGACGTGAGCAGCGGGCAAGCAGGTTGTGTTGCTGAAGCTTCCATCTCGCGCTCGCGGGCGAGCAGCAGGTGCTGCTGCTGCCGGAGCAGGTCGCGCTCCTGGACCGTGCGGCGGACCTGCTCCACCAGGGACGCAATGTTCTGCTGCTTGCGGCGCGCCTCCTCCCTCGCCACCCGCAGCTCCGCCGTCACCGCCGCGAGCCTCTGCTTCACATCCACCGCGCTCTGCCATGATATATACAGAAACAGATTAAACAAGAATGGTCGTTCAAGGGTGAGAGCTCCTGGAACAAGACGATGATGATTCCGTGATCCATCTTCATTGGCCATACATGCACAAGCACAGATCAAAACTGTACAACAACTAGGCGGGCTATAAGTTTCTCTACCGTTCTTAGTATATGAAGCGAAACAAAATGACGGAGAGTGGCGCGAGAGGAATAAGACGGCACAGCACTAACCTGGTAGCAATGGAGGTCATGGAGCGTCGGCGGCAGCGGCCATAGGGAGGCGAGAGACGCGTCGTCCGTCGACATGGCGACGGAGAACTCTCCCAGCCCATGCGGCAGCGGTTCCAGCGACATGACGATCAACTTCCCTCCAACCAATATAATGCTCCCTGGTCCGATCCTCTCCCTTAATGTCGACGATCTATGTATCTGGGGTGCAATCGTGTATTGCGTTGTGGTGAAGGAAGCAGAGATGAGAGACGAAGATACATGGAGAGAGAGAGAGATATGTTTTCCTTCAATATCTGGAATGTGCAATAGCACACCTACCATATTTGTGCAGAGGCAGATCGATGTCCCCGTTGTTTGCATCGTGAAACTAAATCAAATCCTAGCTGGGAATGCATGGGATCCTTGGCACTTGACAGGGAGATATCTTTCCGTCTTTCTTTTCGCCTGTTTCTTTCTCTTTTATGTCTCCTTTGTCTTTTGTCGGGCCCACCTCTCTCTCATATTGCCTCCTGTGTTGTATTTTGTGTGTCGCTAATATAACATATATACTCATATACTCATGTACTATATTATATGACTTCCATTTATATATAAAAGTGGTTATATCTAGTTTGGGCCGGAGAGAAGTTGTCCTGGGCAGTTTGGGCTGCAGGCATCTAGTTCGTGCGGTGTTACAGTTCGAGTGCGAGCGGTGGCATGTCGGGGCAGCGGCTCCGGAAGGTGGTGCAGGTGGATTGCGCAGGGCGTGGTGGAAAGTTGAATGTCAGGGCGGTGGCTCCGAAAGTTCTACTTCATCAAGGGTGTTTTCGCCTTGTGTCGTTTGGACGACAAGGTTGCTCACGGTGTTGGTCGTCGTCGAGGCTCCCTGAGGGTTTGTCGCTTTCATCTACGTTGGAGTGTCCCGCATCTGCTCCTCGCATAGCAGTTACGGATTCTTCTCTCTGACAAGGGTATAGAGCTCTTTTCATCTGAGGGTTTGACTATTTGTGTACGTGCGGCGACATGCCACGTACTCTTTTCTTTGAGGCTTTGACTATGTTTAGCATACATCCATGCATGCACGCGCGGCGCGGCTACCCGGCCCCACACTACATACACACTCACGTACAATTAATTACGTTGAAAAACTTGATGTGCCACACAGCCGCAGGTCGGCAGGTGTGAAAAATCCACATATTTCCGGCTGTCGGTAAGCTCAAAAAAAAAAGTTCTGCACCGTCCATTGTATTTCTGCTTCTTCGACGGGCCGTATGTATTGGAAATCATGCCATGGACCATGGGCTCAGTTTCCAGCTTAGGACAAATATGCGGACAGGCTGAGCCCACACAGAAAAGAAAGGTACTCCAATAAGTAAGCGAGCCCGGTCAAGTTTCCATGCAAGGGGAACTCCTATCTACCGCCCTTAGCTAGTTGGATCAGAACCACGTCGCCGGTGGCAGTCTCGATTTCGGCTTCGGCTCTGGCTTTGGTCCGGCCCACTTTATTTGAAGTTACCAAAAAAATATTGAACATGAAAGAAATTGCCGTGCTTTAAAAATGTTCACTTGCAACAAAAAATTGTTACACGTGCATTTAAAAAGTTCAAGGCATGTATACCGGGAAAAATGCAATGTTTCGAAACGGAAATTCACTGTTTTTTTTAAAAAAAACACGTCCACATTTATCGGAATTTTTTATTTTAAAATTTTCATTTATTTAATGCATTTTCAAGATCTCTAGAAAGATGTTGATGGGGTTCAAACAAATGTTTATCTCTTCGAAAAATACTCACGGGTTCCAAAATAGGGAGGGCTTACCAAAACTCATATATTACACTAGGAAAAATAGAAATGAACCCTAAAATTGTGGAAAATATAAAATCAAACAAAAATAGAAGCGAAAAATGGAAAATGGGCTGCCCCATAAGGGGGCCCTATAAACAACTCGCAACTCACCCTAATAAGAGATAAAGAGTTGATGGCTGTCCAAAAACCCGAGGACTTATTTTATGAAGTCCTAAGTTTTAATGAATTAAATTTAACCATAACTTTAATAATATATTATGGGGATTGCTAATTCCATCCCAGGTACCCACTAATCCTATCAAATGCATTACAAAGCTAGTGGGATCAATACCTAACCAATGAATGGTATATACGTTGCCCACTTAATTAGGCTAGAAGAGATAGCGAATGACCCAAAGGGACGGAGGCCCAAAGTAAGAAGAAGCCCATGAGGGAAATAAAAGAGAGATGGACTGCCTCACTTACTTTATCAAATATTAGGAAATACTTTTATCAAAACACCCTCCACTTACCACACATAAGAGGTACTTTTGCTCCTTTATATATCAAGCCTCTCAATCCTATAAAGGATGTACACCTTTCACTCTCATTTTGAAACAAAGCAAATGAGTAAACTAGAGCCACTTGAGTAGCTCTAGGTCAATTCCTACTAGTCTCAGCACGACCCAGGTCGATGTTAAGGAATAAATGTTTGGAGTTAGTCGGGAGATGTACGACTTTAGCCTTTTGACCAAGTCTATGTTCGACGCCTTCCTAGCGAAGGACTAGGTCGCACGCCGTCAAAACGACTCGGCCTATTTTGGAACGGTGGAGGTGTTACTTTTGTTGGTGTACTGAATACTGATGCAAGGCCACCATACACACCCCTACTAACACTCTATGCGACTACACTGCTAACAACATCCCAAAATCACGCATTGTTTCATAAGACAGTATAAGAGCATTCCTCCCATATTTTCCATGGATGCAGAAAAGTTATTTTATTTATAGATTTTAGCCCCAAAACAATCACACCAGCATACACAAAACATGTTAGATACCCGTAACTGTAAGCTCGATACCGATAATTGGCACCAAATACACGGATAGCAATACAGATAATTTTCGCAGAAAAAATTGTTGAATCAATCCTCTCTTTCTTTTGTGGTTCTAATTCTTTCCGTACAAGCACGTCGCGATCAAATTTCTCTGGACACATGAATGTGCATGCAGGCGCCAGTCGATCCAGCTAGCAAGGGATATCGGCAGCCAGATTTTCGGAGAGGAGCCCCATGCCTGGCCTTTTCCTGAAGAAGATTCGCCCTGACATGATAGAGCGTTCAAGAAGCAAAACGAAGCAGACAGAGCACGATGGTTCGGGAGCCGAGGGGTCGCTCTCCACCATCTTCTTCTTCCTCGTGTCCTGTGGCTCACACGATGCACATATCTGCTCATTCTGCAGCACGCCGGATCAATAATTGCCGCTAGCCTTAGACACACAGACGCGTCCATCAACTAATCACGATGAAAGATTCCGGCCGAGGTCGCCATCGCCGGTTAATCTAGCACCGTCTTTAGCTTGTTAATTTGGAACCACAGAACTGATAAGAGCAGCTAGAGAATCTAGCAATATATCTACGCCGCCGAAGCATGCAGCGCTACGCAACCACTCCGCCCGTCCTCATCAGCACACGGGCATGAGTGAAAAAAAAACAAAGGTGGAGACCGCCGGCCGGACCGGCGGCGACGTCACTGGTCGGCGCCGCACCGCGCTCCTCCGCCAATGGTTCCTCCACGCGGCGGGGTGCCACTGGCCAGGAGGCCCGCCCGCCCTATCATCTCTGTAGCTGGACCGCCGGAGCAGCCGAGACGTCCACGTCCGGCTCTGCTAGCACACAAACGGCTACTACTAGCTCCATGTTATGCTAGTTTATCTCGTCTGTGTTCTTGTTTGGTTTTGGTTGGTTATGTTGCATCCGTCCCTAATCACCCATTAATCCTACCTTTCTAGTAAGATAATTTATATCCGTACATATGCAACACAACAGCACTAGTTACACCACATGATTGAGTTAAGAGATGACGATGGTCGATACGTGGTGAGTGTCTGACCAAGAACAAGCTAGGTAGCCAGCTTTGTGTTATATTTCTTTTTGTTAAACAGAGTGTTATGGTTTTCTTTAGTGTCTCGCTGATTAGAAAAAAAAATACAGCGAAACTCCATAAATAGCACCATGTTCTCACTTTCCTCGATCAACTGATAATTTGGTATTCAAGTGTCGTCCAAAGTTTAGAAACTAACAAACAAATATACTTCAGCGCTCCCCTCACGCCTAGGATCTACCGGACATTAGACGTACGTGAAAAATGAAGAAATGCCGAGCTATTTTGTATGTAATGTGCCATACTAGGTCTTTTACTTCAACCCTCTAGTCTCTGTTACAATATCACTACATGCGTCGACTAATTAATTAACTCGAGAAGGGCATGAAGTATTATTAGCATTACGTGTTCGTAGACTTGAAACTTATCTATGTTTCACATATAGCCCATTGAGCCATTTCCTCGTTATTAGACTAACGAGCTCTATTAGGTAGACACTGAGGTCACCTTTTCCGTTCGTCCAATGGGGTGGAAAAGAGCAGCGTGAGATTAATAACTCTCAATGCAAAAACAAGTAAAGGAAGGCAAGTGCTAAAATTGGTGATAGTTTTTAAACTTGTAATGCAATTCTGTCAATTTTTGTGAGTGGACTCTCCTCTTCATCTTCACCCTCTCCCTTCTCGTTACCCTAAATACCTTGATTGTGCATGTCGTCATTCGGTGACCTCAAGTTAAACTTTACTTGCACTTTTATTTTGAAAGACTGATTCGAAGTGAAAGTTGTACCATAAAAAAACCTTCTAAAAAACAACAGTAACCTTTTTGGTGAGCAGCGTTCTCGGTGCATGTGCTAATTGCTAAACATGCATGTTGTCTCTCGGGATATATCCTCGAAAAAAAACTATAGGAATTTTATCTTGAAAGACCGACTCGAAGTGAAAGTTTTAGGGGGGGAAACCTTTTTATAAAACAAAGTCACTTTTATTGTTTCCATGGACGATTTTTATTTTTTTGGAAATGATATTTTTTTTCCTAAAAGCGCACCATAACTACTACAGTAATCATTGCCACCCAAAAGAAACCAAGCCCGTGATCTACTAGATAATTGCCGCCAAAAGAAAAAAAACAAATCGTGTTCGTGATGTATCACAACATTTTCTAGCTACATGATAGCGCAGAAGAAAAAAAAGAATGGCCGCCTGTTTGTGATCTGATCCCAATCTTTGCATTGTTTGAAGCAGTCATTAGTGGCTCCACCAAGTTCCCCGGCGAGCCTCCCATCCGTTCCCGGACTATATATAACCTACTCACACCACACCACACCACACAACAACACATCCAGAAGCAGAGTCTCTTCTCGATCGATCTTCCAAGAGCAGCCGGGAAAGCGAATCGATCGAAAATGCCGGTGAGCAGGATCGCCATCGGCGCTCCGGGGGAGCTGTCGCACCCTGACACCTTCCGCGCCGGCGTCGCCGAGTTCATCTCCATGCTCATCTTCGTCTTCGCCGGCTCAGGCTCCGGCATGGCCTTCGGTACGGCCTACAACACCTTCTCCCTTTCTTTCTTTCTTTCATCATGTCATGTCATCCATCATGCACGCACTCATGATGCCGTCATGCGCATGGCTTCTTGCAGCCAAGCTGACGGACGGCGGCCCGACCACGCCGGCGGGGCTGATCGCGGCGGCGCTGGCGCACGCGCTGGCCCTGTTCGTGGCGGTGTCCGTGGGCGCCAACATCTCGGGCGGGCACGTGAACCCGGCCGTGACGTTCGGCGCCTTCGTGGGCGGCAACATCAGCCTCCTCAAGGCCGTCGTGTACTGGGTGGCCCAGCTGCTGGGCTCCGTCGCCGCCTGCCTCCTCCTCAAGATCGCCACGGGCGGCGAGGCCGTGGGCGCCTTCTCCCTCTCCGCCGGCGTCGGGGTCTGGAACGCCGTGGTGTTCGAGGTCGTCATGACCTTCGGCCTCGTCTACACGGTGTACGCCACGGCCGTGGACCCCAAGAAGGGGGACCTCGGCACCATCGCGCCCATCGCCATCGGCTTCATCGTCGGCGCCAACATCCTCGCCGGCGGGGCCTTCGACGGCGCCTCCATGAACCCGGCCGTGTCCTTCGGCCCCGCCGTGGTGAGCGGCGTCTGGGAGAACCACTGGGTGTACTGGCTCGGCCCCTTCGCCGGCGCCGCCATCGCCGCCCTCGTCTACGACATCATCTTCATCGGCCAGCGCCCACACGAGCAGCTCCCCACCGCAGACTACTGAGCCATCTGAATCGCCATGATCGTGATCCATGCATATTGCTTCAAAATCAAGCAAGCTTCGCACGCCGTGTCAACAGTTTAGTTTCACAGGGTCTTTCCCCCCAAGTTCTGGGTGAACAGTATCAGTCTGTCAGTGAGTCGGTCAGGAATAATGTGTTCATCGATCGTCTTCTTCTCTTGTAATCCTCAATTATGCTCCCATTCCGTTCAACGATCAAGATCAATGTTACTTTGTACAAATGGTTTTTTTTTTCGACGTCTTTGCCAGTCTTGTGTAAGAAGATTTTCACTTAATTTCAAAGCATTCTCGATTCTGGCCTTGCATGATTTTTCATCGTGACACAATGCATCTGTATGGCAAGACAATGCTAATGCGCCATCGACCGATGACATTAGCCAACATGGAACAAGAACGACATATTTCACGTACATGTCCTGTGGTGTGGCTTGTGATTATCCTAAACTGTCAAACCCTGCCCACGATTCAGAATGACACAAGGGCTAGAACGATATTTCCATCTAAAACAGGATTTAATTCAAAAAAAAAAAAACTTGTGGCGTCACGCCATAGCAAAATCAATATCAGGTTCCTTTCAAAAAACAAAAAATATCAATATCAGGTTGTTAGCCCTTAGATAGTTAGACATAAATTCAACGTTTTAGATGGAAACCACAGTTGGTATAAAAACACACCTAACCCTGACACAAATCCGCACCAACACACTCTTAGCCTTTTGCATCGGCACACTCATATTTTCTCTCTCTACCATCGTTCCTGAAAACTCTACCACCTTATATGACGCCTGTTGCTTCCGTTATGGACGCAACACGTACCCCTCCTAGCGCTAGCCTCATAACGGGCAGTTTTGGGAAGCTTCTATAAGCATTTCGTCGGTCTTTTTCTAGTTTTAAGTTTTTTTCTAAATTTTCTTCATCCTTCTTACTTTTTAGCCCTTTTCAAATTTTGTGAACACTTTCAAAATTGTGAATAGTTTTTAAATTAATGAACAATTTCAAATCCTAGAATATTATTAAAATGTGGAAACAAATATTTTAAATTCACGAATTTTTTTTAACTCACAAACATTTTTTCAAGATTAGTGAGAATTTTAAGTTCACATTTTTTCAAATCCCTGACGAAGTTTTAAATTCAGGAACATTTTCAAACACATGATTTGTTCAAAATAACCGAATACTTTTTAAAAATTCATGGACATTTTAAATCTCCGAACTTTTTTATAATTCATGATTTTTAATTCATAAAGTTTTTCAAAATGTGGTAACATTTACTATTTTTGTGATATTTTTTCTTAATTTAGCAACTTTCTTATTCAACCAAGTTTTTCAAAATTAGCAGATAAAACCGCAAACAAGTTGTTGTTTTTAGGATTACCAGCAGGCAGCAGCGTAAGGCGAATGAAAAACAAAAATGAACCGCATTGAGCAGTGCATGCCCGAGCAAGTTACGTGTGCAAGCCCACCTAGGCTATGGCATGAGGCGTTGCGTTCCTAAGAGACAGAATAAGCGATAGATAGGAGCTCCCTAAAAGCCCACATGGATGAGTTGCAGTACCATTTATGAATTTCAAAGGCCTCGGAAGCCTAGGGCATTACACACTCTTCCTTCTTCTAAAGCCCATAGTTCTGAGAACTTGCCTGTAACAAGATGGTTAGAATGGTGGTTGTACCCTCAGCCCAACAGAGTTCGAACCCCAGGTTTGACGCTGGTGTTTCTCATTTAGGCGGAATATTCTTCAGTGGGAGGCGACGTTCCCGTCGACAGCGAGGCGCCTGTGGTGACTTCGTCAATCTCAAGACCTGACCCGCCGGTTCAGTCTCTCGGAGGTGCTCATAGGGGTAGGGTGTGCGTGCGTGCGTTCATAGGGGTGAGTGTGTGCGCGTGTATGAGCGCTTGCGTTGTACTGTGTTTCTCAAAACAAAAAAAAGCCCATAGTTCTCCTGGCATCCAAGATGACCCGTTACAGCCAAATTTTTACATCTATATTTAGATATGAAATATGACATGTACGATCGACACTCTCGTTGCTTTTGTTGCATACGCTCGGACATAGTTGTCATGACCGCCTGTTTCCATGCAAGCCAATAAACTTCTCAACTCCACCATCATCTCTTTCTTTACCGGCAACAGAATTCGATCGCCTTCACGTCTCTTGCCCATATACCTCCACCAAGAATGGCAAAACCGAATGTACCATACGCACACTTAATGATATCACCTGACACTTATCCTCTTGAGCTTCTCCACAGTGTCGATATGGTCGAGTGCAACCTGTGCACCACTCCCATTGGCGCCCAGTGAAAGCTCTCCGTTGAAGATGGTTCTCGATCTCCTTGCTAGCCCAACAAAGTACCACAACTATGACGGTAATGCCGTCGGGCTCACAATGTGATTAGATGGACGCTGACGGCACTGTAAGACCGACGGTGGCCGTCGGGCTCACTAAATGAACGCTGACGGCACTGTGAGCCCGACGGTGGCCGTCGGCCTTACAACTAGGACGCCGACGGCAAAACGACGCCGACGGTTTTTTCGTTTCGTCGGTTTCACGTTGTGACGCCGACGGCCCCGACATATTGCCGTCGGCGTTGAAATTGCCGTCGGGCTGGGCTGTGTTTCCCGTAGTGCCTGTTTCCATGCAAGCCAATAACGAAACCAAACTTCTCAACTCCACCATCATCTCTTTCTTTACCGGCAACAGAATTCGATCGCCTTCACCTCTCTTGCCCATATACCTCCACCAAGAATGGCAAAACCGAACGTGCCATACGCACAGTTAATGATATCACCTGACACTTATCCTCTTGAGCTTCTCCACAGTGTCGATATGGTCGAGTGCAACCTGTGCACCACTCCCATTGGCGCCCAGTGAAAGCTCTCCGTTGAAGATGGTTCTCGATCTCCTTGCTAGCCCAACAAAGTACCACAACTATGACCAGTGGCGGAGCCAGCACACAAGCATTGGGTTCAACTGAACCCAATGGAATCTTGACATTTCTTTATAATTACCATTAATTTGCTCCAAATTACTTACACATTTAGGGTTGTATAGTATGATGAACCCAATGATAAAAAAGTTGAGCTTCGCCACTGACTATGACGGTGCTGCAGCTCTACAATACTTGACGCTCACACGCCCAGACGTTGCGCGCGCTGTCCAGGAAGGCAGGTCTCTACATGTACTCACCTAGGGAGGCCATCTCAGTTTGGTGAAACATATTCTCCCTTAAATTATAGGCACCCTCGACTACAGCATGCACCTCTCATGCTCTCCTACCACCACTGTATACTCCGACGCTGATTAGGATGGTTGCCCCGACACTCTATGCTCCACGTCTGGTTCTTGCATATACCTCGGTGACAACCTGGTTTCTTGGTCATTCAAAAGACAGACTACGGTGCCCCGATGGAGAGTGCTAAGGCGGACTATAAGGATATCGCTCATGCCGTCGTAGAGTGTTGTTGGATATGTCAGCTTCTTGGCGAACTTCATCAACCAGTGGATATTATCATGATTTTTCGTCATAATTTCAGAACAATTTAGGTGGCATCTAACCTGGTTCAACATTGACGAACCAAGCATATC